>CAMQGK010000110.1:17887500-19087500 GCA_947000775.1 Pterois miles
TGGCCACTGTCTTTCTGTAGATGCTAATAACTAAAAGTGTGATTTTGAAGGAGATGTATAAGCATACTTGTTCATAGAACTCGTTGACGATCCCCTCTGTCCACTGCAGGTGCAGCTCCTTACACTTCAGCGGTCCATTGACATCAGCCAGCTTGATGCACATCTGGCACACCAGCAATCTGTCGTTTTCATTGGTCCAGTCAATACCGGACATCCCTTCATCACCCACCTAAGGAGATGTGCACAGGAAGGCTTGAGTAAAGAAGAAACAGCTATTGATTGTAAAGAATTCCCCGCTGACTGCTTGTCAGCTTTAGTTTAGGACAATCTGGGAGAAAAGATAACCAATAACAACACTCATTGCAGATGGATGATCGGTGGTCACATATTTGTTGTACAGTTTGTTTCCCTGTTTTTTTGGGTTTTTTTTACCTTTGCATTAAACTCTGCAAGGAAGTCAAAGTGCTTTTTGAGGTCAGTGGCCAGGATGGCTTCAATGACGAGGAAGCGGAAGCGCTTGAACTCCACATGTTCAAGATTAGCCAGGAAGTTGTACTCAGGTCGAGACATGAAGAGGTTCCACGCTGAAGCCGCGTGATGATTTTCCAAGACCGAACGGTCATTGTACAGAAGAGCCTACAGTGGAAGACCAACAGGAGAAAGTGAAATTAACATTCAGTCCTGGCATTCAAGATGTAAGCTGCTACGTGTTTAACCATTGGTAGTGGCTGTGAATTGCTTTCTTATAGTGGTTGAGCTTATGTTGTTTTATTGGTGGTTCCAGTTAACACATATTGTATTTGTAATTTAAGGATGACTGTTGTATTGGATGCTGCCACATATTTGTTTATTAATTTTGCTGTAATATCACCTTAATGGGAGACATGTTTTTTTACCACACAGACAGCTTGCTTTACTCTTATCATGATTACATCTAAACTGCTGAGCTTCTCTTCTAAAGGTTAATACGCATTTACCTGTGGTGCACTGGTAGCTACTAAAAAGGCGTTGGTTCTTCCAGGATGGTCATAGTCGTGCATGGCAGCAGCTACATACAAGGCCATGAGCTCCAGGCCGGGGATAAGGCCAGCCAGGGAGCCATAGCCGTCCTCCAGTACCGAGTTCATCTTGGACACCAGGAAGCCTGTGGCACCAGGAGTAATGCCATTGTCTGAGTCTGCGGGCGAGAAGAAAGCACAGCTCACGGCCCACATCACTGATGACGTGACGAATATGCTGGAACCTCATTAACTGCTGTAAAACCTGGTGCTGTTAGACTGCTTGTTCAGGAAGAAACTTTCAGCTCTTTAACTTATTTCACCCACTATATGTTTATCTACACCATGATGTAAATGAGTCATAAGTGACAAAAACACCCGATTTGACTTTTATCAGCTCATTAAATGTGCGTTATCAGTCATTATAAGCCTCATACACACCTACTACGTTGTTAAAGTGAAAGTCAAACTGAATGAAACATTACATGTTGAACACAAACAAAACAGAAGGCAGGCAACAGGTAACGGAACCACTCAGTGAAGTTTAGGGAAAAAGATCACGTTTTGGCTCAAAATAACTGTTTGAAAAGTGAAAGTGAAACTTTGTGAACAAAACCACACACTGGTTTCACACAGGATACGAACCCTAGTATGCTGGATGACAGTTCTGTGTTTGGTGCCCATCAATTACCCCTGACCTACAGTACATATGGAGTCTCAGGCTGTATATACTACAGCGCCTGACTTCCGCTTTTGCTCCAGTAATAGATACTATGGTCGCTGTCCTCTTCTTTTATTCCTTCTTTCAGTGATCTACCATGTGAATAGATGATAAAACCTACCATTGGGCATAGCAGGCCCCTACTGACCCACATCTATGAGGCTTATAAACACTGATAATGCCCATTTAATGACCTGACCGTCTAACCGACTGACAAGATAATATCAAGGAACAACAGAAGCCAACTTGAGGGTGGGAGTAAAAAAAAAAACACTTGTGACATTGTAAATTAATACAAACATGAGATCAATTAATACTAAAAAAAATATATATATCACTTTTTTGTGATAATAGAGAGGGATGACAGGAAATGGAAGCACAGAGGGTGGATTTGTTTGATAATGATTGACTACTAACTAATACATCCAGGCTTTACATGACTCCAGCCAATCAAAATGCTGCTGCTAGAGTCTAAGAGTCAAAACAAAATGAGAGATTTAAATTGCCCAGAATATGGGTAAGAGGAATACTTCTCCCACAAAATGACCATTTGTACATAAATTTCTCACCACGCATGACCTTGAATTCTTAAAGACAACATTTTTCTTGCATGCCTCTACGGAGAACGCATAATAAAAAAGGAGAAAAGTCTTGATATAGTGAAGTAAATAGGGGCCATCTTTAAATGGCCCCACTTTTCTCCATTTTTTGATTTTTTTCACTGTGGAGGCATATAAGAAAAACATTTTCTTCAAGAGTTAAATACAGAGTAACACAGAGTTAATATTGATATAAAAATGGCCATTTTGTGGGTGACGTATTCTTGTGAGAAACCTTTAGGGTAAGCAGTTTATTAAACGTCCTCACCAGTGTGTATCCCATTCTCAGTCAGCAGGGTGGGCAGGCCTGGTACAGGCTGAGTGGTGAGGTACCAAACAGCATGTAGCACGTCAGTAGCATGGATCCGGTTGTGATCTGGGGAGAGTCAAATAAAACGCCATTTCATACCAGTGGAGGGAAGTAAGACCACTGTGATAAAAACCCAGACGGAGCAGTTTTAAACACTCTCAAGAAAGGGGCTGTGGCTCAGAGACTCAGAGCAGGTCGTCAACCAATCGGAAGGTTCATGGCTCGATTCCCAGCTGCTCTGGTCTGGTCGATGTGTCCTTGAGCAAGACACTTAACCTCAAATTGTTCCCGAAGGCATAGCCATCGGTGTGTGAATGAGATAAATGAGTTAGATTAGATCCTGATGCTGAGCAAAGTTGGCACCTTAGCAGCCTGGCTGTGGCTCAGAGACTCAGAGCAGGTCGTCAACCAATCGGAAGGTTCATGGCTCGATTCCCAGCTGCTCTGGTCTGGTCGATGTGTCCTTGAGCAAGACACTTAACCTCAAATTGTTCCCGAAGGCATAGCCATCGGTGTGTGAATGAGATAAATGAGTTAGATTAGATCCTGATGCTGAGCAAAGTTGGCACCTTAGCAGCCTGGGTGAATGCTGTAAATGTAATTTGTAATGTAAATGTGTAAATTTCTCCACTGTGGGACTAATAAAGGAATATCTTATCTTATCTTATGCTGACATGTAGTGCAAAGCGCCTTGAGTGGTTGGAAGACTAGAAAAGTGGGGCGGCAGTAGCTCAGTCTGTAGGGAGTTGGCTTGGGAACCGGAGGGTCACCGGTTCAAGTCCCGCCATGGACCAAGAACTGAGTGTGAACTGGTAGCTGGAGAGGTGCCAGTTTACCTCTTGGGCACTGCCAAGGTGCCCCTGAGCAAGGCACCAAACCTCCAACTGCTCGGGGCGCTTGTCAGGAGCAGCCCCATCACTCTCATATCTCCATTGTTGCATGTTTGTGCATGTGTGTGTTCAGGTCTGCATGTACCGTGTATAAGTTAACAACAGAGTGAAAAAATTGAATTTCCCCTCGTGGGACTAATAAAGGACTATCTTCTTCTTCTTCTTCTTCTTAAAAGTGCTCTATACTGTAAATACAAGTCCATTTACCATTTGAACATCAAACTGAAAAAAATCTGAACTATAAATCCCCTCCAAAAAAGGAATCTGTAACATTGCTGAAGTAATGATCTCTGCTTTTTAACATCTAGATCTGTTTTATTTGAGAACAAATATGAGAGAACACAACATAACACAACACAACACGAACAGAGACAATGCTCCGTCCGCCTTGTTGGGCATCCGGCACAGCATTAGGCAATAAATGTAAAGGACAATAAACATACAGGACAAAAGGCTGTTTACTTGTTATCTATCTGAAGTGAGAGGAAAGTGGTGTGTCCCCCTGAAACTGTGCTAGGAATAAAACTGAAACTAAAACTCTAAATAAAAAGTCAGAAAGTACAGATCAAATAATCAAAAACACCGGAGAACTATGGTGGCCGACACGGAAATGTGAAAACACGATACAGAGCGACTGTTTGGTTTGTCCGTTGTGGGCTACTATAGAAATATGGTGATGTTTTTAGATAAACACTCCTCGTTCTAAGGTAATGAAACATGTTTCTTATTTTCAGATGATTATACACTAAGGAAAACATACGTATTAATATTATATTCCATCACTGCAAACAGTTCCCCCTCTACGACGAGTATCAAGGTCACATTGAGGGAAAAAAAATCAGAGATTTCGAAAGTCATAATATTACGTGAATAAAGTCGTAATATAACGAGAATAAAGTCATTTCCTCCTCCACAAAAGAGGAAGTTTCCTCCAGGTCTGTGGGGTTGTTTCTTCAGAATAAACACTGTTTCTTTCTTTTCAAGGTCCTGATACTTATGACGTGTTGATAATTATGGTGCTGATGTGCCAAAAGATGAAGGTTTTGGTTATTTGTTTAACATAAACTTCATAAGATTCTCCACGTTCCTCATTTTCACACAGGCGGCATACTGGTCTATTTCCCCTTTAAAACAAAATGTAATTCTTACTTTATTCTTACTTATTACTCGAAATATTACAACTTTTTTCTCATAAAGTTATGACTTTATTCTTGTTATATTACAATTTTTCTCCTCCTATCTTCGATTTTTTTTTTGGTCAATGTAACCTTAATACTCTGTCGTACCCCCTCACTGTGCCTTTAAGGAACAAGGATTTTAGATGCTTTTGTCAGCTACATCTTCAGTTTCAATATGAATTGACATAAACATGGTAGTTAATTAGATATGATCATCCTCTGATACCAAACACCAACAAGAAGATCAATGTTCCTGCCAACTGTGAACAATAAGAGCATACCATAAATTACTGAGGCAGACAGCAGGCCTGTTGGTGGTGTTTTATTACTATGACAATACAATACACCCCCCTTGTGGCACATATAGGTAATGCTTGATATCAATAATTCACTTGAACAATTTGATAAACATGGAGGTCTCCTACTCACAAGGGATGACCCTGTATCCGTTCTCCAGAGCGTGGAAGTAGTTCATGAACTCTTGTACAGGAATTTTGAAGGTCTCAAATAGACCCGTGTCCTCGAAGAGCTTATAGGAAACCTGGGATGTAACACAAGGAAAACACGCTGCGGTTCAGATGCATAGTTGGGTCAAGTCACTTGTCATTCCACAGCACTATTTTGTTATAGAAACGTCAGTAACACTTTACATTAACCATCATTAATACTGTAAATGGTAAATCAATAGTTAATTAAACTTTAGTTAATAGTTATTTTACTGTTTTCTGTTATTTTTATTATCAGTTTGTGTAATAGAAAATAAAAATATCTGATTACATTAGTAAACTATTTATTAACAGCATATTGTTGCACACATTATAACACACTGTATACTACATTAAGTATTTGTTAATTATTACCAAATGATTTGTAAACCTTTAAGAAATAGTTTGTAAAACATGTAGAAACATTACATAGACAGATGGACCAGAAACCAATTATTAACCACTGGCAAAGTATTAACTATCTATCTATATTATATATAGAGAGAGATGCTTTAAGTTTTTAATAAACATTTATCAATGTATTACAATAATCAAAACAGTGTTTATAGATGGTTTACAAATCATTTCATAATCACTGACAAATACTTAATATTGTATATAAAATATAATGTGTGCAACAGCAAACTGTTTTTTTATTATTACATTACATACACATTACTAATAATTAGTAAATATTATTAATTACATTACATTGTTTGTTAATAGTAAAATAACTATTAACTAAGGTTTAATTAAGTATCGGTATACCATTTAGTAATGATGGTTACTATAAGTGTGACTGAAAGGTCTAGTATCCGCTAACATTAAATTGTTTTTGGAGCTAATTGGCCAACGCTGCATGCATCCCTGACTTTTGCTTTCATTTTCTTGTGTTGTTGTTGCTGCAAACTTAAAATGACAGCTAATGTCACTCATTACCACATTAAGCTGCTAATTACATACCTGTGAACATTTCCGTCAATATGAGTTCCTTTTAATTGAATGAGTATTGATGTGTTTTCATTAAACAAATGTCATACAGGCTTCAAAGTTTCCTTACTAATGAGTGTTTACCTGACTGAGGATGCAGCCTGTCTTGCCATGGGTTTTCTCCACTAGACTGAAAATGGGAAAGTTCCAGTTGTTGAGTTGACTCATGAGAGGCTCAAGCTCCGGTGCCACCGTAGGCTCCTCAGCCAAGATGGGCTTGTCCTGTCAGGTAAAGGCCAGAGAGGTCAGAAAAATACAGAAAAGTAAAAATACCCCTTCAGTCCCCACAATCTGATGCCAAAAACGGGCTTAGGTCATTTCACAATTCACTCTGTAGATATACACCATCAGAACGCACCACTGTTTGGTTTCCAGCATTTTGAAAAAGCAATCTTAAAAAAGGTATGCCGTTTATTATCTACCCTAATGACAGTGCATAATGGTTAAATCACTGGAAATGACCCTAACTGAAAGAAATTATCCATCGTTATTTCTTGTTGTCTTTGGAAGGATATGAAGCACACTGAGGGCACTTTCACAAGCCAACATTTAGTCAGGGGGCTGTGCAACCGCTTATCCCATTAGGGTCCCATTAGGGCTGACACATAGACAACAACATACAACAACAACACAGACACACAACCATTCACGCTCACATTCACACCTACAGGCAATTTAGAGTCATCAATTAACCTGCATGTCTTTGGACTGCGGGAGGAAGCCGGAGCACCCAGAGAAAACCCACGCTAACATGGGGAGAACATGCAAACTCCACACAGAAGAGCCCCAAGCTGGACTTGAACCTGTGAGCCTCTTGCCGTGAGGCGACAGCGCTAACCACTGCTCCACTGTGCAGTGTTTGGGCTGTTGTGAGAGCAATGTTTCAAAGTCTGTGATTCGCCCCATGGAAGTGGCAGCTCTTGAGACAAAAAAGATAAATTCGCTCCTTCGTACACACCCCTCAGCAGATGATTTTTTTCATTCGTTCCACTTTAAAACAAACCAAAAGTATCAATTTCAATCTGATAGGGACTAACCAGACTATTGGTGGTGAAAACACCCTAAAACACATTAAAACCAAATGAGACTTTACCCCCCATTACCAAATGAAGCCTCTCTGATTGCCTACCTCTGGTGATGGCAGGAGTGGGTGAAGAACGATGCCCTCTGCCATATACTCCCTGCAACCTTCCCTCGCTTCAGGCAGCTTCTTGCCTCCCTCTCCCTCCTCTTCATTCTGTGCAAAGTCGCTGCTGTCACTGTGGTTGGTCTCATAGGTGCTGTCGTAAGTGCTGTCATAGTCCGATGAAGCTACGACGCGCTCATCTGAGGAGACGTTACACACGTCAGACGTGCCATTTGATGGTTATACAGAGTTACAATAAGGGAAGGTAGAAAATAAGCCAGAAGAAGAGTCTATATTTATCAATCAGGTTAAATTCTGGAAGCATTTCTTGTTTATCATACTCACAGGCTGCTATCATACTCTGCTGTTTACCTGGATGGGGTATTCTGTCCACTTTGTCAACAGACTCAACCCCGTTTAGTCGATTGTTGAATGGCCTGCCACAGCTGAAGGAAAGAGGACAGAGAAATGCCAACACATTCAGAGGATAAACGCTAGTCCACCCTGATCATTCTCTCTCATTTGATAATTAAAACAGTTCCTGCCCACCTAGTGCAGACTGATGACCCATCTCCCTCATTTTCACACAGAAACTCGCACACACAAACAAACAACGAAGCCTCATTACAATAATTGTGAACTTTCTATAGTTATTGCTAAGCCCCTCCCCCCTTTGGTTACAGTTGCTAGGCCTGTCAAGCATTTGCACCCAGCAATGTCAAAATGATGGTTTCAACAATATCATTTAGCTAGTCATTTTTTTAAGCTAAGTTTATGTTTAGTTATGACTCCCACATGTGGGTTGAATCCACACACTGGTTCTCACAAATTAATAATGATTAATATTCAACTGCATTTATTTGCTAATGTGCTAATCTTCAGTGGATTCAGCTGTGAATGAGGTCTTCCACACTGTTTAACTGTTTAATCCATATTAAACATCACCCCTCATGCGTGTTTGGCTTTGGAAAAGCAAAAAAAAATTGACACTCTCCTCTAAACTTTAAGTATGCTGTCGTACTTGCAGGTTGCTAACGTAGGGATTGGACAGTGGTCATCGGGAGGGCTTAGCGTAGGGTCAGCTGCTCTTCAAAATGTAACAGGAGAGTTAATCCAGTGTGTGCTCGCATGTGCGTTACCTGCTGCAGAG
The DNA here is from genome assembly GCA_947000775.1 of Pterois miles. Taxonomy (NCBI): domain Eukaryota; kingdom Metazoa; phylum Chordata; class Actinopteri; order Perciformes; family Scorpaenidae; genus Pterois; species Pterois miles. The sequence continues at coordinate 17,895,948 of CAMQGK010000110.1, forward strand.
TGATGGAGGCCGCCAGTGAGGGGTGGTGGAGCTCGGGGCACTCTGACTGTGAGTTAAGGCTCTGTGGTGGCTCTTGGGGCCCACAGAGCCAGGGGTCCGCTCTGTCAGGGGCCCGATCGGCTCAGGAAGCTGCACTGAACACGTCTTGATGGTGGGGCTGGAGACAGGCGTACCCTGGATGGGAGGAGACGGGCACGGAGAGCCCAGAGGTGATACGTTGGGGGGGGGAAACCTGGAAAAGAGAGCAACACCGGCTTTAATGTTTCAGTCTTTATGCAATTTGCTTTTCTTTGCAAATTTTTAAGTCACATCAATTACCTGGTCTTCCCAGTGGTTTGTTGTAGAGGTGGTTGGAGGTGACGGAGACAGCACAGGAAGCAGACATGGAGCGACTCTTTGAGATGGTCATCATCACTGAGTTGTTCCATGATTCACTAATTTAATGTAAGAAAAGCATCACTGTCGCAGTTACTGTAATCCTCTTTGATGAGTGTGTGAGTGAGTGAGTGAGTGAGTGAGTGAGTGAGTGAGTGAGTGAGTGAGTGAGAGTTACCTGTCTGTGGTGTGTTTGATGCTGGCTGAGCGGTCTCGGCGTACGGGGCCCGGCTCGATGGTAGGAAGTCCCGTGGCCGAGGTGGTCGTGGTCCAAGTTGACGAGATTCTCCGAAGCAATCCTGGGGGCAGACTCCGTCTTAGACGCTGTAACGCAGATAAACAAACACATGTTTACATACTCACAGGAGCTTCACAGGAGATGATGAGGCAGGTGGGACAACATCAGTGCACTTGGGCACTGGACAGGGTCTCAAAATTGGGGGGATTTCCAATTAAAAACCACAAATATTTGCAATCTTATTGGAACGATATGCCCTCTGTGTTATGATGTGCACTTTTGTTAATCTCATTCAACTTTTGTTAAATAAATCTCTTTTTTTGTAGATACTCCCTTGTGTTTTGCTTCCTTATTCATTATGGTCCCAGAGCCAGGCCATAACACTGTAAGAAAAAAATTAAAATACCCAAAAGGTCACATGAAAGTAACGTTATGTTAATTTCCTGGTGTTATACTATATTATAACATCAGAAAGAAATGTAGCTTCAGTACAACACAAATATAGTTCTGTTTAGTAGTGACATTTCAACCTCAGGGGCATTATTTAACCAATAAATAGAGCTATAATTTCCTGCAGAGCAACTACTGTGTATCGTTTTCTTTTCCATCAAAAAAGTAAAGACATCAAACTAGAAGGATGCCATATTTTTCTTCCAGCTTCTTCCTGTTTTTTGAACAGCATATGAGTGAGCAAAAAGGACTACAGAGGGCAGCAGAGGATCAAAATTCACATAGTACTGACGAAAATCATGTCCACCCCTCTTTGTCTGTTCAGTTTATAGGTAGAAAACACACACACACATGAACTCAGAGTGCTCTGTGGTGTACGTCCCCCTACAGTGAATAAAAGCTAATCAAAAGGCATCGAATACTGTGTGACAGAAGGACGGAGTAGGAGAGCGTGAGAGCGAGAGAACAGGCATTTGGTGGTAATCAATCACTGTGAACATCATGTCTGCTTTTGCTATTGTGAACTGTATTACTGTGTTGTAACGCAGCTTTAAGTGCAGATCTGAAACATCTGCACTGCATTATTATGCAATAATGTAGCTGACGATAACATAAGTAGACGCAATTTTGGCTGTGATGGATTGCTGCATGTTATCATTTGGATGTTTTATATAAAGTCTGAAAGAGTGAAATAAATATAAACCCCTATGGTGTGCTTTGGAAAATGTGTGGCTCTAATATGAAGTATTATGATGTGGTTCAATGTTTAAGAGCTGCTATAAACTTGACAAATAGCCAGATGTGCTGGAGTTAAAAGAGAGAAAGAGAAGAGAAAGTCAATTTTTTCCCCAGATTCAACAAGAAATAAAACAAAGTGTTTTTCTGTCCCGTTAAGTTACGTCAAAACCAAAGAAACAAATGCACCTTAGTCATCAGCATTTCTTATTATTAGCTTTATATAACAGCTATTTCTGTCCTTAGTTCAGAGCCACACAACAAGGCAGCACAAGTGAGCTGAATCACCAACTTTAACCCATTGCTTCATGCAGACTCACAAATCCCCAATGAGCTAAAATGAGACGGCACCTCATTGAGTTTCACCACATGGGTCGAGCATTTGAGCGCACTCAGGCAGCATTAAAGTTGCTTGTCACTTTCCTGGTAGGCTATCAAGCATTGCATCACACGCTTTATTTAGTTTCCTTGCCGCCTTAAGTGCACGCATACATTTTGAAGCACCGGCCTTGTAAAACATTAAAAAGCCCTCTGGAAGCATGAGCGTCATTGTTAGCTACATTACAGCCCCGCACTACGCCAGCAGTGAGGGAGGAGATTGGGGTGATGGCTACAGGAAGAGCTACACCTGTGCATACGCGTGTTGACACATACTACAGCGTACAACACAACCAAACTTCGATATTCCTGGTTCTGTTTCTATGAACATACTTGTGTTAATACATCTAACCACTAATTCAGAGATATTTTTGTTCATAATGTTATAGTTTAAATGAGAACTCCACTGTTTACAAGTCTTGGGGAGTGCTACTACGTATGTGAAAAAAATTGCAAAGCCTCTTGGCCAAAAGGTTGCACTCAAACACACCACAAACACTACAGCCAACAGCCAAATATCATGCTTGTTCTGCGTCTACGTGAGATGAAATAACGCTCCCTAGATATCATAATTCTATATTCTTCATTAAGGGAAACCAGAAGACCGAAGATAGCGGAAAAACAAGCTGATGTTGTGATACATACGTAAAACAAAACGGCATCTGCCGACCATTTTCACACCACTCTAACTCGCCACTCCGCTTCATTCCAGATGTCTTTGAGTGGTCAGAAGAATGGAAAAAGCGCTGTATAAATGGAAGTACATTTACTCTTGACTTTACTATTTGACTTGCTTTCCTCACTTATTCTTCTCTTATTGTGCACTGATTCGTTTAAGCAGAACAGCCAGAGTGATTTCTCTAACCGACGGGTTCGGCCACCCATTCAACATGCTGAATTTGCCTAAAAGCCTCCGCCAAAGGCAGACTAGAGCCAATGGTGCAGGACACACCACAAAAACTAGGGCAACAGAAGCTCACCGACAACCCAAAGTTGGCAGATGACAGTCGCCTTGGAGTATCAGGACCTTTAGAGAGAAATGAGCATACTAGGCCTCTGTAGCCCACTTCTCATATATGCTTGAGGTTAGAGGCTTTGATTTTGATATTTTATTTTGTCAATCATGAGTCTGAAAAATACAATAAACCATAGTAGTGTGATGCTAAATCTGAGGAGTACTCTTTTTAAAATGAAGTGATACCTAATTGTGACTCACACCACAGGTTATGGTGGAATTAAGTGTAAAAAGAATTGTGAGCAGTTCAACCAAGAAACAATTTTAAGTAAAAAACAAGAATTAGAGGTCAACAACAATTTGCTGCTTCTTTCTGATCTTGTTATTCATGATGTGATGAATTATGATTTATCTCGGGATCATTTGGGGGGTCCCGCCCCGTTGTATAATGACCAAGGTGTTGATTTTCTGTATTAATCACCTCTATACAACAGAATAATTTGATTGTAATTCTTACAATTAGTCTTCTAAGTCGGAGGCCGATCAATGCTTCCTATTAGCTGCTGAGTGAACTTCCAATTGAGATCCTTACATCATCAAAGTTTAAACTTGTGGTTCAGCCATTGGATATTATCTCAAACACCCAACCACAGACACAAGAATGAACAAAATCACACTTTTAAGGTAGACACACCTTTGGGATGGCCAGTCTCTCTGCTTTCTCCGGCCCGTCCTCGGAGTCAGAGCAGGTGTGTGTGTCTCCGGGGATGCGAGGCCGGTGGAGAGGCTGGAGGCTGATCTGGGTGCTGAGGAGGTTGCTGACGGCCTTCAGAGAGCTGCAGGTGTTCGGGGGCAGCGAGGGGTCAGCCAGAAGGTCTGAGATCAGACCGTGGGCCTCGCCCATAACCGCGATGTCCACCACCACGCTGGTGCCCGATGACTGGAGAGGAGAGAGAGAGAGATGGAGGATGAGATAATCATTCTTTGTCCATCTTTTCTGGTGTAATGCAATGATAACGCGGTGAACAAACGTCACACTGCACTGACGCACACAGCTTCTTTATCTCCATACCTGAGAGAGAAAGAGGATATGTTTAGAGACAGCATACGTACTGTGCTTTGTGTGTGAGCATCTGTCGTATGACTAAATTAAACATTTTACAGTCCCAGAAAGAACTACGACATCCTGTCTGTCAGTGTAGCAACAGCTTGATCAGCTGATGTGAAAGACATAAAGCTAGTAGCATGACAGCTAGCTGGGTTGAACATGTCGAGGTAAGTAAGGAGCAAAGAAATTATTTTAAAAAATATCATAACTATATAAACATCATCAATAGACATCCATCAATATTCCTATGAAGAATAACACACACCACCCCCTCCTGCTGTCACTGATTCATCATATTGACTGATAAGCCCAAAGGCTGATCTATGTCAAAGGTCAACCATGTCTGGTTTCCGTAATGGATTCCACTGTTAATGTCAACATTTACTAATCAGCTCCTCTTTAGCTTATAATCAATTTTCACACACACACGTGCACACACACACACATATGCATGTATATGTGTGAAGTATACTATATATGTGTGCAACATTTAGCATTTGTAATTTGCAATGTCAATCCATACATGTGAATGTGGGGAAAGCTCAAGACACAATTGGTACATGAAAAAGAAGGAGTCGATACTGTAGACTTTGGATGTAACTCACATATCTTACAACAATGCAATCATGGAAAACTTAAAGAGGACCTTTTATGCTTTTGTGCTTTTTCCCTTTCCTTTAGTGTGCTATATTGTTTTTTGGGCATGTAAAAGGTCTGCAAAGTTACCAAACCCAAAGTCCACGCCAAAGGGAGTTATTCTCCCCCACAGAAACACTGCTCCTGAACTGCCTGAAACATCTTGTTTGAAGCACGACCTTTTCTTCAGTAACGTGGTGATGTCGCCAAGTAACACATTTGCATAACGACTAGTTTGACATGCCTTCAAACAAAGCTAGTTAGAGCGGAGCTGGAGCAAAGTCCAAAAAGTTTTGTGGGTTTTGTCAATGTCATTGATAACGTTTAAACACATAAAGCTGGGGACTGAGCTGAATGTTACAGTAAGGCAAGACTAGACATCATCCACATTACAACGTTTTTGTCACCTTACACAGTTTTTTTCAGTCACAAAGAGGCCCAACTCGAACAACGGAGTACGGTTGGATACAGCAGCAGACTAAACATTAAATGACCAGTAATGTTGTGATTAGAGGTTTGTTGATAGGTGAGACAAATACTTGTGACTGTACCAAAACTCAAATTAATTTATAAAAAAAGGATTTGCTTTAGAAATTTCTGCTGCGACGTTTGTGGAATCTGTGAAATAATTCAATAAGAAGACAACATTTGGTTAAATAGAAGAGACGGAGGCAACAGTGACTGCGGGGAGAGTTGGAGGTGAGTGAACTTTGGGAGTGAGCTCTGCTGAGTTGTGGCTCCCCACTGAACCCTGCATGAACTGTGTTATATAATAATACTGTCAAACTCGTGGCAGATCACACAGCTTCTCTGTTTACTTGCCATTTCCAGATATTTTTTCAAAGCAGTGTTTCTCCCACTCATTCCTATGATGTTGACACTTCTAGTCTCGATCATAAAAGCTTTGTGTGTTTAAAATAGTTGTGATGGGAATGACTGGCACTGACTGTACCAGAAAAACGTTTGAATCACATTTTCAAGCCTTAATCGAAACATTGCTTAATTTTTACGATATCTATATCTTGTTGATACTAATGCTCATGCTGAAACTTTTATGAAAAACTCGTCTCATATGTTACATGTTATCTCAGGACAAGGTGCCTTACAAGAACTTTGCCTTAGTAAAATAGTCTCAAATTTTGACTTAAATCTGGAACTATCTGATCAGAAAATATGTAAACAAGATTACGAATCTGACTACAGATTCGATTACAGCTTTCAGTACTTGGCAGTTTTCCACTACGCTACAGATACATTTCAGTTGGTTCAATTATCGCGATGTTTGTTCATGTCTCAAGTTCAAGGTAGGCTCTTATTCGAATTAACATTTTTAGAAACTTTTGGACCAGTGCCGGTACTGATATGTGTGTGAAGCATTAAGGATGAATTTAGAAAATTGTGGTTATCAATGAAGTATGAGAAAGCAATATAGTGGAGGAAGGGTACGTCTACTGTTACAATACAAACAATACAATACAAATCTGTTGGGAAAAGACAGAAGTTAATAGATATCTTCTTTAATGTACTGGTCTCTAACAGTGGGAAACTCTGGGGTCTGTAAATTGAAGCCAGTGCAGAAACGCTTTATACTTGCATTCTTTCTTACAGCCAGCAGGGTTGCACAAAGAAGTCAGAAAAGTCATGAAAAATCACTCTACTTCTCATTTGATTTATTACCTCAGTAAACATGAGTTTATGGTCTCAATCGCTAGTTTCAAGTCATCTTCAATAGAGTATGATGTTCATTTAGTAAATTATGGTCCCATTTAGTGTCAAATAGACCATAAAGCAGGGTATGATTTAGGGCGTGGTTACTTTGTGATTGACAGGTCGCTACAGTGGCGTTATCTGGTCTAGGTGTTGTCCCTGTTTTACTTAAACCTGTTCACGGTGTGTTTTCAGTTCCTAAAAGTTAGCATTTTGATTGCTTAAAAATGTCTCCTTCAGCATTCAGTTGTAATTAGCTCCTCCCTCTTGTGCCACTTCTGGTTACAAAAAACCAAGATGGCGACGGCCAAAAACCAAGATGGCAAAGGTCAAAATGCCGAACTCTGGGCTTCAAAACAGCAGTCCACAAACCAATGAGTGACATCATGGTGTCTATGGTCTCTACTCTTGACACCTTGAGAAAAGCAAATTACAACCAAAAAAAGTTCAGAAATAGAAATGACAGGAGAGTTCATGGAAGAATGGCAGATTGCCAGAGAGGGTTAACCAAGACATTTAAACATGAGCTGACTCTCCCCCACTGTTCCAACACATGAAGCAAATGAGCTCACGTGATCACTCCATCTATAAGCCATCACTCTCCCATCTGCCTGCCTCCCGAGGCTCGGCGACTGGCAGCAACCTCTGCTTCTGCCACTGCGCTTGTATCCATGCCTAACTTTTTCACTTCAGCTGTGATTTCATCCAGTGGATGAACCAGGGAGTTAACGTCTACTACTCACGCTATCCCTTTTCTGTACCTAATACATATATTTGTCTCTGGCAGAACTAAAGGTAGAAGATCCACCCGTCTGTATTCAAACAAAGTGACAGATGAGTCTCATAATTTGCTTCCTTAAACAGATTGTATTAGCTCCTCAAACACGTCGGAGCTCGGGGGCTGCGATGTGATGAATGCATCAAGCACCTAGGAAGATAGTTTCCTGGAAGAGCGCGTTTGTGTGTGTGTGTGTGTGTGTGTGTGTGTGCGGGTGTGCGTGTGTCACCTCAACCTGAACAAAACCCATTAGACCACTCCAGAGCTTTATGACATCCTGCTATTGTGACATTCACCCATTACCTGGCAGTAATGGTCTCTGTTCAGCTAATGTCAGGGAGAGAGTGAGATAGAGTGAGTATGTGTGTATCTTGTGTGTGTGTGTGTGTGTGTGTGTGTGTGTGTGTGTGTGTGTGTGTGTGTGTGTGTTGCAGCTGTTTTTATGGCTGTTTTCTCTCTTAGACTTCTGATATTTGAGCATTTCAAAAAAGAATACAGTATATGTGTGCATTTGCAAGCTCATTCAGTGCAACGTGCATAAGCATTTGAGCTGATGGAGCGGTTCAAAGCGGCGTCCTCGTAGAGACACAGTGGAGAGACGAGGCGAGGGAGAAGGTTATCGATTCCTCCCAGCATAAAGGCCCATGGGAGACAGCAGGCGGCGCAATGGTCAATGAGTAAATCAACAATGGGCGCACACACACACACGCACACACACACACACACACGCACACACACACACACACACACACACACACACACACACACACACACACACACAAACACACAGAGGCAGGCATGTACCAGAATTGCCCCTTGGGACTCCGTCAGGCTTTCAGAGTAATACAGTACATGCTGCGCACAGAAAGATGGGTCATAATCCCTCAACAAATGCAGTGCAATGTAACAGAAGACAATATTAAACAGTGGTCTATGATGATGAACGCAGATAAGGAGAATAGGATCAGTGTATAATAAGCTCCTAAGAATAGACCTACTGATTTTCATCACTAGTCAAAGACATAGTATAACATCATTAACAGTAAAAGGTAAACCAACATCCATTCAAAGTAGGGTTGCATACATACTGTGCAATATGATATATGAATATAATTGTGACAAAACATGACATTTGAGGACGTCATCTTGGGCTTTGGGAAACACTGATTGCCATTTTTCACCATATTTTATACACCTAACATGTAATCAATTAATCCACAAAATAATCAACAATGAAAATAATCATTAGTTGCAGCCCTATAAGTAATAAATTGCATTATATTGTTTTTTGGCCAATAAAAGTAAGAAAGTAACAGTGAAAGAAATCCTTCACCACAGGAAATCCCCTTATTAATAATAATAATAATTATATATATATATATATATATATAACTTAAAATATGATCATTTAAAGGGCAACATAGCACAAAAAAAACTTGAATAAGGAAGTCTGTGTATGCACAAAAACTTAAATGCTATGCTTTGATTCCAGTCACCATGCCTGACCACCACATACACTACTACAAAAAAGCCACTCTAAAAATAATTAAAAACAAAAAACTATGAATAAAAGGTATTTTTACTTGTAATAAGTAAAAGAAATCTGCCAATGAATAAAAGTGAAAATTCTCTTTTCTTCAAATAAAATGTGATATTTCAGCCTTTCAAGATAGAAAGAGATCTTGAAATTAGGGAAAACTCACTGTGAGCTGTATTTAACTAGTATTAAGATGTGGTGTGTCATAATGAGCTTGTAATGCTCAAAAGTAATATTTTGTCGCTTAACGTGACATTCAAGATGCATTGTTTAAAAACATGTCAATGAAATGTTACTTGTTAGTTGATTGTGTCTTATATTAAGTGTTATGAGATATCATGACCACTAAACAAATATACTTAGTGGGACTATTCCCATACAGCGTAGATGGATGTCTATGTTCATGGATCATGGGTATGTAGACCATCACCACTTCTCTCTCTCACTCTCTCTCTCGTTTCTCCTCCAGTTTCCTATTCCCCCTCTTCTTTCTTTGCTATTGCCCACTATTTCAGTCTTCCCTCTTCACCCCCATCCCCCAGCCCTCTCCTGAGAGACAGTTAGGAGATATGTAGGCAGATCAGGCATAAAGGCAGATGGTGAGAGCAGAGAGAGAGATAAAGAGAGTGATGGGCAGAGAGAGAGAGGAGCTGAGTCCACAGGCAGGCCATGGCCAGTCAAGTGAAAAAGAGAACAGCTCACTCGAGCAGGCCAGCTGAGCTCCTCCACAGTCTCATCTACAACAACTGTAAATACAGCACTACAGTGGGAGGGGAGCTGCCCATTGTCTCCGTACTACTACACCAACAGCACAGACATCCTTTGCACCTCTCTCTGCTTTAACAATTAATGATGAATCCAAGAAAAGTGTGCCAGAGGCCAAGTTCATGTTCTGGATACAGGAGGGTGATCGCAGATCAGTGGCAGGACTGCAGAGCGGGAGCGCCTCACAGTTGTGAGGCTATTAATCGTTAACAAATGTTTCTATTGATTTAGTAACAATAGATGAGGCATGTTTTGGAGGGAGCACGGGGGTGGCTAAGATGTGTTTTCTGAGCTGGTCAAGATGTATGAATGCCAGAGACTACCATTTGTTTGTCATTTTGCAATCGCTCATATCCACAGTGTGCAAAAGTTGTGCTGACACAAAATCAATAGATATCGATGCAATTTGTCTTTCACGTGTGAGTGGAAGATAATGAAACTATGCAAACCATTGTGTTGGTGTAAGATCTATATCACATCCAGCCTTATGGGACATGCTGCTCAACAAATAGCACCCATCTGAGAACAGGAAGAGTGACACTGAATCTCTCATCAGCGGCTTCACTCTCCTGCTTACGAACACCAGTCTCTCACATGCGTAATTGACCTAAAAACTCAAGAAGCTTAATTTAGACATCGCTTCAAGTTGTCCTATTTAAACCAGCTCATCATTACTGATTAAATGGCTTTCCTTTTCCTGCACACACACACACAGATGAAGCACATGCACATACGGCACCCAGACTAAAGGGGAGAAACTCCACTTAAAACCAATACTGAACCTGTTTAGGAGGACGTGCATTGTCCTGGTGGCGTCCCATGATACTTGCCGAGTGTCTTCTCTGCATCATTCGTGTTCAGTTTGAACACAAACGCTCAATCCTCCTGATCTCGCTGTCTAGATTCCTATAGATATGATACCACGGCTTTATATGCAATCTCAATCCAAAGCAGCTGACATTTGATTAATGTAGTCCACGCACACTTCCTCGCCCTCTCCTCTGCTCTGCTCTGCTCTCCTCTGCTGCTTCATGAACCTCCCTCCGTCCTCTCACCCGCCCCTGCCTCGCCTGCATCTGCCAATTGCAAATGTTCACCGGTGGTTCAGGGATGAGAAGACCTGCAGTACGCTGAAATCAGTTGTATTGAAAATACCTGGTTGCTAGGATACAGAGGGACAAAGATCAAAGTGACTTGACTGTGGACCATAAAATTGTTGTTCGGGGCTCAGTTGGCCGCAGTTATACTACGCCCACTACTTGTCAAGTGTTTCCTGTCATAGCAGGTGATGCCTGACAACCAAGCAGCAAGTAATGTGCATTATCGGAACAGCTGCTTTCTGCATCAGGAAACATATTGATTCATTAAAAGACTATTAAGATGGTGAGACTGCTGTTAACTACAGCTGGAACTGCAAATTATGGATGATTTAAATCTAAACCAATGTAATACATAAGTGGTGAGTGTAAAACAAAGACAGTTTTCAGTTGTTTGTTGAAAAGATCATGCTAACTGGGATCCCAGGCGGGAAAAGGGAAACCAGTAATATCTATGGTGAAATGATGGTCCTTGATGACCTTTTTCCCAATATGTATATGAATGTACTTGTATCTGTATTCACTTTGCACTGCATGCTCATGACAATTAAAATAATTTATCCTGCCCAAATTAGAGGACAGGGGTGTGTGTGATCTGTTCAATGGCAATTGCTATTATTACATCTTAAAAAAAAATGGCGGAAACTTAAATTACAATCCCATCAAGCTTCTTATATTACTACACAGCAAGCCTGGTGGAATTAATCTCAGTACAGATGTGACAGTATATCACCATATACAGTACAACAACAGTGCAAACAGACGTAAGTGCAAAAAGAATGAAACATATAGGACACAAATCATACATTTAGCAGGAAGAAGCTCCAGTTAAGGTGTTCTGTCCTGCCTCTGAGTGACCTGTACCTTCTGCCAGCTGAAAAACGCCAATAAAAATATGTACTGTATGAAAAACAAATATTCTACTAGGCAATTATGGCAAAACTCATAAATCATGATTACTTAGGTCATTATTGAGATCACGATTATTTAACACGAATACTCATTGACATTGGAAAATTCATGCATTTAGAAGCTGCTGCTGCTCAAGTAAACAGTTTAATCATAAACACATTGCTTGTATAGATATGATTGGTGATGGCACAGCTAAAATATCACACCCACAAACATGGTTAAAGAGACGGGGTCCATGGTTCAAGACGGGATGGGTGGGCTGCCTTGTCAGCACTGTGCGGCACGGTCCGGGTGAGGGGTGCTGTAAAGCGCCACCGTCACTCCGAGCTTTTCCAAGTTGATCTAGAGTCAGGCACGGCACACCACAACAGAGGAAATACACCTGACGAAGGCCAGCCAGCACCAACGAGAGTTCCCATGAGGGGATCCTCCCACACCGACCCGCCGAGCGGGGTGAAAGGGTACCTTTGTAAAGGAAGGGAGTGAACTGGATTTATAATACGAGACAGGAGTGTCACTGTGAAACAGAATATGGCACAATAACCATTTAATATTGAGTATCTTGTTTTCATAATTGATGGGAGCCAAAATATCAACTGAAATTTGATTAAATGCACAGCCTATATTCTATATTTTCAGGTAACATTAAAGACTGACATATGATCAACACAAACTATATGATTTAAAAAGTCACATCATTAAGCATTTAACACATATTTGAGGAAAGCAAGCTACTAATTGCTAAACTTGATTACTTGGTGACTCAAAGAGCTCTTGGTATAGATTTGACAGGTTTAACTGGAGCAAATAGTGGAAAGTAGAAGGCATAAGAGCCTCAACTAAGAGCTAAACTAAAGAAATAAGCTCATGGGCTTAATGTTACTACAACAAAAATACAATTTACATTTATTCAGGCATTCAGTTAAACAACCATCAAATCTGAACACATCTGTGAACTCACAAACTAATTAAATGCCTAAAAATGTCCCGCAGTAATGAGTCAAGTGCTATTCTACTACACTAAGTTGAGGAAAAAACGATGCCAAACACGCACACATGCTTCCTCCCCTTTCCCTCGGGGTTGTACTGACCTGGGATCTGCTCAGAGCTCTCTTGTAGTCCCATTCTGGCTGGCCCATAATCTGGAGATAGAAGCATACAAACACAAGCTGCAGTCAGAGACCTGTCACACAGCACACTACCATCTAACTTCTTTTCTCCTCTTCACCTGTCTTCTCCTTTACTTCCTCCTCCCTTCATCCCTCTCTCCATCAACCCATCTAAAAATAAAAGAAGAGCAGGCGCTGCTGATGAAGAATAAGAAAAGAGCACATCACCATTAATGCTGGAGGGCTGATCTACATACGGCTCCCCACCACCGCACTGTATCTGTCCCCTCACTGCAACGATTTCTTTAACGGTGCTAGATTAACCGTTTCCTCCTGTTTCCAGTATTTGTTTTGAATTTGGACACTTAAAGACAATGCAGAAATCATGGGATGTGCTCTTCTCTGACCTACATTTCATGTTACTAACAGCTGGTGTAGTGGGGAAGAAGACGAGAAGACTATCTGCATGTCAGACTGAATGAAGAACTAACCAGTGCTGTATTGGAGCAAGCTGAGCATTTTACACATTTGGATGAATTATTTCATGTACATTGAGAGCCTCACACTATAATCATACCTAACAGCAGAAGTTCATTTGGAAGCTATACGGTTTCTCAGTTAGGATGCTGTTCTGTGTTGCATCACCACCGCGTGAAATAAAAAGGTTGTCGAGAAGATAATCCACAAATTGTGAGAAAGTCCAAAACAAAGTCTCACAAGACTCGCTGCCCGACGACCTATACTAACCTTAACTATTGAAGGTCCGTGCCTAACCTTAAGCATCTCGCAAGACTTATTTTCTTTACACAGCCAGATAAAAATGCATTTAAAAATAATATCCAGTGACGCTTCACACCATGGTGCTTTTCAGGGCCTCTCGCTACAACTAAGAACAAAGGTTGACACAACAATCACCAGCATGCCACCATGGTAAGATCATGTCTCTAGATTTGAAACTGCAACAAAATTTCAAGGTCAGTTTTTGTTTGTAGTAGACTGTAGTTTTTTGTTCAAGTTGAAAAAATGGGTCTAAGGTATCAGTTCATATTTACATGCTACCAGGCGGCACCTTGCGTAATGATAAAAGTTAGTGAGATAGCACATTAGTGAAATACAAAAACACAAAAATATGACAATTTTTTAGCTATGACAATGTACCTGACGTTGTCTCACAACATTAAATCAGTCTCTAAATATACTTTATTGCTACCAAACTAACTGCTAATCCTCAGACCATAAATCCCTCAGAAAGATTCAGCACTCTGGTGGTCTTTTGAGCAGCAATAGTATATATATTTTATTTCAAATAAAGACAACCCTCTTCGGTCAAATCCAGCAAGCACTGTACATTAACCAGTGAGTAGAACTGGAGCAAATATAATTAATATGATGAAGTAATTTTGATAAAACGGTCACTATATCCTGACAGTATATCCTCACAGTGCATGAGACAGGTAATCTGAAAAAGAAATCACGTGTCTTTGTGTCCTCCAGTGCTCCTGATGGCATCTGCAAGATTCAACAGATGGGAGGAAAACAACCAGTCAGAGCCGAGCTGGAGCCTGCCGTCTGAACAGCTGTCAATCACTCGTAAACTCAGATAAAACAGTCAAACAAGGCCGTTGATCAACTATGAATCAATATTCTCTTACTGTAATGACTATTTGTTGCGTAAAATGTTTTCAGAGTCATCTTGTAGCGTACTGTTTGGCTGTAAAAACAGAGAGTTTGTGACCCAGCAGCCATGTTGAGATCAGCTAAGGAAATACTGAGTACCGCCTACCAGTCGGAGCATAGCCAATAGGAACGCTCTCTGAAATGACCTGTGATTGGCCAAAGTCTCCCATCAAGGGCTAGACTTTTTTAAAGCCTGAAAACAGAGCTATGAGGAGGTGCAGAAGTCAAGTTTTCCCTCAGAACACTTGACTTATAACATGCTGAAAGGTTATTATGGAAATTTTGCCCAGTGATGCCAAAAATAGTCTGCCTACTGCAGCTTTAATGTTGTATTTACTTTTAGTGTTTTAACATAGCTTTGGCTTGACTGTATCTTCCATTTAATTGACTACATAAGGTCAATGTGCAGAATGTTTTATCTGCAAAAGGAAATGGGTCATTTTAATAATAGATGTTGCTTATTTCTTGCAAATAATTATTATTTTAATAACTGGTCCCAGACTTAGTGTGCATGTCTATGTGTGTGTTGTGTCTGTGGACCACCCTAGCTGTCACAGTTTGTAGGCTGATATATAAAATGGCATAAAATGAAATGACCTGACAGTGCAACTGTCATCCACTGGAGATGACTTTGCATCTTGAATGGCAGATGAGATAATCTGCCTAATACAGCGGATTCATGTTTTATGTGAGCCCCTCAGGATGGGAGGGAGGGAGGGAGGTTGTTTGGAAGAATAAAAGCACTATAATGCCGAATCACATTGAACTCCACGATCATATAAATACCTCATGGAATATCAGTGTGGGGTCTTTTTTTTTGTTGATGTTTATTTAAGATTCAGGATGGTTAACAAGGTACAATACTGAAGTAATGATGCAGTGACAGTGCTGCAGAAACAAGACCTGAGAAAACCAAATGAGTCCATGTGCTTTCTTTCACAAACTGCTAACACATTTTAGCTTCTATCATTTACCCAAGCCCTTAAATCCTCCTCTGTGCTCCGCTGTTCCTTGTAGGCCTCCATTACAGCTCAAATACACTTCTCATGTCAAGTCTATCAGACTCTGGGAAATCAGAGAGGCCTAATGCACTCCTGAGGCACATAATCCTTGACAGCTCATCATTCAGTCTTAAGTAGACTGCTTCTAATTGCATGCATGCAAATATAAGCATAGCAGCATAGGTATAAGAAAAAAAAAAATGTGGTTCATCTTCACATACACACACACACACACACACACACACACACACACACACACACACACACACACACACACACACACACAGACGGGTCTGTGTTGCATTGCAAGGATGGCCAACACATGCACGAACACACTGCACACTGCAGGGGGAGCTCTTTTTGTGTACATGAACAGTGATAGTCTCAGGGGTGTTCTTGCAGTAAGCAGGACTAAAATGTGTATG
Source organism: Pterois miles (assembly GCA_947000775.1). Lineage (NCBI taxonomy): Eukaryota > Metazoa > Chordata > Actinopteri > Perciformes > Scorpaenidae > Pterois > Pterois miles. The sequence continues at coordinate 17,911,831 of CAMQGK010000110.1, forward strand.
TGTTGACAGGGATAGGCCTCATGAGTTTATGTTATAAATCCATACATCTAGCAAGAAAAAAAAACATCAGAGTGTATTTTAAAATAACCATTATTTTATAGAAGTGTACAGTTATGTCATTTGTTTTAAATAAATGACGTGAACGAACACAAATTCTCTGTGATTTCACAAAAAGTTACCACATTTAATAAAAATCTTTCAAGTTCAAAGAAGGCTGGATCCCATCCCATCATGCACTGGGACAGAACAGTATTTCAACCTTGACAGCCAAGTCACCAGTCCATCACCATACTAACACAGACACCATGCTGAGTACATTTAGTTTCTCCTGACTTGCATGTAATTGAAATATTTAAATATGCAAAACCACTACATCTCCATCCAGAGAGTACCAGTGATCCAAACTTGGTTGTACTACAAACCCAATTATCATCAGTTACAAATTAGAGCTTTGTCCTAGAGAGACATTACAGGCTCCTAATTAAAGTAAAATGCAACAAATAATACATGAAACACTGTACTCTATTATGCATATTATAAATGAGTTATGTTAATCTTGACTACTTCAAAATGATGTCTAGTACCAATCTCATTAATATAACAAGATAAATATATTTTAAAACCACAGCAGCCCCCTAGGTTTAAGGAAAACATTCTTGTTTTGTATTGTAAAAATGACTACTTCAATCAACCACAGGTACAACATGGAGATACAATGTATTTGTGTTCTACCGCTGTTGCAATAACCGCAATATTGCAACACCGTGCTATTGATAAGCCAACCACAGGGGATTGCAAGCAACCGCCACAACCGCTATGTTCCCGTTTTTTTCTTTTTTGAATTATTTGCAAAGGGAAAGCCGCATATTTACAGTATGTTAAACAGCAGCAGCCCAACAAGGTTCTGAGCGTCTATTTTGTGGTGAGCGCTGCACGTTTTTTTTTCTGGTTGAAAAATGTTAAACTTTGGGTAAAGTGTGGCGCTTGTCACTGTCACCTTTTCACCCAGTTGTCAGTCACAATGGAGGAGGGCTGAGACAAATACCATAAAGACCAACCATCATAGCATGTAGGCTACAAGTGCTGAACAGCAACAACGGAGGAGAAATTAAGACACATGCAACCAAAGCGTCTCAGCTGAAAAAAATCTCTGCACCTCATTGCTCTTCTGTGTTCTGCATTTAACAATAAACAAATATTGTATTATTTGTATATATTGTATTATTTATTATTTTAACTGTCATCTATGTCATTTAAAAAGCAACAATAAGCTTACATCTATAAAGCAGCACTAAAATCAGGATTAATAAGTAATTTATGAAAGAAAATGTAATTTGCAGTCATTATCACTGCAGGATTCCTTCTCCATGACAGAGTACTTTAATATCTTCACTTTTTTCTTGAACTGCTCTGTAAATACTTCACATGAAATCCATTTTATCAGTGTGAAAGCATTTGGGGTTGTTTAGAGGACTGAAACACACTACACACACTGTGAGATTATCCTTAACCCTGGATTTGTATTTACACTAACCACAGTGTGTGTAACTGTGCATGTTATGCCATACTATGACAAAGCTGTGTACAGTAAAGGCTAAAGGGTCAAAAGATCTGCCTTTATGAATGTATGCAAGTCTGTCTTTACGCATACACACCCAAACACTTGTACACACTGAGGCACAAGCACCCATAAGTGTACACACATGCACCTACACACTCATTAACACACACACGCATGCTCTCTGTTTGTCACGACTCACACACTCCAGTCCTGAAGAACCCAGCAAGCCGGACCAAAACCCCTACTGGCCAGCAACTGTTCTCTCTAGATCCCAGCTGAGGCAGAAATAGAGAGGCATAGCACGTATAGAGAGTGATGATCACAAATCAAAATTTGCAATGAACTGCGCTTCACTAATATACATTACATGAAGCAAAACTGTGTCACATGCAAACCAACAACTTTCACATTATCATTTCTTGGGGAAACAGAATTTATTAAAATGGTAACATGATATGTTCAAGCTGTCACAATCCAATTTACCAAAAGTCACGTGCCGCCACACACACACGGCCTGTCGGAAACTCGCTGAAGTTACGCTACAGCGGGCACGAAGCCACCAGCAACGCTAGCAGCTAACAGCTAACACATGCAGTGTGCCAGACAGACAGAGCATCGCTACGGCGGGCAGACACACAACTGACAACCTGCCAAAATTAACTAAATGTGCGGTGGAAACTTTTACTGGGAAAGTGGCTGCATGTCCGCGTCACTACACTCAGCTCCGTGGCCGCTACAGTAGCCCTCCTGATGGTGAACTGACTTTTGTGCTCATATACTGCAGCCGGCACATCGCTGCATGTGAGGCACTAATCCTGTTGTAAATAATCAGTTAACGAGGGTTGGTTATCAGTTAAGAATTTTTAAAAGATTAGCAATCCTCAGGATCTGAAATCATCCCTGTCATTGTGAAACAGAATGTGGCATAATTATCATTTTAAGATTGTCTTTTTTTCATACTTGTTGGAAGCCAAAATTGAAATTTGATTAATTGCAATAATATATAATGACATAATGTTTAATATTAGTATTAGGTATTGCCCTTCTGCTATGCAAAGATAAAGTTAAAAAATCTGAGCATCTCCCTTCATCTCATCTCAAAACCAATCACACTAAATCAATGCTCCCAGTTGTAGTATGTCAAGCATCTGACAAAGGCTTATCATTGAACTTCATTGTCGTTGCTCAATACTCTAATTGTGTTGTATTCCTTACAGCATATAGTTTAACTGATAAAACAGCACACAATGTTTTCTGTACCAACTGGTTCATAGTGACCCTAAGACTCACTCAAAACAACTAGCTTGCCAAAAGGATTTGGCAAAGCTGCCTGTATGCATGGTTTGCCTGAGTGTGTTCGTGTGTGTGTGTGTGTGTGTGTGTGTGTGTTAGAGGGACAGAGATGGGACTCCTGGGCTTGTATGATGACTCACCCACCCACACACTCACACACGTGAATCCAAACATGCACTCAAAACCATGTTAGCGCCGCTCACTGATGCTAATTGTTTCCAATCAGCATATCAGGGGTCTCCTCTCAAAGCACAGCAAAACCAGAGCACACCAACGACTGCTTATTGATCTCATTACACGCTCACGTCACTCTGTCAACCAAGCGTTTGTGTGTCTGTGTGCACATGTGAGGGGCTGACTGACACTAAGGATGATCTGAGCATGTCCATCCATCTATCTTCAACCGCTTATCCCGTTAGAGATCGGGGGGGTTGGAGCCAATCCCAGCTGGCATTGAGCAAAAGCGGGGTAAGTCCATCGCAGGACACATGGAGACAAACAACCATTCACACTCACATTCACACCTATGAGCAATTTAGAGCCATCAATTAACCTAAACTGCATGCCTTTGGACTGTAGGAGGAAGCCGGAGTACCCAGAGAAAACCCACGCTAACCTGGGGAGAACATGCAAACTCCACACAGAAGAGCCCCAAGCGGGATTTGAACCTGTGACCTTCTTGCTGTGAGGCAATGGTGCTAACCACTGTGCAACCTGATCTGAGCATGTAATCAATACAAAACGTGAACTCAGATTTATTTGTTGAAACAATGGTATACGTGACCACAGTCTCCATCCTTTCCACATTTCCCATTCATTGTTTGCCGCCGGGTAAAAGTAGCAGAGTGGTGCCATTCAAGAGACTGGGCGTCACGTTAGCTGCTCCTCATTTGCATAAAGTTGATGTCTAGGCTATTTTGTTCAAATAAGGGGCGTCCAGCATGGCTCATCGCTTCTAGAACTCCCAAGGAATTTTTAAACTGACCATGACTGACAGATTTTATCAACTTTATTGCTTATTTATCATAAAAAAAATGTTTTTAGAAACACATCTGGGTGAACTATTTTTGCAATAAAAGAAAAAAAAGTTCTAAATGCCATGTTGGTTCTGGTTTGAAAGCCGGGGGCAGCAGCCCACAAGGGTAAACATTCATCCAATCAGGTGTCTAGTGTCTAGTCAGCCCATCAAGTGTCCAGATCTGGGAAGTGAGGCGATCCCTCATGATAAAACACGTCCCTGTGGACACGTACAGTATCACAAGAGTCTGCAGCCATGCTAGCAGCTATGCGAGGCTTTACTTTGAATGTTAACATGTTCACAATGATAATGCTAACATGATGATGTTTAGCAGGTACACAGTTAACCATTGCCACCATCTTACTTTAGTGCTAACGTGCTAATTGGCACTAAACTTACAGCACAATGGAGGCTGATGGGAATGTCATTAGGTTTGTTGGTATGTCGTCAAAAACCAAAGTACTAGACCGGGTAAAATTTTGACCTGATGATGGCACTAGATAGAGAAGTTAAGGGATCCTGGTAGGATATGAATGTTTGTACCAAATGTCACACCAATCTGTCCAATAGCTGTCAAGACATTTCCCTGAAAAAAAAAATATATTATAGAAAAAGTCGTGGGATTGCACGAGTCATTAGGCATCATCTTATGGGAACCATGAAGGTCTCTGCAAAATTTCATGGCCAGTCATCCAAAAGTTTGTATAGAAATATTTCACTCTGGACCAAAGTGCAATAAACCGGCATTGCCATCCCTCAATTTAATTACTGTACAATTCTCTGGTTTATCTGTGAAGTGAAAGAACTACACTAATATTGCACCGTACTGGTAATGACTGACTCATACAGTATGAATGGGCCCAAGAGTGGTTGAATGAGCATCAGCAGGTCGGCGTTCTATACGTCTCGAGTATGAAATGTCTGTCTCGCTCCCTCTTCCTCCCCTTGCAGTCCTCGTACTCATGCATTTCATCCAGTAACCTTTTTTTTTCCTTTCTTTTTTTTTGCTGTGACAGTTAAGATTTTGCAGAGGCGGGAATGTTACCAGTGGAAACACTGGGTATTTTTGCAACTTCAGCACCGAGGATCGTGATGTTTTGTTGCAACTTCAGCAATATCTGCCGCCTTACGTTCAACCCGCAGCTCCAGTCTGAATGTGTTGGTCTCTGCCAACAAATTGGTTGATCCCCAGGTACAACTGGGGTGCCACAACTGGATGATCTGGATGAAAGTTTAATGTTATGTTTCATTAAAAATCTTCATGACAAAAAAAGTTTTGTCGTATATCATTAATGACCAGGGCAAGTTCCTCTACATCCATTGCATTCCCAGAAGTCACAGTAAGATGACTTGTTTACAGTATCTATGAATAAGTAAAAGCCTTCCTCTCATTGTGTAGCACATACTGTATACTGTACAGTAAATGTGCTAAAATGAAAAATGAGTTAACGCTGACAGATATTTTAGTGTTTGAAATGTAGAAAAGCAAAATTATTTTCATCTTTTCATTTGTATCTCTACCCTTTTTTGGTCCCCTGTGAATGAACTGCGCTGATGGCAGCCACCAACATAGCCTCAGGCCAGTATGTGTGTGTGTGTGTGTGTGTGTGTGTGTGTGTGTGTGTGTGTGTCACAGTGGAGTTGCATGACTAAGCCTTTGCATGTACTGTCAAGTAAATGCATGTATCTTTCAGCACATTTAGATTTACATCTTTGTAATGTCCTTCTCATAAACAAGCTCCCAAACAGTGGTTTTGAAGTTGTGTGGGACCATACAGTATTTCCTGTGTGTTGTATCTGCTGATGTGTTGAATGCTTCATATAACTGCAAACTGAGCAATGACACAACATGCACCAAATTTAAACTTCATAAGTTAATGATATACAAGTTGTCTGTGTTGACTGACTCTTTAAACACAAGTATGTATGGTCTTTAAAAGGCAAAACCAATAATGAATAATCAATAATATGGATTTTTGCAGCGCTAAAACTATGCTAAATCATTTTCTTAAGATGCTAATTTTTCCTTTCCTTCGCTGAACACTGCACTGATTATCAACTAAGTGTTATTCTTTTTAATCAACATGACAGGGTTGCAAGTATTACTAATTCAGCTGAGAATCAACACCCAGCTCTGCAGCTCTACACAGCATTCAGACTGTTTCAGCTCTATATTTTGGTCATCTGGACCAATTTGGACACCTGTGTGGACAGGTGAAGAAAGTTAAACATTTCTATCAAAACTCTTTTTATGTTTTTGCATCGTTTCATAATGTTGGTTAGTGTTGTGCAATATGTATGGGATATGTACAGCGAGCCGGTCATTGTTGTGAATTAACAATTAATGACGGCTCGCTGTACATATCCCGCTTATTACACGGCTGCTTACTTAAGAAATCAGTAGTTTGACACAAGAAGGACCCGCCAAAGTCCGACATCAGAACTGCATCCATAGCAACCGTCTGCTATAAAAAAATAATAACAGACCGTGATCGACCAGTCGGAATCGAGTGTTCAACAAAGAGAGGAGAATAAGAGATATGAGACTATAGAACACATTTCTAACCAATAAATGGATTTTGCTATATAATTTTCCACAAAATCCATGTAATATATCTAGTTTTATTAGGTTAATTATGGTAATGTTTAAAAAATGTTTTGAAGTCACTGGATTAGCCAAGTTGTTTATTTTATCTGTAAATTGTTTCTCAAATGAATTTCCAAATACCATAATCGTGACAGATTACTTATATATCAAATTACATATAGGCTTCCACGGTAAGAGATTTTATCCATATCACCCAACTCTACTGTTGAATTAAAACAAATAAACTCTTCCATATCTGTATTTTTGTTGGCTTTTTGTGCAGTGAAAGAGGATCTTATCACTTGAATGTGGCCTTACTAATGAAAATGACCTGTACTGCAGTGAATAAATGACTGAATTAACGATTAACACAACACTAACAGAATATAATAATAAAAGTACGCTCGACGATTTCACAATCTACTTCTCATCTTACTTCACTAACTAAGCTGAATCACACGAAAACAGGACCTAATGCATGCACAAAACTCATCTGAAACACACACACCATTTCATTTCTGCCCCCCCCCCCCCTGCCAAGGCTAAGTGGAGTGCTTTTCCCTCGTGTTGTTGTACCCATGTTAGGCTACTGACGCCAGCTTGTCATTCTCTACTCCTATTACTGTGAGAGGGGAGTGCGTCACAGCTTCCACAACCCACTTCTCTCTGTCAGCTTTCTGCTCTCACTGATTGACAGTGACGTTGCCGGGCGTTAGCATTTCAGGCTGAGTCCCATGGGAGCAACGTGAGCATCTAGACACTGGTCTTCCATTTGGAGCTGCAGCATGCATAATGACTTACATCCCATTTTGTGTCTGTGCTTCTTGAAGTTTAGCCTTTTCATGCTTCCCCTCCAAAATCATCAGGATGATAGCTACTCTTTAAGGAAGAAAACTGATAGCAGTCATTTGTGCTGCAACGTGTCTGTATGTAATTATTTTGCTTTGTCTGTCTGATTTAAGATGCAAGATAAAATATGAAGCTCAGGATCATAAGACAAAAAGAGTCGACGTTAGGACCCAGAGGAGTGTTTCTGTTAAAATTCATCACTGGTGCATTTCTCAGTACAGTGAATGCCAGTATAACATTTTAGTTCATCTTACTGAGCTAACAAGCTGTAGTTTTCAGTGCCAGGTCCTGTAAATGTTATTCCATCAAATGCAGTGCTTGATGGGAAAGGATTGGTTTTACCCTTCACTACATGATCTGAACCGTAGATCACAAACCATGGATGTATCAGAGATTATGTCTTAGCCTACAACTACATTAAATTCTGTTTATGTCATGTCAAAATTTAAGTCAAGTCAATTATTTTATTTATATATTTTAGATTCTAAGTTTGAGCAATATCCCCTTTGTTGATACATAAGTGGTATCTAGGGCTGGGTGAAATGGATAAATATATTTACATATTATTATATTACGAGATACTTTTCATTGATCATTTATATTGCGACAATATTGTAGGTTTATTTATTTACACAATGAGATTCTTGATAAATAATCATCAGTAATGTGGATATTATGACTACATGGGTAAAAGAAAATAATAAGGGCTGTACATCAATTAAAATATTATAATCACTAATAATCGAATGATTGTAAATGATTAATCGTGACTGATTGCAAAAGAGATTGTCAAGTACTTTACACTCTTGTCAACATGGGAGGAAACCGTTTGCTTTATGCAAATGTAGGTATATATTTATTGCTGGAAATCAGTTAACAAATACTGTCTAGAAACCCTCACAGGTACTGCATTTAGCAGGAAACATTATGCTCAAATCATAACATGGCAAACTGAAGCCCAACATGCAACAACAGCTGTTATTGTGTCAGTGTGCTGACTTGACTATGAATTGCTCCAAAGTGTGATTATCGTAAAGTGAGCATGTCTGTAAAGGGGAGACTGGTGGGTACCCATAGAACCCATTTACATTCACATATCTTGAGGTCAGAGGTCAAGGGACAAATTGGGAAAATGGTCTTGACAGTTTTTCCTCACCAAAATTTAGTGTAAGTTCGAAGCATAATGTATCCTCCTTCGCAACAAGCCAATATGGCATGGCTGTCACCAGTTCCTTAGGTTTTCTAGTTTCATATGATGTCAGTATCTTCACCCCATTTTTTAAAGTGAGCCCACTACAACCTCAGAGAGATCGATTTTATTAATACGTTAAAGAAATTAGTGGCGTTAAAAAAACTGTGCATTAACATACTGTCATGTTAGCGTTGACAGCCCTATTCTATATTGCTTCATACAGAGGCTGGTACACAGTCCATACAAAAGCTATAACTCTTGTTTGTGTATCTGTGTGTATATATTGTGTGTGTACACAAAGACAACACTTAGTCTGGTCTGACAGACCAACAATAAAAAGAAAGACGCTGAGTATGAAACTTGAATGGGAGCAAATCCATAGAAAGAGAGCGGCTCCTCTGCGTAGCTTTGACTTCAGGCTAAACCAAAGACACTCAGCCTGTTTCACACCAGAGCAGCTTCATCCAATAAAGAGCTGCTCATTGAATTCCTTGTTGAATGAGACTGGACAGAGAGAGGTAGGGAAGGAAAAAAAAAGTGGGAGGTGGATAAAGGGAGAGAAAGATGTTGGAGAAAATAAGCTGAATGAACGAAGGAAATGCGTTGACATTAGCTGCATCAGGCCTAAAGGAACCAAACAGGCCACACATATATACAGTATATGTGCATTTGTGAGTGTCTGATTGAAACCGAGAGAGGCAGAAAGAAAGAGACAGAGATGGTGTGTGTACCATCCTGTGTACAAATCACAGCCCAAGGCCAACTCCTTCGTCTGCTCTTCAAATGAGAACCGAGCGATCCTTTCCTGATGCTTTCCCACAGCTCGCACTGAAAAACAGGGTGCCATTTATAGAAGGGAGCCAATTATTTCTGAATATTGAAACTTGACCTGAAATAGACTCTCTGCTACTCCATACCTGGTTAAACCTATCCTGAAATATGTTTGAGACATCATGAAAATGTATTAGAATTTAGCACAATGCACCAGCAAAATTAAATATACACTCTGTGATCTACTGGTTTTGAATGCCTGTGGTGCAACATGATGTAACCCTAACCCTAAATGAAGTAGTTTTTAGATCCAGTTGAAAGCGACATCCATATTCTCTTTTTGTTACCGTAATGTTGTCACAGTTACAGTGGGGCTGAATAAAGTTGTTTCATACTATACTGTATGCGTAAGCAGCTGTCAAATAGCAAAGTATGCAGTGTAGGAAGGAAATATAGGTGTGCCGTGGTGCACTACACAACCCACTTCACCGTCAGCTGTAGCTGATAAATAACAATAACAATGATAAATAGTTACACAGTATTTTGGTCACTGGTTTCCATGCATTGTATGATGAATCATTGACAAAAAAAAAAACAATATAACATGCCATGTGTGGATTTTTGCATTTAACTTAAAATATCAGCTATCAACAAAAATAAGTGAAAGAAAATCAAAGTTTTATGGCTTACAAAAATGTGGAGGGCATCGATGTGAAATGTGTCTTTCCATCATGATGGTTTTATTTCTCCTACACTCAGGATGACTGTTTTTTACAATCCCTCGTCACTGACTACATTTACATGCACAAAATATTCAGTTTTCTGCCCTTATTCCAAAAAAAGACAATATTCATACCAAGCTGTTTACATGGCTAATGAAAATGAATATTCCACTCATATTCCCATTTCCATGCAGCTGTGCATCTAATTAACGTAACCAGTGACAGACTTCTTTGAGCGTACGAACACAGCCTCCCTCTTTCATTCCTTCAACCACCCAAAAACCTGTTGATATCCAAGTCTTTCATGATGTTTAAAAGTAGGTATTTCTCCTTCCGACCATAAATGTGGGCTTTTCTTTTGGCCATGGTTCTCTGCAAATGGCTAGTTGGTTTGTGCACAATGCACAGAGATGGCTGTAACCAGGCAAGCAGCTGTGTGTCACAAACTGAGGTAAAAACCCTAATTGAGACACATATTCAGAATGTGCTGTGTACATGTCCAAAGAATGGTCCTAAATCCTAAATAATATCCCACATCTTAAATGGAAAATACTGGAAAAAGCCTAATTCACAATATCAATAGGAATCTGCTGTTTACGTGACCCGTATCAAATTCAGAATATTGTCATATTCAGAATAATAGTGTAAATGTAATAGTGTAATAGTGTAATGGTGCATATAAACGTACGTAGTCACTGTAGCTGCTTTCCTCTCCTCCCTCACTCCTGCCCCCCTTTCATGGCTTTTATTTTAACAGTCTGATTTCTATTTGCTTTCCCTGAACAGTTCAAAATCACATCTAGGGTTTTTAACAATGCTGGTGCAATGCTCAATGTATACCAAAGTTTGGATAAAAACATTTAGTTGGCCACACCTTGTTTAATACGGGACAAAACATCACCCTGGTTTAGGCTTGTCACGGTAGTCGGTGTTACCGGTGTTACACAGTGGTTAGGCACATACCGATTACGTTACGTACCCACCACTCTCATTAAGTTCATTTTGCCATGTCAGCACCATGTTATCAATATATAGTCGGATGACGGATACTACAAACTGACAGTGAATGCATCTGCTCCATACTGAGCCTCAGCTCAGAGTAGCAGGAGTCAAATTTCACACACATGGGATGAGAGAGAGCTGACGGACAAGTGATGCAAAGCGAAAAGCAAAACTGCCTATTTGGCAATATTTCAGATTTAAACCCAGTGCTGTAAGGGAACCATAACATTAATGAGTAAATTGCCGTGCAGAGGACAGAGCGGCCACAGTCGGTGCACGCTGCAGAGCAGCACAGCGTAGAAACCTGTGGCCCCGCAGCAAAAGCTGGACCGGGGAGGCCAGACACACAGCCACCCGACGGTAAAGGTCAAAGTAAGCACACTACACATATTGAGCATCATCTTTTCTTGTAAAACATCCAGTGTAATCGGCAACAACGGTGTTGTCACAAGTTTATTAACCAGTGGGAAATTTTCCTTGCTGTCACATCTCCACCTTGGTTATGATATAAAATATAATAATAGCTCTAAGATATATAATTTTATTGAAGTACCACAACCTGCACAACCCCCCCCCCAACCCAACCACCCACACAGCTACACACCCACACTCAAACACACACACTCACACACACACACACACACTTACACACACACACACACACAGAGCCTGGCCTTCGTGAAGCTCCCAGATGTGCTGTGTCCTTGTAAAGCAGGACCTTCTATTCAGATTGGGCTGAAGTGTCATTGCTGGTTAGATCACTGACCCAGTGAAGCACACACACACACACACACACACACACACACACACACACACACACACACACACACACACACACACACACACACACACACACACACACACACACAACACATGCTGCCAGCCTCATATGTACAGTATGCTAATGGTGCAATACAATCAGCAGCTCGGTTTCCTCAGCTTGCCTCTACGTCGCACGCACACACAATATACTGTAGCTACTGTGGTTGTGGAAGACACACAAATGATCATTTTTTTGTGATGAATACAAATCATCATAGCCTCTCTGCTTGGCGTTCGCTATATCTATACATCGGTGAGTACTGCTCAAATACAGGTGTGTGTGTCTGTGTGTGTGTGTGTGTGCGCACACTTCCTAGTGGTTTATGCTGTCTGCCGACAGCATGTTTGTCTTGGATGCCTCCAGCCTGCCTGTAGATTACTCAATCAGATAATCAAGGGTATAATTGCATCACATGCATCTGGTAGTGTTTTTCCCTTCCATTATCCCCCATAATGCACGCATACATGTCACGCACACACATGCTGCAGACACACGATGATGACGTACGTACAGCAGTTAATTGCCAGAGGTTGTCTGCGTTGAGACTGACAATAAGTCCACTTGTCGTCATGTGGACATAAAAACGCGAAAGCTGCGTCTTTACGTGCTGTTTTGACAGCAAAGTGTCACTGAGAGAGACTCTGGCATACCTGCTCCTTTGAAACCGGGTCTGAAGTTATAATAATGACGGGAAAGTGAACCGTGAAATGATGGATAAGAGAGTGAGTACAATGTTACTGTGCCTCTGATGTTTAAAATAACTCGCCAGGGATATTTCAGTATGAGATGGGTCTTCTTTTCTAACGGGTGATCCAGTGGTCTCATTTAGTTACATTTTCAACATTTGGCACCTCACTGGAAGACATTTATTACTCATGCTGTCACATGCATCGTTAACCACCATTGTAATGCTATTTTGTGATGTAATGTAATTCACTTAATAGTGTGTCAGTCTGATAAAAGTTACATAACTGTATTTTATAACTTCTCAGTAAAACACAGGATTGGATCTCGTTCTCAAATCTGTCAGCAGGTCTGTTAATACTGGAACTAACGCTGGGCTAAGTATAAGGTATTTCTGGTACACACACTTGTTTGCAGTACATACGCAGCCTTCGCAGTCCCACCCGAAAGGTTGTCTTCATTTTCAAAGGGCAGATATGTCACTTAAAACTTCACTGTTCCAGACTGGTTGTTCTTGTAGACCTTTTCTTGTGTGTCAGGTTGCTACAAAACCCCAAATGTACCTTTATTCTGAGATGCAGCATGACATCTGAAATCAAAGCTAAGCAGCTATTAGATAAGCCCACATCAGAAGTCCCTACGTTCTAAATTTAGATGCATCTGATCTCCTGTCTTAAAATTAAAAGTGTGTTTTTTTATTTTTAAGGAGACGTGATGGAAAACCTATGATGAAACATTTATGAGTCATCTTGAATTCAAAATTTGCATGCCTCAAATCTGTAAATGAATTACACTTCCCCAGTAGCACATCTGAATATATCCAGCCATTTCTTGATATTATTTAATACAGTGTGGCTAATATGAGATGTACATGTTGTTATTCATTTGTTTTTTATTTGGTTGCATGTCTATCATCCATACATTATAGTTGATGACATGTCTGATGACAATACAGAAACCTCACCTCAAAGTTTGCTTTAAGATTTGAACTATATTTGAATGGTGCATAAAATACAGTCATGGATAAAAGTGCTTTGGTGCATTATTTCATAGTCTGGAGCTGGAATGCGAAGGGGGGGTAAGGCAACTCTTGATGAAACAGAAAACTGAGAAGACATGAAAATGACTGGACTGCAGCATTAATTTGGGTAATATTTTCCCTCAGGGCTTTTTGCCTAAGGCCATCTCTGTTTGTATCTCTTTCATTTTCTCAGCCTTCCTCTCTTCTCTCTCTCTTTCTGTCACCTTTTTGTCTGCCTGTCCCTCTCTGTTTTCTCTCCCACTCACCCGATTTCCACTCTGTCCAACTTTCACAGGACAAATGCCAAAGGCGGTATTATTGTGTCCTCAGCTGCCATCACTCACTGTGTTATGTAAGACACTGCTGCTGGTGTGTGTGTGTGTGTGTGTGTGTGTGTGTGTGTGTGTGTGTGTGTGTGTGTGTGTCTGTGCATGTGCTTGTGTTTTTGCCTGGCTTCAGTCCTGATATGCCTTCTCTGAATTCACAAATATCCCAGCGTATCCAAACTGAGGCCAGCCTTGTTTCAGCTCTACAGATGTGTTTCAACCTTGACCTCTTGTTCTACGGCTACGCTCCATTTTAAATCCATGTGAAATTGGCAGGAGGGTGTGTGTGTGTGTGTGTGTGTGTGTGTGTGTGTGTGTGTGTGTTTACAGTTCATGTCCACATGTGTTTTTATGCAATGCTTGTTATCCACACATCATTAGCTGGGCATAATACACACCAAATAGGGTCTCGTAAAGGAAAAAGGTTTAGCTTGAATTTGCCAACAGAGGGCACTTCAAGTGCAGTACGTACAAAATAAATATTGGAGATTTACACAAATTCACGATTTAGGACTGGCGCAAGACATCGGGTAACTCCTCTCTATAAGTCTTAAAATGTGGCATAATCTCTTGAATAGAGAGTTTTAAACACAATCATGCCTATGACCATATAAGACAACTTGGCAAACTTGTGTTGGGAGCGGTCAGTTTCTTGAGGGGGACTGCATGGTTAGGTTAGGACTGGGCGATAATTCAATATGATAATTTATGATCTTTCAATAGAATCATATTGTGATAAAATCACATATTCAGATATCGTGATACACAATTATGTCGTTTAAATTGATAATAAGCACGTAATTCAAATTTCTCTGAAAATCTCAACAAACTCAAGTATTGTTTTATTCTGATTACTATTATTAGTAATAGTAATAGTAATAGTAATAGTAGTATTTTAGCTGAAAATATTTATTTTTTTCACTACAGTTTCATTTGAGAAGGTTACGTTCATTTGAGGTTCTTAAATAAATGAGAAAATACTCCGTATTTTTCATTTGTCAAATATTTAATTCAGAGGAGTACACAGAAATAGGTTTTACCATGTGGTTATTTCATATACAGCGTACTATTTATTCACTGAATTACCAGAAAACATGCTATATCATGATATATATTGTTATCGAGATATGAAATTACCTAAATAGGGACAGAAGATTTTGGCTGTATCACGCAGCCATAAGCTATGTAATAATTTCCTATAAGTGTACGAACAATACCTTCACATTACACATTGTCATTTGATCCAGTGTTAATATAAAAGCACTGATTATTGGTGGGGCTACACGGTGGTGTAGTGGTTAGCACTCTCGCCTCACAGCAGTCCAAAGACATGCTGTTTAGGTTAATTGATGACTCTAAATTGACCAATGTGAGTGTGAATGGTTGTCTGTCTATATGCTGTCTGTCTCTATGTGCCCTGCGATGGACTGGTGACCTGTCCAGGGTGAACCCCGCCTTCGCCCAATGCCAGCTGGGATCGGCTCCAGCCCCCCCTCGACCCCTAACGGGATAAGCGGTTGACGATGGATGGATGGTTATTGCTGTTTTAAATAATAACAGCTAGTGTCATGTTGGATAGTGACGTCATAACGGTCACAATGTTGAGTGTGTAATGCTGGACACATCTAAACCTCAACGGTCGCCATCTTTGCTACGTAGCAGAAGAGGACGGACCAACATCCTCATTCAAACTTGTGAAAATGGCAGGTGAGGAGGCTCCAACAGTTGCAATCGAAACGTCAGAATTACATAAATTTAAGATATATGTGTGACTTTTTTCCCACTAAAGTACCACTACACTGTAGTTGGAGACAAGACATTTTTGGATTCATCTTTTCGTCTGAATTGAATTACGGCTGATCCGGCGTGATATCCGTGGCTGACCATCACCAGCTGCTCTACCAATCTTCCAGTGAGTGCAACGGCAGTGTATAATTTAAGACGACGCCACTCTGTCAAAATTCACACACAACGCAATTAAGCACATAGCATGCACCATGTACTACATAGAAGTGTACTAACCAGAGTACCCAAACTGAGACACAGCACCAGTCTCAGATGTTTTTTCTGTCATCATGGTTTCAGTACATGTTTTTTGACTAACAGAGTCAAAGGTTGAACTCATTTATGGCCTAAAGTTTGCTGCAACGCTGACATAAATAATGCTGTTTTGCATTCATTTATGGCAAATGAGGAAGTGTTGTGAATAAATAATCTCACTAATCTATGTAGGAACAGAGGTTTGGAGAAATTGTCGTCATACAAACGCAGGATGATAAAGGCCAAAGGCAGAGTTTTTAATTGGCTCTACATTTAAATGAGGATTCTTACAAATGGCCCCCGAAAATTGTGTCACTGTGCGAGATTACTGAATAAGTAATGCCCTCTCCTCCGAGATCAACTGGTATTGCTTTTAAAGGATTAGGCTGGCGCTGTTTTATCTTTTTATTATTTTCAACAAATCCCATGAAAATACCAAAAACAAACAATAAATTCATCCTGCAAACAAGAGGAAATATACGTGTCACACAGATGAGCTGAGAGTAAACTGTACTGTCAGTGTTCATCATCGAAAGCAACATGTCACCCAGTGTTACTCTGTTGCTCTTTAATGTGTTTTTAATAGTTTTTGAATGGCATTGAGGCCTCAGGCCTTGTTTGTTAACAGGATGCATTCTGTGTTGGTTTTCATGCAATTTGCTGATAATTATAAAAAGATAAACTAAAAACACACCATTATTTAAGCTAGGTGGCTCTGTCAGTAACACTCCTACACTGTAGTACTATTGGGCAGCTTCCAGGTAGGTCAGTAGTTGTTAACTCATGCCGGGTACACACTACAAAAAAATCAATCTGATTTTGGGCCAGATTCCCCCTCCCAGCAATGGTCTGCAAAGCCCCGATTTCTTGATGGTTCTACAGATTATCTTGTTGAAAGTGTCCTAAACTTTCTTCAAAGTCTGATTGTATAGAAGTCTATGAGAAAATGACTCTACTTCTCACTTGATTTATTACCTCAGTAAACATTATACAGCATGATGTTCATTTTGTAAATTATGGTCCCATTCAGAGTCAAATAGACCATAAAGCAGGGTATTCTCTAGGGCGTAGCTACCTTGTGATTGACAGGTTGCTACTAAAGTGTTGTCCAGTCTGGGAGTTGTCTGTGTTTTAACTTTAATCCTTTCACGGTGTGTTTTCAGTTAATGAAAGTTAATTATAACCTTTTTCACCTAAAAACGTCTTATTCAGCGTTCGGTTGTCCTTGTGCCTCACCTGTGGTTGCGAAAAAACAAGATGGCGACAGCCTAAATGCCGAACCCGAGGCTTCAAAACAAACCAATGGGTGACATCACGGTGACTATGTCCACTTCTTATATACAGTCTATGATTGTGAGGGGGGAAGCCAGAGGATACAAAACTGCAAATCATTGCCCTCCACACTAGACTACTAAATTTCTCCTTACATCTTTATCTGTAGCATCTCTCCCATTTTCAATATCCATTAAGATTTGAAAACTCTTTTACTGTGGACCAGCTTTATGTCTGCAAACTAAGAGCACAGCTATGCAAGAACACAGGAGTAAATCCCCACCATTTCTGCATTCCTGATTCTAGGCTTCCCAAACTGCCCATGCTGTGTCCACAGAGTAAAGGTTGGAAATCCCTAATTACGTTGTGTGAAACTGATTTTCTTCAAGGCTCAAACTGACAAATGTCACGAAAGCAAAGCACTCACATAAAACAGTCTGAGCAGAACTGTTTATAACCCTCTCCTGCTGACTGAGTGTTTACTGTAGTGCCAGAGAAAAGTAGACAGACATACAGTACAGACGGACATATGGACAGGTCTAGCTTCTGCTCGTCGATGCTGCCCCCTGCCCAGGCCAACCACCCTCCCCGCCTCTCACCTCTCACCAAGCATATTTTGGAGTTAAAACACACCATTGAATCAAGTAACAAGGCAATCCTTGTCCAAGGCCACCAAACCTCATCTGGACAGCCAGCAGGGAAGCCACTGTACGAGTGTGTGTGTGAGCACATGTATACAGTAGTGGCCAGGCCAGGTTAAAATTATTTGCTGCTGCCTTTCAGAAGCAAGCTGTGGAGGCCACTCTCTCTTTCACACACACATTTTTTTTACTCTCTTTCCCGGCCCTCTCCTCTCTCAGGGGGAGCATATGGCATTGAGCCATATTCACATTATGTGCAGACAAACAAAAAACACGCATGCAATGTCTATCGCGCAATAAGACTTGCCTCAACAGTGCGTCTGTGAGTCCGTGTGGGCGCTTGGAACGACGGTGTGTTTAGAGACGGCAGGGTTAGGGTTAGCAGAGAGGTTGAACGTGGGGACCAGGTAGTTGTCCTTTTACCATCAACACTTCTGCTGCACTTGGCAGCAAACCTCCTCCTCTCGTTCCCCCTCTTTTCCTCACCCTCCCCAGCAAATCTTTCAACACTCTCTCTTTCCCCTCCTCTCACTCCCTCCCTCCCTGCTCCTTTCTCACGCAGTAGCTCCTGCATTAGGTCCCCTCAAGCTAGTTTGTCCACCCTCCTCCTCACTCACCCACATTTGGCTATTTGACTGCTGCTTGGGGGCTGGATACAGCCTGCACTAATGCCAGTGTGTTCTTTTCCTTCAATCACTTCTTTTTTTAACCCATCTTTCCATCTCTGTTCCGCTATCTTCTTCAGCATCTGTCTACCTTTCCTGTTTTTCTCAGCGTTTCTTTTGAATGAAATGATCCATTCAAAAGGACACAGCTACACCTCTGCAACACAGACCTGGCTGCTAAAGTCAAACTTTCTAACCATGTTTTTTACTTAACATTGCCTAATTTCTGTACATCTCACTCCACTGCTTTCCCTCCTTTTCTCTCCTTGACACGACTCTGTCATTTCCTTCGTCTAGTTATAAAATCACCAGCCCCGAAGAGTAAAGCCCCGAATTGATAGTTCATCCGGTTTTACTTCGGCATTTTTGGCCCCTGATTGTTATGAAGTCTATGAGAATATGACCCTTGTTCTCATTGTACATGAGTTTATGGTCTCCACCACTAATTTCAAGTCTTCAACACAGCATGAACATTTAGTAAATTATGGTGTCATTTAGAATCAGATAGACCATAAAGCTGGGGATGCTTCAGGGCGTAACTACTTTGTGATTGACAGGGCGCTACTGCGGCATTGTCCGTTCGAGGAGTTGTCTGTGTTTTCATCTTACAACTTTAACACTTTCACCATTTATTTTCAGTTCATGAAAGATAATGGTAACATTCTGGTTGCCTAAAAATGTCTTACTCAGCGTTCTGTTGTACTGCGGTTGTGCTCCATCCTCTCGTGTCATTTCTGGTTGCAAAAAGCCAAGATGGCGACAGCCAAAATGCCAAAATAAAGGCTTTAAAATGACAGTCCACAAACCCAAGGGTGACAGGCTAATAAAAGGCAAAAAATATACTTGGGTAGCAGAGGGTTTTTTGTGGTTTGTGGTGTGAGCACGTCAGTTGGTAAAAGATGTAACGTTGAGCGCCACTTTACCAAAGTCCACAACAACTTTTCTACTGACTTTCTGACTGGTATCAGTCTATGAACAGGTGGCCGAAACGTTATTATATAAGACAGAAATTATATCTACTGCTGGCGATGTACAACTTGGTGCTATGAGTACCTCATGACCACCATTAATTTATCAAATCCGATCTCAGAGGAAGAAAGGTTGGAGACCGTTGGTATGTCTTGTCTTGTTTGTATGACATGTTCATGCATTCATGCTTGTGCCCAATTTCATGACAATAAAAGTCCACTGCCAATGCTCTCTCTGGTGAGAAAGGTTTATACAACTTCGCTGAGTTATGCATTCATTAGAAATAAAAACAATATTCTATATAAAGGTATAATAAGCCTCAATGTTACACAAAGTCAGATGGCTCCAGCAACCGGAACAGGTTGCATGTCTCCCTGGAAATGTATTTGCGTCAATGAGAGAATATGGGCCTTCCCTCAAATAGATCTCTGGGCAGGTGACTGCTTTAAATTCCTTTTCCCTCCCTCCTGTCCTCCTCTCTCGCACAGATACTGTATATGATGATGATGAATATGTTATGTAACACAGTATGGCCTTGATCAAGGTCTGACCTCCATTTTTAAATGAACAAAGATTTAGAAATGAATTAATTTGTTTCAACCTGCTATGGCTTTGTACTGTGACATTTCCAGTGTAGGGCAACAGTAACTTTGTCATGTTTTGATGGACTTGGATAAAGGAAGTGATTGAATGTACCATTTCTGTAACTGAGACGGTTTAACAGGGAGAGGAAGAGAACTGCATGATGAAATGTCAAAGTAACAACAACAGCACAAACACTTGGAAATATTTGCAGCTTTTTTTAGACTTTCTATTTATGGCTGTCGTTATCTTGTATAGAGCGAGTGAATTGCATGTGACCCAAAAACCACTGGAAGAGGTCTCGCCCCCCCTACCAAAATCCCCATCCCACTGAGACCCTGGCTAAAAGACAAACAACTTCTGTCAAAAAGCCCAGCCTCTGTGTGGAGCAAGCACAGAAAAAAAAAAAATTAAATTCATGTCAAAATCCTCAAATATTAAGACTCAACTTGCCATCATATTGATCGTATAGAAACCCCCCATTACATGAATATAACACAAGAGTACAACACAAAAACAACAAGTTCCTCTCACCTAAAGGAGAAAATAATACAGAAATAAAGCCAGAGCTGAAGCTATTTTCCAGCTTCCAGTTGAGCAGAGTGACTGTCTTGCCTCTGGCTTGGCAGGCTGCACCAGCCTGCTTCATAAATACTGCACAACCAATGCTTGATAAAACCCCCCACTTCTCTCAGGTACAACTGCACTCTGGAGAGCTTCATTATCTACAGTACAAGTAAACTGTACCTACAAACTGTGTGTTTGTGTCAGAGAGAGACTTTGAGAGAGACGGGAAGGAGAAAGCAAACGTGAGTAACTGATCTGACTAATCTGTTAAATGTGTGTTCTGTAGCACCTCAAGCGAAAGGACAAATGGCAGCTTCCAAAATGGTCCACGATGGACTAGACAACACAAATAAAGTTTATGTGTTCATTCAAAGGTACAATCATTTCAGTTTGACAACATGCAGTAGTTGTAAGAGGCATCAGGAGATGTATTATATTCTTAAAATATCAAATCATTATGGCAGGGTTGCTTCCTTTCTCGCTCTTGGGCTCATGGTCACCAAGCTGTTCTCATACAGCGTTTATAGCTATACTTACAAAAAGTACTGTAATTGGTATGTATGCCACGAAATCAAGTTGTATGAAATCCACGTAGTTGTGAACCAGGAAGTATAAAGAGTGACAAACACAGCGTCTTGAGGAGGTCGGACTTTCATTACTAGCCTGTGTGAAAATAGAAAAGATTTCCACACACTTAGAGCTACGTAGTATTTCACTCTATTCTTTAATACTAAGCTTTCAGTCCGTCACACCTTCATCCGAGCATACACTGCCAGTGTAGTTGTTGAGGAAAAAGATTCTATTTTCTTTAGGACTCATTTACATTTCCAGCACCTGAGCTAAGACTTAGACAGTTGTTCATCCTGCATTTGCAGCCTGTGTGAAACCAAAATTCAAAGTTGATTTATTTATCATGTAACATTCATTAAGCCACTTCTCAGAGTTATTTTAACCCAAACCACAATCTTTTCCTGACCCTAAGTTCAGGAAAAGTAAGCCTAAACCTAAGTAAGCCTAAACCTAAGCCTAACTAAGATGTTTCCTTTGAAGACAGAGTTTTATTTTGAAAAGATATTTTAAAAGTATTAACACATGCATCACATATTGCTTGGTCATTTGTATAAAAATGTAGGAAAAATAAATAATTTTTAGTAAGATATTATACAAACTACGTTTGAGGATACGTTGTGGTCTCATATGGGGTAGTTTTACATGCAGACTGGGGCTGTGTCCCAATTATCACTCCCTTGTTCACTCATTCCCCATTGCCTTCATTAGAAACATACAGAGGCTTACTCTGCAGTGACACATGAATCATCATTATTTTGCAGCATTTCTCCGACAGGTGCATTGTTGCATAACTTTAATTTACAATGTCTAAGAATTTCAATATGGCGTCTTTAGCAAAAGTAGTGTACATGGTGCACATCTTTCACTGTGGAGGACAACAGTGACTATGCTTTACACTTTGGTCTCTCAAATGAAATGTTTAAAGCTGCAGCAGGCAACTGCTTTTAACACACAAGCTCTGACAAAGAGCGTATATTCATTTCCAAACAATAAATAGCAGACGGACGAAAGGTAGCAACTAAATGGTGAAGAAAGTCAAATCTGTATGAAGGTAAAACACCACAACAGAGCTAAAAGGACAGGAAATGAACTTCCATTCATCAAGTGGCCAAACTGGATTCATCCTTTATTTTTGGATATCAGCACACTTTTTAGGTATTATTGTACTATATATACTGTAAAAATCGTATTACAAAAATAAAATACAATAAATCAATAATCTAGAAAATGGTACCCTTTTGGTTATTTCTTTAACTACTTTGAAACCCAAGGTGAAATCAATTTGTTTCTCTCCCTACATCAATCTCCACGTTCCTCTCACTGGTCCTACACATTGCATGGTAAAGACAGGCTACAGGAGGACACGCTGTCCTCAGCATCTGGTCAACTGTGAGATATTTTAAGTTTCAAAGTTCAATTTGTCATCAGTCCTGTTCCAGACACGACGGGGTAGAACGGCTAATGGAGCCGTTCTAATAGTACAGATAGTCCACTAAGTCGGCGTTCCCTGGATACCAATTAGCTGTGAACAACCAAGCATACAAAGCCAAGCAGCTGATGTGGGATCAGCTGCAGCTTCTGAATGAGAGAAGGAAAGATGTGAGATAAGACAACCTCTGCTCACCATCGCCCACACAGGCTACCTATACAACCTCAGGTAAACGTACAAAACAACGTTCAGGCTAAATCTATGGCTATTGCTATAATTTACAGTGACAGTTTATTGACTCTAAGACTAACTTGTCTAACACCTTAAAATTGGCTTTAAGGAAGGGGCTCGTTAATTTTTGCTTTTATTAAGGAAAAGAAGCAATTTTTTGGTTTATTTTGATATAAAAAGCATGACAAAACTACATTTTAAGAAAATTAATAACAAAAATCTAAATCAAATAAAAAAAACAAAAAATATGAATGTAATATCAGATTTGCTTTGTTTTGATATCCAGGAAAATGGACATTAGTAGCTATAAAGTGCAAAGGCTATATGCAGGCAAGCAGAGTAGCCCGTCACTGTGAGGTCTATACACCTCCGAGCATGTACCCGGTCACCTACACCACAAATCAAAAGCAGAGAATTGAATGAGCCATTAAATTACTGCTATTAAGCCTTTTCTTTCTCAGTCACACTTTCTTTCCCTTTCTAGTCTCAAAATCTGCAAATGAGATCAGGGCAACGATGCCAACAGACAAGACCGTGTAATCAGTTAGGATTATGCTGCTTCTTCAGCTAAGCCATACATGGATGAGTGTGACACAAGCTCACCCACTCAGAATGATCCCGGTGAATCCCCGCTGCACACGCATGTGTATGGATCACCAGCTCTATTTCCCATCGTGCGGTAATAACGTTGGTTGCTCCCCATTCATTTCTCCCCAAAGTTCTTTATTGTGGTGAGTCACTAGAGGGCACATTCAGGGGCAAAGACTGCAGGACACTAACCTTCAGTGAAGGAGGTATTCACAGGTATAAAAGGATGATCAGTGGAAGCATCTTTGTTTCAGCAGGAGGCCGTAAATAACAGTATATCAAAATATGATCGGAGGTGTGGTGGTTAGCGCTGTCGCCTCACAGCAAGAGGGTCGCAGGTTCGATTCCAGCTTGCGGCTCTTCTGTGTGGAGTTTGCATGTTCTCCCCGTGTAAGCATGGGTTTTCTCCGGGTACTCCGGCTTCCTCCCACCATCCAAAGACATGCTGTTTAGGTTAATTGATTACTCTAAATTGCCCGTAGGTGTGGATGTGCGCGTGAATGGTTGTCTGTCTATATGTTGTCTGTCTCTATGTGCCCTGCGATGGACTGGCGACCTGTCCAGGGTGAACCCCGCCTCCAGCCCCCCCGCGACCCCTAACGGGACAATGGATGGATGGATGGATGTTTTCATGATACTCAAATGTGCATGACATGTTGACATATAAGAGAGTTAATTGGTGAAAGATGCTTTAATTTAAACTGAAAACACTGAAATTTTGGACCACTTGCAGGGCCTAAGACATGATTAATGTTTTCCTTCCTTTTTTAACGTAAATAACTCACTTACAGCTACAGTTTCTTTCCACACATTTGTGTTACCAAACACATTGTTATGCCAGAATTTTAATATAACATGTCGTACAGTTCTTTAGTGATTATAAATATGAAGCAAAGCACAAAATAAAGATTTGATGTTTAAACCTGCAGGGCATGCCACATCTTATAAGTGCATTATACTGTGTTGGGTCACAATTTTTAATGAATATATTCAACTTTCTGTCAAGTTATGGTGACACTGAAAAGTGAATTGCAAAGTAGGTAGTCCCACGATAGTCGTAGAGGCTCAGTATAGGGGTTAGGCTAAACATTGTAGATTCAACAGACAAGTATAATTAGGTATAATTGTGGAAATTTATATATATATATATATATATATATATATATATTATGAAGAACTTCAAGCTATCTCTAACTGAGCAAAATTTATATATCATTCACAACCAAACATGTTTTTCTATATGACAGGCTGTAAAGCAATCAGCATTCATGAAAGTCCAATGAAATATTTCTAAAATAAAATCATTTTTTATTCACTCAACACTGCAGTAGAGTTGTCAACACTCTCATCTCCTCCCGTTTAAATTATTGCAATGCTCTTTACTCCGGTTTCAGTCAAAACTCACGTCATCGCCTGCAGTCGGTCCAAAACGCAGCTGCCAGATTGATCACTGGTACGAGGAGATTTGAGCATATCACTGGCTGGCTGCCTGTCACATTTAAACCTCATTTTAAGATTTTATTTTTAACTTTTACAGCTCTTCATGGTTTAGCACCAAACTACCTATAATAACATATATAATAATAATACTAACAATTATTATTATTATTATTTCTCTAGGTATATATAAATGTGTGAAGTGCCAGTCCACAATCAAGAGTCAGTCACATACACATCTTTACATCTGCAAGAGTGTAAAAATACATCGCGTCACTGAATATTTGAAATGGTTTAAACACTCATTTTCTACAGTATTGATACCTGGATACCAGCTTCCTGCTCTCCCTCCTCTCTGACAGTGATCTGACAAACACACTGCTTTCTTTTAATAAAACGCTCTAAAATCTTAAAGAAAAAATTGTTTTAATAAAAATCTTAAATGTTATGCCCACAACGGTGTGTCCATTTCTCCCTGCGGTACCAAAAATGGAATATCGATATTTTTCAAGGTATCGAGGTCAGAAATTTCAGTGTCATCACACGAGCCAAATGTTGATTCACAGAAAACAATCAGTGTCACACTCACATGCCAAACATGAACATTTTACAATGAACACACTTTAAGTAAAGTGTGTTCAGAAGCTGAAATCAGTGCTATATTTGGGGATGTGAGCAGCTCAAGTTGGATAACAAACAGAGAGAGTACTTCCAGCTCCAAGTTGTAGCTCATTGAAAAAGTATTCAGGGCAGAAAGAGCACATCCACCTCATTCATGGATGTTTGGTCACATCCAGCTAATTATCACGGGTCAAATTAAATATCTCCCAGTATCACTGTATTCAGAGTTTCCAAAAACTGTACAAGCACCTCCAGGCTCAACAACAGGAATACTTAGGTTTCATTTTAATTAACACATCAGAGTGATATACAGTGTGACTGTTAACAATCGTCCCTGCCCTTATTCCCACTGACACTAAAGCAATAATCATGCACCACAGGAGGCGGTTCTCATGAGGACACAGTATCAAATCTGGCTCCATCATGTGTTAAGTTTGGAAACACGTGCGCCACACCACCACTAGCCAGCACCCAGGATAAACAGAGGCTTTCAAAATATTTACATGTGACCTCACACCTATGCATGCGCGCACACACACACAGTGCACACGGAGACTTGGCATGCTAAGTGCACCATCCCTTTGCTTATCAGCAGCACAAACACAGCACAGCACAATGATAATGACCAAATTAACAGCAGTGTCAGAGCGAACGCAAACAGCAGTTATTGCAGGATGTTACACTTCAAAACACCACAGCAATACTACTGGGTCTATAATACTGAGTCTCAGAAAGTGTAGATGTGGGTCTACTGAGGACACAAAGCATTGCTATAATAATAATAAAGCGTGTTATTACAATATGTGTTGTTGTCATGAAGGAAACGCGCGTAAAGCAGTCATACGTGCCATCGGCGAGAGAGAAAGGATACCAACAGAGGTGCAGTAAAGGTCATAAGCAGCCGTCCGAAGTTGGGCATGTCTTACCTGGTCCCGCGGAATGCAAGGCAGCGAAGTCCTGCGGTGGGACTTGCTGTTGCTCTGACTGTGAGCAATCATCTCCGAGGCCGTTATGGAGCTGGACCTCCGTCTCCTTTTGAAGACAGGGATGTCCTCCTCCTTCGCCCCGGTCACAGAGCCACAGCACCCCGTCCCGCTGGTCCCTGAGGCCGGCAGGAGCCGGTCAGCATACCGCGCAAGCAAAACCCCCAGCAGCCCCAGCAGGTAGGCCAGGTAGGGTCTCCAGCTGGCCCGGAAACTGCCCAGAGAGACTAGGGAGACGGCCCTAATGATGCTAATGAAGACGAGAATGGACACACCTTGGCGCAGCCGGACGACCAGCAGAGCCCCGCTGCCCAGGCAGCCGAGGACTACCAGGGTCGCGGGGAGCGACAGCAGCTGCTCCTCGGCGCCGCGCAAGAGGGACTGCGCCGCCGCTTCGCCGAAGTGGCACACCGCTAACAAAAAAACCGCGGTACGGACGAGCACCCCGCAGCGAATCAGATACAGACCAACCCAGAAGAAGGCACATACGAGAGCAAAAACGGGGGAGACGCAGTAACACGCAGTCAAAAGCAGCTCCACAGCGCAGCTCGCCGCGAAATGAAGACGAGAGCCGGAGTCGCTGTTATTTCCGTTGCTGCTGCTGTTGCTGCTGCTGCCTGCATCCCAGTCGACCAATCTGAGCAGCAGAGCGAGAATAACGGAGACGGAGGCAACGCAGACCGCAGACGACACTCCTCGGCAAGTCCATGTCACGGCGAGTCTCAGCCACGACTGGCTCCCTGCGTCCTGGTGCAACGGGGTGACACATGTCTTCACGTAGCCGTTGCGCTCCAACGCTGCCCGGGGATATTTTTCATGAGCGCTTCTTGATGAACCTCTGCCGCTGTCCGGCTCCAAGGCCATCGCTCCCAGTCAAGCTGAACGCTGCGCTGACCGCCCGGCAAAATAATAGATTAATGTTAAAAGTGTGTCAGCGTCTCAGTCTCATGTTCCACCTGATTCCCATGATAATGCCGCATGCTCTCTGTGCGCAGCTGGCAGCCAAACATTGGTCAGTGATGCTTGCCTCCAAAACAAAGTTCAGTAAGTATGCATATAATTAAAAAAAAACTGCCAAATTATAGGTTTCACACAACTTTTCTTTAAGTTTTGCCTTTCAGAACTTCCCCATTAGATTTGGTCTGCTATTCTGGTAGTCAACCAGTGAACCAAAAAAGCAACCCCTGGCTGGCTTTTCACACATCTAGGCCACTGCCTCCACATAGTCTGCCCCCCCCCCTCCCCTCCCACTAGACACTATCCCGTTTTTTGTGCCGCTCCGGTGATTCCTCCGTCACGTTTCATCTCTTCCCCGTGTTTCGGTTCATTCTGCAGGATGATGTGACTCAGTTCGCGGTGGATGGATGCCATGTTTACATGAAGATTTCCTGGCTTGTTCTGGAAGACGGAGCAGCCCATTACGTGAATGAACTATAGTGATCCTGTAATACATTCTGGACGTACTCCACTGTATAAATATGACAGTGGAGCAAAAAGGGATAACACACAAGTACCACACACCTTTAAACTATATAATCTATCAGCCTAAACTCACTTGTCAGGGACACTTTGCTATGTAGGAACATGTATGTCTTCAGGAAGCTTCACTCTCCTTTAGTCTCTATACATCCAGTGCTCATTTTATGGATATGCTCCAAAAAAAAAAAAACAGAAACACAATCCTACAAACAACAAAGAGCAGATTTTAGCTCTATAATAATCATCTTGCATCCAATGATACTTTCCCCCCCTGGATTAAAATCCTAAATCACATCATCCTCCGCCTCCTGCCTGTGTGGCAGACTGGCCGAGGACAAGTTAGCAGCGTTCACCTGTTTGCCCTACATTTTATGAGAGGATTTAAAAAGGACGCACTGCTTTGCAATCGCATGTCTGTCCTCTCTCTCTCTCTGTAGTATTAGTAAAGCAACTAAATCATCCTAATTAGTTTTATGTAAAGAATGTTTATTGTTGTCAAGTGCTAGTATTATAAAGTCTTAAAATGGTTCAGAATGCAACCAGAACATCTGACTATATTACAACAATTTTAGCCTCCCTTCATTGTCTACCCAGGTGTTACATGCCTGTCTGAAGTCTTTGCAGTTTATTCTGTGATTACTACAGGCCTTGTATCTGTTACTATCCATCCGGTAGGTCGGCTCAGTCTCAGTTAAAGCTGTTGTAGGTAGAATTGGAGCAAATATGATTTTAAAAAGTTATTTTTACAAAATGGTCACTTTATCCCAACAGTAGTGCATGAGACAGGTAATATGAAAAAAATAATGCATCTCTGTGTCCTCTGGTGCTCCTAATGGCATCTGCAAGATTTCACAGACTGGAGGAAAACAACCAATTAGAGCCAAGCTGAGCAGCTGTCAATCACTCGCAAACTCTGACCAGTCAAAATAGGCAGCGCTGATCAGATATGCATCAAAATTTTGTTACTGTAATGACTATTTCTCTCCTCAGATGTTTTCAGAAACATCTTGTTGAGTGCTGTTATCTGTGAAATGAGAAAGTTTGCTCTGGCGAGTGGTGATATTACCTCAACTGATCTCAACATGGCTGCCGTGTCACAAACTTTCTCATTTTACTGCAAACAGTAACTACAAGACGATACTGAAAACATGTTGTGTGACAAATAGGCATTAAAGTAACGGACCATTGATTCATATTTGATCTGCAGAGTTTGCAAGTGATTGACAGCTGCTTCCGTTGAACGAACAGCCAATAGTAATGCTCTCTGTGAAATGACCTGTGATTGGTCACCTGTGATTGATCACAGACTCGAAGTCTGAAAAGGTGCAGAAGTCTAGTTTTCATTCAGCACACTTGAATTACAATATGCTGAAAGGTTATTATGGAATTTTTGCCCAATGATGCCAAAAACATTCAGCCTACTAAAGGTTTAATCTATTAGCCTAGTACCTATAGCCAATGACATATACGGTACTGTATATTTCCTGGGAACTGCTGCATCTGTCTAACCCTCTGTTTGTTTGTATCCCACAAGCACATAAGCTTCCAAGTTAGATGCCCCTCTTTCTCTCTCATCATCTGCTCCTCATTGTCCTCGCTTTTCACTTCTGTATGCTGGATCATCAGCCATCCTGGGACCTTCTTCTTCTCTCTCTCTCTCTCTCTCTCTCTCTCTCTCTCTCTCTCTCTCTCTCTCTCTCTCTCTCTCTCCTGGCTGTTGGTGTCATTCCAGATGTTTTGGATCTGGATCTTCATCCTCCAGGAGATTCAGCCTCTCCTCTTGTCTCTCTTTCTCCCTTGTGTCCTTTCTCCTATCTGTATGAATGGTGTGCTTTAGCATTGCCTCTTGTGTGTTTGTGTAGCCCGTCCTCTTTCCAGGTCTCCATGATGGAGGGGAGGTCCCTCCTCTGCCGCTCTTCCTAAGGTTTCATCCATTTTTTTCCATTATTTTGTGGATTGTAAAGTGCCTTAAGGCAAATTTGTGGTTTGCAATAAGTTGGATGTATGAATACGATTGATTTGAAAAATGCTGTATTATGTCTGTAAAGAAGTCAAAAACATCTGTCTCACACACTGGGTATATTCATTTTGTTATGCATAGCTTTATATGCGTCAGAAATTTATGAGGTCTCTTTCCCTTATTAGTAGTTTGAGTTATGATGTAACAGAGTAACAGCGTTTTATTACACAACAGGGGTCAGTACAATCAGTCGAGTGCAATCAGGGTACAAATCTCATGTTTTAGTCATCCCATCACAGAGGACAGTGGACATTTGCCAGTACAAACTGTTCATTCTCATTCATTGTTTTCTCTGTAGAAACCTGGTCTCAGGTCAGGGAGGTTGAGAGAGGAAAACGTAGAGCACAAGAGGCCAAACAGTTATTTTCTATACTGGCTGACAACTTTCCAAAAGGATAAATGGCTTTAGAGTCATAGTCCAAATTTTCTGACATTTGAGTAAAGGACAGGTATACAGTTATTTTGCTGTTGCTGAATGTTTACAAGTCAGTCACCAACTCAGCCATCACAAAGAAATGAAAATCACAGAAATGCGATATGGTCCTCTACACGGGGACCCACAGGTGCAATAAAGAAGAGGACTCTGTCTGGGCCGGCTCTAGCAGGGTCGAGCCCCGTCGTTGCTGTACATTAGCACTAACACACTGTAAATCACATTTTGGCAAAGGTAGCCATGATAATAACACTCTTCAACCTTTGCCCTCAGAGATGTTGTCCAGACACACTCCTCCAGCTGTACTGAGGAAGTGTTGTAACAGAGTCATCTATCATTGTGAAGTGCTTGAAGAGAACTGGATGTCAGTGTGTTTCATCAGGTTATCTGTATGTGGTTTGCTTACACAACCACACTTATACATCCTGATGTACTGAATATGTTGGCATCATATGTAAACATTTACCTT
This sequence comes from Pterois miles, assembly GCA_947000775.1. Classification (NCBI taxonomy): domain Eukaryota; kingdom Metazoa; phylum Chordata; class Actinopteri; order Perciformes; family Scorpaenidae; genus Pterois; species Pterois miles. Next base: position 17,942,676 of record CAMQGK010000110.1, read on the forward strand.
TATGTTGCTGGCCTGTCAGAGTGGATCGCTTCTTCACTAAATGTTCCTGTAAGCTTGTGTAATCTATGGGAGCCTGTATAACAGGAAACAGGTTTCTGTATGTTGTACTACTGTATGTTTTTAAAACAAAGTCAGAAGATAAAAATGTTATACTTCTTAAAGATCACCTTTAGGCTACAGAAGATTGCATTCAATGTCAAGTATAGGTACACGACTGGAACGACATCTCTGCAGGGAGCAGTTATGTCGACACCAACAACAAATTCATTTGTGTAGAAGAGCACTCTGCAGCCTGTGCATACGACTGATTATCGGTTATAAATATCCAACCACAGTCCTCAGTGTAGCCTCATGAGAATTAACCAGAAAAGAAACTAAACTAACACAATTAAACAAAAATGACCGTTATAAATAAAACTATGGACATAATAACCTGCCACTTCTGATAGGCTACCATTAGAAGAACATTAGAATCAAGAGCAGACACAACACGATGTATCACCAACATACTGTAAACTCCACAGCAGCTGCAGCAGTAAATGGAGAGCTACACAGTTTCTGCAGAGTACTACACACATACTGTACACACACTACGCTTATTAGTCACAACACTGCCGTAAGTTTATCGTAGGCTTACTCGCTTGTCTTAAAGTAATACTGGGGGTCTTGAGCAATCCTCAATCCTGTGGTTGATTTGGGTCATGTAGCTTGCAATTAACCGTTTAACTGATAACGTCATTAAGCATCTTAACAGTATCAGTTAAACGGTTAAAATAAATATTAATAATTAATTAAAAAGTTGAGAAAAATGCAGACTATCGGCTTGTCACCTTGAGGAGAAAAGTTGGTCCACCTTAAGAGAGAGCCGGCGCAGATACAGGAAGTTGGCTCAGGACTTCCAGCAGAGGAGTTGTAGCTTGTAGCCTCTGAGTATTTATTCACCGACAAATAAACTGCACACACACTGTCTGCTACTGCTGTTCACAGCTATAACGACACCAACAAACACACTCACTGCCGCCACACACACAGTCCGTTGGAAACTTGTTGAAGTTACACTGACGTAACCTACCAAAATCAGTTCAGATATGATCCAATATACAGTAATTTTCACATCATTGAACCAGGCATAATATACTGTGCTACAGACATAGAAATGTTTTCTGGACATGTGGCTCCCATTTATTGTAACACAGTGCAAGTGCACAAAAAGTATACCAGGTGCAATCACAAGCACAAATACAGTCCTACAATAAAACAGGCAGAACTTTCTAAACACTGCAAGTTTCCAAATTATTTGGTGACTCATAATGATAACAGATTTTAATTTTTGTTATGCTTGACTAATTAGCTTTGTCATGGTTAACTTAGACCTCCGGGCTCTGAAGATTTTCACAGAGAGAGAGAGAGAGAGATGCAGTGTTATGCATTTTGAGAAACTAAAAATACCCTCAACGCCACACAGAAGGACACCAAGAGGAATGTTGCAGGGTAGTGGGCCAAATCTAATCACTGGGTTTTCATTTCTCTTCTCCTCTGTCAGGCTTTACATTTATATTGCCATATTTCTGTGGAATAGAAACATTTTTAAGCACGAAACACATCAGTTCAAGCTATCATCTAACTGATGTGAAGGAGCCAAAAATATCCAACCGTCTCTCACACACACAGTCACACACACATTCAAAGATATGCTATGCACAGTGCATTGCTACACATTGCACTGTGTTTTAAAACCAAACCCAAGCATGTGACTGCTTTTGGTTTACACACACGAGTAAAATTTACAGCCTTGTTCCACTGCAGGTGTAGCTTTTTAGACATTATACAATGTGTTCCTGTTGTCATAACCTTTTTTGGATAATGGCACATAAAACTATTCATCATGTTCTGACACACTGGGCCAGAGAGACGTCATTGGCCAGTTGTTTGGCTGCCAGAGACAACAGACCGCCTGTGCGTGTGCCTGTTGAAGGAGAACCCAGGTTGTGCTGCTGCCCCTGTACGTGCCGGTCTACATGTGTGTGTATATACTGTATATATACCGCTGAGTGTGTCTACATGTGTGAATGTGAGGAGAGAGAAGGGGCTGTGTCTCTGGAGGGCTGTGCAGCAGTGAGATGACTGTTCTCTCTCACCTCTTCCCTCTGCCTCTCCGTGTTTCGTTAAACACCAGAAATGTTATTTGAAGGTGCTGCTCTGACCCTTTCCTGCTCCGAGGGGGGAACTCTTTACCCGTGGCGCTCTACTGGTGTGGGTGCAGTGGCACACTCCAACAGTGACTTTACGCCAAGGACACACGACTTACTAAACAAAGCACACCAAATTTTAGTGATACTTTTGAGGGGAAAAACAGTGTGGTTATAATGTTTTTCTGTGCTTGTTTATGTATGTAAAGTGGGGGAAATAAAACTATATGAAATTGGAAAAAAAAAATACATCTACAGGCACTGCTCTAAAATCTTAAAGGAAAAGTGCATTTTTGGGGGTAACTCTCTGCAAACAGATTTTGATGCCCATTCCAACCATAGACTGCTCATATGAAATGGACTTAGTCACCATGATGTCACCCATGTTTACAATGTTTACTGAGGTAATAAATCAAGCAAGAAGTTGTTTCATTTTCTCACAGACTTCTATACAATCAGACTTCTTTTTGCAACCAGAGGAGTCGCCCCCTGTTGAATATGAGAAAAATGCAAGAGTTGCCCACTGGCTATGTAGTGTTTGTGAATATGACTCTGATCTGCTGAAAACAGCAAAGACAGTTCATGCCCTGGCAAAGCTTTTTTTTTTGGCACTTAGAGTCCTTATTTAGTATGTATTAAGAGAAAATTAATATAAAAGTCATAGTCAGTGAGTAGCTGGTCCATTTAGGCAAGAAATGCAGCAACACATCACGTCATCTTCCTTTTGGCTCAACCTCAAAATGTGTTATGATGCCGGTCACTTGCTTGTAGCACCATCTGCCACCTCTGAGCAGCTGAAAATACACGGGATGCAAAACTGACAGCGTGAGGAAAGAAGTCTGGAGTAGCCAGAAATCTGTTGATGGTGAGAATATTAGAGAGTAAACAGCGTCTCAGGTGACCTGTGTAAAAGTCCAGGAATTGGGACTCTGAATACTCACGAAATCTTTGACCACAGCAAAAACCAATCTTGTGAACTGAAAAGTTGAGTACAATAAAGCCAGTTCAACACCTTATCTGCACTGAGAACTTTGAAAGAAGATCTTCATAACGGTTTTGATTAATGTTACATGAGAGCAGCGTTTTATGCAGGAAACTCTGACTGAATTACAAATGATACAGGAAGGATATGGAACGCCTCGGAGTTAGCTAATCAATATTTCCTGAGATCTGTTACAGGGACGCAAAAGACATAAATGCACTATGATGAGAAGAGTATAAGGCATCACTGATTCTTCACACAGACAAAATGAACAGGATGCATGGTGTATTGTATCCACTGGCATCTTAAAAATAAAAGACATGTAACATATTATCTTTTTAAGTACAGTAAAGAGGAATGCATGGACAGATGTTTTGCAGGTTTAAGATGGAGCTTTATTATTGTTATGTTCTCCAGAGGTCATGCACAGTAATCTAAGATTTAGATATCTACTACATTTAACTTTACCTCCTTGTATATATATATATATATATATATATATATATATATATATATATATATATATATATATATATATATATATATATATATATATATATATATATATAAAATTACACTGATATGCGCACATGCAATACCCCCACCCACACATATACATCTTGTTTAGCCTGTCCTTACTTGTTACCATATGATGGATTTAGGAGTTGTTTATGAGTTAGTGCAGCAGAAAATGTTCCATATCCTGTTTGCTACTCTCCACCAGCCATAAATCTCCAACAGTGGTCTGTTTACACCAGTAATGACCTGGAACATGAGCTGTCTCTTTATAGGTTTTTGTATGTGTGGTAGCAGAGAAGAGAAATTTAGAATGTGATAATGAAATATCCATTTTATTCTTCTTGTGTCCTCCAAGTACTATCTATGTTTTACAACAAGGACAAAAAGACTTGCTATGAAATTGTGACTCCAGCAGAAAAGCCACAGCGTATTTTGCTCAACCTTTTCTTTCGAACCAATGCAGGCGCCCAGCCTAATACGGGCTCCCGCTGATGCTTGATCTCATCAGACCAGACCCAGAAAACACAACCAAACCAGTCAGTCCCTGTTGGTCAAACTAAAAACAGTCTCTTAACTGGGTAGCATTGCGTCAGCAGCACGATAAGCTGTGTCTGCTAACCCTTCAGGAATCCACGGACTGCTTATCAGAGCTGTGATAGCGGCCTTAGTGTGTGTGTGTGTGTGTGTGTGTGTGTGTGTGTGTGTGTGTGTGTGTGTGTCACTTTAACTCAGGTAGTCAAAGGCCTGGGAACAGGAAAGGGCCAGCCTGGGAGAAATTCAGAGCACTTCCATGCCTGCTATTAGGACTGCACAATTAATTGAATATTAGTCATGATCACAATTTGGGCTTCCCAAAATGAAAATAATCAACTGTGATATTGATGTTTAAAATGCATGCTTAATTTTGGATTCACTTCTGGGGAGGTGTCATGTATATAAAAAGTGGATGTAGTCAATGTGACACCACCACTTTGTTTGTGGACTATGGTTTTGAGGTCTCAAAATCGGCATCTTAGCTGTTGCATTGGTTTGTGGCCTCTTGGGTTTTGGTCGTCACCATCTTGGTTTTTGGCTGTCTCCATCTTGGTTTTAAGCCATCACTATCTTGGTTTTTGGCTGTCTCCATCTTGGTTTTGTGGTCGCCATCTTGGTTTTTGGCTGTCTCCATCTTGGTTTTTGGCTGTCTCCATCTTGGTTTTTAGCTGTCTCCATCTTGGTTTTAAGCCATCACTATCTTGGTTTTTGGCTGTCTCCATCTTGGTTTTAAGCCATCACTATCTTGGTTTTTGGCTGTCTCCATCTTGGTTTTTGGCTGTCGCCATCTTGGTTTTTGGCTGTCTCCATCTTGGTTTTTAGCTGTCACCATCTTGGTTTTTGGCTGTCTCCATCTTGGTTTTTGGCTGTCGCCATCTTGGTTTTTGGCTGTCTCCATCTTGGTTTTTGGCTGTCTCCATCTTGATTTTTGGCTGTCTCCACCTTGATTTTAAGCCATCACTATCTTGGTTTTTGGTCGTCTCCATCTTGGGTTTTGGCTGTCGCCATCTTGGTGTTTTGCAACCAGACATGACACGAGAGGGTGGAGCTAAGTACAGCTAAACACTGAATAAGACATTAGAAAGTGCAATAAAAATATTTTGTCCCTAAAATCTATGAATAATTGTGACAAATAATCGTGATCTCAATATTGATCAAAATAATCATGATTAGCATTTTGATCATGATCGTGCAGCCCTACCTACCATTGTACATATAGCATGTTTGCATGTATGTAGCAATATTTATGGGAGTACAGGTGAGAAGGAGTTGTTAGTATTCATCCACTCCTGTAATTGTACGCATGGTACTGTGTGACCTCAGTGTATATGAGGAGACAGAGAAAAGGAGCAACATGTTATCAGAGGTTGTACCTGTGCTTCGCTGCTGGTCTCAGTCCAATTTATTTGCACACTCCATTCTTGTGCATCTCCTTCTCACATGTGCCACCTCTGACTGACCCTCTCTCGACGTGTGTTTGTCCAGCTATGTATAAACCACTGTGATCCTCTGGGATAACACACATTCACAAGTACATGGAGCAAGGCTACTCATCCCACCGTGGTCTACAAATCCCACTTAAACAGAACAAATATAAGGTCTAACCTGGTGTGACAGACATGACGAGACGTGAGGTGTGGCTGCCAACAGAAAATACCAAAGAATTATATAGAAAGGCCTCCTGTTATGAATATTTTACAACCTGTCTCCTTACATGTTAGCGACAGAATCGGACTACCGATGCTACAAGATGAAGTGGTTGAACAAGTTTTACAGTTTTATGTAGTATGATGATGAAGTTGTTCCCAACACATTTAGCATGACTTAACTTTTGGACTTCACAACACTCTGGAGTTATTGGAAATATGTTGAATACATCTTTTAGATAGTTTTATATGCAAACTTTTGTACAATTTACCAGTGTGTTATTATGATTTTAGTTACACATATGCAAATCTAATTTTGACAACCTTAGAGCAGACAAAAATCCTGACACACTCGTTGTGATCTTTGGCGCAAAGTCTTTCTCGGATCTGTAGGATTAATGGATTTTACTCCAAGATGAGTAAACTAAGATAAACAAAGAACAAAAATTTGTGTGTTACTTAGACACAAAACATGTTATCACCCATTACGTTACTATGGAAAACTTGTTAGCAAACATCCACATCCTGCCGGTAAGGAGCATTCATTTAGAGTCATGTTTGTGTCTTGTTTCTGGTGAATCTAAATCCATTATTCAGTCTCCTTGTTGCTCTGATTTGGTCTCCACCAACTTCTGAAGCAAATGTCTGTCTCCTTAGCTGCTAAAGGCTCTACTATGTTCACTAGCTAGTCTAACTGTGCCTGTCTGCCATTTGGTGCTGAGCAGGTAACACACAGTGGGATAAAACCTGTGTTTTTCTGCTGAAAATAATGCTAATGAGAGCAGTGAGAGTAAACCAAAACAGTAAAATTGCAAAATGAAAAGAGAGAGCTGAAAGATGCTATAATTATCTTTAGTACTGAGGGGAACTATATGGAAATACAGATTATAGCTGCTCTAAGTCTGATGACATAGAACTTGTTAAACACATATGCAAGAAACTCATTTTTTGGGATGCCTTGTAGTTTTGAGTTTGTCATCATAAAAGAACAAATATCAGCAAGGGTTCAGTACACGTGCATGCATTGTGCACTTGTGTGTGTGCACACATGCAGACAACTGTTTATGAGTTCACCTCACAGTGAACAGCATGATAAAAGAGAGCTGACTGCTCCCTATTCTTCCATCTGATTAGACACAGCAGCGCAGCATTGGAGAGCATCCTTATTATCCCAAAATCTGTTTCCAAGCTACAAAACGTGTTCTTGTCCACACGTAAATCACATAAATGCACACACACACACACACACACACACACACACACACACTCTCTCTCTCTCTCTCTCTCTCTCTCTCTCTCTCTCTCTCTCTCTCTCTCTCTCTCTCTCTCTCTCTCTCTCTCACACACAGCTTTCATTTGTGTTTTTGGTGAATTCAGGTCGAGCGACTGACGCACGGCTCATTATGTCAAAAAGTCACCCAAATGGGTGTCATAATAAAGCGCAGCAGCCTCACATGGATTCACTGATAGAACAGAACCAAATATGAACAGCAGGCTGCACCTACTCTCCCATTGCAGTAATATGTAAATGAAAAATTTGCATTTGTGTGGAGCATGTGTCTAAGTGGGTTAGGTTAACAAAAAAAAAAATCTCAAATTTGGTTTGTTTCAGTCATGTGTCTGTGTGTTTTGTGTGCAACTCCAAGGGCCTCTTGTTGTCCTCCAGACAAGTATCCCATCTAGCACAAGTTGCTCTTTGCTTTTGAACCTTATGCTAATAGTCTATTAATACATGTTTGCTATTCACAATAATGTTTTTCTTCATTGTCAGTATATATCATTGTATGTGGGCAACTGGTTGAATAATTCTCATCACTTACGTCATGATGTGGTTTCACAATACTCAGAGCATCACATTATAATAACTATAAAGCGTCTACTTCCCACTGAAACATGCAACAATGCCTTAAAAAAAAATAGGTCAGCTACAAAACCTGGGTCCTGACTGTATTATCACTGAATCTGTCAAGCCTATGCAACTTTTGGATACTGATATTAGCCACAAAGGATTACTATTAAAGGACAGCTTGACATTTTGGGAAATGTGCTGTTTAGCTTTCTTGTGGAGAGCTCTCTGTGTATTACTGTACGTGGGATACCTTTGTCTCCGTGTCAGTGCAGACTCTTGTGTTGGCAGATTACCATCACTGCAATGTCAAACCTTGCATTCCTGAGGCTAAAGTACCTCCCTGATGGTATGATTAGCATGCAGCTTTTTTGTTACAACAGCAGGACTGACTGCAGCAACTTCAACCTTGAAACACATTTTCCAGCTAATATATTTTGTTAAGTTGCCAAATTGAAATGATCATTTTATATATTTTCATTTTGCGAATTACACTTGAAACAGTGTGAGACTTAAAGCCTAAAGATCCATATAAACCTTTAACCCATCAGTACAGAGTTGACTGACAGAGATGGGGGAAAGAAAAAGGTGCAAGAGTCAAAGCAGGAGAGTGAGGTTAATGTAGCTGTGCCCAACTTGATTAACATCAAACCAGTTCAGTTTTCCCAACCACCTCCTTTACACACAGCCCAAGTGCTTACACTCAAAAACAAAAACTGAATAACCACGATTACTACCACTTTTGCCTGTCATTGATCAGCTTTACTCAGAGGGCATCACATCACTCCCTTTCTACCACTGTCTATTCCCCACAGCAGAACCAATGGGTGATATGACCAACTATAAAAAGCAACATATTAGCCACATAACTTGTTTTCCACATATTTCCCCTTAAAATGATATTGCCACCGACTGAAATGTTCCAGCAAGGTGTGAAAATCTTTCCTTAAATCATCCAACAAACAAAATCCCCATAGCATGATGAAATCCTAGCATGCAGCCACAGTTCTGAAGCATTTCCTGGCAAAGGCCAAATGCTAAAATGAAGATGTACTCAGGCAGACAGGGAAAGACACTTGCACGCATGGCTACACATGCTTGAAAAATAACACCAGTACACACAGATACACTACCAGAAGCATGCTGATGTGAACATAGAAGAAAACACACAAAAACTAGCAAAAAAAAAAAAAAAAAAAAAAAATGGAGATGTAGCATCAATACAAACAGTTCCTACTCCAAGGTCAGAATACGACGAGGGCCTGGATGCTAAACGTCTGTCTTTACTATAGACTGTGCTGTACATAAGATGTGGACACAGTCATCCACTGGCTTGTGGACTGCTGTTTTGAAGCTTTGACTTTGGCAATTTGGCCACCACCATCTTGGTTTTTGGCCATCGCCATCTTGGTTATATATTATGGAGGGTGGAGCTAAATACAACCGAACGTTTTTAGGCAACCAAAACATAACAATTAACTTTCATGAACTGAAAACACACTGTGAAAGGGTTAAAGTTGTAAGAAGAAAACGCAACTCCTAGACCGGACAATGCAGTGGCCATGACCGGTAGCCACACCCTAAATCATACCAGGTTTTATAGTCTATTTGACTCTAAATGGGACCATACTTTACTAAATGAACATCATGCTGTATTGAAGACGACATGAAACTTGTGATTGAGACCATAAAGTCATGTTTCAGGCATTTTCTCAGAGACTACAATCAGTTGCTCCCTGCTGGTTATTAGTTTAATTATAAGTTTAAGTCACTGCTGCATTGGCTTCACTTTTCAGACCCAAAGGTTTCCCACTGGTCTTTACACAATAATTCACACCAAATCAGACATTGCAGCAAAACCGTTGGCTCTCCCATTCATCTGAATCTGGTTAATGCATTTAGGCTGCGGTGGTGGGGGCCACAGAGGGATGATGAAAAATAAAAACACAGCAGCAAAAAGTTGAACAGAATCAACCTCTGGAGAAATGCAAGCCAACGTCACGCTGCAATGACCAATCACGTAACTGGCAATCAGACTGGAAGACGTCCGCGGGAAGAGCAGCATGAATGACCAAAACACAATGGAGTGTAACATCATTTTTCTCACTCAGTTTGACCTTGTGCACCAATTTAAAACCCACCATTTTGCTGATTTAAGCCTGATTTGGTGTGAATGCAGCCTTGCATTAAGAAGTGGCATGTTACTTCCAGACAGACTTTGTTTATATGGGCTTTTGTGTGTGTGTAGAGGTGGTGACGGTGGGAGGGGGTGGGGTATTTTCATTCAACATTCATCCCCTCTGAGAAAGCCCAGACCTCCCATCCCTGCTGATTTTACTGTAAGTGACAGAACGAGTCCTTTTAGCATGATCTTCCCTCCACCTTAACATCCCTTCTTGCTGTCCCTGGTTGAATTGTGATCAGCACAGATCAGCAGTCCGAGCCTTCAAGCCCGTCTTTATGAACCTGGCCCTCCCCTGTCTTCATCATTACCTCACTGACTTCAGCTTCTCTGTTATCCCCAGTTGTCTCCCTCCCTATGCGGTGCAATGACACTTACAGCATGTTACGGCACATTGTTCTTACTTCACTGACACGCACACATATCTACAGTATATACTTGTTATTTCACAAACATAACACAAAATGCTGGAATACAAACAGCTCTAGGACAAGCTATTGTTACTAATGCCTATAACCCATCCCACTACATGCTTTATTACAACTGGGCCCAGAACTAAAATCCTGAATGGCAGCCACAGTACAAAAATGCAATCATGGCTGCACACTAGGCCATCCCAATCCCTCTGTAAATACAGAGGTCGAGGTATGCGATAAGCCTCCCAGAGAAATCTATTTGCTGCTATATCAACTAGTGTTTACTATGGACTGCATCAACTCTAGTACATAGGGGTCAGAGTGCAACTTCCACAGACAAAAGCAAGAGGATTTACCATAGTAATCCTGCCTCTGGATGTCTATTGTATTATTATTATTATTACTTTTGCATTCTGTGACTCTTGGCACAGTCACATACATGTTCGATGGAGGTAAAGAGGCCATAAGTTCATTTTCTGGTTCCCAACATGGGGGTCCCGACCCCCACTAAGGGCTGCCAAAGCTTCATGGGGGGTTGAGAGGCCTTCTTGATCTTCCTTGAAATTGAAAGATTAAAGATTACCAGGAACGTCTTGGTGGAAAAAGACAACTTTTTACAAAAATATACACTTGACCCATATCGCAGCATTTCATTCATTTCTGTGAATAAAACTACTTAACTTAACTTAATTTATCTCTAAAGTTTGGATTATTATTTATCATATATGAATAAACATAAATAGAAATATTAAAAATGTACATGACTAAGTCAAAACCGAGTATAAGGCTGGACAGTGTATGGTCAGTCTGTGGATTTGTGGCTAAATTGTTCCACAAATAGTCAGTGGTCGTGTCTATTATGTTAAATCCAGTGGTACATGTCCACCAGGTCTGGTGAGGACAGTGGGGGACGCACTGCTCCACACAACTGACTGTTCAAGGGGTGAATGCACCTGATTGGTCCCTGGTTTTCTGCTTGCCATTTCAAACAAGAAACAACATGGCGGCCTGCTCATGAACTTTCTGTTATTCCATCTAAACAATCCACCGAAATCTACTTCTGAAAACATTTTTAGATTGCCTAGTTTGACATCTTGGTCCGAGTTTCGTGAGCCAGACGTGTCACGTTTGATGGGCTTGTATGTATATAGACCTGTTCCCGAGCAACAACCAAAGAGGAAACACTCAGTCAAACAATCATGTAATTTCATCATTCACTCAGTGACAGACTTTTGTGTTTGTAGAGCTGGCTCTGTGCGGTCCAGCCCAGAAAACTAAGAGATTATAAAATACCAAGCGTCATCTAGGAGAAAGCTCTGAAGGTATGATTGTTAAAAAATAAAAAAAAAAAAATACATAAGACAAACAGATATTTGTAATAAAATTTCATAAAAATAACAGGAAAACTCATTTTTAAGATAAGACAGATTAGAGGAGCTCTTTGACTACAATGGAGCAGGAATTAAAGGAGCGTTGCCTTGCACCGTAACAGAAAAGAGAACAAAGGCGTTTTTTTATTGGGCTTTTAAATATTTCATATCTCACTTACTGTACTGTACCAAATAATACAGATATTCTGCTCTGCTCTAAGCAGTCCAATCAAGGATACATGAGACGATCAAAGCCAGAAGGATTTGCCAAGCAGGTTCGCTCTGGGATAAAATATTCCTGTCTCTCTCCTCCAAACCTCCTCCAATCACCTCATCCATATCCATTGGCAGACAGTGTACTTACACTGAAATAGAAACCATTCCTGAGGGAGAGTGTAGTGGTTAAGCTTCTGCAGCACTTTCTATTCTGGACAGCTACCAATAACACGGTTGTGCAACTGGCCTACGGATGTTTTAAGTTTCCAGACGAAAGCGTGAAATGCTGCCACAGTGGATCTGACTTTTAGTAACGCTAGTATGGCATTGGTAATGATGGATGAAAAAGCCAACTATTTGGAAGCAAGTAGGGTTCGATAGTCAACACAAATCTGTAGAGTGAATGACTAACTTGCTAGTAAAATCAGTAGAACTGTTTGGATGACGCAGGAAACACCAGTTTGTTTTTCTTCATGTGTCGATTCATCTCTGCTGCTCTATTGAATTTGTTTGTCACATCCCCCCTCATAAGAGCTTTGAAATGCATCAGTGTGGAGGACTGATTTCCATCATGCAGCCAGTGCCTTATTGCAGTCATTTGTTACACCCTGACATCCTTTACTAAAAGAGAGGAACAAGTAGAGTTCTGCTATATTTTTTTGTATCCCACATTTATCTTTTTTTGGTCACAATATGGGACTGATCTCTACAGAACATACACAGAACATGCCGACTTTTTTTTCTCACATTGGTTAATTGCTGAACCTCAGATTCCAAATGAATGATACAGACTTCACCCTGGTAGTCGAATGGTGCACAACCTGTGCAGAGAGATCGAGGGCTGGGCATTGAGTCAAGCATGTTCAAGGTGGCTATCGGAGTTTTCGACATTTATGATGTCACCCTCATGTCAGTTTAGTGATATTCTTCTTGGACTAAGATCTCTAAGATGCAGTCAAGATAAAAACCAGCTCTGGCGAGGCTGAAATGAGAAAACGGGGGCTTTTCTCCTCAAGTGAAGGTTAGGCATCTATCCAAAATGGAGGACTTCAAGATCCTAGACACTTACGGTGGACAGTATTTTACAGGTGGACAGTTTTACAGCTGTCACATCTTTTTGACAACTTTGTAAAATTGACAATCCAACTTTCACAGGCTACAAACAACGCTCTCCTGGGTGAAAGTTTGGTGTTTTTTGACCCACCCCAACCTCTTCCCTATGCGGTGTTTGTTACTATTTATACTTCTTGATTCACAATTGGATCAAGTGGATCACATAGACATTTATTTTGTGTAATATATATGAATTGCAGTGCATTGCTTTTTGCAGGTATACAGCCTGTAAGAAGAGCTTTATACACAACACATCATACAAACTACATTTTTTTGGAGAATAGCCCAACCCTTATTTAAGTAGAGAAGTGCTGTGACATGAATCACCAATGAAGTGCAGCGGATATAGCATTGCTAGGCAGTGACCAACAGAATGAGCTTGTGGATACAAACTACCCAACTGAGATTTCCCTGCAGGGTTGCTGGTCTGTTTATTTTCTTCAGGCAATTGACAAAGAGCCCCTGGGGCTCCTCACTGGGGACACAGAGGCGACCAGTTGGGAGGAAATGCAGAACAAAATGAACTACATTTCCCAGCTGGCCTGGTAATATCTTATGAGAAGCTGAAGATTTCCTGCAAAAAGATTGTCCTGGCTGCTCTCTATTTCTAAAAACCATGCACATGGACACACACTAGGCATAGAAGCGCTATAAACAAGAGAGAAAACAAGCAAGTGGAGGGGAGGCATGAGGAAAAGCCTGGTCCACTTAGTCATCATCCTTATGGGCTTATTGCCCAGCAAGAGAGCCATTATCGGCCCATTGTACCAGTGTCATACTGGCTCACAGTGAGCAGGCGTACCCGGAAGCCCTGACATCAGCCTTATTTGTGAAGCCGTAAACCCAGCGGTGGGCATCCACAGAGGTGAGGAAAAAAACCCTTGAAACCCAATTTGAAGAAGGAACACAAAAATACATAACTGCTTACTAGCAGATTTTCTTTTTATTGCTTTTTTGGTCTCATGTCTTAAGGCTTGCCCACACTAAAAGATTTTTCAAAGCCTTACAGATTTTGAAAATGTGAGAGAAATTTAAGTTTTGTTCCTATAATGTATGGAGAGCAATGATTTGGCCAAACCAGCACACACACACACTAATATTTCATTCATGTAGAAGAGTCACAACTCAAAAAAACTCTGAAATCTCGCAAAATCTCTTGTGATCAAACATTACTTTGTTTATAACAAACACAGTGGACGACGAGCAGGGAGAATTATCTATGTTAGCTTTTGCATTACTTTGTACTGAAAACAATATGGATGAAGTCATGGAGACATTTTAAACAAACACTTGGGCTGTTGCCAGAAATGAATAAGTTAGTCCTCCATTTCTGAGGTCCATCTATTAAAAATGTGTTTTACATTAGTTCATGCATTGGCCACTGTAATGGTGGTTGTTGTCCCTCCTTCTTCAGTCAGCTTGGTTCCCAATTGGTTATTGTTTCTTTTCCCATGTGAATGCATCATCAGCTGTCCTCTGGGTTTTCCACACACAACAGGATATCCAATCATAGATATTCAGCTTGTTTAATATTTGCAATTCAAAATCGGTGCAGCCAGGTTAGACTTCCGAGCAGATCAGAAAAAAATAATAATCAAAAATACTCTTAACAAACTTCACACCACAAAAAAATCTGGAAAATTAGGATGTAATGCTCTACAATTTGGAAAGTAGAAGCTGGAGGTAGACGCAAGGTCACAGCACTGTGCTGCCCACAAGGTCGTTGGTTTGACTCCACAGAACAGCAGCAATAAGTTGCAGAGAGAGTAAATGTCTCACAGCTACTGTCACAATAGCACTGACTAAATGGTAAAAGAATGTCACTGTGCTGGGTAATTTCTCCTTAACGGTATGCTTTGGATAAATAAAGATATTACAGAGCCACCAGTGATGTTATTACCTCATATGCACCTTCCTGTCATCTTTAATAATGTCACTATCTTTCATTGTTTTTGCATCTTAACTTAATAAAGTGGTCCCTGAACAATGCACCACATCAAAGTTATGCAACCAAATGGACCACCTGGTGATCTGACTTTTAGAAGACAAGTCACTAAATGCTTAATACACTCACAGTATATTTAGCAGTTTATCCTGATATGTGCGTCATGTGTACACTTCTAATCCAGACTGTGCCTCACAAACATCTGGGAATCATAAATAGAAAGAGAATGAAACAGCTGTAAAGGCCCCACCACTCCACTCCCCCGCTCCCTTCCTGCCTCTCCCTGCTTTCCAGACTTGCTTTTTCTTATCGTCCCAACACCTTCCCATAGGAGCTGTAAGCTGTGGGCTTACAGAGGGAGGGTGAGAAAGCAAGAAAGAAAGAAGATGGAAATGCAGATTAATGTACAGTTAAATCCCAGGGGTCTTTTCTATATACAGGGGCATTTTTTTGTAACAATCACATCAGCTTGTACAAATGAGTGCAAACAGAAAATTCACATCATTATTCTACATATTGAAGTTGGTCTGGACTTTATGTGCATTGTTTTTGCAAGTAAGACTGCAGCCAGATGGTCACGGTGCAATTTGTTCCCAACGCAAATTGCGTATTAGAAAACATTTTATTTTCCAAGAATTATTAATATGACAAAACCTGTTTCTCATCTAGAGTCTTTGTAATTCACAGTGTACACAGATAGTGTGTAAATGCAGGTATATTGAATGCTTTCATACTTTGAACAACTTGTGCCTGTCTCATATCTTTGCACACAAATATATCAACAAAGAAATGCCCAATTTGTCATCATCACTTTAACAATGTGGGAACACAACCGGGCAAGTTGACAGGCCACTCTGATTAGCCACATCCCGGCCTCACTCTCACTCGGCAAGTCCCCTCTGGAGAAGAACGGGCTGGTTCACAGCAGCCCGTCATGATGTCAGAAATTTCCCACAATCCTCAGAGGTATTCCCATACAATGTTGTGTGAATTTCTCCTATTGCCGTTTCCTGAGTCACACCGAGGCCTTGCCTTGACCACACTTTTTTTGCAACTGCTGATAAGTTTGTTATGAAACCATGAACAGAGACAATATTAATAATAATGACGCATAATGTTATCAAGCATTATTGATGTGGACACATTTGATAGGCCACTTAATCAGGCAGCTTTACACCACCTCTGCCAACTGGCTTGCTGTTGTTTTTCTGGTAAAGTTTGTTGCTTGCAGACCAAGCTTGAAGAATGGGGTGCATCGACACACTGAGGCCTGGTCGAATGAAAAAGAGTGAGTGACACGATAATACGCAAGTTTACGCACTATTTTAAGGCCAACCATGACATTTTTCCTAAACCTAACTAAGTGGTTTTGTTGCCCTCTGCTGTTGCTGCACATGTGTAATATTCACACCATGACAAGGGCAAACTTGACACTAACATGCTGTTCTCTGGTGGACAGGTGGGTTTATTACATGCTTTGTCCTGATATCGGGTTGCACATTTCGAATGTGCGGCTTGTTCATGACTCGGGTAAGAGCACCACATACCATACAGTGGATAGAAAGAGTCTACACACTCCTGTTAAAACGCCAGGTTTTTTTGAGGTAAAAAAATGAGACTATGATAAATCATTTCAGAACTTTTTCCACCTTCAATGTGGCCTATAACCTGTACAATTCAATTGAAAAACAAACTGAAATCTTTTAGCTGGAAAAAAATAAAAAGCTAAAAGAATGTGGTTGCATAAGTGTCCACACCCTCTCATAACTGGGCATGTGGCTGTGTTCAGAATTAACCAATCACATTCAAACTCATGTTAAATAGTAGTCAGTCATGAATTAAAGTGACTCTGATTAACCCCAAATAAAGTTCAGCTGATCTATTAGGATTTTCCTGATATTTACTTAGTTGCATCTTGCAGCAAAAGCCACAGGATGCAAAGAGCTTACAAAGCATCAGGCTTTTTCTAGCCACTGTACAGTGGGGTACATGTGTTTGAAAGTGTTGGCTTCATTTGGCTGGAAGGACCAAATGAAAAACAAAAAATGTTTTTTTTTTTTTTTTAAACACATCAGCCATTTGTTGTCAGTCATCTAACTCTCCTTGTTAAGCAGATGGTCGATCCAACACATTTGTCTTGAGGCCAGCGCTTACTATAATCTTTCTGGTAGGGATCAGTCAGGCCAGAAAGTGTTAGGGAGTGTGTGCGTTTGCATGCATTCACTGTGTCTGTACACGAAACAGCAGCTATGTTTGAGTGTTACTGTCAGTACTCCAGGGATTGACACATTACTGCTGCCCACATAATAGGAGGGATTTAAAAGTCATTACAAGTTTTCAGTGATTTCCATCTCTTCAAAAGAGAAGGTCTCAGATCGATAAGAGCTCATTCACTTTGTGTGTGTGTGTGTGTGTGTGTGTGTGTGTGTGTGTGTGTGTGCTTGTAAATGTGAACATGTCCCCCTACATCTTTCTGTCCGGGATCAATAAAGTTTTGCCATTACCTAGCACACAGTACATGCTATCACACTGTGTGTACATACATCCATCAATGTTCATGAATTATGAATGTGCACACGTTCATGCCTGCTGATTTGCATTGCATACAGACTTGCATACATACACATGTCAGGGGTCATCGGGGGAGGGAGGTTGTGCTGAACCCTCCCAAGAAAAAAAAACATTGCCTCCCCACTAAAACAATATTTTTAAACGTTATGTCATCCTATTAAATCATGAAATCTAACTGCATTTTTTTTTTCATGTTAAGCTACTCACCAAAATGTCCTTGTAAAACACATCGATCGTCAGTTTTAGATGGTTGCCGCTTCGGTGTTGTATTTTAACTATAAAGCAGAATCACCACCTACAACTAATACTCTGTTCTGCTGTGGTCTTGATGAGTAACATGACTGTGAAATATGGATGGTATGAGCAGCAGCAGCTGCCGCAGTGCTGCTCAGTGTGCGTGAGTGAAACAGACAGAGATAGACACAGAAAGAGAGCTCTTTGTTGAGGAAAGAAACCTGATCTGACTACCTGGATTCCTCCATAGTCCTTTAAGAGCAAGTGTGTATTTGTGCCTGTTTAACAAACAAGCACTGGGTCTATGTGTAAGTTTGTGTGTCTTGCATGTATATTCGGTGAAGATGCATTAAAGTATCTCAAAGCTGAACTTTACCTTAAGACGCTGTATTGTACCCATAACTATAAAATAACACTGAAGGTGTCTTTGTTTGGAGTGCATCTTAGTTTGTTCTGTTGGTGTACCCTACAGGGCTATTAGATTAATTTAAATATAGTATGTACTTCAACAAGAGAAATATTACAGTACAATTAATTAGTAGTTTCCACCAGGAATAATAATTCAGCCTGAGCTCAGAGGAAAACGTATAAATAGCATGACATTATGCAGACATTCCTCGTGTCATGAGGATGCTTTTTTATTTTGGGCTTTTCACGTGTCGTTTGTACACCACAGAACAAAACTACAGTAGCATCCGCAGTTGGGTTGAGGCAACAAAACCACTTGGTTAAGCTAACACTTTTCTGGCCTGACTGACCCTCACAAGAGAGACTGCAGTAAGCACTGGCCTCAAGAAAAATGGTTTTGGATCGACCATCTGCATAACGAGGGTTAGATGGATGACAATTCAGAAGAAATGCATCTTTTGTTTTCATTTGGTCATTCCAACCATAGTAAGCCAACATTTTCAAACACACATACCCCAGCCTTACCATGGAGTGTGTGATGCTCTATGAAAATGGCTGTGACTATTCAGTCATGAACAAGCCGCACTTTCAAGGCAAAACATGTAATACACCTGCCTCTCCACCAGAGGATAGCATGGTAGTGCCACATTTTTCCTCCCAGAGGCATGACTATCACGCAGGTGTATGAAGGTGTAGTACCAGCAGGGGGCAACAAAACCACTCACTTAGGTTTAGGCAACAAAACCACTTAGTTATGTTTAAATCTTCATGGTTGGGCTTAAAATAAGTCCAGAAACTAAGTAAAATACACATGGAAATAACACAACTACAGAAAACATGTGACAAATGTCACTAACATATCTTACAAAACAAAACTCTTGGTTAAAAACTGTGTTTGCTGGACCCAAACACCTCTCCTTCCCCCAGCCATAAGAGGTCTTTCTCACTTTTTTTTTTACTCAGATGCATTTACATTGCAGTCAGTACAGACTACAGACGTACAAATGACACATCAGAAGCAAGAAAGGCATTTGCATTGCACGTTAAATGCCCTGCGAATTATCGGGGGATTCTTACACCATTTCATGTGAGTGGGCTGAATAATTAGTCATGCAATAGAGGACCCTACCATTAACAATAAAAACTACTGGGAGTAAACACAGAATGTAATGGCTGATACAAAAGGAAATGCTGACCACAAACAGAATCAAAAATGCTGTTTCATTTCATGAAAATATTAAGGATTATGACTTGTATGATACATTTACATTTTATATGAGGGATTTTACCAAGAACAGAGCAGGCACGTTAAATCCACAGTGTCTAATATTATGTGGGAATCACCATTTGCTTTTACAAGCTTTGAGCGTCTATGCTTTGTATGTATAGTATACATAAGTGTGAATGAAAAACAAGAAAATGTTTGGCTCATGCAGAATCAGCCCAATGTGGATTATAAAGCAGAGTGCGTGGGTTGTGTTTTTGCATTGCTGATGACTGGAGTATCACTGCATGCTCACTCCGTCTGTCTACTCATTGGAAAGCTCCCTCATGCAGGCAACTCTCATCCCATGCCAGCATTGATGTCATAAGTGGCCCCATTTCTCTGCTTCCTATTGGTCCACCCGGCGTGACACTGCTCTCCTGTTTGACGTACAGTTAACAAAATCACGTCACTGTAGTAAGTGGTCTGATCTTTCTCCATCTCTCTCTCTCTCGCACACATCTTTCAGCATTTCTTTTTTTTCCTTTTCATTTCTTTCTGCCCTGCTCTTCTTAACTCATGCTGCAGTAAAAGGAAACACCCAGTGAGCCATTTGCTGATTGGCTCAGACAAAACCATCCAGTGTTGCGTGTAGCTGTCAGAAACAGGAAAAGACCTCAATGCAGCCGGACCTCATGTGTTTGTGTGCCTGTATTCGGTATTTGTTTATAACACAGTAAGAGAATAAATGCATACATCTCACCTCTCAACCTGAGTGTGCATAGGAGTGTGTACGGTTATGGGTGCTTACCCTCTAGGATGATATACTGTCTTGATTCATCACTATTGCATCTCTGATTCTACATCTACCTGATGAATATGTGGTTTAATATTCAGTTTACTCCAAAGGTTAAGTGAATCTTTCTTCTGTAGTTCATTCTTTGCAATATTTGTTCTGTGTGGGTTGGCCAGAGGGACTTTCAATACGATAGCAACAAAATGGTCAATAACAAAGCTGTGTTTATGGGAAAACAAATATTATAAAACAATCTGTTCTATGGAGCGATTTTTCTTGGTTTGTTCTATAAAAGCAGTCCTTACAAGCATGAGACATAATCCAAGGATGAGATTAAATCTGAAATGGTAAAAATGGAGAGTATCCATAACCTGGATTAAAGCTCCCATAACTTTATTGGACTGGAAAAAGGCACAGATCTGGGAGATTACTGAGTCTGTCGTCCTTCACCCGTCCCAACAATGGAATGAGATGTACAATGTCTCTGCATTTAACTCAAACTACAGTTTCATTACTTGGGTGAGTAAATCTATGATGCCAGTACTGGATTCTTAAAGGTGTCAAATACAAGATTGGGAGCCTTTTTTTTGCTTCCACGTGGCTCTCAACATGGGTGGTGACTGAACCAGCAGCTCACAGCTAACAGAGCTAACAGCACTAACAGTGAAAACAACTCACCAATGGGGCAAGCTCACATGCACTAAATGGTACGTGCGGCCAGCCCAGTTATTTCAACAAAGCATGGAGAAACTCTGATTAAAACACACACAGAGGGAGAGCGACTTCATTCTCTGCTCAGGCAGACATTACTCATCTATATCTTTTCATAGCAAATCGTTGTTTGATGCTATACTAATGGTCTGGACATCATATAGAGAATCCGCATTTTCTATTAAATACAGCAATAGTGCAGGTCAAAACAGGCACAAACTACAGTATTCTGTTATTGACTGCTGATATTTAATCTACTTCATTCAGCACTGATGAAGAGAAGGTTATAAAGGCACATGTATATAATGGATTATTAAGATGTACGTTGTGTGCAGTTAAAATTGGCAATACAGAAGAATGCAGTGCCTTTGACCGTACATTAGGGTAGTAGTTGTAGTGGTTACTTGTTTTAATTTGACTTCAGGAGCTACAGTTTTCCCTTGTGTCTCCACGATGGCCAATCATCCAGTTGACAACAAGCAAATGGCAAAAGCCCGCAGGCAAAAACATATTGATCATGTTGTTCAGGCTGTGTGGGACAATGCGAGCGGTGTTTTCAAGAAACACTGGGCCCCTTGACAAAAGGGAAGTCACGCTTCAGTGCCACAGGACATGTTAACGTCATTGCCAATCAAATGCATTGCCTTAGAGTGTACCCATCTGTAAATGCATGTCGTAGTCAGTGGCGTAACACACCGCGCCAAAAGTTGCATCTGATGGTTTGTACAGATGCTCTAATTTCAACTGCATTCATATCAGACCACATCTGACTCTGTGTCCTATTTTGTTCAAACTGTGATGAAGAAGAAGACAATATTTTTGCTTCATTGGACGTTCACATGGTTTACCACTGATACTGAGCGGGTGTGTAGTGTGTGTCGGGGGGGATACTGGTGCATTTGCGTGTGCGAATGTTGGAACTTACACGAATCGTGCATTGCATGTGGGCCTATTTTAGCATTCATGCATATGTGAGTAAATGTTTTCATGGCACACGATGAGGACATGCATGAGGAAGCACATGCCTGCAAACTGGAGCCTAAATGCAAATTAAGGATGGTGACTTTATTTTCTTTTTTTTTACAGATCAAATAATCTCATTATGTACTTAATTTCTGATTACTCACACGAGGAGGAATACTGTGACTATTGGAAGGCTGTGTTTCCATGTGGCACCGCTGGTTGTATAAAAAACTCCTGCATACATAAATATATGTTATCTGCATGTATTTCCAATTCTTTTAGTGTGTAAATGATGCATCAACTACTGGTTTACGCTGTCAGTTGGTTGGAATCCCTGAATAGATGACTGGCAAGCTGGCTGCTTCACTCCTGTTGAACTCAATAAACCAGGAACATAAATGTTATGCCTGTATTCATAAGTCACAGCTTGGTAATCTCTGTTTGCATTTCATCTGTACGCCGTCCTTTAACGATCTTAGGTGTTGGTTAAAAGGTGGTGAAGGCTGTTTCCTCTGAAATTGAATTAACTACATAAGGAGCCACAAAGACAGAAGAAATACCTGTAATAATATGACCCCACAGAGCCAACAATTAAAGTGTTTCATCACTGGCCACAGGATGGCACTATTGGTATGATTGTCAAATGGTAGAGTACATGCAGTACATTTTATGGAAAAAGCAAAGTGCACAACAGTAACTCTCCTTCATGCATAGGTAAACACCATCACATCTATTTTTACTTCTTTGTTATATTAATTTGTTTGTTTTCAAGCAAACATCCAGTTGCTGCCTCAGCCACAGAAACAGTAATGAGTTACCCCGAGGCTTCTCACTGTAGGAGAGGGTAAGGAGGATGTTTCCCTGAAAGACAACACAAATACTTTAAATCTAATACAAACATTGTGACCCGTGTATCAACATAATGGTTTATTTTGTCTTTACTCAACCCTACAAAACTAAGTGTTTAAGTAGTCTAGATTAGATGAGGCAAATGTTAATGTTAATGTCTGAGAAAATGTGTTTCACGGATAATTAGGGACGATCTTCTTTTAAATTTTTCTTTTCAGTTCCACACTTATTTCAGTGTCGCCTACACTCAAAGAGTCACCCGAGTGTGTGGTGACATTTTCTCAGGTCAGCATACATCTAACCTAAAAAATGTCACTGCTTTAATTTTTCTCAAAGCACACAATCCATACATTGTATATAGTACAGTGCCATTACACATAATGACCACTTACACTGTCGTTTCAGGCTTGATGGTTTGTCTTTTTTAAATCATTTGTTCATAGTTTAGACCTTTAAAATGAATTGGCTGTTTGTGCAAAAAGTACAAGGTAATTACTCTAACAAATAGAACAAATTTGACAAAATATGCCAATTTATCTTTATGTCTTATATGTTTTGTTAAATGTTTTCTATAGTATCTGAACCCCTAATGTTCCTTGGTTATAAAATAGTGTCACCTGAATATGCTGCTGTCATCATGCAAACCACAAATCTGATGCGCATCTTTTCGACTTCATTCATAATAATTCACTTTGAGCTGCTATGACAATATTTATCCACTAGATGATGCTACAGGGTAAAACACGCTGGAGGGTGTCAGTGAGCCACCCTAACTCTGTCCCAACAAAACAATGCAGCTGTGTGATAAAGTGGTAACAATACAAGCGTAAGACAATACATAAAATATGTCTTTAAATGGTCCGGAGCATCCATCATTGAAACTTAGAGAGAAGCTTTTGTTTGTGATCTCCCTTCACGGCATCCAACAAAAACAGGCCTGTGACCCAATTCTGTGGTTCCAGCCAACAGCCATCAACCGTCCTCCTATTTAACACCTCTTCTGCTTTTATTTGAAATTTCAAAAGTGAATCGGTGGAGAAGACAAAACTAGACTATATGCAAACTTTTCCCCTGAAAAGTTAACAAAGGTTTACTGTATGTCTGACCAGTTATTTCACAGATTGTAAACACTGAGTATGTACTCAAACAAATGTTCTCTGCTTTAGTGATGAAGATGCTGAGAATGATTTTACAGGTATGTACCTTAAAGGTGGGATGTGTAATGCCAACAGTAATTCACTATACTACTATATATATAGAGTCTAAATTTACAGTCATCAATTAACAGCAGGGCAAAGCTATGCAAAATTCAACTAAACTGCTAACACTCTGAAAGTCAGTCAAAATAAGACCCCTATCTTACAATCTTATAGATTGGCATCAACCTGTAGTGTACATCAGCCATCTGTGTGTTTACTATCACTGTAAGTGGGGGATGTATGGTACATTTTGATGGTTTGTTTATATGGGGAAAAAGGGAAAAGATATATATATATATATATATATATATATATATATATATATATATATATATATATATATATATATATATATATAATAACTTCTATTCTGAAGAACCCCTCCCACCCCCTCTATGACCAACTGGTCCAGATGAGGAGTACATTCAGCCAGAGACTGATCCCCCCTCGGCACACTACAAACCGTCTGGGTCAGTCCTTTCTTTTGGTGGCCATCAGGCTCCATAACCAAGGTCTGACCCCCATGTGACTCTGATCATCTGCTCCATATTTATTCCAAATGTATATATTACATATAATTATATCATTACACATACATATGCTGTGCATATACAATACCCACCACCTGCTGCACTTTACTTATTACTGTTACTTTTTTATTTTACTGTCAATTTTCTTCATTGCACCTTTATTTCATTCACTGCACCTTCTCTTTTACTTTTTACTGTACTGTATTTATCTGTACTGTGTTGCTGCTGCTAAGACACCTGAATTTCCCTCCGGGGATTAATAAAGGTTCATCTTATCTTATCTTATCTTAATTCAATAACTACGTACAAACCGTCGGGGCAGCTCTACTCCTTCTTCCTCTTATGGTGGACCATACTTGCCAAGCTAGCAACTAGAACCAAAGCAGGGGATCTGGAGGTCACCCATTCTGGTCACTTTTAAAGAATGAAATAACAAAATAATAAGTTTACTGCAACAGCATTTTTATGTTGAATTTGTAATTTTACATTTAATTCTCAGGAAAGAAAACTTCATAATTCGCCCCTCTGGTTTAAACTTGTGTGAATCTCTGCAATAAACTAATATTCATCTGATTTTATTTATTTTTTTGCCCCTGCTTGAGCATTTCTTTCTCTAAGTACACTCCATTCCTCACTGTCTTTTACCCACTGAAGGCCTTTTAGACACAATGCGACGACGGCACCACTGCGCTCTGAACCCCGTTATTTCCAGTGGCTTGTGTTACATTGAGTCCATCTTTTTGTGCTGCCAGCTATGATGTGTGCTGAACACATTCAAACTGCGCTATGTCGCAAGCATAGACTGCTCTCTTCCGCAGCGAAACTACATTTGGTTTAGCTCTGTTGCCATCCGAGTGGGAACAGTAGGACTTACACATACTGTATAGTGCCATAAGCAGGTTAAAATGATGGCAAGGAAAATAAAGTGGGAAAAATTTGCATGAATCAGGAGAAATGCGGGAGAAATACGACCCCAGGATGAAACCAGGAGAGGGCAATGAAAAACAGGAGTCTCCAGGGAAAATCTTTTGCAAGTATGTGGTGGCCAGTGACTCACTATCACCTCTTGAGGACCAAGTGGTATGACAGCATGGGCCAGGGCTAGCTGGTTAGCATGCTCATTTCAGTAGATCTCTGCAATATATAAAACATAATACATACACATCTTTGACACAATGTCAACACTGTCAGCTCCTCACATTGTGTTGATAATATTAGTTCATTTTTGATGAAACTTTAAAACTAAAATTCTAGCCAGATCTGACACATTGCACCCTTAATCAAACAGTTGTCATAGAAACAAATATGCAATCTTTCCATTTCACACAGTTAACTCCCTCTGTGTTTGCGTGTTCAGATCAATAAGTGCCCTCTTTTTCCGTTACCTTTCCCCAGTTGCAGATAGCAGTTTGATGTGCCAGTCTAATACACATGAGAATATTAAAATCACACATAGTCACGGAAAGCAAACGTGAACTATACCACACACACCTAGATAGATGTCTTAGATAGCCGTCAGAATTACACGGCAATCTTCATCCCTCCATTTGTCACAGCCGAGGCAGGTGGCAGAGACTCGGTGTGTCTAATTGCTTGTTTGGCTGCTGATGGGATTCTCCCTCGAGTCCCTCAGCGCTCCCCACCTGCTCTCGCTGCTGCCCAGGGACACTAATGAAGTTACGCCACCCCTCATTCAAGCTCTTAAAAGCTCCAGCAGCCACCCTGATGGCAGGCCAAAGTGCTTCCTATTGCTTTCCCTTTGCCCTCTCTTGCCTCAGTAAACAGCCTGTCATTTCACATCAGCCAGCAGACTCACTGCGACCGAGCCTCAACCGTGTCTATGTGGACTAACATATCTGTCTTTCTGTCCGCTTCTGTTTTCTTTATTTTCTCTGTCTCTAGTTCTTCCTACTGCTCCTCTCTCCCTGCTTCATTAAATTTAGCCTATTCTCTTTTATTAAGCTGGTTTTCAAGATCTGCAAAGAGGCTGCTTGACTTTGCCTCCTTTGTCTACACTAAATGGCTGAGTCAGCTGTAGAGTGTATGAGACTGGACTGTGCTGGTTCAGTGTTTCTTTGGTTCTGTTTGGTTCGTGGTGAGCAACAGTGTGGGTGTGGGAAAAGTAATTTGTGCTCTTATTTGAGGTCAGTCTAGCTCTGTTGTCTCATGCATGTCTCATGATTCGTATAAAAGTGGCTCAGTAGCGTATAGTGTCAAAATGGCTCTACTTCTATCTGGTATGTACCCAGGTCTTATGGGGTCTTCTGGGTCTTATTGGGCCCTGAGCATGTCCGATATGCACAGCAGCGTCCGCTCTGTCACACGACGTGGTCACAGGGTCCAAACGCCATGGCTTGTGCTGTGGTCATCGTCTGGGTCTCCATAGACATAAACAGAGGAAGGAAATAACTCTGGATTTGGCTTTTAGTGCGTTTTACAACTTTTAGTATCAAATGATCTGAATTAAAGTGTTCGTACTTGGGAGTTGGTTAACCTCAAAAATAAATAAATAAAATATCTGCTGAGTTACAGACATCCCTCTCTCAATGTAAGTCTATGGGGAAAAGTCTTTTTGGGCCCAGTGACGTCATGCGATGGACACAGAAGTTGTAGTACCTCCATTTGGCTACTACGAACATTGGGATCAATGACCGGCGCTCTTCCTAGGGGCTTGGTTGGGATGGCCTTATCACAGGGGTGTCAAACTCAAATACACAGTGGGCTAAAATTTAAAATGAAACAAAGCCGCGGGCCAACGTTGAACAAATGAACCTTTAATATGGATCCAAACAAGTTTTGCTTTAACATTGAATATGGAACAAGCAACACTTAATAACTAATAGTGCAGACATGCAAAATTGAATTTCAAATAAAAAAAACATATCAATGGTATACTAAATAAAATTTAAATAAAAACTGTATGCCTCTTTTCTATTTGTAGCCTTCTGAGGTAAATATCAAAAGAAGCTTTTTCCACAGGCTAATAAATCTGAAAATAAAATAACAATAATGAATGAATCAACCATTCAAGCCTTGGAGGAGCAAGAAAAAGTGCATAAAGAAAACGTTAATTATTGCTCAGTTTGCACCACACTGATCTAACCTGATGTGCCCAAGCCTGATTTTGTGATTTCTTTTGCCACAGTATAACTAGCCTTTCCAGCAGCCTCACTTTGTGATTTGAACATAATATGTTGTGAAACCAAATTTCTTTTCATCTCCTCCACTTTCTGGCTCCTTGGAGTCGTGTCCAGGTCCTTGTACTTGTCCTGGTGTTTCCTAGTGTCGTCTAATGCTGTACTGCTTACTTACAGACACGTTGGCTCCACAAACAAGACAAACAGGTCTGTTTTTACATATGTAAACAGATATTCTGCCTCCCACCTGTCCAGAAAGCTTCTGTTTTCTGCCTTTCTTTTCACCATTTTTGGGAAGGGGTACCACGGAGACAGCGGCAGTATGAGGTCGCGGCGTGGTCTGGGAGAGGCCCGGGGAGGCAGGGTGAGCCGGGGGCTTTCCTGCCGAAGCACAGATCCCTACTGACACAGAGTAGAGGGCGTGTCTGGGTCCTGTCCAACAGCAGAGTATTATGGGATTTGTAGTATTAGCGGTGAATGCGTTGTTCTGTACTGGTGGGCCAGCTGTAATAGTAATTTTATATTGCCTGGTGGGCCAAATATAATTACACTGCGGGCCAAATTTGGCCCGCGGGCCAGAGTTTGACACCCGTGCCTTATCAGCTGTAATCACCATATGAGAGCACTCCAGAGTGATCGCCAGTGGGGCACGCTCACATGCACTGAAAGGCACATGTGGCCGGCCCACCTATGTCAACAAAGCATGGAAAAGCTCTGATTACAACACACGTATAGGGAGAGTGACTCCATTATGTGCTGAGGTAGGCATTACTCCTCTACATCTTTGCATAGCAAATAGTTGTTTACTGCTATATTAACGCTCTGAATATCATATAGAGAACATTTAAGAAATCAATCAACACTGTGAACCCACATCTGACTGCAAGAAAACTAGAGTCCTAGGATGTTGCTAATGCACTGCAGGTACCTCAGACTTGAATATATTTAATATGGAAATGAGTTCTTTAAAAAAGTGGTTGGCTGAAATATTACAAGGAACAAGATAAAACATTAATTTAGACTGCAGTAGTTTCCAGTGTCAGTCCATGAATGAAATATGCTTTAACTGTACATATCACTTCTTTACAGCAATATTATATAACTTGTTTGCTACAGATTCTTGTTGTTAAGAAGGAGAGTATGTTTTTGCCATGCTGCATCAGTGTCAGCTCCCCCCCGTTAATGGATGTCAGTTTAGTGAGTCCATTAGTTTTTGCAATCCGTGGCCAATACTATAGCTATCTATCCTAATTATGGAGCCCTTATCATGCTGTTCAGAGATGCTGCAGGAGAGAGAGGATTTCAGCGTCATTGCCCATGGCAGCTCTTAGCAAGCTGTATCCCCTTTCCAGTTCATTACCTTGACCTCTGTGGTACTAACCATGGGTTTGATTCAGCATCAGTCCAGAGAGGAAGGTTTGCTATTGTGACACATTTTTTCCAAGGACAGAGGAAATACTGTTTTGTCTTTGCTATATAACATTGAATGAATGAAATAAACAGGGATCTGAAATACAAGACTGTACCATTGTGCAGTCACTGTTAGGAAAGCCACACCTATTCTAATCTTTGCACAAAGATCACACTCATCCCATGTGGCATTTCACTCTATATTAGATCTGAGTCCGCCCCACTGAATGGGTAACAGAAGAAGAAGAAGATCTACCTTTATTAGTCCCACTAGGGGAAATTCAATTTTTACACTCTGTTGTAACATATACACAGTACATGCAGACCCAAAACACATATACATGCATCAATGAAGAGATGTCAGAGTGAGGGGGCTGCTCCTGACAAGCGCCCCGAGCAGTTGGGAGTTTGGTGCCTTGCTCAGGGGCACCTTGGCAGTGCCCAAGAGATAAACTGGCACCTCTCCAGCTCACACTCACACTCAGTTCTTGGTCCATGTCGCGACTTGAACCGGTGACCCTCCGGTTCCCAAGCCAACTCCCTACAGACTGAGCTACTGCCCCCCCCCAGAGCATAGCAGTAATAATGCTATGCATGAAGGCTTTCAAGATAAGCTCATACAAAACCAAGTTAACATTTACTGTATCACATTTTCTCTATGGAAGGAGTTACACTTTCAGAAGGAAAACAATATAACATGCTGATATAAATTAAATATGCAATTGTACTGATACTGATTGTGGATTTTCTGTAGGGTGTATAAGATATTTCTCCTATCATGCCAAGAGCCCCTGTGGCCAATTCATAGATTGCATATAAGAAGTGAACGTAGTCACTGTGGACTGCTGTTTTGAAGCCTCAAGTTTGGCATTTTGGCCGCCGCCATTTTGGTTATTTGGCTGTGGCCATCTTTTCATTTGCAGCCAGAAGTGACACAAGAGGATGGCGCTAAGTACAACTGAATGTTGAGTAACACATTTTCAGGTTATGAATGTTATAATTAACTTTCAAGAGTTTAAAACACACTGAAAGGGTTAAAGTTGTAAGATGAAAAACATGGACAACTCCCACATCAGACAACGCTGTGGTAGCAACCCGTCAATCACAAGGTAGCCACGCCCTAAAGCATCTCCTGCTTTATGGTCTATTTGACTCTAAATGGGACCATAACTTACTAAATGAACATCATGCTGTACTGAAGACTTGAAACTAGTGATTGAGACCATAAACCCATGTTTACAATGTTGATTGAGGTAATAAATCAATTGAGAAGTTGAGTCATTTTCTCATAGACTTCTATACAATCAGACTTCTTTTTGGTTTTTGCAACCAGAGGAGTCGCCCCCTGCTGGCTGTTAGAGAGCATGCAAGTTTAAGGCACTCCTGCATTGGCTTCACTTTTCAGATCCAAAGGTTGTCCACTGGTCTTTACACAATAATTAACCTGAGGCTGCATTCACACCAAATCAGGCATTGCAGTGAAAATGCCAGTTCTCCCATTCATCTCAGTGTGGTTAATGCATTTAGGCTGCGGTGGTGGGGGAGCTTGGGATTGTTGCTGAAAGTGTAACACCTGAGTGTATTTTGGGGTTAGTGTGTTTATAACCATATGTGTGTTTTTCTGCATTGAGTTTTCATTCAATCAAGGGAACGCGTTTGAAAGAAAAATTTTATAGGAAAGTTTGACACATACTGAGGAGGAAGCGCTTTCACTGATTAATTTCCACTTGCAGCGTCATCGGATCTCAACTGGCAATTAATGTGAGTGTGTGTGTGTGTGTGTGTGTGTGTGCCTTACATTTGAAAGCTGCTCTCTGGCAGCCATTCGAAACACTTAGATGCTCTGTCTTTTAGGTGTGTAATACGAGAGTCTCAAATATTTTGGCAAAGACGCGTATCTTTCTTGAAACCTTTGAGAGTGCAAGTTGATTTAATGTGTACTTTTCCATTACATAAACACATTCAACATTAAGGTCACACATTATTATTAGTCACATATACGTGACCTTTAAATCTGACATTTTAGCTCTGCAGAAAAAGCTCATTTTTCAGAACTGATTAGCACTGCTTATAATTTACACACTAATAAAGCAAGCTACAGCATATTAATGAACATCTGTTTCTGCATCGCATGTTTGGAGCGTAAGTCTATGAATATGAGTTTTATAGCAGGTGTCGCTGTGGTGGTAATATGTATGAGGTTTCTGGGATCCATGTCTTTTAATTTAGATGAATGTTCTCTGTCTCTCGTGAGCTCAGTGTTTCTCTTCTGCACTTTCTCTCTCACACACTGCAGCTGACTTCATTTTCTATTTTTGGACAGTTGATCTCATCAGCCACTGCTCTCTCTAAGATATTAAAAAGTGCATCAGTTTGATGTAGAAGTTATTTAATGTCAATGGACAGAGGGCTTCTGCTTTAAAGCAACATTATGTGACTTTTGAAAGGAAAATTAACTCATTCTTACAACTCTGCACAAACAAAAACCTCAAATTATAAGCAGAAAACCAACATGTTACCATGTTAACTGTGTTACAGATCCTTAGATCCTTAGAAAGATAACATGTTTCTCACTTCCTCACTAAATACTGTCACATATAAGACACACACATACACACCCTGTTAACGGATGTGAGTTTAGTGAGCCCATTAGTTTTTACAATTCGTAGCCAAAATCTTAATATTAACTTCCATGATCTGAAAACACAATGTGAAAGGGTTAAAGTTGTAAGACAAAACTCCCAGACTGGAAAACAAAGTGGTAGCGACATGTCAATCACAAAGTAGCCATGCCCTAAAGCATACCCTGCTTTATGGTCTACTTTACTCAAAATGGGACCATAATTTATTAAATGAACATCATGCTGTATTGAAGAAGACTTGAAACTACTCTTTTTGCAACCAGAGGAGTCACACCCTGCTGGTAATTAGAAAAAAATGCAAGTTTAAGGCACTTCAGCACTGGCTTCAATTTTCAGACTGAAAGTTGCCGTTACAGATGTGATGATGAGGAAATTTTCCCACTGGGTACTAAACTTGTGACAACATTGAAGTTATCAATCACACGGGACATTTTACAAGAAAAGACGATGGTCAATACATGTAGCACGCTTATTTTGATCTCCACTACCCGAATTTCCCTCCGGGGATTAATAAAGGTTCATCTTATCTTATCTTACTATCAGATGGCTGTGTGTCTGTCCTCTATGGTAAATCTTTCACTACGGACCTGCAGGTTTCCACCTGCCGCTTCTCCGCAACGCACACCTGTGATCGCTCCGTCCTCACAGCGATTACCTCATTAACGTTATGGTTCCCTTACAGCATTGGGATTAAATCTGAAATAATGCCAAATAGGTAGGTGCTTTTGCTTTTTGCTGTGACAACAAATCCTCCGCCATCTCTGGTCTGTCAGCTGTCTCTCATCCCTTGTGTGAAATCTGACTCCTGCTACTCTGTGCTTGAGAATCCGTATGGAGCAGACACATTCATTTTTAATTAATTTTAATTTTAGTTTGTTGCGTCTGTTGTGCAACTATGCATTGATAACATGGCACATGGTGTTTTTTTCTGTAGAAAAAAAAAAGAAAAAGAAAAGAAAAATGATAGTGGTGATGATAGTGGTGGGTACGTAATGTAATCAGTGTGTGCCCGACCACCGTGTAACACCAGTAACACCGACTACCGCGTCAAACCAAGCTGCCTCTTGGTTATACCATCAGTGTTTGCTCTCTTGTGACTGTTCCCACATTATAAATTTAAAATGGTTCTTTGAATAGAGATTTACTCTACAAGCTCACTCTGCATGTGGGTGGCAACTTTATTTACTCTTGCTGAAATGATAAGAAAATGTCAACTAATACTGAGCTCCCACTAACATAGACCAGGACCTTCATTTTGACTGGCTTATCTTTGCCTCAAGATTATGTTGTTAAAATGTTAAACACTGTGAAGAGAACCATTATTGTCCTAAACTATGGCACAAGGTCAACTAAAGCAAGAGCGTGAATTTGCCTGGGAACCAAACCTGTTTTTTTTTTTTTTTTACATCAATACATACTGTATGGGACATATTGACCACGTCATACCATTCGTCATGTTTTTTGGGGGTATAACAAGAACACTTGAATAAAACACTGGGTTCCAGATGTAACGTTTGCTGTAGCTGTTCATTATTAATAGCTTCATAACTAAAACTGGCTTCCCCGGACGTAAAGAAGCTCAGACTCACTGGGAATATTTGGTGCTGTCTCCTGGAGGTTGGACAGCCAAATAAGGTGTTCTGTCTCTCTGTTTCACTCTTCACATCAGAAGAGTTCATTTGTACAAAGTAAGATATTGAACTGACTATGTATCCTCAACACTCTTCATTTTCAGTCAGAGCATCTCCGTCACTTCACACACTGTGTCCATGATGTGTGATTTTTCCATGCCAACATTTCCAAAATTACATCAAAGCAGGAGGCAGGGCGATGCTGTAAGCACCCACAGCTATACAGGATACTTGCTTTTCTACATGCAGTAGAAGATTCAGCATCTTTGAGTTACTGATTCTTAAGCAACTACATGCACAAATTCTTCAACTTGTATCATACACACATGGTAAGATTATCTTCTCAGTGTATTTGAGCATGTGGTTTGTTTACATATGAGAACAGCAGCACTCATATCTCTACTTCTCAGAAACCCTGCAGTATTTATCCCTAAAATAAACCATTTCCATTATCACAAGAAGCACTAAATTCCCACTCTGATCCACACTGACTTGTGTAATCTGTGTGTGTTTATGAACAGCTTACAACAGGCTAAACTATTAATGGGTGCTAAGTGATATAAACAAAGGCAGGATCTGTGTGTGTGTGTGTGTGTGTGTGTGTGTGTGTGTGTGTGTGTGTGTGTGTGTGTGTGTGTGTGTGTGTGTGTGTGTGTGTGTGTGTGTGTAAAACAGAGGGAGAGACAGAATTTGCATTGTATCTCAGGAAATGTTGTTTATTAAGGCAGGATGCCAAAAAAGGGTAGCGTCAACCTTTGTGACTTTGTGTTTGCATCCACGACTACACAATGATCTTTAGAGCTTCAGCTGCATGTGAATCCATGTGAGAAAAAACAAACAGACCTCAACGACAGATGCTATAATTTGCTGGCATACAGAGTCCCTCTGGGAAGTTTAACAATGTGTGACTATTGCAAATACGTGAACAGAAAGAAAAAGGTGCACAAAAAAGTGTGTTTTCAGTTCATGAAAGTTAATTATAACATTTTGGGTTACCTAAAAATGTCTTATTCAGCATTCAGCTGTACTTACGTCCACTCTCATGTTATTTCTGGTTGCAAATAACCAGGATGGAGACGGCCAAAGACCAAGATGGTGAGGGCCAAAATGCCAAACTCAGGCTTCAAAACAGCAGTCCACAAACCAGTGGGTAACGTCACAGTGACTATGTTCACTTCTTATATACAAGCTATGATTTGGACACGGTGGCTCTTGGCATGATGGGAAAAATAGTAATATCTTATACACCCTACAGAAAACCCACACTCAGTATACAATGCATATTTAATTTCTAGCAATGTATTATATTGTTTTCCTTTTGTAACAATAGAGAAAATATGATACAGTAAATGTTAAATTGGTTTTGTATGAGCTTATCTTGAAAGCCTGCATGCACAGCATCATTACTGCTATGCTCTTTTCCCCATTCAGTGGGGCGGACTCAGATCTAATAGAGTGAAATGCCACATGGGATAAGTGTGATCTTTGTGCAAAGATTAGAATAGTTGTGGCTCTCTTAACAGTGACTGACATAAAGCAGGGTGTGCTTTAGGATGTGGCTACCACGGCACTGTTCCATCTGGAAGCTGTCTATGTTTTTGCCTTATGACTTTAACCCCTTTAGCCAAGATGGCGATGGTCAAAAACCAAGAAGCCGACAAACAAAATGCTGAATTTGAGGCTTCAAAATGGCAGTCCACAAACCAATGGGTGATGTCACAATGCCTAAGCTCACTTCTTGCATCTATATACTGTATATATTAGTGGCTCCACTACAATAATCTGACTGCCAAATTACAAGTTACTTACAATCAGCCTGTTAAAAATGATGCACTGTTATGGAGGTGGCATTATGCTGTCTAATGAGTACATTAAGTACATTGTTGATTAGACCTCTTTTATTCTTAGTGAAGTATTTTACACTGAGGTATTATTACTACCTCTATTTAAATAAAAGATCTACTGTAAATATTTCTTCCACCATTGAGAAATGGAAAAATCAAATTCCCATCCTAGTTATAAAGTATTAGCCAAAGGGTTAAAGGTTTCATTTTATCTTTAAAAAAAAACACAATTATGGAGAAAGTCACTGATCTTGTTATTCAGTTGTTATTGCATGTTCAAGTTCTCACACTCTAAAAGGACGCATGCCATTTATCCATCGGGGTCTCAAAGGATTGTTTTTGTTCAGTGTTAATGCAGTCCTTCGCAGGGAGACGTGTCACAAGAGATAAACTGAGCCCGTCAAGTAAACAGAAAAGTTCTTTTAAAAGTTATGTACAACAGAGAAAAGCAATTTTGTCTTGTTCTTCAAATCTCTGCTGTAAATCGGGTCGACACTTTCGTT
Source organism: Pterois miles (assembly GCA_947000775.1). NCBI lineage: Eukaryota > Metazoa > Chordata > Actinopteri > Perciformes > Scorpaenidae > Pterois > Pterois miles. The sequence continues at coordinate 17,978,266 of CAMQGK010000110.1, forward strand.
TACTCTTCCATCGGCTGCAAAGTGGCTGCAGGCTTTTATTGTTGTTTTTCTTCATGGCGTCATTGTTGGGATGGGATGGGTTCATGAGGCTCTATTGTTGTCTGCGACTCTGTTAAAGGCCATTTTCTATGTGCACTTATCCCATCGTGTTAGAAGTTCCTTCCTGCCATTCAGTGTTGATGTCATTGGTGCTATTTCAAGAGCATGTCACACACTGTCACCACTGTGTGACTGACTGAAAGTGGACGACTGAAACAAATGTTTGGTGTTTGCATGTGGGAGGGGTTAAAACTCCAGTTGGGAGAAAAAGACGGACAAATTAAACAGGACCATGATGGTAAAGTGCAACAGATACATAAAACATGACCCATTTTTCCTGCAATTTTGAATGACTGAAAGGTATCTAAGCACAAATAACATCTCTACCCCGTTTTGGTCAATGCTCTGCCTCATGGTGGAATAAATGTTGAATTGAGTAAAACCCCATGCCAGGTCGGTGGAAGCCACATACGCTCTTATCGTGACCTTTAGTCACCTTCAGCGTCTGCCACATGCTGTTATTTGGGCATTGTGTTTGCACAGGCAGCAGGCTACTATCACATCTTAAAATGGCAGCTTTCATGCAGGGGCGACAGTTACATGGAGGAATCATAATCTAGATAAAGTTTACGAGGACTCCCACAGGAAGTCAGAGAAGTTGAATGTAACATACCATTATGAGAAATATTCAGAACTAAATCCAAAATAAAATAATAAATATGAAAAGGACAGCAAAAGAAATGCAAGAAAATTCAGAGTCATAGAGATATAAGCTAGTGTTACATGCTCAAAGAGCATATTGTTGTTTCATCTCTGATTCCTTTCTTGGTGACAGAAGGGGAATGAAATACATCTTTCAACCGAAAGCAGCCAAACTTTCTAACTTTCAGGAGGAGAATTAATGATTTTCTCTTGCAGATTCCTTTGATACATACAAGAGGTATATTCAAGCAGCGTTCAGAGACATATAGAGCTTTGACCATTCAGGAACAGACATGCAAATAATATTCAGTGTGACGTATGATGTTTAACATAGCCTCATATAAAGCGTGATTTCAAACAGCTGGTGTGCAAATGTCATTTTCTGCAAATGGATTTTATGTGGGAAACTACGAAGCTGCATGTTGGGAGATTCTGGAAGAAAATGTGGTGCTTGTGTCATTTGAGCTCCCATTAAGGTTCAGTGATTGCAATTAATGACGCTAATGATAATGTGCACTGACTTCAGCCTCAGTGGAAGATTGACCGCCCAACCCCGGTGACTGACAGATCGGTAAAGATCTCACGGCTATGACTGTGAGTGGCATGCAGTATAGCGTACTAGAGAACTAATGCCGTAGAGAAACATTAATGTTTGGTCTACACCTTAAAACTTTAACATTGCCTCAGGCTTAGTTGACGTGGCTAACAGGTTGGCCTGTTGTAAGCAGTGTGAGCTCCTAAATATTCCTCTAGTTGCAACAAAATTTAGTAAAAATAGCTGAGCAGCATTAACAGAGGCCATTGGTTTTCATGTACTTTTAAATCACCATTTAAGCCACCTTTAGTCAACACGTTCTCATCCAAACTCATCACACACTGCCGTTTTGTCACGCCCCTTGGCATCACTTTATTTCTGGCATCAAAACCAGTTAGTTAAGTATAGGGAATGGTAAAAAATGAAACTGAACTTGAAACTGAGTGAAAATGAAACTGAATTTTGTGAACATAGGACACAAATAACTGATTATTATATGAAAGTGAAACGTAATGCACGGGACATGAACAGTGGTCTCCTGGATGAAAGCCTTGTGTTTGTTGGACCCATCCACCTCCCCTACCTCCCGCCTGCACGTTGTGTGTCCTTTCGCTCTTTAAACTGCATCACTACAGTCACTCCCGACACACTCTCTCTGAGCGTTTACTGTTGCCGTGCATGAGTTTACATTGAAGTTAATTGAAAGCTCAGTGCGTCTCATACTGGTACTACAGGGTACCTTATACTGTGCTGGTGCGACACGGCAGCGACCAGGACAAAGCTTTGGTATTTGACGCCCTGGTAATGAGAACGGGCTGAAATAGTTGCCTGACCTTACAGGTATATGGACAGCTGGGATCAGTCTGTCGATCTCAGTTGAGATTGAAGTCAAGATTTAAAAACGAGTCTTATTAATAAAGTTACATAAGTAAATTATGTTTCATGGTAAAAGGGGCCTCAGTCTCAGATGCTGCTGATTTGTGTTGTTCTGAGATCACTGGTTTTGAGTCGTTGAATGACTTTAGATATCCACTTAAAGGTGCAGTCTGTGGAATCTGGCACATCTGGCGGTGAGGTTGTAGATTTCAACCAGCTGAAGCTTTTCCCGTGTGTCAGGCGTGTAGGAGAACTACAGTGGCTGACACAAAAGTGTGAAAAGAGCCACTGCTTGGTTTGTCTGTTCTGGGCTACTGTAGAAACATGGCGACCAGCTCTGTGAAGAGGACTCGCTCCGTATGCAAATATAAAGGGCTCATTCTAAGGTAAAAAAAAAAAAACAGTTTATTATTATGAGGCAATTATACATTAAAGAAAACATATTTATTAATATTATATACCAGTCCTGCCAATAAATCCTCTTAAATGCTACGCACCGTTCCTTTAAGTTGAAACTCAGATTCCGAGAATATGTCTACAAATCCTCCTGTGGGGTGATTTATATTGTCCACAGAATATATCAGCAGACTAAAGCAACCTTTCACCAAGTTGCTGATCCCGCATGCCCTTCTTCATTGTCAGGCTCCTGCTGCCAGCAGGCTGTAGCTGAGGGTTCATGTTCTGTTTACTGTACATTCAGCGCTGGCACAAAGAGCGCCCACACACACACACACACACACACACACACACACACACACACACACACACACACACACACACACACACACACACACACACACACGTAAACAGCACCCTGCATCCTCAAAGGGAACCTGCTCAGTTATGTGGCTCAAAGAGAGTGACTGTGCGTGAAAAATACAAACAAAGGAGCTTGGATTTACCACAGCGCCTCAGCTGTAATTGGATGAGATCCAGCATAAACATAAGGGATTGGCTTTCATCTTGTTAATTGCATGTGCAGCAGTGACAGACGCTTTAACGGACATTGTTTTCCCTGTGTTTATTATTGCAAATGCCACCCACAGCCATCTTTAACCAGTGTAAAGATCAACTTTTGATATTCTCTATAGTGGTACATTATTATCAGGTACACTGCAATTAATGAGGTTACTGCCCTCTAAAGCAAGGTAGATCACCATGGTAACCTTCACATTAAGATTAGGGTATCCAAACTAAATGCACCCTCACAAATCAGCTTCCTGGGGAAAAAATGGCTTCGCCACTCCCAAAAAGATGCACGGGTTTGATTAAAACAACCTTCTATGGAGCTCACAAAATCATGAAGAAACCAGGCAAAAATTGTGCTCCAAAGAATGAGACAATAAGATGTGCAGAAGAGGAGTAACAGATGGTAAGAGGACTGTTTGGACTGAACTCTGCAAGGCTTTTGGGAAACGTGAAGTCACCTCTGAGAACAGTCCATGTCATGACGCTATTGTATCAATAAAACATCTATAAACACTATAAATGTCAATAAACTCGCACTCACTGTGCCTTATGTTGGGGCAGTCATAAGCCCATTAACTGACACGTTAGTGTTTCTTTCTGCAATCACAAGAGAGAGAAACAGCTTTAAATAATACATATAATAATACAATAAGTATGAACAGTACAATAATATTAACAAACTCAGTCTTTGTAGTGACTGAATAGGCACAGGCAGAAGCAAAATGCTTACTATATGCTACTACTACTGATAAAAACATAAAAATAAAAATAATCTACAAACATGAATAATAATAAAGCAACAGCAGTCTATAAATAACATTAAAAATAATAATAAGAAAGAAAGAAGAAAGAAAGATATTCCTTTATTAGTCCCACAGTGGGGAAATTCAGTTTTAGTTTATAATATATATATATATATATATATATATATATATATATATATATATATATATATATATATATATATATATAATACTAATGTACTTTAAAGCAGCTATAATCAATATTTTGTAATAACAATGCATGAAATGACAGTGGAACAGTGTGACAATATGAAAGCTCATAGTGAATGATAAGCTGAACCTGCAGCTCCCCTTCACTTTACAGTTTCACATATATAGTGAGTTTCAGCCAAGCAGCAGCCTCTGGTGTTGAGACATGAAGCCAACGCAGAGGCGCAAAACAGTTCTTCAAGCAGCCTCTTGAGGTTGGCTCCAAAAGAGAGTCGATTCCCATTGACCCCCATGTTAAAATGCTGATTTTACAGCAGAATTAAACATGTTGACAACTTGGTCTCTATAGCTAATATCCCCTTATATGGGGTGAATTTGTATATAACTCTCCGGTTTAAATTCTATTAAGGCTTAAAGTTGGGCATAGTAAGGGTGTGGCTGCTTTGAGTGACAGGTGGGTGCCGTTCCAGGTCGGTAGCTGCTAGCTGTCTGCTCTGCTGCGTCACTTCTTTGACCATTTTTGGATTAGTAGGCAGTCGTCACTGCCAAGAGGGTGACCACCGAAGCCACCCACGTTGAGCTTCACAATGGCTCAAATGTATGTGTGACATTACAGAGACTATGTCCACATTTTATAGTCTATAATTTCAGCTCTCTGTTTAGCTGTGGGCCCACTACTTTACTGTTCTGATTCACTCTCACCACTCTCATAGTGTCACTTTCTGTCACAACAGGCAGCAGTTTTCAGTGAAAAAGTTCAAAACAGCCACTGAGGACTACCTGGGCGGATGTGGCTCAGGGTAGAGTAGGTCGTCCACCAATCGGAAGGACGGTGGATTGATTACCATTTACCTGCCCAGGATCGGCAGACAGACAACTGTTGTGACTAGCTGGTGACCAAAAACACAGCTTATAGCTGCAGTCGGTAACTTTGAGCAAATAAAAATATCTGTTCCTCTGTGTCCTCCTGAATGGTATTGCAACTGTCAATCACTGCGCGTGAAACAACAATCAAACTAGGCAGCACTGATCAAATATGACTCAATATTCTGTTACTGTAATGACTATTTGTTACATTTTAGAAAAATATCTTGTAGTGTACTATGTAGCTGCAAAGTAAGAAAGTTTGTGACCCGGCGGCCATGTTGAAAACACTCCAGCCAAAACCAAGCACCACCCACTGACCACAATAGTTTGGTTCAGTAGTTAAATTTCACTTTCATCACACGCCCCTAAGTAATGCTACAAAAGCACAGTGTTTTGTTATGGTTGAACTGACTAATACTCTAATACTATGGAAATCTGGTAGTGTTTATTTGCACTATGGGTGAATGAGGCACCATTAGCTGATGAGGCTTTCCTCACATTAAGGATCCTTGAGAGGACTATGTAAAAAGTACTGTCATAATGGCATTTTAAATGTATTAGGCACTCTCTTGCAAAGTAATATTGCAGGTCAAACAATATCCAGGGCATATTTAATTTTCTCCAGTGAAGATCTGGCGCATATACAGTATACTAGACATGTTGACATTAGCAGTCACAGTGTAGGCCTAAGCAATCATCTAGTTGGCTGCCTCACAGCATCTTACCCACACCGACATTTAAATCATCCGCTCGACTGACAGCTTTTTTGCAGGAGTTCAAACAATTTTTTTTTCAGTAGTTAATATTCTGTAGCGATGGCACCCGAGGACACAGTGAGATCATAAAACCTGAGCTGACCATTTTCCTCACCTAGAAATACTATAATGGAAAAGAAATATCCTCTGCAGTTCAATCCAGTGGGTGACAGCATCATGTGCATACTTATCGATGTGATTTGTTATCTTATTTTCCTGAATGTTACACCGGTGCATCAAATGGTGACACTAAATTAATTAAAAAGCTAAAACTTAACAGAATTATGGATTATGTGGCTTTTACACTAGAGCTGAATAGAAGTCATCACTCCCAGGGTGTCAAATACTGATGTTTTGTGACAGCCGTTGGCATCTGATAGCAACACAAAAGGCACTATTTAGTGCCTGCATGAAAGGCACCAGGCCTTCATCTAACAATGTAAACACATCTGCGGCAATATACTCAGAGCAAGTTCTGCAGACGTCTGTATGCAGTATAAAGACAGAAAGTCCACTTGGAGGTGGTTGGGTTCAGGTAGGGTGGATGGGTCAAACAAACACAACACTTTTACCCGCCGATCATGTCCCGTGTGGAACCAGAGCTCAATGTGGATTTATTTCAAGTTACGTAACTCATTTTAACCCAAACAATGATCTTGTCCTAAACATATCCAAGTAGTTTTGTTGCCTAAACATGATCAAGAGTTTTTGTTTGAATTCACAACATTAACCACACGTTTACTGCGACCATAATGGAGCATAATAGTTTGACGCGTAGGGCTACCCAGTGTGTGATGAGTTGGGAATAAGAACAAATCGCGTTATCAATTGAATTAATGAGTCTATATAATTGCCGTCCCTCCTAAGAGACACAGTTCATGGCTAAAAGAATGTCACTCTGTTTTGTCAGTGACTTCCTCTGAGGTTCTGGTGGTGTGAAACGATACTGTTCGTCCTCATCGACCTACTCCCACTCTCTGATGTCTTTGTCAAAACACCCGATTCTGCTGCCAAGTTGGACCTCAACATATTTTGACTTCTTCTCTTTTTACTAAAACACAGCTGAGCCAAAGACTCACTGCATTAGCAGACATTTGATATTTCATGAGATCATACAGTTCCCTGCACCTCAAAAATCTCAAGCAGCCAATTAAGATAATATTTTTTAAAAAATGTTGAACTGATGCTGAAACAAGATCTTGAATATTTTCTTTTGAGTGTCTTTGTTTGTTTCTTGATTGGGATTATTCTCCTCAATTGATTTTTTTAAAACCCCTGAAAGCTTTTGAATCTTTGATAATTCTCTACAACATTAAATATTCATGATGAAATTATTGGTGTAGAATCACAATTGCTTGTGATAAGAAGCTGATAAAGAAAACACATTTTCAGGGCCTTTAAGAAAGGTATTTAAAGGTACAGTGTGTAGGATTTGGCAATATCTAGCGGTGTGGCTGCAGATTGCAACCAACTGAGTACGCCTCTGTTCACTCCTCCCTTTCCAAGTCTGCAGTAATGTGAGCCAGCGAGTGTAAAACCATGAAAACGCTGCTCACTTTGTTCAGAGGTCATCCCTACCATAATAACACTACTATAGAAGCAAAAGAAGTCAGACGTTGGCTGGTGGTACCACAGTTTTACAATCTGAAGCTGATGTTACCACAGTTTCACAAGTGTGTCAGAGAACTACAGTGGTCTTCAGGTAGCATGAAGACATGAAAGTCTCTCCCTAGAGCCAATGTTTGGTTTGTCTGTTCTGGGCTACTGTAGAAATATGGAGGACTCCGTGAGGAGGACCTGCTCCCTACGCAGATAAGACCCCAGGAAGAGTGACGATCGTTGATCCCAACATGGTCATAGTGGCCAACGGTGCTACTGCAACTTCTGTGTCATAATGTGATGCCATTGGGCCCAAAAAGACTTTTTCTCAGAGATTTACATTGAGAAAGAGGTGTCTGTAACTTTGTGGATATTTTTTTTTCGCAATGCAAACACTGATTGCCCTTATTTAAATCATTCAGTGCTAAAAGTTGGAAGATGCACTAATAGCTGAATCCAGAGTTATTTCCATCCTCTGTTTGTCTATGGAGACCCAGATGATGACAGCGCAGGCCGTGATGTTAAGAACCGGTGACCAAGTTGTGTGACGACTACGCTTATCGGACATGTGCACTAGGGCCCAGTAAAACCCGGAAGACTCAGAAGACCTGGTTACTTTTCCAGACCCGGAAGACTACCCATTGACTTCATGCACCACTGAGCAACTTTCATTGGAATGAACGGGGCCCCGTCTCCAACACTGTATCTCTTTATACATCCATGAAGTCGATATGATGGGCTCACTCTGAGGTTACAAAACACAGCAATTCATAGTTTCAGGTGATTATACACTAATCAAAACGTAGTTATTCTATTTCTGCTAATAGATCCACCAAATGTCACATGTCAAATGTTTTTTAACCCAAACAGCAATCTTTTCCTGAACCTGACTAACTAGTTTGTTACTAAGCAGTTTTATTTTGAAAAGACTGGAGCAGAAACAGATTCAATTTTGTGACTATTTCACGAGCTGCTATTTTTGCAGTGTCTCTCTCTGTTATTCTCTTACCTCTCGGTGTCTCTTTTCTCTTGTTTTGTTTTATTTTACCCTTCCTTATTTAACTTTCTGCCTCAGCATCTCTTTAAAGTCCCTCAATCAACTGCTTCTCTCATGTGTTGTTTTATTTGTTGTCCTTCTCAAAGTCTCAGATTAGCTTTCTTGTTGATGAGCTTTAAATTTAGAACAGTGCTTAGGGAGTTGGCTGATTGCAGTTGACTGTTTTTATGAGACAGACCATTTTATGATAAACACCTGGGCCAAACCTCACCTCACCGAACCTCAAAGTTCAGGGTTCAAAATCCATAGCTGTTCTGTTTTTTTACCTGATGTACTGTGTGACTGATTTACTGTTCACTCTTTATTTATAATATAACTTAGTGAGCTGCTGGTAGGTTTTAAGGCTCAGCTGAAATGATAATGTTGATGTCACAGGAAGTCTAAATGGGGCAGGAAAGCCGCTACTTAGGATGTGGTCGTGTCTTGACATGTGCAAGATTTTGGTCATGCAACACTGTGGCCGGATGGGCTGTTGGTGATTTTAGAAAACATCATGTTAACTTGATATATTTTTATCTTTGTGATATTTGTGGAAGATGTTGACGCTCTGAATTCACATGCAATTTATTAATGTTATCAAAGCAAGCGTGTGTAAATGGAGACATTTGTTTGGATTTTGTTTATGTTCATGCACCATTCCTCAGAGACTGCAGCCCATCAAATATCCACCCAGACAAGTGGACACATCTGTTTGATCATGGGTATGAGTCAGTCAACAGTAGACCTGCGTCAGAGTCAGGGTTCAGTGGAAGGACATGCACTGCAACACCACATAAATAGAAAAAAGTTAAAGCCAACTTAAACATGAGCTCGGCGTGCGGTTACAGAGATTGGGTTGTGAGAGGTAACATTTCTCCTTTTGTAATTTCTTAGGTGGGATGTGGTGTTTGGACCAAAGTGTAACCCTAAGACAATCAAGAGTCGAGAGAAAAGCGGAACCACGTCTGAGCCAAGATGTCTCTCCTGTTCCCCTGAATTACAGCAACCAGCTTGAAGTTGTGACACAGTCACTGTTTGTTTTGATGTTAAAGGTTGTGGCTGTGCCATGGTGACCGAGCCTGGAAGGGAGGGGGAGGAGGAGGAGGAGGAGGAGGAGGAGGAGGAGGAGGAGGAGGACACACTGAGACCAACACAGCAGCAGAGCAACTGTTCTTGTCGAGACATTATTTTAAAGAATCTCAATATCAAATCGACTGACAGCTGGTTTGCATCCCCACCAAGGAGGCAACAAGATTTAAAATGTGGATATTAGGTTGGACCCACAAATTAGATCTAAATCCAAAATGTGTTTTGCACAGGCTGCTCTGTCTTCTTCTCATTGGATTCAGTGTCATCTTGTCTTCACTCCTCTTTTCTCCTGCTTGTTGCTGCTCATTTTTAGTAACTTGAGTAAAGCCCATCGTCTCAGCATGTCACTCTTAATTGTGATAACAGACCCATTAAAATGCTGTTTGCTGATGTTATCCAGTTGAGCTCAGTGAGTTAGAGGTCATTGTGTTAGAGGTTGATTTCCTACTCGAGCCAGTCGTGCTGCTGAAAAACAATTTACGTCACTTTGGGAGACTTGTAGGAATATTTAGACATTTTGGAAAATGTGTTTATTTGCTTTCTTGCCAAGCGTTGACAATGAATGTGAATATTACGTGGCGAAAAAGCGGCATACTTTTTTTTTTCGTAATGAGGCCTTCTTTGTTGCTCGTTAGTTATGTTGCGACTTTTTCAACCTGATTTTCAAATGCTTTAATACTTTCAAGTTAAGGGTATAGACATAATTTTGAAGAAGTAGTCCAGACATTTTACCGGCCCTGGCCACTATCCTTTAGAGTTAGTCAGCCCTAAAAGTGTTTAGTAAGTATAGTTTAACCTACAGGAGTTTGTGACGGCACATAAACTTGTTTTGCCGTTAGTCTGAAGAGTAAAAACAAGTTGAAAATGCCAGAATCAAACCATCTTTAAAGCTGTCTGAAAATGCCAAACAGCCAAAGAAAATCAAGTTAAGCCTCTTTAGATGGACTTTGTTACCTTTAGACAGAGTCAGACTGACAGACTAGCTGTTTTCTCTATTTTCAGTCTTTATGCTAAACTACACTAACCGACTGCTAGTTTCATATTTACTGTGGTATCAATCTTTTCATCTAACTCTCGCCAATAATTGCTTTAGAGGAAAAGCATACATTATATTTAGGTTTTTCTTATGTTATTTTCATAACGGATAATAACGCACTCTTAATCTCTCACAGTAAAACAATTCTATTGGCTATTTCAAACTGATTGTAGGATACCTCCTCTGCCACGGTGAAGATGTGTATTTCAGCAGAATCGCAGCCAGAAGACTTCATTCATTAAATATCTAGAGAGAAAAAGTGCATCCTCCAGGCTGCGTCCTCATTTTCGGCCCACTATTTTTCCTATTTTGTCAGCACTCCTGTGGAAAGAACCCAGATATTCTGCGTATCTAAGCACACTGTTTGATTGTGGATTATGAGCGTGTGTGTGTGTGTGTGTGTGTGTGTGTGTGTGTGTGTGTGTGTGTGTGCGTGTGTCATCCTGGGGTCAATGACTGGGAAAGTTACTGGGTTAGGCTCATCCTATCTTTCTTTCACCAAGGTAACGGTTATGCATTCAGTCACGCATCTGCTTCAATATTATAAATACAAAGACTCCTCGTCTACTGTGTGTTATCAGCTCATTTTTTGTCTCAATCGAACATTAAAAAACAACTCGAGTTTGGCAACACTATGCTCTCAAAATACCAAATACTGACAGAACTGAGGACTGCATGTTCCACAAAACTTCACCCCTACAGATTTTGTGTTTGATTTGTTAACTTAAATATGTTTTTTTGCATGCTCCACTATATAGGTCACTTAGTCTTCAAGGTATCTCAATTTGGATTGATTTTCCAATTAATTTCAAATCCTTTTTGTGAAGACCCAATACACTAAATTCAATTTAAATTGTTGTTAAATGTTAAATCTCTCCTGGTCCACTGCCGACTCGATGTTCCAATATATACGTTAATAAACATTATCACACTATATGCTATGACACACTATATATAACACGGTCAAAAACTTGTTGTGAGCCACATCCCTTCTAAAAACCTTTTTTTGGCCATGTGCACTGAAAACCTGTCTGATGGCACTAAAACCTGTCGTGAATAATAAAATGTCTATTCTAGCATTATTCAAACTATACTAACACTGTGGTATAATAATAAATTGAATAATAGAAAAACTTATTTAAAAAAAAAACTTATTTTAAAAACTATTTTACCACATATAAATAAGCTCATAATTGGCCGGTATATATGGATTAGACTCCCTAAAGGTATGTGAATGACCAACATGGCAAGCCTCTATTGTCTCCACCATCCTCTGTAGGCCTTTTTCAGTTATCACTAACCCTAAAGATGAAGGTCGGGATCTTCAAACACAGGACAGCAGTGGTTGCTTGTTTTTTTTAGACAACCTTCATGACATCAGATCAGTCCAAACCTTATCTAATCTAGTTACTTCCATCTGGTCCCAAAGTTCAGGCTGACTTGCTGACCTTTTCCTTCCTCATCTTTTCCCATCAATGCCAAACGTATCATTGTATTTCACATTTCTTTATCCTTTGTGACCTTTTTGGAAACATCGCCTGTGTTCTCGCCTCTGTTGGGGTAATCCTTGTGCGTTGTAGGCTGTACAGACTGAAATGCCACTTGAGGCAAATTTGTGACTGGTGACACTGGGTTGTATAAATCAAATTAAGTTGACTACAGTCAGCCCTCGACAGATAATACATACATCAGAGAACACGATTGTTTATGATTTGTTTTGATTTCATATATTCCTGATTATTCTTTGTGAGTTTCCAAAAAACATTTTGGAGCCCAAAAAAAATCTAACCATAAGTCAGTTTCACACTAAAAATATGACATGGTTTTACTACACGTTTCGAAAAGGTTGTGCTCCCCTTGGTGACTTCCATTCATTTATCTCCAGCTTTGGCTAAAATCTGATTATGTCAAGGACAATTTGACTCTCACAAAACGAGAAAATCCAGCTCCACCTGCAGCTCAGACTACAGCTTCTGAAAACATCTGACTATCATACAAGAATAACAGGAATGACCATTAAATAAATTAATATGCAAGTTTTGCTTGAGGGGCATGAAATCAGCATTGTGCAAAAAACATTTCTAGGAATTAAGAGACGTCTTATTAAAGTAATCAAACCGTTTTAATAGGCCACCACGAAGCCTCTAAAATTACATTACAGCAAGGGATTATCTTTCCACAGGGCTGCAACAACAGCTGAGATGGTTATCACGCACAAATGGGAAGCGTCTCATGAGCAGCATCTGAAACTGCATGCTGAGTAAATTAACATAATACAATTTCCCCCACCCAGATCTCTCCAGTGCACCAGCTGTAAGCTGTTCAGCTCTGGCATTCAAAGTGTCTCTGAGGTGATACAGAGATCCTTCCGGCCACTCATTTGTCTCATCTCTGCTTTTCGGCTTGGCGTCTCCCATGTTGCTGTTTGTTTTTCATTTTTTCCATTGGCTAATCCACAGGAATGGTGTGGCATTAAAAACTGGAACAACACACAGTGACACCGCCATCCATTTATGTTCAGCAGGCCACAGCGCTTTGTTATGCTGCCATCGGTTAAATGAGAGTCCAAAACAACATGTTCCTCAGAAACAGATGGCATGGCCACAGCTTTCCATGAAATCTATCAACCAAGTAAGTAGTAGCACTAAAGTGTGTTTGTGACTGATTAAGATGTCAACTCAATATCCCACGGATCTCTGAAAGGACAATAACAACCATGACTTCAACTTAGGGCTGTGCAATTAATCGAATTTAATTTTTTTAGCAGGTGAGCGACGGCCGCTCCATGTGGGTGGATCCACCCATGGTAATTTTCACTGTCGCTGCCTGGTCCACACCGTGTATTAAGTCGTGAAGAACACTGCTGCTAAGCAACGGCAATATTAACGTCACTTGTCTGAGTCTTGAAGCCACAGAGGCTAATGATTTATCAAGCTAGGAAGGGAGTAACATAATCCAAAAAGATGAGGCCATTGGGATCAACAAATTCCTCAGATCAAAACCAAGACTCATCACTCATCTTCAACCGCTTATCCAGGGTCGTGTCGCGGGGACAACAGCTCCAGCAGGGGTCCCCAATCAGCTGAGATCGGCTCAAGCCCCAAGACCCTCTGCCCCGTTAACAGGATACACAGTTTCAGATGAATCGACAATATATGACTAAAATTACAATATATTAACTTATTATGCACCAAAAACTTAGCTTCCTCTGCCATTTCTGACATCAACAAATATCACAACTCGTGAACCCTGAGCTTTCAGAAACTTTCCACTTACAAGGTCATGAATACCACAAGAGGAAGGCACCATATTTCCTCTACTGTGGTGCATCGTGACCTGGCTCAAGGTTGGCTTGGAACGGCCGAGGTGAAGGTGGTGCTTTACAGCACCCCTTGTCCAGATCTCCCCACTTAGTGCTGGCCCTCTCTCCCGTCTCCCCCTCTGCCGCCGGCGAGACTGTCAGCTGGGGCAGATCGTCAGTACGGTGATGTTGACCAAGGCTCGGTTACCATGCCTAGGGTGTGACATTTTTGTTGCGTCATGACCATTCATATCTATTCAATTAATGTGTTTATAATTAAATTGTTTACTGGAGCACAAAGTTCTTCATAGATCTAGACTCTTAATTAATTTTGCTCTCGCCACACTGATGTATTTAACCTTAAAATCTAGCCTACAAAATTTCCTTTTCTAAATGCATGATGTTTTCAAAGTCGAGTAATCATGTTAAATAACCATGATCTAAATATTTACCAAAACAATCTGGATTATGATTTTTGCTATAACAAAGCAGCCCCACATCAACTTATACCTAAGAATGTGAAGCTAACGATATTAAAAGTGAAGGAAAAAAATGTTTCCTGCTGCTCAAATGCCTTTTCCACAGAGGAGAAAAATAGTCCTTTCCAGATGATAATCTCTGTTTGCCCTATATATCCAACATATCTAATTTCCAATTATAATGTTCCTGCTCTCTGGTTCCTTGCTTTTATAAAATCATTTGGCTATTTTTATCTGTTTGAGTTTCAGATAAAAAGGAGGGAAAGCAGAGAGGGGGTTCTTGCGTTGCATAAACGTTACAAGCTTGAATCAAACTAGATGTCTGCAGCGCTCGCTGTGCATCACAGTGTGCATGTCCAACACTGGCCTACTTTCACCCTGCTCCTCCTTCAACTTACAAAACGGAGACACAGAAGTCTGAAGTCAACCTGAAGTTGTTTTGTTACGCAACAGAGACCTGTTTAACTGGTTACATTACTTAATGGTCTCCAGCAAAGAAGCTGCTCATAGGTAAGAGGTATCAGGTCTCATGGTTAAATATCTCTCTCTCTCTCTCTCTCTCTCTCTCTCTCTCTCTCTCTCTCTGATTAAGGTCACAATGTGTAATTTCATTCAGAAAGAATTCACTCAGATCTGATAATGGATAAAGACCATGCGCTACACTTCTGGCAGAAAGCACAAGCACGAGAAAGTCTTATTGTAAAAACACTTAAAGATGTACTTCCTTGTACTGGAAGTAAATTAGACTCTTAACAGCAGAGATTATCACATGCCACAGTGAGTACCTGCTCCCTCTGATGGGGCTGGACATGATGGGAGGCGTTTCCAGCATTAAGCGGCGCAGCTCACAGACGTTTCTTGCGCTCCCAGCTGTTGGGCTGAGCGCAGTCTTCCTGCACATGGTCGGGTTATGAGCCAGTTGGCGTTGGATGCATGACATCTCCTCGTTAATTAAAAAAGTGACTAGAGAAATGGAAACATTAAATCGGGTTTGGAGTGAGCAGGGACGATAGAAACGCTGCGTAACGCCTACAAAGAAGACGAGGTGCACGGGTGCGCTTTGGCACCGGAGGGAAGAACCAAACTTTGAGCTGAACATCATTTTAGGACAAAAGATCTGCACACTGCAAGACTAACCATGTTTCCGCCGATTTCTGTAATGTAAATTTGTAATTATAAACTTCAGATCCGGAATAAGGTGTCCGTGCTGTGCTCATATTACTCTCATCAACCGCGCCAATGTTGGAATGGCTTGTCGCTCTGTGCATTGTGATCCTGGTGGTCTTAATATGGCCAGGCTCCAAATATTTTGGCCCCGAGAGCCAGTCGGATGCCTTGCTTCAGGGACTGGGGATTTCTCAACAGGCAGCGAAGGACAAGAGCGGGAGCTGCGTCTCGGAGCGGGAGGAGAGCGATGAGAAAGCAACACGCACCGTGGCGCTCATCTGCAAACCGTCCGCGCTGGCCAACTACCTCCTGAGACATTGCCGGACTTTCAGTAACTACTCGCCGTGTGTCGGCTGGACGTGGCGGACCAGTGCCTTCCTTCAGAGTGTGTATGAGGCGTGCTGGCCCTACGACAGCCCGGTCCAGTTCGTCAGGGACAACCTACAGCTGAGCGACGACGGACTGGTGGCCCTGGACTGGGCTGTGCCATCCTACCAGAGACGACGCAGGACCTCCAGTCACTCTACCAGTCCTGTCCTGCTCATCATCCCAAACTCTTTTGGGAAGATCACTAGGAATGTGCTAAAGGTGCGTTCATGGCTTCTCTCACACTGTACTGATACTTGATTTATAAATGATATGCATGCTGAAACTGAACAGCCACGATACAAAAGATCCGAAGGTGTTAATGATACAAAAGTTGGGGAATCCAAAAAAAATCCATCCACCTGTTTACTGAACAGATGGTGCCTCTTCACCAGTACCAAAGAAATACATTTCAAATATGCAACAAACCTGCTAATCTGTAAAAGGTTAGAAATAGTTTTCCTGCAGACACTGGTGCCTCATATAGTTGTTTCTGATTTATACCTACAGAAAGAACCCATTTGTATCCATTTCATTGGCAAAGGTCAGGACGCATCTTAAATCGTGTCATGAACTTTGTAACCCTGTTTGTCTCTAATGGGTTTCTCACAGTATGAGTCATCTGTCCACAGTCAAAGATCTTAGTAGACTAACACTTATGGTGTTTTCTCCACAAAGAATCACACAAAAGCACTATTTTAAATCCTGTCTTTACCAGCAACCTGTTCCCAAGTATCTTGGAAATAAGTCATTCAGCATGAAAAAAAGGATGAAGAATTATTCACTAAAGAAACCTTAGTCGACTAAGACCAAAACGACTGATTAGTCAATGAAGAGAGTCAACATGGTGAAAATTACAGCACAGTA
Organism: Pterois miles; assembly: GCA_947000775.1. NCBI lineage: Eukaryota > Metazoa > Chordata > Actinopteri > Perciformes > Scorpaenidae > Pterois > Pterois miles. The sequence continues at coordinate 17,994,902 of CAMQGK010000110.1, forward strand.
ACTACATGAGTGTGCTGTGTCCTGTTATTCAATGTAAAAATAGCTGTTGCATTTCTACACTAAAAAAGCAGAACTGAGTATTTGCATAGTCAAAATACCAAAATAAATAATACCAGAGCACATAATTTTCAAATCCAGAGGTTAGAATCCAGAAACATACAAGACACATAAAAATCTGTATGTAGTCAAAAGAGAAGTCAGACGTTCTGTCACATAAAGGAGAACACCACCTAAATTAATTTTATTTATTTGAGCTAATGAGCTCCTCTCTCAAAGCCAGAAACCGGAGTCTCAAACATGTGATATCATAGGGTATAAAGTCTGGAGCGGCTCCATGAACGATGAATGTTTTGAAAGAAAGATATTTTATTAGTCCCACAGTGGGGAAATTCGGTTTTCCACTCTGTTGTTACACAGTACATATACATGTCAATGGAGAGATGTCAGAGTGAGGGGGCTGCTCCTGACAAGCGCCCAGAGGAGTTGGGGGTTTGGTGGCTTGGTGGGGGGCACCGCGTTTCTAAGTTGTAAACCCACACCTCTCCAGCAACCAGTTGGTCTTGGTCCATGGGGGATTTGAACCCGGGTCCTCCGCATCCTAACCCAAGTCCATACGGACTGAGCTACTGCCGCCCCCTATTTCTATTTTATACCCAAATGAGCTTTATTCTATCATAGTGTTGTCAGTTCTGAAAGCAGAAAATGTTCCCATTAGGGATGTTAATAATTAACCATTTTAACCGCTTTACATTAAACTACAGTGGACACGAAGCCACCAGCAACACTAGCAGCTGCTAACGTAGCACAATTGCACAGTGTTTGTCAGACAATCGCTAAAGTTAAACCGGCGACACACAGCTGACGACCTGCTAAACTAAACTAAATGTGCGGTGGAGAATTTTACTGGGAAAGTGAATGCATGTCCGAGACACTACAAGCAGCACTGTAGCTGCTACAGTTGCTCTCCTGACCGTGAACTGGGGACAGTGAACGCAGCACCGTGGCTGCCACAGTAACTCTCCTGACAGTGAATTGTTGATTCAGTTGTCTGTTGTGCTCATATACTGCAGCTGGCGCACCTCTGCATGCGAGGCACAAATCTTGTTGGTTGACAGTTAATAATCGGTTAACAAGGGTCAGTTATTGGATAAAAACATTTTTCAAAATTAGCATCCCTAATTTCTATATACTCAGATCATTCCCCTGGGTGCTCTCAGTGTCGTCTAGAACATCTCTCCTTATTCATTGTCTATGGAACAGCTCCACACTTGTACCCCATGACGTCATAAATTTGAGTTTTAGCTCTCTAGTTTTTGGATCTGGGAGCAAGTTGTTCATGTTTACTAATATTTTTTTGGACTGTCTTGGACCATAGGAATAACATATATGTATTTTAAAAGTGGCTGTAGTGCCCCTTTAAAATGATACGTCAGGAGATGCCGGTGCCAATCAACAACGACCATTTGGGCAAAGGCAGTCACTTGAGTTTCAGCCATGGCAAAGCTCAGTTGGAAGAAAAGAGTGGAGGGGTAAAAGGAGCAGATGCAGAGGCTTTCAACTGCTCTTTCAATACACTGACTGAGGTAATTGAGTGAGGGATTGCAAAGCATCGCTTGACTTGAGGGGCCTGGGGAAGTGCAGCGCCGCTCCACATGACTGCCTGTTGGCTCTCGCGCCACTCTGGGCACCTGGCATCGCGCTATAGCTCATTTCATCTCGTACTGGGTGCAAATTCGTCATAGCAGGCTCACTGTCAGCCCCATGTCAGAAATAACAAGTCTGCAAGAACTCAGCACACTAACAAAACCAAATGTGCTTGACATTAATCTAGAGGGAATAACTTCTTATAAAAACAAAGGATAAAGGATGACAGAAGAGTGAAGAGAGAGGAAAACAGTATTAAAGCAGAAATGTGTGGTGACTCTAAGCTTTACCACAGGAAAAAGTAAAATGATGGAGATGAAAAGTAATTGTCACATTCAGTCAGATCTGTGCCTCATGTTTGTTTTTTTTGGTTCATCATCAGAGTAGAGAGTATAGTGATGCTGTCAGTTGGTTACGCCTGGGATAGCTGCGGCACCACAAGGGATACACACCAATTAAGATCGCTCCTGTCACTGGTTGCACAACCCAGTGTGTGTGTGTGTGTGTGCATGTGTGTGTGTGTGGATAAGAAGAGCTCATGGTTGCGTAGGCACACAGGCATGGGTCTATATCTGTGACACAAAGCAGAAACAGAGAGGGAAATGTCCATTGTCTTCCGAGTGTGCAGGCTTGTGGTCCCCGTCCCCTTCTCTTTTACATGGCACATTTCAGCAACCCATGAATTTATGAATGAGCCATCTCCTCTTAAATCATTTATATTTTTACACTTGGTTTTTCTGCTGCTCCTTTGTTTCATGTGGTCTGGCATGATTCATATATATTTACATATGGTAAAGGTAAAAACGTTGATACAGTACCTAACAATAGTCATATACTGTACAGTCTTTTCAATGTCTTCAGAGTTTGAAATGTGTTCATACCCAAAACATGCAAAATACAGATTTCACTTAGTTGCTTAATTAAATCACTGTGCACTGAATTACATTACTAATAGGATCACATAACACATAACATCTTAAATCAGTAGGGAAATATGCATATTTGCTTTCCTACTAAGGTTATGGGATAATTGCACTCATATTTGTTTGGTAAATATGAAGCTGTGTAACTTAGCTTAGCGTAAAGACTGTAAACGGGGAAGATCTGCCCACCAGAACGGCCAAAGCTCATAAGTTAAGGCATTATATCTTGTTCATGTGTGTAGGATTTGGCAGCGTCTAGTGGTGGTGTTGTTGATTACAACCAACTGAATACCCCTCCGCTCACTCCTCTCTTTCCACGACTGTGGAGACGTGGTTTGTACATTCTGGGCTACTGTAGAAACATGGCGGACTGTGTGAAGAGGACCTGCTCCCTACAGTATGTTGACATGACGGGATCGTTCTATGTAGGCTTAGCGCGATAGTCTGTGTTAGTGGTTGGGCAAACGCTGATTACATTATATACCCATCACCCCTACTGTCGTTTTGATACATTTTTTCTTTGCAAAAATCAAACTGTGCATGGTATGAAAAGACAGTCAGACGACGGATAATACAAACTGAAAATAAGTGCATCTACTCATAGGTAGTCAGCTAAGAGTAGCAGGTATCATATTTCATACACAGGATGAGAGATCGCAGAGGATTTGGTGTTGGTGCCTGTTGGCAATATTTCAGATTTAAACCCAATGCTATGAGGGAACCATAATGTCAATAAAGCAATCGCCGCAAGGAATACAGAGCTTTCACAGCCGGTGTCCACGGCGCAGCAGCACCAGGTAGACCCCTGCGGTCCCACAGCAAAAAGCTGGACCAGAGCCAGACACACTGGCACGATGGAAGACCAAAGTAATCACTCACATCTTTTCTTGTAAAATGTCCGGTGTAATCGGTAACACCGGTGTTGGCACAAGTTTATTAACCGGTGGGGGAATTTCCTCACCGTCACATCCCTAATTCTAAGCTAATGTAAACACAACGATTCTTAGTTTCAGGTGATTATACACTAATGAAAACATAGTTATGAATAGTGTGTTCCATTTCTGCTCATATTGTGATTTAACATGTGATTATTACACGGCTTTGTTAAATACTTTATTGTAGTTGATCAATCACAGTGTTCTACGGTCTGTTATTTCTGTATAGTAGACAGAGTAGACCGTTGCTATGTATTTAACAAAAATTTGCTATGGGCGCAGTTCTGATGTCGGGCTCTGGCGGACCGGTTTTGTGTCAAATTGTTGATTTTTTGAAGTAAGTAGCAGTGTAATAATGTACAGCTTGTGGGTCACTGTTGTGAAATGCAATGCAATGCCCTATTGGGGTTTATTTCACAACAATGACTAGCTCGTTGTGCATTATTACACTACAAGACAACATGTCAGTTTTTGTGCTAAACTAAGCTAACCGGCTGCTGCAGTAGCTTCATATTTACAGTGAGAATGTGGAGCGGTATTGATCTTTTCATAATTTTTGGCAAGAAAGTGAAGAAACATTGTTCCCGAAATTTCAAACTATTCCTTTAAACCAGCACTGCATCTATCTAAACTCTCAAGTCTAAGCAAGTCTGCACAGACAGCTACACCACCATAAACATCTCCTGATCTCAACCATCAACAGACTCAGTTTTAACCCATTTTCATCCTCAAGAGGCCAGTTTAATATACTGAAGGTGTGTAAAGACATGCAGGAATGAGCCCCATATTCAGCGGCCTGTGTTTTCTGTTTAGAGCAACATGGTGAAAGGCCTTAAATATTTCCTGGAGGCAGACACCCAGCTGCTGCAGCCGTCTCGCCTCATATGATTTACATGCGTCACACTTTCCCGACAGAGCAGATAGATGTGAGCAGTTTACCATAAGCTTGTGACCTAGTTAAGTGTTTTATTCAGTATGCTTTTGGCACTCATTTTCATTCCTTATAGATATGAGGTATTATATAATCCGGTCGTTATGTGTAATTTACCATTCAACAGCTAGATAATTATTTTTCTGATTGCTCAGAAAGCAGCTCTGGAATTTTCCAAATTCCTTGTGGGCTAGCGTAGCACTCCTGGAGTAAAAGTGGGAAAGTTTTACCTTTAACAGACACGATTAGAGCAGTGAGAGTGGTAATAGTAGCAGCAATACTTCATCATTCATAGAGGAACTGTCTGCATCACATAAACTTGACCAGAATTACAAAACACAAGACCAGATATACTAGGACATTCAGTAGCTATAGGGATATCTGTGTCTACATGCAACAAATCCTCATACAAAAGTTGGTGTATCTTACAAAAAGTTATTCCTCATTTTTTGTGGCTTTTCCTACAAACGTCCAGCAGCTTGTCAGTTTCTTTTTTAAAATAAACTTCTATCTTCATAGGAACCAACTTGGTTAGGTTTAGGCAATAGAACTACTTAGTTAGGTTTAGGAAAAATCTACGTTGACTTCTGGTTTCACAGTGGGTACGAACGCTGGTCTCCTGGGCTAAATTCTGGTGTTTTTTGACCCACCCATCCACCTCGACCTCCTCTCTATGCAGCGTTTGTTGCTCTTTATACATCCTGGCTCTCGATTACATAAATTATATTGATTTTGTGGGTTATATATAAATTACAGAACATTGCTTTTTATATAATTAGCTACGAACGATGTAGGAGAACAGCCTCCTATATAACATAACAATGAGTAGGCAAAAAAGCAAATGGGGTATAAGATGTGTGTCTTCTATCTTCACATCTCTTGTGAATTTTAAGGTTTTGTGTCGACACACCTGGGCCAGTCTGAATTATTAAAACAGTGACTTATCTTTTGGTGTTGTCTCTTGGGTTAAAAATGGGACAGTGACAAAGTGTGTCAAGAGCTGTCTAATTAAAATCAGCTTTACTTTGGTGTTCATGAACATACTGGGTGAACTCTTCAAACAGAAAAGCATGGCCTCCTCCAGACCACAGCCGATAGAAAACCAGAGTCAGGCTATCGTGTGTTGCAGATAATTCAATATACTTGTGAAACACATGATTGACTGGCCATACAAACATCAACCCAGCCCTGGTGAGCCATACCAACACAGAAAAGCCTTACCATACACAGTCATTATTCCTTTCAAAGTAAAACAACATGGTTGGTTGATTAAACGTTTGGAAAGGGAACCAACAAACAAGACAGTCCAAGAGCTGACCTCTTTTAGAACAAAAAAATGTGGCTTGTGTGGATTTATAGACGCCTCCCTCATCCTGATTCTGCAGTAATTAGATGATGTGCAAACAGTCTTATATAACTATAAAACCTAAAGGGCTCTGACCATGTTAGGAATGAAGCCAATAATTGTCCCGTTGCACCATTCAAACACTGTTAGGAGTGTGTGGAGTGGACACGGAGATACAGAGGAAATTCTCCCCAGACAAATTCAGTAAAATGCGAATTTGTCCCCACTCTGTCCAGTATCGGGACCTTGCCCTACCTGGAATCTGCACTTCTGTCTATAACTCATGGGAGCTGCTGTTTTTTCTTTGCTAAAATGACATTTTTCACCAATCAATGAAGTAAAAGATGCTCATTTACTTTAGTATATGGAAAGAAAACACTGTAGTTAAACTTTACGGTAAGATTAATGCAACAAACCTGTTATGACAAAAGCATTTTTTATGGAGGCTTGTGAAACAGTAGCCACCGTAGTTTGAAAAATGGTTGGAACTGAAGTGCTTGACCTTTTCACTGTGGCAGGTAGCCTCAATAGATCTCTCCCCTTTGAATGTATGCACAGTATGTAATGTTTATCACTTTTAAATTGAGCGAGAGGAATACACTGTCTAACAACTGCAAAATTTATTTTAAAGTCCATAATTTTAGTAAGACGTCTGTTATTATTCAGCGGTGCTGCCATGTTTAATGGAAGAACAGTTTTTTATCTCTTCTGTTTGTCTGCTGTAATGCAGAAGAAACGGTTCATTCATACAATTAGTTTGGAAAACTGCCAACCAATTAATTATAAAAATGGCAGTCGTGGCATTTATTACACAACAGGTACAGTGACTTTTAACATATATGTTATATAATTTGTTTGAACTGTCAGCATAGCATTAAAATGATAAGAATAGCTCTACATGTAATGCTGGATCAGCCTATACAGTAGTATATAATATTATCATGTTGCATTTAAACAAAAACAAATTCTCCCTTATTTCTTAAATGTTGGCTGCGCTGCTGCTGCACAGAAACTGTTGAGAGGCACAAATCTATTCTCTGGACATGTATCGCAGTCCTGTTGAAGAGTATTTAGGGAAACTATTGACCTGAATCGAGGATTGTAGTGAGAGGCTTTGTTGCCTGTAAAAGGCCTCTAATCGAATAACATCCTTAATTTAACTTGATTTGTGGCAACATGTCGCCATGAAGCTGCTGAAGTTTGTTTAACACTAGATGTGGTCGCACAGAAGTAGATCACCTCATTCGATATACAATGAAGGATTATTGCTGTATTAATGTCTTTGTCATGCTGTGTGTGTGTGTGTGTGTGTATGTATATATAAGGAGGACAGTGTGTATGAGGGCAGGCATGCTGTCCAGTGTCTGAAGACCCTGCTGAAGGAATTTGTCACTGAGCTGACAGTTTATCAGCTCTGGCAGAAAACTGCTGCTAGAGCAGCTGCAGCTCGTTTTTTTACCGTTCCTGCGATGACACTGAGGTCTCTAAAAAAGACAAATTCACACTGTTGATACAACATTTTTGGAAAAGTATTGTCAGAAATTTAATGTGTACAAATATGATCTGGAAAAAAAGCCTGCAAGACCATGGAAGATGGTGTATTTGTAGAAAATATGCATGTTGCGCTGTTTTGAAAATGTGTTCAGCTTTCATGATCCATAACTGTCCCAACTATGTCTTATATAACTATGGAGTATATTAACAATGAAGTCGTAGAAATATAAGCTTAGTAAAGACACAAACAAGTTGTGTTCGAAAGATCTGTGATAATTTTCACATCAGTCTATAATAACATCACTGGAAACTAGAAATTCCAAGCCTTCTAAAGCACTTAAACGCACCTTGACTCAAAATATACATCGCCTGCTATTTATGGGGAAGCTACGCCATCAAACTCCACATTTTACAGTCACACTGACACAATGTTCTACGTTCTTGGCAAACTATTTCACCAGTGCTTATGTAATTTTTACCCAAAACAGCAGATTTTAATTACTGACAACAGTAGCTGTCATTGTCCGTCTGTTTGTCTAGAATACATTCAGTTGCATCATTATCCATAGGACCTTTGTTAAAATGGTGATACAGCCTTTGAAATTGAGATTTTATACCAGACGAGGATAAAAATCTTATTTTTTCCTTCATTGCATTGTCATCATTTTCTCTGGAATGGTATTAGAGTTTAGTTTACTTACACTGGATTCATATTCTTTAGCTTCGTACTTCTTACCTTTTGTTTGAGGAGCTATTCCTGATTCATTTTGAGATGCCATTTAGGCATTTTTCCTGAGGAATGGGGCTTGGGCTTAACAGGTTAAAACTAATAAATAGTCACATTAAGGAAGTCCTCAGAAGAAGTGTTCCCGCTAAGCTGGTGAATTCATCAGATTTTCCAAAAACCCCTTCCAACCAAAAAGTAGGTTTTTAGGTTTTGGTGTAAAATGATATAACAGCTGTGACATCTTTGGGTTTTGTGAATTCTTCCTATTTGCCATCCTCAAAGTGTGTTTATTGTGAGCAGCTGTTACTCATTGCTCACTGTGTCTGTTATAGTGGGTGATTCACAGGGTGCATCACCACAGTGTTGCTGTATTAATACCGGAGCAGGCAGGCGTAAGCAGGACGAAATCATTTCACACTCAGTTCACCTAATTTAATCTCAGCCAGCGACAGTCATCGCTCAGCCCCGGCCCTCATATGCAGTCTAGATTGTGAAACATCTTTGAGAATTAAACTGAACTCAAGTGATTCATTTGTATTTGAAATGGCTCTTCTCCTCCTCCCATGACTCAGAATAGTATCTACTGAATGAGTTAGGGAATGAACGATTGAATGAATGGTGTATTAGTGTATTAGCTCTGCTCAGAGCTCTCCTGACACTACCTAGCAAAGCATCCTTTTTTTATACTACAAAGTGGCAGAAATCCTACTGCAGTCTTCCTTTGCTGGTAAATATTTAATGCAGCGATTCTGCAGCTCTTCCTGCATCCCACTGGGATTTCTGCAGATTTAAAGCAGAATGAAACTCATTTCCAATCTGACAATGTATTTGCACAGGCTACCACCATCGTTTCTGACCACATGAGGAAACAGAGAGCTCATCTCTACTCCTTCTATGTTGAGGGGAAGAGGGAAGACAAATCCTCTGCTTGTGTTTCCAGACACTGTAGTGGACTGAATAATTTATTCTAAAAGGTAATATTCAGGGCCTTGACAGGAACAATCTCTCATTTTCAGTCCTTCTCTGCATAGAGAGCGTTTCATTGTAATCTATATATTTAACTCTGCTGAACTCCGAATCAAAACTTCGCTTACTTTCCCCACTTTATGTAGTTAAAAGCTGAGGTTAAGGCTTACTAAAGTATTTTCTGCTTAATTTTTAGTGCAATAGAATTGTCATATGAGAATCTGTGCTAATAAAACGGTTAAATACTATCATTAACGAGATTAAGGATTTAAGGCTACAAGAACAAGTTATATTTTTACGTTGCTTTCCTTCCTTAACACTGCTACAGGCTTGTAATATTTCTATATTTCAGTTTACAGTAAACATGCACAGAGAAAGAAAACACCAGAAGAGCCATTAGGTCTGTTGAGCCAAATTCTCAAGAGCCTTAAAAGCAAAAGAAAATGCTCAACATTTGTGCATTTGTGAAGATAAAAAGGCTTCTGAGCGAGCAGACGAGTGTTTTACTGATATGAAAGAGACATATTCAACAATACCTGCTTTATGGCTTGTTATTGTCGTGTTTTATTCCTGTCAGTTTTACATAATGCTTCATGGAGCCATACACTAAATCATGCTGTTTTGCACACAGTACTCGTAATCTTTGAGGATATATCGTTCTACATTCTTATGTGCTGAATAAAACTGCCAAGTTTACATTAATTAAAACGATTTACACATTGGAATTTCGGCTCAACCCACATTCGTCATGTTGTTACATTGGTATCAAAATAATAATAATAATAATAGTAATAGCTTGAAGAAGAAACAGGTGATATTTCTCTCAGCAATACAACAGACTGAAAGTGAAGACTTCCTGCCAGAGAAACAGAGCCAGATTAAATGGATAGATTACACTGTCGGCTGTATTTTTCAGCCTCCCCTAAATGCACATTTTGATATTTGGCAAACAAACAAGATTACTTTAAAATTGCTACGTTATCAGCGGCAGCACCAGAAAATTGTGACTGGTGGGAGCTATGGAGGGGCTGGATATTGTAATAACGATGAAAATACGATTTTGCTCCGAGCCCAGTTAAAGGAGAGCTGCGTCATAGAGGCTGAGGCTGTCTGAGCTGAGAATCCGGCTGCTTGACACCAACACCGCTAATGAGCATACTGGCCTGCACACTGTCCGAAAACTGCCTCAAAGATGACAAATTGATGAATAACAATCACCGCGCCGTATTTTGCCGCTTATTTGGGCCACATTGTTAAGGCAGTATGTCGCGATACATTAACTCCTGTTTGGCCATGTGACAAACAGTATCACTGAGGGGCCTAATGTAAAATAGCATAAGATTCAGTGCTACGACCAAATGTTTACTGTTCTGTTTCAAAGCAGTGAAGGCTGTTGAACCTATTCTGTAGTATTACAGTGAAACAGCACAGTAAAATGGAGCAACACTTAATCCTCTAGTTTTACTGGGTTCTTGCTTCCCCCAGCAACCTTTTCTTTTTCCATACAATAAAAAGTACCATGCCATTTTCAGGTGTTACAACCACAAAGACATGGAAAGTGATTTCTAAAAGGAGCCATTGTTTAATTCTGTGGCATTGCAACCAAGAAACCAGGCCACATTAGTCCAAGCATGTGGCCTGTTCAGATAACCTGACCCACTAGATAGATAGTTACACAGAAGCAGTCAGTGGAAACCATTTAGAAAAGGGCAGTTAATCTCAAAAAATATTTGGCAGGTGATTGGATGAACCATCAGTCAATCAAACTCTTGCTGAAACCAGTCGGCAGAAGAGCAAATACACCTTTTCCATCGTGAAAAGCCTTCAGTGCCGTTCTGTGCTCTTCCTTCAATGAAGAAATACTCTCCACTTCTGATATAACTGATACCAATGCAGCATCTATGCTAACCTGAACCGTCTCTGTGTCGCATCACATACACCTAAGCCACGCCTGTCGCTGCCAGTAGCTCCTCACAGGACGCAGACTGGTCCAAACCACTGTGGTTCACATTGCATTAAATCACAAACGCATTATTTGAAGCGTGACAAGATGGATTTTCGCGTAATCTCGTGATATCCAATGAGAATCCAGCTGCCGCGTATAGGTAACTATTCAGAGGGATGTATGTATGGAAAATACATCGTATATCAAACATTTCATGTCCTTTCTCTGTTGTATAAATGGATTAATACCTTTCTCATCTTGTCTTATGGCTGAAAATTCTGTATTCAGTTCAAAGGAGCTAACACACTAAATGCAAAATTTCCCAGCAAATCTTCCATAATGCTCCCAATCTTTTATCACGCTTTCTGAGGACACATGAACAGTATTTATTTTCTCCACTCCCTCTCTCTACAGTTGTGTGAAACTGCACTGTCCCACGGCTACCTCCCAGCAGTTTTTAACCGACGCAGCCACAACGGCGCCCCGCTCACCACACTCAAGCTGCAGCAGTTTGGTGACCCTGCAGATCTGCGCGAGGCTGTGCGGTACATTCGACACCGACAGCCTGCAGGGAGACTGTATGCGGTCAGCGAGAGCACCGGGTCAGGCCTTCTCCTCTCTTACCTTGGGGAGTGCGGATCGTCCAGCTACGTGACGGCGGCCGTCTGCCTGTCTCCCGTGTTCCGCTGCCAGAGCTGGTTTGAGAACGGCTTGTGCTGGCCCCTGCAGTGGGCGCTGGTGCTCTACCAGAAGATATGTCTCAGCAGGTATGGAGGGAAAGATGCTGGCATGGTATTTAGGGATGAGTGGGCAAAATGGTGATGAAACCTGGAAACAAGATCTCAAGTAGGTAAACAGAAAGATTCTGGTCTTATTTGCATAGTTTTGGCCATTATTGGTTACGATAACATAGTGCTCACCATCAAAGTAATTGTTGAAATCTGGAAGAACAGCGACATCACCACAACAGTATCTGTCAAACAAAAACCGGAAAAGGATGAGACAATTTCTGACACGTCAGCAACAATCCTTCCTTACACAAGAAAAATATGTGCTTAACTACAGCAAGTAGGTTTAGTTCACCTGGGAGTTTGTTAAAAACTTGCCATCTGACTTTTTTTTTTTCTTTTTATTCAGGTTGCCAGGTTCCCAGGTGTCTGCAATTAACTTGACTACTTAGCCATCGAGTGCTGCAGGGATGACGTATTTTTGTAGGCCAGCCAGGAAGTTAGCGTCACCCTGGTTCCCTTGACAAAAAACCAGTGGGGCTTTTCCATTTGGATTATTGCAGAAAATAATCTCTGTGGCACACAAACATTTATGATACTCATGTTTTGTTTCTTCACAAATGAACACCACTTTTAGTAGAAAACTAACCTTAGGCTATGAATGAACTACAACAAGACTTTAATGATGGATGAATTAGCTTGATGACATTCAGTGCTTGAATTTAGCCACTTGTTAGCAACCGCCTTTTTTAAGACATGTGAAAGCTACAATATTCAGAAATGGAATATAGATTGTAGAATCAAATGTTAAATTCTCTTAAACTTGTGTTAACCACAGACCATATTTCAGGCATCCAACTAAAAACCCATTCAGAAAATCCACTGACTTCGAGACAAGGGAACCAGAAGTGCTAAAATGCTCACACATTTATATGGTTTTAGGACTCATTCCTGCAGCACTCTAACAGTATATACAAACGATGGCCAGACCTATGAAAAAAAAAGACTGTATCCTGCAGAGAAGTTCCATTTCGAAAGGTTTACACTAGATTTCTGGGTGCAGATATGCAGTACGTACACATCCTATCCTTGTGGAACATGGTGCATTAGTTTAAGCATAATGAGTTTTGGAAGACAGAATCAGACCAACAGCTCCTTCTCTTCTTTCAGTTTATTGTCAAGATGATGAAAAACAGCACCGCCTCATAAGGCTGCTGTATGAACTATGCCAAATGAAAATAGGAGAGACAAGGAAAATGATGAATTTTCAGTCAGCCAAAAGGGAGACACAGTTACACGGGGATTGCAAGAAAAACAGATGCAAGTCCTCGCTAACCATTTACTGGAAAGACACAGACAGATTAAGGAGACAGTCAAGTTACTGTAGCAACAGACGGCCTGCTCAGTGTCAAGTCATTGATTCTGAGAGGCATCGTGACCCAGGTGAGGTTTCTCTAATCAATGCCACTGAGGGAATATGACAGCCATGCAGCTCTTCGAAACTCATTTACTGGTTTTCTCTTGTTGTCTGTTTATTTGTTTGCTTGTGTTCTTTTGTTTGCATGGATGATATGTACAGGTACAAGACGGTGCTGGGTGAGACCATACAGACAGACGCCCTGTTTTCTAGCTGTTCCTTGCGTGGCCTGGAGGAGGCGTTGTTCTGTCAGACTGAACAAGTGGGCTCAGCACTGGCAGGGACCAGCAGTGCTTCAGGTACCTGGGACGCTTACTGGGAACGCAATGAACCCTTGAGAGATGTGGATGAAGTGGCTATTCCTGTTCTGAGCGTGTGCGCTCAGGACGACCCGGTCCGCGGCGACGCCCAATCCACGGTACCCTTGGAACTCTTTGAGACAAACCCACATTTTTTCCTCCTCCTAACTGACCGTGGGAGTCACTGTGGTTTCTCCACCCAGCCCGAGGGGAGCGCCACTGGTGCATGTGGTGCAGTCAGTCCTGCGGCTGCACCGAACACTGCGACGGAGGGCCGTCGGACCAACTGGAGCCACAGAGTCGTGCTGGAATTCTTCAGGGCGACCACAGACTTCTTCGCTGCAGAGGAGAGGGCGAAGCAGCTCGCTGCGAGGAGGAGGGGGCTGGGGGGAGGCGCAGGAGGGAGGGTTTTCCGCCACCGCAGCGTCAGTACATGTAAAAGAGTGCCAGCATGTTCTCATAACATCCACGCCATTTACAATTGGCAGAGGTCCTATACACGATGAGGGAGCTTAATGGAAGTTAATGGACTCCACTGATGCTTTCTGTTTAAATTTGGGATGTTCAGGTTGTTCTCTGCTCTCTGTGACACTCACCTACAAAGTGTCAAGATATCCAAATCTAGAAAAGTGCAGAAGTTGTGAAGTACTGAGGTCATGAAGTACTTTTAAGTGTGTTCTTCTCACACACTTGATGTGAACCACAAATCACTCCGGGCAGAAAAAGGATCGCGACAGGCTACAAGCTTGCATGCAGCCGTTATGTTTAACTGCCGAACAGTTAAAACTCAACTCTCAAGACAGGTGGCAATATATTTTTCTACAGACTGATACAAATCTCTTCACTGCAAGCTGTTAAAACAAGAGGACTCTTCTGTCACACATACATTTATTAATTCATCTGCCTCATAATTCACACAGTTTACACAAGATGTTTGACACCATGACACTTACTGCGGCATCTTACTGTTATTCGTTTTGTCACTGAAAGGATATTTATTTGATGAATAAGTGTTGAAAGTCTTGTGCATAGTAAAGTAGAAAAGGGAAAAACAATCCTGTGATATGAATTTGAGTGACATGTCAACAGAGTTTAATGAACTCATCCAGTGTTATTGTGCACATTAAAGAGAGTTTACCGTGTATGTTATTGGATTTTTGCTGCTGTATTGGGAAATGTCCTGCGGTGTCCAGAATAGATGAACTTATGTGTGATAGATAATATCACACAGATAGACAATATCTGTGTCATGACATTATGATGTTGTAATGAGAACTTTCCTGTCTCGTCATTTAAACTCTGAAGTCCTCCCCGGCTGCTCAGGATCTGAAGGTGGCGGAGCTGTGATGGCGGCTGGTTTCAAACCAAAATGGAGCATTCAAGACTTACAGCAGCATAATATCATTGCAGGCTGTTCTGCTTCACTGTTTGAAACTATACCGACAAAACGTAATGCACTGTAATTTGTAAATATTCCACAAAGTCTATTTGTATGTAATCCACATAATCATGAAGCAAGAAGTATAGAGAGCAACAAACACCACGTAGGTCAAAAACACCGGACTCTCACCCAGGTGACCAGTGTTCGTACCTCTTGTGAAAGTTATACCACTTCTGGTGCTATTTTAACCAAAGCCACAATCTTTTCCTAAACCTAACCAAGTAGTTTTGTTGCCTAAAGCTAACCAGATTGTTTCCTGTGAAGACAGATGCTTATTTTGAAAAGACTGAAGCATAAGTTGACATGTGGAGACATGTTGCTGGACATTAGTAGGAAAACACATGAAAAATTTGCATTCACTTTTCTTAAGTTATACGAACCGTTGTATGATACGTTGCGTTTGAAGCATCTGTCAGGTCCCTGGAAATGGTGCTATTTGGGTTCATTCTTCTTCTTAAGCTAATAAATTACACAAATTAAAATGGTACAAAATAATAAATATTGTGATGAAGGTGTTCAGAAGAAACACTTTAAAGAGCAGTTCAATAGTTTAATAGAGCAGTAGAAAGCACCTGGACACAACACTACCAAGCATTGTTTGTCAAATGATTTTTGTCTTCTGTTATTTTATAAAAACGCGAAACGCCTGTTAGATGTGTTATATCATGTGATGGAATTTAAACAATTTAAAGATAATAAAAGAACCAAGACGACAAACTTGGAGTCTACACTTGTATCCTAAAGATGGCATTTACCTTTCCACTACAGGTAAGTAAATTCCTCATTAGTACCAGCATGTTGCATAATATATCTTGCTCTCAGTTTCTCATTATTTTTGCTTATAATCATCTTCATTTTAAAGTTAGGGTCTTGTCAAAACCCTGCTGAGTAAATGCTCACAGACACTCTCTATTATAGCAGAGTCCCCACAGCCATTGTGTGTGTGTGTGTGTGTGTGTGTGTGTGTGTGTGTGTGTCCGCCCACTGAGCCTTATCCACTCAGACAGCTGGAACACAGCAGTGTACACACACAGATGCACACAAAATGTGTACCGGCAGACACATTGTCAACACACATCCTCCTCGCCTTCACACACATACACACACACACACAATAAGCACACAGAGACATGCAAACGAGCTGTCACATACATGCAGGATATCCTTATACGCTCATTATCTACATGGAGATTCACAGCCTCGTGCAAAACAAAAGCTGCCTATGATGCACAAACACATGTACGTATATGATGACACCATCATTAAAACAGATGACTCTTCAATAAAAGTAACCTGAAGTGATAACAATCCAGAATCTGTCTCATTATGAACTCAACAGAAATATTAAAAAGTTATTTAATTTCCCATGTGGTATTTACAATAAATACCACATGGTATTGTGGGGGAGCAGTTGAGTCTTCATAACTCTTAAGTCTTAAATGAATCCTTTTAAAAGGTACAGTGAGTAGGATTTGGCAATATCTAGTGGTGTGGTTGCATATTACAACCAACTGAATACCCTTCCGCTCACTCCTCCCTTTTCAAAGACTTCGGTAATGTCTAGCCGAAAAGTGCAAAAGCCATGGTAATGGTGTACACTTCGCTCAGAGGCTATCCTTAGCATAATAACACTACTATAAGAGCAACAGAAGTCAGGCGTTGGCTGGTGGTACCACAGTTTTGCACTCTGCGACTCATGTTACCACAGCTTCACAAGTATGTCAGAGAACCACAGTGGTGTTCAGGTAACGTAAAAATGTGCAGGGCTCTCTCTGGAGCCAGCGTTTCATTTGTCCCAAGCCCCCAGGAGGAGCACTGGTCGCTGACCCCAACTTTTGTAGTGGCCAAATGGCAGTACTACAACTTCTGTGTCCATCACGTGATGCCATTGGCCCCAAAAGGACTTTTTCCCATAGACTTACATTGAGAAACAGATGTCTGAAATTCAATATATAAGTTTTTAGAGGTAAACCATCCCCCCAGTATGAACACTCTAACAACCCTTATATAAATTATTAGGTCCCAGAAGTTGTTAAACGCATTAATAGCCAAATCCAGAGTTGTTTCCCTTCCTCTGTTCATGGGAATGAGACCCAGACCGTGACGACAGCTCAAGCTGCGACGACAGGGTGTCATTGGGATCCCATGACCGTCATGTAAAGGCTATTGCGCATGTCTGATGGGCCCAATGGATGTAGAAGATCACACAAAGATCTGTGTACTTTTCCAGATGGATGTCGAGCCCTTTCGGCTTCATTCGCCACTGAAAAACTTTCATAGGAATGAACAGGGCCCCGCCTCCAAAGCTGTATCCCATTCTCTTGATATATCCATGGTTTGTCCGTTCTGGGCTCCTGTAGAAACATTGCAGAGCAACATGGCGGACTCCATGAAGAGGACCCGACAAGGATTCTTAGATTCAGGGGATTATAAACTAATGAAAACATTAAATATATATATATATATATATATATATATATATATTATAGATTGTTCGGTGTTAAGTGGAGAAATTAAATGAGAAATTCCCGGTTATTATTGGGCTACATTCATGTTATGGTTTTAGAGTGTGCCTGGTTTTGAGAGAAAAGCTATAAAAGCTGGTTTGAAATGTTGACAGATACCAGGTCATGTGTGTGACAGATGTGTGTAAGCGGATGATGTTAGGTACAGATGGTTAAATAAAAAAGATGGATTGATGGATATTGGATTTTTATATGTAAATGATGTCAAATTCTGTTTTTTAGTGTTATATAATAACTGTTGATACAGTATAGAGATAAATCATGTTGACAAGTAAAGCCTGTGCTTGTCATTGCAGATAGATCTGATCACTGGTGTCACAATAGGCACACCAACATACAAGCAAGCAGAGAGTTTGGTTTTTAATCACACCTCAAAAATGTGTTTTAGACTAGATGCTAACACATTATGTCACTCTTATTTTGAAATTACCAGAACAAACTTCTGGGAGCTCTAGGAAAGATACATCTGTGGTTCGTTATTACTGGAATAAAATCTGGCCAGCACATGCTGAAAAGGAGCATACATGACAGCAGGGGTGCCATGCAAAAAAAAAAAAAAAAAGGGCTTTATACAACCTGTCCTGTTTTATTGTTGACATTAAGCCTCATAATTTATGACCACAAGTAGACACAGTTTCCCTCGCAATAAATGCTGGCTTTCATTGGCCTCTAGCAAATAAAGCCATTAAGATTGAATTGCCCTTTCCCACTTTGCCTATTCAATTCAGACCCAATAGTCTGCCTCAGTGATCAGAAACTGATTTAATTAAAATGACTGATATTTAATTAAGAGAGAGCTTGACATTCCCATCACTTTGATTACACTAGATCATAGGTTCTCTAACTCGAGGCTCACACTCTGTTGGGCATTTGCTGAAGTGGGAAAACTACAAGGAAACATGCGTGAAGCTAAAGTTAGGATTGTTTTAAAGAAATAATTTAATATTTTGAGAAGCCCATTTGATTTCTTGCTGAAAGATGAAGTGTGAAAATGATCATTTGTGGTTTTATGGCAGGTTATGTGCACAATGTGTTGTTTTTGCATTTTGGTATTAGTACAGATTAAACAAAGTATAATGTATCAGCCTGTTGGCACAAAAAAACGCATGAATGACGATAATGTGCAAGGCATTTAACGTGCAATAAGGACGTCTTTCTTGCTTTTGGCGTGTCATTTGTACATGTTGTCTGGACTAACTGCAATGTAAACGCATCTGCGTAAATATGCTACAGTCAGAGCTGGGCGGAGGGCGAGGTGGATGGGTCCAACAAACACAGGATTTTCAACCAGGAGACTGGTGTTTAAGACCAGTGTTTTGTTGGGGGGGATTTATGTTGGTTATGTCGGTTGTTTCTGTATGTATTTCCCTTTTGTAAATTTCCCCACTGTGGGACTAATAAAGGAATATCTTATCTCTTATCTTTACAGATTTTATGTACTCATTTTAAGCCAACCGTTATGTTTTTCCTAAACCTAACTTAAGTGGTTTTGTTGTCTCAACCTGCATACTTTACCGTAGTTTTGCTGCATGGTGTACAAAGGACATGAAAAGCGTGAAAAGCGGCGTACAAATGTTAAGCCAAAAACGTTGTGCAATTTATACGCCTTCCCTGTGAGATTGGGTTGTTTCCAGTCTTGATACTAAGCTAAGCTAACCGTCTCCTAGCTTAATATTTAACAAACAAACATGGGGGAAATCTATTTTCCATTTTATTATTTAAATGTCAAAAATACTGTGGATAAACTATGAGCTTTACATGCAGTATAAACAGAACAAATGTCTCCACTGAATGTTTTTCTACGATCTACAGTGAGAACTGAACCATTCTTTCCAAAATCAACATGAAATCAGTTTGGGGTCAAGAAGGAGCAACATAGTAAATTAATCATAATCATCAGTCCACTGTGCAGACAAGAAAGAAAACTGGATTCTTTTGTTTCCATCACTACTAAAGATGATCTAGTTGGTCTGTTATTTCCACAGAAAATAGCAGGAATGCCTGAGATTTTGTGCAGTCACTTTAGAGACATTTTTGCTTAAAGCATTACGTTATCAGAGTCTCTCCAGAGCCAAGACAACTAAATGTGATCAGAGACAGCAGGCCAACAAGAATACAAAACAGATGTTTAGGACTGGGTCACTGACAGTCTAATTGTACTTGGTTTGGATGGTGATCAGCTAGTGAGGAATAGGAGTGTTTTGGTGTTTCTTTGCTGGCTCTGCCTCTCAGTAAGTATCCAAACAAGTTATACTGTACACAGGCTATGGTTACAGTCGAGGACTTCTTGTCTCCCTGCTGAATACATGTGTAAACAACTCAAATTAAACTGCCAGAGATAGTGTGGACAGACAAGAGAGAAAGGTAAACTTTCCTTGCTTTCGTACTTAAGCCTGCTGTATTTTTTGACTCAGCTTTCTGTTTCTTGTATCTCAGGTTCCAGCGTTATAGTGCCAAAAGTTAATGAAAAAGGTTGATCTACTGTGTATATAAAAACTGGGTGATGTGTCGGCTCTTGGCTTTCAGCACCAAAACTTGACAATGACCTTTGATTTTCAGGAGGGGTAAAGTATTTGGAAAAAATGGGCCGCAAATAGTGCAGCATTTTACTTATAAACCCTCATTGTCTTTCACGATTCAGGGGATATTTACACTTATACTACATACACTTTTACTACAAACTGTTTACACTGTCAATCTTTTATGAAATGTGAGGCTGTAAAATATTTACAATAAACCTGCAGTATGTCTAATGAAGTATTTACCACGACACAGTACAGTGGGGTTATCGAGCGAGCATGTCTCATCATGTTTTGTTGTTAGACTGCTGACCCAGGACACTAAGCTACTAAAAAGACCACTTATATCAGAAAAAAGGCTACTTTACTACGTCTTATAATAAGAGTAAAAATGTGTGCCATTTCCATCAAAAGGTGCTAAATGCAAGATTGGGAGCATTTCAATTGTCTCCACACGGCTAAATGGTAAATGGACTTGCATTTGTAGAGTGCTTTTCTAGTGTTCCAACCACTCAAAGCACTTTACACTATGTGTGCCATGTAAGGTGCCAACTTTGCCCATCAAGATATAAAACAAATACTGAGTCATGCACTGATGTAAGCCTTCGGGAGCAATTTGGGGTCAAGTGTCTTGCTCAAGGACACATCTACATGTAACTACAGCAGCTGGGAATTGAACCACCAACCTTCCAACTGCCACAGGGTTGGGTGGCAATGTGGGTGAGTGCCTGCTTTGGTGTGAATGCAGCCTTAAAAGCACTAAAAGGAATGTGCGGCAGGTCTGTTTACATTAACATAGTAAGAAGTATTTTCAAGTGCAGATATGGAAAAAAAAACAGCCAACACAGTTTGAGATATCCCCCAGAAAATAACTTTGATCAGGGCACCATCTTGTGGATGTTACGGGGAAAAGGTTGGATCTTTGTGGTCCCAACTGCAGCAATGTAAAGAGGGTCTGCATGTTCAATTCACAATTAAATTACAGGTCTTATTAAAAAATAGATACTTGAATTTCCTTTATGACCAAAACAGTATGTAGTTTTTATGTATTTGTTCATAATTGTCATTCACTTAATATATTTTTAGTCATTTTAGTGTCAGGTATGTACAGTATTACAAAAAGTATAAGACTTTGCCAAGAGAGACTAACACATTTATTAGGATTACTGTAATATTATTATCCAAAAATGGCATTAATAATTAGCTTTTTCAGCCATTTTTATGACAGCAAATGTAAATTTAAAAAAAGTTAACTCAGGAAAAAGTTTGGGTAATAAAACACATTTAGATTGCCTAGTTTTAAAGTGGCTTCAGGAGCAAAAGTACAGTAAATAAAGCAAACAGCCTGTTAGTGATGAGAGGACAGGACAGCGCTGCAGTGTTCTGATCACATCATTATTCAGTGCAGCTTTACATCCATAACCATTTAAAGGCCGGCTGCTTCCCTGTGACCTGGTTTCACAACGATGCCATCATCAAGATCACTCGACCTACTTACCCATCCAAACTACCCAACCATGTCATTTGATGTCGCCATGGAGACCACCTGTTCTGCGGAGGCCAGCAGATGGCGGCATCGACGAGGCTTCTGCCTGACATGTTCCTCCCTCAGACTTGTCCTGTAGGGGTTGACTGGGCTCTGACAGACACAATGACGCAGCTATCTCTGCTTTTGGCTCGGAAACTGTCTGTATATTTAGCACCTTGTTTAAAATTAGAGCTCAGCACATGGGGAATATATTAAGCTGGCAGTTTAAATAGATGATCTGCAGAGTCACACATACTGTATGTCCATAAATACTGTGGAGATGTAATGAGAAGTTCAGCTTTCAGGGGAAGCGAATATAAAAGCATTTGACTAAGTTTTGAATTTGTAGTGTACTCAATAGTGATCCTCAGTTGTACTTTTGAAGAAACAAACGTTCTGCATTCATGAAATGTGTTACAAAGGTTACTTCATGTCATATGACTCCAAGCAGAAGAGAGGCATACTGATTAATTACAACTACTTGCACTGATACAAGTCACGCAATTACATTTGATTTTAGACAAATACACTTCATATATTATACTTGCCTACTGTTGATACATGACTCTGAAATTCTTTCCTCTCTACAGGGGGGTAAAGAGCAAACTGCCAAGCTTGCAATAGCAAAAAAAAAAAAAAAAAAAAAGGGGGGAAGAGGGGGGGAGAAAGAAAAAAAAAAAAAATTTCCAACACTGAAAGAAAAATTTCCTCTGGTGGGAGTGGTCTCTGGGGTTGCCTGAAGAAAAACTGTGATGAAAATTTAAAAGGAAAAAGGGGTGAAAAATGTGTGTATGATCATGTATATCTAGTCTCTGGGAATGATGGGAAACCAGTTTGCTGGACGCCATGGGAAGTATGATAAGAAACCACCTGTATCTTAGAAATTACAAGGAACTACAAGTATCTTAGAAATACAAGGAGACAATAAGGATTAGAATTTAAAGAATGCACAATATAAGGAAAAACATACTCTCATGTGGAAACATATAAACAAGTTTCCTAATTTTTCAACCAATTCTTTATGGTGATTTTTATGGATAAAAATTTTGATTGATGTTGAATTGAAAGAGAAACCGATACGCTTTGGGCATAAGGAGTTTCAGTAACATGTTCTGGTCTTTTTCATTTCTGTTTAATTATTTAAATTTTTTTTTGTTTTTTTTTTAATATTTTTTTTTTTTTTAATAAATTTTTTTATTTTTATATTAAAAAATAGTGTGCTGCTGCATTGGTTTACCAGAGTATAAACCACCATACTCTCAGTTGGTAGTCAAACATGTGCTCGCCAGTCGTTAGCATTGGTTTAAAGTCAGTGGGTGTTCATTGGCATGTTAGCGTATCATGTGGTTTGAGTCTGAGCCTCACCTTGGACTGCAGCCTGTCTCATAGTGGCATTATACCCCGCTTAATGTTTATTTAATGCTTACTAGCAATGAAATCCAATTAAATCACTCAAAAATAGAATCTTGTGTTAAATAGTGTTTAGTGCAGTTAGTGGTTACAGAAATAAATGTCATTAAACGTTATCTGAAAGGCCATAAAGACTATTTGGCATATTGTGTTTGCTTTTGGTCTATGAATAAATAGATAATTCATGGCCTGGTCACTGACAATGAGCTACATGTGGTGTGTCTGTGCATGCAAGACTGACATAAAGCAAAAACAAAAATAAAGTGTTCCCATGATTTGGCAATTATGGTGGGAATAATGTCTAACAAACAGCAATATAATACAAATGTCAGGTTTTCAAACACTGCAATCGTGCTGCAAAACAAGTAAGTAGTCATGTGAGAGTACTCTATAAATTGATCAAAGACATGTGTCACACTTGCATTGTTAAATTACATTTCAACAATAACAAGTGCTGTCTTTTGTGTGCAGGGACAGGTCAGTGAGGTTTCACATTTAGTAGATTTAGTAGATTAAATGTTTGTGTAAATCTGAGCTGATCAACTGGATAATTTCAAGGTCATCAGAAAGTGTGTTCTCGCCACCAGTGTTGGCGTAACACAAAACAAATGTCCCACTTCCAGAACAAAGACTAAACTGACTACTGAATATTTTCGAAAATGTGATATCATCTGCATTCTTGTTGCTTCAGTTATGGTACAGTATGTGTGCGTGCATGTCATTGCATTGGACTGAACAACTCATGTTCCTAAAGTTCAGCTTAAATGGAGATAAGAGAGAATCACAATGCGTAACATTACCAGGTCGTGTCAGTTTTTCCAAAGTGAAATGGTCAGAGTAACTTTAAGATCCAGTATGTAACAATTAGGGGGATCTACTGGCAGAAATAAAATATAATAGTAATAACTATGTTTCCTTTAGTAAATAAGCACTTGAAAATATGAACTGTCGATTTTTTTGTTACCTTAGATTGAGCCGTTTATATCTACATACGGAGCAGGTCCTCTCCACAGGGTCCACCATGCTGCAACGCCAAGTTTCTTCAGTAGCAGCTTGAGCCAGAGTTGATAACATTACTCACTCCCAACGCCACCATTCTCTTTCTTTTGCTTCACCACTCACTTCCCACGTACACATCTGCGCTATTCTCTTACAACAACTGGTTGTAGAGAGGACCATTCGTGTTTTTGCGTCGGCCACCGTAGTTCTTGTACCCGTCTGGCACATGGTTGGTTGCAATCTCAACTTCACTGCTGGATACCACTGGATCCTACACACTGTTCCTTTAAGATACTGTACATTATCTTACAAATACTTTGAAACTATAGACTATTTATTTGCAATGTAATCTTTGTAAAAACTGTTCTGCTTGTCAAGCAAACAAGTTTGTTTTCAAAGTTGTTTGCAGTGTAAACTGCAATAGCAACAATAACCCTTGTTCTAAATGAAAACCAGTCCAAACCCAAAAATCACTATTTATATTACAATGAAAACTACCAGTTTTAAACAGAGAGCTTTCCTCCCATTTACAAATACCAGTATTTCAACAATGCCAAATGTTTTTTTAAGCACCTGCAAAAGTTAAAAAAAAGAAGAGCCAACATGCTGAAAACTGTTCTCAGCAAGCCTGACTCCAACTCCACAATTTACACCACAAGTGACGTACAAGTGTCTTGGACTCAGGCTGCAAGTATTTGTGGCTAGCCTGCAGCGAATTCCTTAACTGTCACATTACATGGGTTTTACAGGGTGTAGCCATTCTCTGCTGGCGAGGAGTGGTTTAACTTCGCGTATATCTACCAGCTAATGCATGCTAGTTTCATTCTTGTTGGGCCTGAAAGGGACAAGAGATGGGGACACTGGAGAGGGAAATGAGGGTGAGAAAAGGGGGCACAAAGACATACAAAGACAAGTCATACAGCTTGTCAGTGTGCATCACTGTGTGAGCATGTGCATCTCGGCCTGCACATGTTGCATGTGTATGCATGTCCTTTTCTCTGTACAAATAGGTTGCTGGTGGGTAACCACCTCTCCTTCAGGCTAAATTGGAGTCAGCTAACACTGGAGGAACAAATGCAACATAATACTTGAGTGCGGATTCGATATAACGATTTTGTGATATTTGTAAACATTTTAACACTAAATTAAAAGTTGAGTCTTACACTTTCAGGGGCTTTTAATTAAAATAACTAAAATTATCCATCCATCCGCTTCAACCACTTATCCTGTTTAGGGTCGCGGGGGGCCTGGAGCTGCATTGGGGGTACACCCTGGACAGGTTGTCAGTCGATCGCAGGGCTGACACATAGAGACAGATAACCTTTCACGCTCACATTCATGACTACTGGCAAATTTAGTCATCGATTGTACGTGGTCAGAGGTGTCCTGAAGCCAAATATATGAAGAATGGTCAGGCTTTATTTATTAATACATTTCCCTCACAAATTAGTGGTATTTTTTTTTTTTTAAGTGGTACATTTCCTGCTCTATGAACACTTAAAAGAACTAAAGTGAGTTGAGCAACAGAGCACCGTTATCACTGTGCACCTGTGACCCAGTTGCAGATCAGCCCCACTCCGATTAGAATGACTTATTTTTACATGCCAATTTTACTATATAACAGCTCAGTAGAGGGAGGAGATCGGTATTGCAAATGATGCATAGTTGCAAAACACTAAAAAAGTTGGTGCCGCAGTCGGACCAGGGTTTAAATGGCTCTGATTTTCTTTCATTTGTATTCTCACACTCATTCTCTCTGCCTGTAATGTGATCTTGTTTGTGCTCTTTCTTTCTCTCCTTGTGCAACCCATGGAGTCTTGTGCAAGGCCGTGTGCTGTATGATGGAGCAGCAGCAGATGAGGGCCAGAGAGCAGCAGGTGGGCTACCGGGGCGCAGCAGGGCTCATCTTTCCCCTCATCTGCAGCACACCAGTCCTGTGCAGTATGACCCTACAATACCTTAATCTCCAGAGGACTCAGTCTCTCTTTCTTTTGCATTTTCTGTCCCCCTCGTTTTGTGTCTCCTAGATGCAGACAGACAGAACAACACACCTCTGACGGTGCAGCAGTGAGGGCAGGGCCTTTGTCTTGGACAGGCAGTTTGTTCTTGTTCTGCTGTGTTTTACAGTACAGGCTTACATAAGTAATCAGCACATGAGCAGCTGCTTTCAAAATGGACTCCAGGGATGTGTTCTCTTCCACATGCAAGCTCATACATACATGATGGCACTCAGACAGTGCAGCTGTCTCAAGATGCTCATATACTGTATACATAAAAACAAAAGTTTTTTTCTTCAGACATTTTTGCAGCGTAACACTGTCATATTAGCGTGTGCGAGATAGCAAGGCGTCACCGGAGGATGTTTCCTTGTCCTTGGTGCCTGTCTGGGCTCGACGGCTCTGACGAGGGCCCCAGATGGGGACTGAAGCGGGGGTTGGGGGGTGAGACAGGGATGGGGAGTGAGGGAAAAAGGGAGAGGGAAATGAAAGTGTAAAGAGTGTGACGGCAAGTACGGTAGAAACAGAGTGACGTGGGAAGAATGAGTTGAAAAAGGAGTAGAGAGACACCGAAGCAAGGAAGACAGTGTAAGAAATAAAAGGATGGATGGAAACAGAGTAAAAGGCGGGCAGGGAGATAGACATGACATCTGAGAAGAGGGTGTGTGCGTTAGCAGTGTTTGTGTGTGCATGCACGTGCAGAGCAAGCCTCCCTGGAAAAATACCAGCCTTCCTTCACTGATCTCCGTATCACAGTCCGCTTAAATGTTCTGCTGCACACCCACCACAACCCATCCTAGCGGCGGTGGCACCCTGCACTTCTCCTCTGCCCCGGGTCCATCATTCCTCTCATTCTTCTTCTCCCTTCAGGTCCCCTCTTTTCTTTTCATGCTACAGCCATTAAAGTGTAAGAAAGTAGCATGGTGTCAAGAAGTCACTGTTCTTAATTTGAATTCACTGGCTCTGAATGAGAGCTGTTAGTGTACTTGGGAACTGAGCAGTTTGTACTTGAGAATTACAGAAAGTTTAAACTTTTGAGAGCTTTGAATATATTCATTTTTTATGTCCACAAAACAAAACTACGACTCATGACTGCTGGAGCTGCTAAGACAAGAGAGCTGAACTTGATTCCAAGGTTTTAAAATAACTGACAAATCTTTGGTCTGTCAGGTCTGGAAATATAAAAATTACAAAGCAAGCTTTCATAGGCTTCAGACTGCAGAAAATGCCCATATAACCTTTTCAGACTTTACATCCAGTCTTAAGTTGCATGGTAAAACACATGGTAAAAAGATCTGATTATTGTATTTGAGAGGTGCAAACCCCTTCTTTTCTGTTTAACATGAGAGAAACAAGCCTTAGACTGATATTTAGGTTTGTAGGAAACAAGAATTAAAGAGATGGTTCTGTACTCTGATTGGTACCAGTTGTTCAAGCTAGTGAATAACTGGCTATTTATAGAAGCAGGAAGCGAGCTTCTCATGAGTCACTGCTACTTCCTAAAGTACTAACTGCAGGCCCAGTGCAACTCACAGTCTAATTACCAACATACTGTACACAAGCAGATGACTGCAAGAGTGAATGAATACACAATTTACCAAGAACTGAATCAGTGTTACAGTAAATGAAGTTATGACAAACAATACAGTTAAATTTTCCATCATTAATGCCACAAGGTTCGAGTGTTACAGTATGTTGTCTCTATGTACCTGGGTCTCTAAATGTCTTGAGTATTTCAAGTTTTCAGAGACGGTGTTGCACACCTTTCAGGCCACAGAGTCCAATGCACACTAACATGCTCATCACGTATCGAGTGCAAGTGAAGCAGTAGACTTCATTATCCTCTCAAAACATTAAGTTGTAGACACAGACTATAAGAAGATATAAGATAAGATACAAGAGGTGGACAAATGGTGCCTTCAAATGGGGTCGTGTTTACCGTGTTTATGAGATGGGCCCATATGAAGGCCCCCCTCATATCGTATTCACGACCTCATAAGTGGAGAGTTTCTGAAAGCTCAGAGTTCATGACTTTTGAAGTGTTTACTGACATTGTGACAAATGGTGGAGCTCATGGAAGTTCATATCTCTGAGCACAATAAGTTGATATTGTACAGTAAATTGTAATTTTAGTCATGTATTGTTTTTCTTGGTAATTTCATAATATGTCTAAAGGAAAATGTTGATATTATCAATGACCTCATCTTTCTCCTCTGTCATTATGCCTTTGCATTTCCTTCATTATGTTACCCACTTGCAGACTTGCTAAACTGTTAGCCTTTGTGGCTTCTAGACTCAGACAGAAACGTTAATATTGCCATTGCTTAGCAGCAGTGTTCTTCCTGACTTCATGACAACCACTTGAACGAAATGCAAGTCATGTTCATGACTTCCCATCTCTTAAACACAAGTTCACAAGCTCCATTTGAAGGCACCAGTAGTCACCATAACGTCACCCATTTGTTTGTCTACTGCCATTTTGAAGCCTTGAGTTTGGCCTTTTGGCCATTGCCATGTTGGTTTCTTGCATCCAGAAGTGACACCAGAGGGTGGAGCTAAGTACAACTGAGTGCTGAATAAGACATTTTTAGGCACCCAAAATGTTACAATTATCTTTCATGAACTGAAAAACTGTGTAGGGTTTAAGTTTTAAGACAAAAACACAGACAACTCCAAAAGCGAACAACACCAGGGTAGTGACCTGTCAACCACAAGGTAGCCATGCTCCAAAGCATTATTATGTATTTGACTCTGAATGGGACCATAATTTATTAAATGAACATCATGTTGTATTGACGAAGACTTGAAACTAGTGATTGAGACATAAAGTCATGTTTACAATGTTTACTGAGGTAATAAATCCAGAGAGAAGTAGGGTCATTTTCTCATAGACTTCTATACAATCAGACTTCTTTTTGCAACCCAAGGAGTCGCCCCCTGCTGGATATTAGGAAGAATGCAGACACTTCAGCATTGGCTTCACTTTTCAGACCCAGAGGTTGACCACTGGCTATACACTATATAAAGCTAATCAAAAGCTGATGAAATCAAGAAGTATTTCACTTAAATATGATAACTGTGTTGATGTGAGCACACACTATTTCCTGGAAGCAGTACTTACCCATGTAGACCTGGGATCAAACCTGCATAAGGATCAGTAGAAAAGACTTTTTGGTCAGCACTACAGTAGTCATTACTGTTATGTTGCACACTTTTGCTCAGAATGACTGAGTCTGCAAGAAAGACACAGAAACTACTTGTCAATCAGCCGCTTAGGGTAAACTGATCAAACAGGAATATTCACAAGCTTCACAGACTCTTGTGTGGAGGAAGTTTCAGCGAAACAAACACACTTAACTCTTATAATAGGACACCTGCAGCGATTTAATCAGCTTACTGTAATGCAGAGTCAGACAGGTTAATGTGGCAGGAAACCATAATGGGGTTCACCTCACTCAAGCTCAGTCTCGTACTGTAATACTGTCTGATGGCTCGCTGTAAGAACATCACAGAGCTCTGCAGACACAATGCAGTGTGCAACCCATTGCATCGACTGTATCATCTGTGTGATCTCCTTTCTCTTCTGAAGGCACAACAAGCTTATGTTGTGCATGGAAACACTAGTTAGTCATCCAAGTTTCAACACCTCAGAAAACTGGATAAACAGCCAAAGAAACTATCACATTTAATGCTACATGGTATTCATTATTGTCAGACAAGTTAATGGAAAAATGTAATGAATTACTCAGTGAATAATTACATTACTATACAAACTACTAAGCAAAAAACAGTAATTGGCTACATTACTGGTTATTCATTGACCCAATCTCATGGGAAGGCATATTAATAGCACAACATTACAAGGATATTCTGCATGTCATGACAATATATTTTTACCATGTCATTTTTACGCCACGCAACAAAACTACAATAACGGCTGAGTTAGGTTTAGGCAACAACACCACTTAGTTAGGTTTAGGAGAAAAATTATGGTTGGCCTTGTAATAGGTACATAAACTAAGTACAATACATATGAAAACTATGTAACAGAAGTGCAGTAAACACTTCACATTAAAAACTTCACTAAAAAACACATTGCTAACTTAGCTTTCAAAACAAAACACTGGTCTCAAACACCAGTCTACTGGTTGAAAGTTCTGTGTTTGTTGGACCCATAAACCTCCCGGCCTGCCCAACATAAGCGGTCTATCTTACTTTTTACTCTATGTCACTAGCTCTGAGCATAGCATATTTACTATGGATGTGCTTACATTACAGTACAGACTACATGCCATACAGATTATGCCTTTAAAAAATACCAAAGACCTATCACGCCCACAATATTCTGTATTTAACACCTATAGAAACAGAAAACAGGACACTGTGGTTTAACAAACAGCCAGCCTTTTGTTAGGAGATATTTACTGGGCATTAACAGCTAACGTTAGCTCCAGAGAAGTCCCATCTGTAACCGAATGTAGGCAAAGCTACTGGTGGCTGGCTGACAACTAATAAGGCACAAGACAACTCTCTAAAGACAAAAAGGACACTTTTTCTAATGCTGTGTCATCTCAGCAGACCATTGTTGAACTGCATGCAGATTCCATTTCCTCTGAGAAGAATCTGCCCATCTATCATAATACAAGTTTGGACCCAACCTCTAATGCGTTTGTCTTATCCCATTAAGAACGATCCAACCCGTAGAACAAATAATCTGGGGCTGAGCGGGATTTAAGTCTTTGAAATCTCACAGAGATTATCATAGATCCTTTGTCACAGGACCATAAAACATGAATTAGATGACCTTCCTCAGACTTGCATCGTCAGCAGTGTGGCGTCTCTTAACCCAAGTCGAAACTATCTGGAGGGAGTCCAGTAGTCCACTGCTGCATAATCTTTAATTGAATGAGGTGTACCCTCACATCCCTTGACATTGTTTTAATGTTGTTACATATCCTATTCCACTCCTCAACATCCAATGTCAGGTTCAGACCCCTTTCCCCTGTCTTCTTGAGAGCTGAAAAGGCCTCATTACCTAGGCTCTGAATCACCATGGAATAATACACAGATGCCTCATGACCTCCATAGCTCATTAGTACTTTATCTAATAACTCCACAGCTTTGGGAGCTGGTGTACTAGATCCAAAGATCCCTGATTGCAGCAAAGCTGCAGATATCTGAAGAATAGAGACCTGTACAAAGTCCTCAAAAGATGTCAATATACCATTGTGATATACAGTAGATCCACCAATGTAACAATGTCTTTTTCCATACAACCCTTCCAACAAAACCAGGTGCATTTCTCTTGTTTTGGTAGAGGTCATTATTGCATTTGTGTCATAACACTCAGATAAACAGCCAAGTCAGAAAAAAATAATGTTAATGGGGATTTCTGACAACTACAATATCCCTCACGTGGTGAAAACAACAATGAAGGTGTCAACTGGAGCAAAATGGCTGCCACCATTGCTGTCAGCAGTGTTATTTTGTTAACGAAAACTATGTTTAAATATGCTTGTCAACAACCGTTTTTCTATGACTAAGACAAAGCAATGACGAGATGACATTGACATTGTTAAACATTAACTGTGACAATAACAATAGGCAATATTATTGACGAAAAAAAGACAAGACTAAAATGTATTTTAACAAAATAAAAACTAAATAATAAATAATAATAATAATCAAAATATTTCCTTATTTTTGATGACAAAAAAAGAGGAATTACATTTCCTGTGCTGATGAGGCCTTTTGCGGACTACATCAGCAGAAATGAGCAGGAAGACTCCGACTTACTTAAGTTTAAGTTTGCAATGCCAACAACAAGGCTTGGGGAAAAGAATCAAGGTGCTATTTGGCTAGATTATATTGATTGAAATGTTCAGTTCAATCTTTGACTATGACTAAAATGCTCAGACTTTTATTCAACTGAAACTTACTTACTAAATATGATAAAAACTAACAAGGCCATTTGACATAGAAATAAGGCTAATTTAAAAAAGAAGCTGACAAAATTAGCTAGCAATTACCAGGCAGCAACCTACAGTTTTAAAATGTGAAGGCAATGCTGAAGTGCCTTAAACATGCATTTCTTTCTAGCAGCCAGCGGGGGACAATCAAAAATGCTGAACTCAAGGCCTCAAAACCGTAGTCCACAAACAAATGGGTGATGTCCCGGTGACTATGTCCACTCTGTATATACAATCTATGGTAGTTACATCTAAATAAAACATTAAAATGAACCCAACAGCTTTTTAAAAAGGGGTTACAAAATTACAAAGTTTGTACCTGTTTCACTTGTTAAAAAACTGCTCCAGATACACACACAAAAATTGTGGGGATGACCATACTGGAAGATGCGAGGTGGGAGGTTTTCCTATTCTTCCTGTTTAGCTGACATTTTGTGAATGCAGCATAACCGCCTCCTCACACCTAGAGATGTGACTGTGGAAATTTTCCCACCAGTACGTACTGTGACAACACTGTTACCGATTACACTGGACATTTTACCAAAAAAAAAAAGATCATGGTAAATATATGCAGCGTGTTTACTTTGATGTTTAACACCGGGTGGTGGTGCGTTTGGCCTCTCCGGTCCAGCTTTTGCTGCAGGGCTGCAGGTTTCCACCCTGCGCTACACCGGCTGTGATCGCTCCATCCTCCGCACAGCGATTGCCTCATTAATGTTATGGTTCCCTTATAGCATTGGGTTTAAATCTGAAGGTGCTATTGAGTTTCACTTTGCATCGTCTTGTATGTCAATTATCTTGTGTGTGAAATATGACATCTGCTACTCTAAGCTGAGATGTATAGTAGATGCATTCATGGTCAGTTTATAGTGCCCATCGTCCAACGATGTATATTGATAACACTGCAATGAAAATTAACTAAATGGGTTTTATTTCTGTAAAAAAAAAAAAAAGCAAAACAGTGTTGGCGGCGGTGGGTACGTAATGTAATCGGTGTGTACCCAACCACCGTTTAACACTGGAAACAGACTACCGTGACAAGCCTACTCCCCACCCTGTGACTAGCGACGCAGTCTGTCTCATATCAACCCTTCATTAAACTCCCAGTAAAACAGCAAACAAGTTGTCTCTCAAAGTGCGGAAATAACAGAGCATTACTGGGATTACTAACTGTAATGAAATTTCCAAATTTGAAATTGTAATCTCTACTAATGGCCACAGTACTTGTTACTGTAAAAAACAATCTCATTATTGTAAAGTTTGAACAGCAGCGCTTTACAATAATGAGATTGCTTTTTTGAGTGTGAAACTATTAGTGAGTAGTTAGAGGAAAAACACACCAAAATTACAGCCAAAGCATGAAACCATAACGCTGTATCTGTCTGGAATACCATACAAAGTCAAACATTTTCCATGACCGCCCCTGTTATGTCATTTGTCCGAGTAAAAGCTGCTGCTCAGCCACCAGCTATTCCCTGTGTGTGTCATTGGCTCTGTCTGGGTGCATGTCTGGGCACGTCGCAGAACGGCCTGACCCACCCAAGTCTGGATCTGACTGCCTACATGACTGCTTTCCTGACGGGTGTGCAGGGGTAGAGAGGGGCTTGGGCTCTTGGAGCGACATGGTGGGGAGAGGAGACGGAGGGAGGAAGGGGAGGTGGGGGGAGGGGGTATGGGGAGGAAGGGAAAATGTGGGTCAACACAGTCAAAGCCCTGTCACATGTTCCAGTCAGCTGGAATCTGGCCTCCAGTCCAAACCAGAATGTTATGTAAGAGGTTATTGATCCGTGAGAGTGCACGTCGGAAAACTGAGTGCCAGTCGGGGAGCTGAGGCATCTTGCTGGTGTGTCTGCCGCAATACTGTCACATGGTGTTGCAGCATGGAAAGCAGACATGTCAGAATATTGCTGGAGGTAGAAACTAATCCAATGAGTATGAGATTTTGGGGTAAAATGAAACAAAAGATCTGGAATGATATTAACATTTATCCTGCTGGTGTGAAAAAGCAAGCCCTGGCACTTTGCTACTGAGGAAAAGAAAGTGCCTGAGAGTGGCCTGTCAGCTCTAATAGCTACCACTTGTCACTAACACGTCTTCTCTCAAAGTCTCCCTATCGCAGTGATGTCATCCCTTTCACCGGCCACAGCTCTGCCAGCCTGTCTCCATCTATTAGCTTCAAAGGTCTCATCATTTTTTTTTTCTTCTTTTTAGGGAGAGTTGCATTTCAGTTGCTACCATCATTAGCTGTTTAAAGTGTCGGGCAAATAAGGGTGTTTGGAAAGAATGGACATTGGATCAGACTGTCTGAGGATAATGTGTTCCTTTTCCACCAGCAAGGCTAATCATATCAGTAAGTAGGCCTTGGCCCTGCATGTGGCAACCAAGATAAACCTTATGGAAATGCTGTTCTCCAGGAATTTGGGCATGAGTGCACATTGCCGTGGCCTCCTCGTCCTTACATGCAAAGGGATAAGAGTTCCCTGTTTGCTGTAGGGAATAGGACCTTTAAACCTAAAAACTCTGCTACACCGGCAGTTCAGAGGTTAATGTCAGCTATGACTATGTATAAAAATACCCTCTCTTTGTAGTTAATTCAGGTTACAGTTCTGTGAATGAGCGTGGTTGACATCACAGCCACGGCAAGCTTATGAAACAGCTGGATCACATGAATCGATGAGAAAACACCCTTTTCTAGCTTGAGCTGTGAGGAAAGTAGGTGACTTGCTAAAGGGTCAGGGTTCAAGTAAGAACATTTCCTGGAACAAACAAACTCAACATGGAGAGGTGACGGAGACTGGGGGCAGCAGTTACAGTTCAGTGACTGCAGCAAAGTACAACGAGCACAGAGAGGACAGCAGGAGGAGGACAGCACTTTGGACCAATGTTAATCTTCTGGGAAGAGAATTATTCCTTTCTCTGCTACTCTCATGAGTGTTATGCAAACAGTCGCCTTGTAAGGACAGGAAATGGTGGTATCTAAATATTCATTCACTGACATTTTTTTCTGCAAAATTACCCTTTTGTTTGTGAATTTGTATGGCTGAAAATTATGAAAAGAATGTCAAGTATGTCCCACCAAACCTTGGTTGAACATCACTTGGATTTTCAAGTTGACTCGTGAGCATGAATAAGAAAATTAACATTCCAGGAAGTCCATTGTGTCTGTAATACTGACACTTACACAGTATAATTTTGGTTTGTATCCATTATCAGGATTGTGTCAGAGGTAGCTATCTGGTTGACAAAAGGGTGATTAAACAAAACTTTGATTTGATGCTGGTGTCTCATAGCTAACAGCTAACATCAGTGTCCTTACAGTATATTTGTCTAGTTTTCGGAAATTTCAGATTAAGATTGTTTTTTGACATGGAGATGTTTTTGAATGCCATTGAACTGCCACTCAAGGAAGTTTTGAAGTAATATTTTGACAAGTTCCTCATACTACTGTATATACTGTGTACTGTATATTCAGAATGAAGCTACAGCCACATGCCGGTTAGCTTAGCTTAGCATAAAGGCAGGAAATGAGGAAACCATGGATGCATGGTAACAACCTGGATACAGTGCCTCCGATTAGCCTTGTTTCCAATGTGTTCCAGTGGCCACTTGCGGTATAGCAAGAAAGACAAATCCCCCTGTGGCCTAAAGGCCCCGACACACCAACCCGACATCAAAGAAGTACTGGTGATAAAAGCTGCCTGTTGAGTTGTCTCATGTCACCATTGTCTTGGCTGACAAGTTGCACTTGAGCACACTGCAAATATAGCCATCTAACAAGTACATCCTGCACCTGCGTGAGAGGATATCATCCTCCACACCAGCAGGTAGTGGCAGCCTGTACTCATCATTCAAAAGGGAAACTGGAAGACCAAGGACTGCGGACACAAGCCGTTGTTTGCTTTCCTCATTTCCGTTTCTTTTCTCGTGCACAGATTCACACAA
Source organism: Pterois miles (assembly GCA_947000775.1). Lineage (NCBI taxonomy): Eukaryota > Metazoa > Chordata > Actinopteri > Perciformes > Scorpaenidae > Pterois > Pterois miles. The sequence continues at coordinate 18,030,586 of CAMQGK010000110.1, forward strand.
ACTGCCAGAATCTCACCAATTTGCTCCGCCGCCAATTTAACATGCCGAATTAGCCAAAAAAAACTCTAGAGCTACTGTTACAGGACACACTGCAAAAATTAGGTTGACAGATGCTCACCAACGGCCCTAAACTGTCCAACGGCTGACAGTCAGCTTAGTGGATCAGGGCCTTAAAAAGCATTTTCCCCATAGACCACAACTGTAAAAGAGACCTCTCTAAAACTGTTGACAGGGCAGCTCAAATTGTAAACAAGACTGACAATGACTCTTTCCATTAAGCATTTTCAATCCATGGAGGTGTTATATTTGGAAAACTTTCCTCAAGCCAAGAAAAGCGATTGAAACATCTGTGAAGTCATCACAATGTAAAGTCTATGGGCCAAGCTGGAGCTCGCGGGCGGGGCCACTGGGAGAAGCACTACTGTGCATATTCAGTGAGACACATACCCTGAAGCTAGAAAACTTTTTCGATGGAAAGCAGGAAGCATACCACGTTTTGAAGCATATTTTAAATAGTGGCCAAACAATGGTAGTATAACTTCCGTGTCTGTCACATGATGCCATTGGGCCCAAACAGACTTCCCCCCATAGATTTACATTAGGAAAGAGACATCTGAAAGTTAGCGGATATTTTTTTTTAAGGTAAATCAAATAAACCCAGTACAAACACTCAAACAGACCTTATGTAAATCATTAGGTCCTAAAAGTTGTAAAATGCACTAATAGTTGAATCCAGAGTTAATTTTATTTTTTTTGGCTTCATGGGCCACTGAGCAACTTTCATAGGAATGAGCCCTGCCTTGAACGCTGTTCAAGGTTCTCCGCCAGTTCTCTTTATACATCCAAGGGAGAAACATACAGCTAGTCCGGTTCTGTTCAGTCTTTAAGCTAAGCATTGTGTCTCCTGGCTCCAACTTCATATTGAACAGACAAATAACAGTAGCATTGATATTTTAATCTAACCCTCGGCAAGGAAGAGAACAAGCACATGTCTGTTCTTTTAATGACATGAAGTTGTGAACTATGCCTTTAAGAGGCCCTTTCTCCTCTTGCAGTGGTAGCTGGGATGCTGGAGATGGCTGCAGTTGCTGAATTACTGCTAGCCACAGTATATATATTATATATAGCCCTGTCTTGTCAAAGAGGTGTGCTGACTGTTGCAGGCCTGACCAGAACAATACTCAGGAGTATACTTCTCCTGTGGCCTAATGGAAGTTTCCACTGCTGCTCACAGAGCCGACTTCTTCACAATACTGCTCAGTGTTAACAGTAGAGAGGAAGCCAGATCATAATGTGGGTCATTCAATCTATAGCAGAACTGAAAGGAACAAGTCATTATCAACTGCAAATCTGTGTAACATTGTGAGGATGACTCAGCCATAATCATACTGGAGCAAACAAATTATAGGAAGGGAAGGATTCTTGTGAGAAATGAGTGATATCCTCCAGAGAGTGACTTAAAATATGAATCAGGTCAAAACTAAATCAACTTATTTCCTGACATAGAGTCCGTTTAAAGTAATCATTCCTGCATTCCTGTATCAAACTGAAGTTATCTGAAGACTCATATAATTCCCACGTGAATCATTATAAAACAAACATACGTATATTACAATGGCCAACGATGAGTTTGACATCCCTTGAGGAAAAAAAAAAGATCTGTCTTATGGACTCTGTTCTGCATTTACAGACAACCCTGCAGAACAACCTGGGCCACATACTTTAGTGATCTGCACAAGAGGGAGGAACACTTGGCCTGATTTTGAAAGTGCATTTTTTCAGCTTCCTTTGGACGGCTGCGAGCCGGCACGCTGGCCCTTTAAATCGCTGCAAAGTGTCATCTCACACGCATCCAACTTTGCTGAGTCATTGGGTTCAGACTGCTTTTGTAACCTCCACCCAGCAGGGCTTCTCATTGGCTTCAGTCTCCACACAGCACTCCACGTGGTTGGCTGCCAGCACTACTAATCAGTTTCTCTACGCCAGAGGCCTTTCTTAAAGTGACAGGGGTGCTCCCCTTACTCCCCTGTGACTGATGTCTAACTGACAGACCCAAGAAGCCCAAAGGAGTTTAATTGTGGGTATGTTGGAAAGAGAAGAGCTGTGTGGGTGACAACTGTGAAGAGAAAAACGGGATGGGTGGTGGTGCAGTGGGGCAGATGGTCACTTGGAGTGGTAAAATCAGAGACTGAGGAAGAGTCAGCACTCTGGAGTAAATACAAGAATAGATGCATGTGAGATCTCTGATATCAAACAGGCCATGAAAGAGGTCATTAGATATCAGCAATTCAATGTTGTCTAACTGAAACCTGAAATGGGAAAATACACTTCTCAACGGTGTACCAGATAGTGCAACTCTGTGGACAATAATTAACAGAAAAGTCTTTACTCCCCGTGAACTAAACCTTCTCATAACCACATGGATATTGACATAAATACATGCAGATTTTTAACCACACTAGTAATGTGGCTATGAGGATGGAAATGCGACTGAAATATCTTAATAATCACTGGATGTACAGATTGTGCCCATTTGTCAGCTATTTAATTTCCTTTGATTCCTTTATGTGCTGGTATCCAAGCAATGTAAGATCTACAACAGGGTCAGGACGTATTTATGGATGTATTTCTAGCATTTAGCGCAACGCAAGTACAGCATCACAGAGTCACTAGCGTGGCTGTCTTGTTTCAATACAGAGGCCTACTGGCTCTTACCAGCACAAAGAGCTTAAACATTGCTCACAAGTTCAGTAATTAAAATAAATCATTAAATAAATCAGCCAAACAGACCATATTTACCTGCTGCGTCTCAATTTACTTCCCTCAGAAAAAAGGGATACGACCTAAGTTCTTCACTAAAATGAGCGAGCTGCACTTTCTTGGACCATAATACCCTGATGCTGAATGGCCAGGATGGTTTTGGTAATATCCTCTGCAGTCTGTCAGTGCTGAACTCTCTGACTTATGGCTTCAGGCTCTCAATTTTATCTGCGAGAGTTGGTCTCGCTCACTCGAAGCAGAAAGTCCTCCACCTGTTGTACTGTGTGTGACTATATGCAATGTGTCCTCTCTGTTCAGCTTTGGAAAGCCATTACCTGGCCTGAATAGCTTCCAGATTGCTCCCTGGCTGGCAGAGATGCGGATTGCCTCTTGGAATATGTTTAAGAGAAGGATTTACACACTTGGCGAGCAAAATAAGCGACAGAAAATAGGAGCATGCATTGAGGTGAGACATAGGGATGGAAAACGTGTGTCTCTCACCAACAGGTTGCAGCTAAATCACAGCATTGTTCTGAAGTCTATGCCGTGTGGTTACAACAGACGGAGGAAGTACCAGCATTACGTTTCTACTGATAAACTCAAACACGTGACACCAGAGGCAAAGTGTCAAGGCTCACTTACTCTGTTATGCTTGATCTGTCGTTGCTAAAGGAAGAATGATGCTGTCTTCATTATTGCTAGTAACGCAGATTCACTCAGGCTACATTTATAAAATAACAGTGGAGGTACGCTTCCTCAACCTGAGAAATAATAGTCATTTCATTAAGCTTACAGGCAACAGAAGATCTAAAGAAGCCACTCCAACTGGTTATTGTCACACTAAGCAAGGCCAGCCACGAAATGTGTTGCAGATGTGACTCAAAGGATGCAGATTACAAATTCAGATTACTCAGCAAAGCAATCTAGTCTTCAATTAAGTTTTTTATGCTGCACTTCAAATTATATATCAGTAAAGTACATTTTGTTCATTGTCCTTCTGATTCTCTCACGGGCATTACATGAAAGGTGAGACGCCACGATTTAAGAGGAGCAAAAAAAAAAAACCTTGTCTAATTACAATAAGGTTTTAGATGTTGAAAAGGATATTTATGGCCAACTGACATCAAGTTATCAAATCCAGTGTGCATCCGAAACACCATGTTTCGATACAAAACAAAACAATATGGAAACAATACAAGTAACTGGGTTTAGGCGGAACAACTACGACTTCTTCAGGTTTAGGCAACAAAACTACAACTTCTTTAGGTTTAGACAACCAAAACAGTTAAGTTTAGGCAAGAATGTTCACGTCGTCAGACACAAAGAAAAAAAAAAAGAAAGGGTGGGGGGGGGGGGGGGGGCAGTCACATCCACCTCACAGTGTGGTTAAAATCCTGCCAGAACACTGAGAGGAGGAAGGATTGGTTTCTTGAACGATGTGTGCCCACGGCACACTCCTGCCCAGCTTTGTGAATGCATCAACATAAATTGAGGCGAGGAATAAAAGCTGTGTCACTGCACTGTGCTGAGGCGGCATTGTGTTACTGCCTGTTTCAAATGTTATAACAAAAAGAGCTGACAGGTTGTTGCCTTTGATCTGCGTGACTTCCCTGCTCTGTGCCTCAGCCAAAAGATTGGCTGATATGGCGCTGTATAAACTGTTCTGACATGAAGTCGTGCATTTACAGTTTGTACGTGGACAGGTACATGCTCATACAACGAAACATGCACACAATATCTGTGATCATACTGTATGTGCACAGGTAACCATCTAATGATCCTCACGCTCAAAATCCATGCGACAATGTGCGTGTGCAACATGCACAAACACATCCGCTACATTAAAAAGTCATGAGAGAATTCACTCAAGATTTGGTTCTTCTCATGCATGCACTGCAGTGGCTTTAAAAGACTTCAGGTATCTTCAATTATGCAGCACTGGGCACTGCTTGTCCATATCAGAGACGCTATACTCTGTGCTGTTCATGTCTGCATGTCACATTTAGTCCCCGAACTTTGTTGCTATCGTATCCGGAAAATCACATAGCTAATTTTCTCAACAAAGATCTCATCATGTAAATCACATAATTTTCATTTCACCTTGAATCCTCTGGAGAGAGTTACTTGCACAGCCGGCACTCAAATATTTCATTTTTTTTTACTCTGATTCAAAAGGGAAAATGTAGGACGCTCCATTCTCTTTTCCAAATGTGGAATTGCAGTGACTTCAACGAGCAAGCCTCCAATTGAGGTTTCCATCCACGAGAAGTGCAATCACTTATTTGGTAGTAGAACCCGATTCTTACTCCACTCCCAACCACAGGAATGCTGCGTTTGCTTAAAAAAATGCAAAACTCGCTGAAAAACAGTTGAAAATGCTAAGGGGTTTTGGTTGTTTGGGCTCCTCATGGAGACTTGTTATTGGACCATGGATGTGAAATGTAAATAATGTGTATATAATGAGGTGGATGGCGGGTCGGGGGGAGGGGGGTTGTCATGAATTTGACTCAGCTTCCACATTGCTGTGTCTCTGAGGTAGGCAGTCATTAAAGATCAGTATGCATCTGTACCTCGGCTTTAAATTGAATTTATTTTTGGGGAAAAGCACCATTTCAGTGCCTAATTTACTCGAGAGGTTAGGGGCATTGTATTAGCACCGCAATAAATGTCAAGAGTAAAGGCCAATAAGTCCAACTAGTAGTTGTATTGCCTTTTGGGAATGAAGAAAGTGTAATACCCTAAATCTAATGCCATTTTGTTCTCATATAATGGTAAGCGTTTGCACGAATTTGCTTCCAGTTGCATAAAGTAGCATAACTGCAAAGAGAATGTGTACTATGCCCCTAAAACCTTTGTAACTTATAGTTATAATATAACGGTCTATTTATAGAGCACTTTTCAAGCAGGAAATGCTTCCCAGAGTTGTAACCAATAAAAGACAATGACAGGACATAACCGCAACACTGTAAGCAGCCGTTATAATGCAGCATTGCAAACAACTAAATAAGGAAGAAGTTTGGTTTTTAAATGAGATTTAAAAGCTGAGACGCTGTTAGCCAACTTGATGCTAAATGGAGAGGCTGTTTCATTGGTGAGGAGCCTGTGCAGCAAAGGCTCAGTCACCCTTAGTTCACAATACAGATCGATCAATAGTGGATATTTAAATGTCAATATAATAACGATAGTTTGAAGCAGGAAAAAGACGATAGCCAGCTGGCATATTTTTGCATATGCTGTTTTATAATAAATCTGGGTTTTTTTATCATTCTGAATAATAATTTGTAACAATATCCTGAAATGTGATTTGTTGAATTACATCATTGGAAAATTTTCTATTTATTTCCAAAGGTTGATGCGCTGTTGTGTGGCTTACTTACAGGATTACTTCTGTTTGACTGTATATAGAGCCTCCACATCCCCACGTGACTGGTACCAGCTGTGCAGCCATTGGAGCCCAGTTCTGCCAATAACGACCGTAAAACGTCCTGTCGCCGCTACCTCTGGTTTTAACTTGGGAACAGTTAAAAAGACCCGATACCCACACTAAAAGACCCGAGGGGCCTTTACAACTGGGGATACACCAACCCGGCATCAGAGAAGGCTGCCTGTTGTGTCGCCTCATGTCGCCTTTGTTTTGGCCAACAAGTTACACTCGAACACACCGAAAAGACTACAGCACGTACAATCTGCAACTGCGTGAGACAAAATAACTCTCCACACCAGCAGGTAGCGTTAGTCTCTATTTGTCAATCAAAAAGGGAAACCGGAACACTGAGGATGGCGGATATACAAGTCGTTGTTATATGTACATGAAACAAAGCAGCGTTTGCCAACCATTTTCACACCACTCTCACTCACCACTTAGCTTCATTCCAGATGGCCGTGTCATTATGAAAATATCTGTGTATTGAAATGATCAGATGAAATGAAAGACCAAATCATGTGTTCTGTGTTTTTCCTCTTGACTTAACTCATTCACTTGCTTTCCTCACTTATGTTTCTCTTTTTGTGCTCTGATTCGTTTAAGCTGAACCACCAATCAGAGTGATTTGTCTCATTGACTGTCGCCGCCACCAATTTAACATGCTGAATCAGGAGAAATGCCTCAGATTCGGTTAGACTAGAGCTGACGGTGCAGGTCGATGGATCCTCACCGACGGCTCCAAACTGTCTGACAGCCAACTGTCGGATTGGTGCGTGAGTGCCTTTAGGACAACAAAGGGTTAGAAGTTTGCTCATATACTGCAGCACCAGAACATGCAAGGCCTTACAGTATAAGTGACTCACGACTGTTAGAAAACAAACCAGGCCTTTGCTAGAATGAAACAGAAATGTGTTTATTTTTTTAGCTGAACTGAGTGTCTAAATATAGATAATTAAACATGTTAAACATATGGCAGATCCCTCTGAAGAAAATGTATATATAAAAAATGCTGGACTTTATTAGAATAAAACATTTTCTCACTGACAGCTGAAAACAGCTGTAATTACAAGTTGACCTTATTTAGTGGTGACTGGTGACCTTGTTACATTATTATAGTTACTTGAACTATTTACAATTATTCCAATAGATTCAATTTCATGTGTAGCCTGCTGGTGTAGAAAAGTTCCCAACACTTCACACATAATACTTCCCAGAACCTAATAGGTCAGACGATGAAACGCCTTCCATGGGCGGATGTACTCCCATTGGTCACTATTTCGAGCGCCCGCCTTAGTTCTCACAGAGAATCGCGCCGCCATTGGTTGACGCACCTACTCGTCACCGTGCGTACACAGTGGGAGTCAGCGGTGGCTTTTCCGGTCCGCGCCTGATTGGCCGGTTGTGGGTGCTGACGTCACGACCCTGCCAGCTGATCGGAGTGAGAAGCCGGTTTGAAGAGAGGAGTTGGACCGGAGAGAGAGACCGGGGAGGGAGCCCCGAGGAGCAGCGAGCAGCACGGGGTGGGACCGGCCAACCGGATACTCAGACTGGACCGTTTTTACGTGTCTTTTTTTTTTTTAAGAGGTTTAAACGTTAACACCGGAGACAGCAGACAGGGTGGTCAGGGTGAAGTTATGGGCTTCCCTTCTCGTCGAAACCTCTGGAACTGTCAGAAAAAAATTGATTGAGAGTTAAGGTGTGGCTGAGGGTTTTCTGTGAAGCTTCTGCACTGAAATATGAAAACCGACTGCTTCTACTCGAGTAGTCAGGGCTGAGACTGTTATAGACCTACCAAAGGCTTTATAGATTCAGTCATTTTCATCTAGGAAGATATTACATAACAAACATAATGCCATCTCGATGTGCGCACCTTTTGGTTCACAGTACATTAATAGGGACCATTACGCAGTTAAGAAGTGAGACGAGTGTTTTATACTGCTTGGCAGATCATTTTGGTTTCATACGTGAAACGTAACGGACGTGGCAACTTTACAGTAGCCAGCCCTGCTGCTGAATGCCACAGGCGAACTGGGCGTGGGGGAAACGGTCCGAGCAGAGCCTAATAATCCTCAAATCTCGTCCAGGCACGGCACAAATTGCGCATATTTGACACAGTGACAAGCGCCTCGGCGGAGACGGTGGATTTACCTGAACCAAAGTAAGTGCGACTGTCAAATACGTTTTGCAAACTTTTTTTTTTTTTTTTTTTTAGCGGAGGTGACATTTAAAGGCCACAGGAGAGGGCGTGCTACGGCGTTATATCACAGGCGATTTAACATGTTTTATTATTTTAGTGTCAGACTAAGCAGAAGAAGCGGGTTTGGCAGTGAAGGTCGGTCGAGGCCTATCTATAATCTTTATTTTCTGAGATCCAGCGCGGAGATATGACTATAATGGGATGGGGCGGGTGTGTCTTTTACCGAGGCAAACGTCTGGGCGCTGAATGAACCTAAATCCAGCAGGAGGAGTTGGGTCTATATCACAGTAGTCTTCCCGACTTGTCAAAGAATATGGAGGAGTCCTTCCTCACTCTTGCGATGCGTGTATACGCCGCCAGTCATAATTGAGTGCACACAGGCAGACTGACCCCGTATAGTCTAATTAAGATAAGCTTTAAGTCGAGAGGAAAGCAGATAGAGTGAATTCCTCAAGGCCCCACCCTTTGTAGCGCAACATGGATGTGGAGTTGCCCCCACCTCCTCCTCTTCTTCTTCCTCCTCCTCCTCCTCCTCCTCTCCTGTCTCTCCCTCCGCGTCACTCATTTCCCCTTTCAAGCTTCTCTTATGCTGTTTTTTCCTCCTTCAGTGTCTCCAGGTGTCTACAGTAGATCTTCATGCCTTGAACTTTAAATCTACTTCCAGGGATCTACAGATGTGTTAACTGGTGGAGGTAAGGCGTGGTTGTGTAACCTGTGGAATGCTTATAGCTCTATTAAAGCTAAAAGGTAAGACTATTTGTTTACTTTGCTGATTCTTCTGACATATTGTTGTTTTTTTTTATAAGCTTTTTGCATTTTGCCTGTTTTGTTTTTCGTTGCTTGCTGTTAATTTTTACCGGCAACCCTGGTTGTTACTGTGCTCATCAACCTGTTGCAAGTTTAGCCAATCTATGCACCAGTGTATGTCTACGTCCCCCATTTTCTATGACTTCTAGTGACAGGAATTATGTAATTTTGTAGGCAGGCAGTGTTCAGGGCCCTCGGATGTTTGCTTATGCAATCCCAGCTTAAAGGAATACAATGGGTTAAAATATAACAACTTATCTAAGCTGCAGGTTCCAAAGCTCAAATTCTTCGGTGGAAAACCGTGTAGAGTCCAGTTATGATTCAGTAAGGACGGCCGTCTTCGCATTGTGTAGTAACGGGTGGCTTTTTCCACTTGCACCCCATCTACGTCAGCAGAATGACAGGTCAGACCTTGTCGTCTCTGATCTTTGGCATCAAAGCTCCTGATGGATAACTTGACCTTGTGAAAATCACGGCCATTTCTGTTGGCTGAAGACTTGCCTTTTTTCTTCCCCCCGATTGTAGTTGTGAGTGATTCAGAAGAGGTTCCCATTGCTGCTTATTTTCCAAGGGTCTGCCCAGCACCGAGAAGCTTATTGCAAAAGTAACTTGTCCTTTCCTCCTCCAATTCTACATGATGAAGCAAAGAAAATGCACTTTTCAGGAAGGAGATGCACCAGAAATACTCCTTAGTAGCACAGGTTTCACTTTGGCTTCCCTAACTGCCTTCCCCTTTTCCTCAAGAGTGCCCGGCCTGCTGTAATTACTCCCTCTTTGGGTATGAATAGTGAATTATACATGACGCTGCAGGCTGGTCAGAGTCCGGACCACTGGACACATCTGGATTATCAGGATGTCACCAAATGAATGCCCAGTGGGCTGTTTTTAAGAGAATTAACTTCGGTGGTAGTAATGTCGGCTTTGTCCCACCCACGCCCCATATGCAGGAAGTGCTGCGTTGGACTGGTTTCACGTATAGGAGTGTGATGATGTATCTACAAGGCCTTGCTGACTTTGGTTACAGTGACACGGTATGGGTGTATGCAAAAAGGATGTGAAATTGTTAGAAGAGTCCGAAGGAGTTGTGGGAAATATGGTCCGGGTTAGAAGTTTAAATCAATGTCAAGTAAAAAAGGAAGTGAATCTGCAGCCTGCAGTAGCGGCATTTTTGCAACTCGAGGGCAATTGTTGATTTGTGAAGAATTTAATGACTTTATAAAGTTAGTTGCTGCTCAGGTGACATCCTTATTCACCACTACAAACACCCTGCTGCTACATACTGTACAGTATAGCTCTTTCCCACTCTCCCTCTCTCCCACTCCACTTTTCCATCTTGTGTTTGCTTTATCCGAGCTCTGATTGTTTAGCCACATTGAATTGACCTATGTATGTATGTGTAAGGTATGTGTGTGTGTTAGTGGTAAGTCAGCACAGTCATTATCTCTGTGTGGCTGGATGTGATTAATACAGCCGTCCAGCAGTGACGTCTATAGCGCCACTCCCCAGACACTGAGAAAGGGCATGTAAGAGGGGAGAAAGACTGGTATTTGGTGTGTGTGTACTATAATCTACAGTCAAATGTCAAGTCATCCTGGAAGTCTGAGTGCATGTGGATGCTTTATGTGTGAGTATTTGCCATATTTTATGCAAATGTGTGTACATGTGTGGGTCGGCAAATTGGGAAAGGGTTTAGTCTGCCAAACAGGCCTTTTACTTAACTCTCCAAAATACCCACAGAACGATCTGGAACCGATTTACCAACCGCGCCAGAGTTGCCGACATTCATCAGAGCCATACCATGTAAAAAAAAAAAAAAAAAAAAAAGTGGCATTTGATGAGTCACTCCTCCTCTGCTAACTTGAGCTTGTGAACGACCAATCCATCAAGTGACTCGGTGTAAGTGAGCAGGACTGAACATTGATTGATACTGACAGCCAATCAGAGAGGGGAGGATCTGCGGTGGAAATGCGGTAGCTGCAGTGAGGTTGCACATTTTTATGGCCACACCCAGACAGCCTTGGAGCTAACTTTGACTAGCCTAGGCACTTTTTTTTTTTTTTTTAACCTGCTTTCGGATGAATATAAATTGTTGAATATCTAAATGTTGCTTCTAATACAGTTGTAAGAGGTTAACAAGTATAGAAATTGTAAGCGGGTTAAAAGGGCGTGTGTCTGCGTCTGGTTAAGACAGACAAAGCTCCTTGGCAGGTGCTGGTGTGCCGTGCGTAGGTGTGTCTGGTATCGTCTGATGGAGAGACAGATGTACTGTTAGTCTGTGCCTTGCATGTGTACACATGCACAGGACAAGGATGTGTGGGTGCGTGCAGCATAGGCAAAGTCAGAGATAAAGTAGTTGGTGATGCAGCGCTAACAGTATTCCCCAGACTATATACCGTGTCCCCAGACTATATTGTGACTGCCTCATATGGAGAGAGATTGCCGCCACCGCTCCTCAGCAGGGCTGTGGTTTACCAGACCAGCCCCGGACTCATATGTAAAACACATGTGTGCCTGCCCAGTGGAAAAGGTCTTTACATACATAGATAGAGCCAGAGGTAGTAGCCTGAAGTATACGGAGAAAAAAAAAATTACTGTATGTGAGGAAAGAGAGCTAAACGAAATGTCGTAGGCTCAAGTCCTAGCTTCATGTAGGCACAAGCTGAGCTTAACTAAAGCCGTGCTAAGATTATTTTAGGCCAAGCTTTGGGTTGGTCTCTGCAGAGCCAGCGGTGAGGAGCGGTGGGCCTCTCGGCAGACCGACTGGAATGTGGACCATATGTAGCAGGCATCCCAGGAATGTAACTCGGCCTTGCTGAACTGACCAACCTAAAGACACACAGAGGGGAGAAAGGGATGAAATGAAGGGAGAGCAAGGAGGATGATATTAAAGGATGAAAGAGGGGAAAAGGGAGATGGAGGAAAATGAAAGCTTGGAAGGCAGAAGAGAGCTTAATGAAGCACATGAGATATGAATGCAGAAAAGATGGGAGGGTGGAGAAGTGAGAGAAAAGGAGCAATGGATGGGCTAAAAGGAGAGAAAGTAGTAAAGACAGGTAGATACGTACATACTCTGAAAACTCATCAGGATACTGCAGACAGAAAGATCTGTGGTGAGTATAAGATGGCGTCTTTAGTGTGGACTGCACTGGTGTCAGTATACGAACTAGTAGCACAGTCTTGTTTTTATGCTTGCCATGATGTCTTTCCATATGCAGAACACTGATGAAAATGAATATGCAAAATTTCTTATCAGCGTTTTTTTTTTTTTTTTTTTTTTTTAAGCTTCTCGAATTGCATGATTTTCTGCTTTTCTCTGTTTCATATAATTTTGAATTTAATCCTTTGAGTTTTGGATTGTCAGTCGGACAAAACAAGACAATTGAAAAACTTTTTTTTTTTTTTAATTTTCAACATTTCATAGGCTTGACAACATAAAATAATTGACAATTTAATCAATAAACAAATTAATGATTCACGTGTTAGTTACAGCCTTATTTTTAATTACAATAATCAAGGTGTGTGATGTCTAATCTACTCTGACTAAAACACAGGAGGATAAAAAATATTAATACGGTGACACCGCTTTGTTTAATTCTCAGACTTAACTTTTAATTTTAATCCTCTTTGCATGCATTATTACTTTTTATACTTTACCTGTAGAATTAGAGAACTAGGGAACTTAAAATGCAAAACAAATTTGTTAAAGCCTTAAAATGTTAAGATAGCTTAAAATAAGGAGCATTTACAAGCTGGTTGATTTTACTGCAGTAAATGCATCAGTAATTCTAGTCATGAGGTACCCTATTCCCTTTATTCAATAATTAAAGCTGGTGGATGCTAATGTTGTATCTAATGTATGTAATAGCAGATATGTAATAGGGCGTGGCCTCTGGATGAAATGTGGCCACAGTGTTCTTCCAGCTCACTAACTCGGGGTGAACGTCTCTGTCTCGTCTCTGTTAGCTTAGCACACTGTGCTCTCAGGCCATCTGGGTACAGCTGGGGCCAGAACGGCAGGAAACACACTCACTCACAGATACACACACTTGTACAAACATTTCTTTTTAGTCTAACATACCCCAGCTATATCCCCTAGACACACACACACACACACTGCTCAGTGGAGTGTGATGAGCCTGCGGTTGAAGGGCAGTTGACCTCCACCTGCCACGGTTTTTCATTGACCCACCATCATCAGCTTATCATTTCATCTTGTGTCAGTCTTAATCCTCATCAAGCTAATTAGAAATTTAGCCCTCAAAACCAGGAACCAATAAACCAAATTACGATCTCTACATTGTGTGGGAACCCACTCAAGTTTGGATGGTAACCCTTTATGGGTGGTGATCTGCAGCTGGAGACGACAAGCTCAAGCAAGTTGGGTTTGGACTATGTGAAGTAAATATTTGTCTTCACACAAATGTGAAAGGCAGAGGTCAAAGGGTAAATCAACTAAGTATGGTTAGCTGAGTAAATTAAAAGGTAAAATGGCTTAAAAACACAGACTGTATATAAAAAGTGGATGTAGTCACTGTGATGTCACTCATTGGTTTGTGGACTGCTACTATTAAGCCTCGGGTTCAGCATATTGGTCGTTGTCATCTTGGTTTTTGGCTGTCGCCATCTTGTTTTTTCTTGCAACCACAAGTGAAACAAGAGGGGGAGCTAAGTACAACCGAACGCCGAAGACATTTTTAGGCGGCCAAATTAATTACAATTACCTTTCATCAACTGAAAACACAAAGTTAAAGTTGTAAGACAAAAACACAGATGACTCCCAGACCGAACAAATGGAGCAAATTTTGCAATTAATGGTTGATCGCTTACAAATTTAGTGTCGCATTACTTCCTTCTGCTGTTCATCTATTCTGTTTCTTCAGCTACTCAAAGGTTTGTGATGCCGAGAAGAGTCATTAAAAATTTCACCTGTTACTGACGGCGTACGGCTAAAAGTGACCGGACAGAATTCGTGCATGTGAAAGTTGGTTCTGCATTACATGCATCAATCGACATAATCAACATTACAGCTCAAATTGGGACACGATTATGTTTCACGTGTTCATAAATTGAAAACTGGGTAGGAAAACCTCCTGCCTCAAAATCTGGCCATTAACTACTCAACCTGGAGTTTAAAATATGAGCTTGCATGAGGAAAATGACACTGGTCAGTAAGGAGATGGCGTGATTCAGCCCTCCGTGTCTTTTTCTTCCCTCTCTGGAGGGAGGATGGGTGGGGTGAAGGGATGATACTGAGGAGATTCTGGGGATTCGCACCACGCATGGGCAGCTGCCACTTCTTATTCATTTGCCCTACAGGCATTTCCTGTCTCTCAGCACCCTAACTAAACTGCTAGTTAGAGGGGGAGGGTGACAAAGGATATACATACATACAGAGAGAGAGGGAGGATGAATTCACCCGGACTACGGGGGCATTGAGCCAGAGCAAGGGATGGACACAAACAGATACATAGAGAGAAACAATGCAGTCTTTGAGACAGTGGTAGGAAGGGAGATGACAGCCGAAGGAAGCACACAAATCTTTTCTGTATGTTGGGCCTCTTTACTCAGCGTTCACACCTCTACTTCCATCCTTCTGTTTCTGTATCTCACTGTCCTAGGAGCTTTCTCTCTCCCTCCTCTTCACTTATATTTCCCAAAGGATGATTTGATCCATGCGTGTGTGTGTAAAAAATACGACACTTGGTGTCCTTCACAGTGAGCTTGCATCACACACATCCGCAGATTTAGACTCATGCTGCGTCATTGTCTCATCCGTGCATGATGGGAACACCAGGACCAGGTTGTCTGATTCTCACTTCATGACATCACTGAGGCAGATGTCACCCGTCACCCGCCTCCCTCTCTTCCTACACACAGTACTGTTCCCATGCATTCCTGGCTCCAGATGCTCAGTATAAAACCCTGTTAGACGCTCTGCGAGACTTTACTGGAAGTCCCTCTTCCTCTTTCCCACCTGCTGACTTCCTGCTGAGCTGACGTCACCTCTTCCTTCCTCCAGTAAATGCCTTCGTGCACTTGAAGTGAATCAGTCCGTTAACAAGCTGTGCTCACTACATCAAAGGGGGCTGCAAAATTTCGCACTTCCGTGGATAATGACTGTGGCATAATTGCTGTCAGGTTATTGTATTTGTGTATTTTTAGAGCAAAAGTGCCTTGTTGTGATACAATAGTGTGTGCGGCTGAGTCACTTGTGTATGCCATGTTTCATGGGCCCCACCCTTACTGCTGTCTTCAGTCTGGATCCCTCTCCTTCATCTCCAACCCCCCAGCCTCTCCCCCAAATTAAGACAACCTCTTATTATATCACTGTATGTTTCCTACCAGGTGAACAGCTATACTAAACCAAACCTCCTATGAGGACCACATTAGCCTTTTATGGGGCTTCAGTCCACGTTTAAAGAAGAATGCCTAATGCAGGTTCCCGTCTTCTACCAGTGGAAGTTGCTCAACTGTTTCATTTTGAATCATTAATTAATATCCAGATAAACAGCAGCCGTGGGCGCAAATACGGATCATACAAAATAGATGCACAGGCCTCATGCACATGAATGTGCAGTAACAAATGCACACTCCCTCTTTTTCTGTCAGCAGTGTCAAATGGCATTTCATAATTCAAATGGCGCAACTGTGTTTTCGTGCTTCTATATAACAGGGCGTGGACTCGCCCCCCCCCCCCCCATGCATGCATACATTTTCTCGCTCACATACAGCTCCTCATGCATATGCATTATCCCTCACGCGCACACACACTCACTCACAATGATCAGTTCCAATTACTTCCAGCTTGCCTCCTCTATCTCGGTCATTTTGAGAAGCAAGCAGTGTGAATGATGAACCCGCTCTGACAGAGTGCTCGTGTTAGCATGCCTCTCCACCAGAATTACACTTCAGCAATGCTTGCTTGTGTGTTTGTGTGTATGTGTACATCTCTTGAAATTCACGCCCTTTCCTCTACTCTAAACCCATTCAAGGCTGTAGGAGGAAAGCACCGGCAAATATATTGATCTACTCTTGACTTGAAAGCAATTTGTCGTGGCCTTGGGTAAAGAGTTATTGGGGTTGGGTGTGCACATATGATCTAGTGCAGACCAGCTAAGATTGGGCCAACTGTACACTGCACTCTCAGTGTTAACACAAGGAAGTGCACATACTGACATGCACACCAGGGATGTACGAAAATAATACGCATCAATTCCCAAAACATTATTGATTTTAATTAATAGTTCACATGCAAAAATTCATGGCAGAGAGTGGTTCACTTGTTAAACCCTCAACCGCTAACAGTGTTGTAAGTCGGGATGCACCGATACCGGATCAGATATCGGGCTGATACTGACTCAAATAGCTGAATCGGATATCAGTGACAATGGGGCCAATCTATTCAATTCAATTCTATGTTTATATATTATATATATTATATACTGTAATTTCAATTCCCTTTATGTTTTGACAAATTTGTAGCTGCATTAGAAAGGGTGAATTGTTATTCCTATTATTTTTGAAGCTGTTGGTGTACAATTTAATTGTTGTTATAAATGAAGATATAATGATATTATAAATCATAGGTCTAAAACAAATGGCATGTTTTGGATTTTTTTTGTAGTCTACATTGACATTTAGAATGTTTGCCAGGCAATAAATAGTAATTTTCTTCTTTCCAAGCAACACATGAAGTGATTTAGAATGAACAGTATTACTACGATCCCAACTCCCATGAACATAATGGGTGGTGCCAGACGACTGAATCCCTGCAAACGTAACAAATAAATTTGATGTATTATAATTTTTTCTGTTATAATGGAAATCAGTTTGATATGGGGCAAACTTGGATATGTGCGATTGTTATACTGGTACTGAGCTAATTAGTCTGGGGTGTGCCGTTTTGTCGCTTTAATAAATCTAACGTTAGCTGTTCTGCCAAGCTTGTGGCTTTCAAGGGAAAATAATTTAAATTACTGCAATACCAAAAAGAGGAGAACAGGGTGGATATTGTTGATACCTTTCTTGAGGACAGATAAGATGTTTGCCAGAATCTGTTGCAAAGCTGCTCTCATCCTCAAAGCACAGCAAGCACTTATGTAAGATTATCCTACCCGTATGGAAAACAACTATGGTACGCTCCACTATGGTGTTAGCCCGACATTCACATACAGCATGTCTGATTTAATCCGTGTGGTGGTTTCTAGTATCCACATGTTAGCTTTTTGCAGTCTCGATTTGCAAAAAAAACCATTTAGCTTACATTACCACCATGACGCTGGATTTGTATAAATGTCACAATACAGACTGAATGCACTTTTTTTTTTGCAATCGATTTTGGATAAGAAATGGCATTCCTAGAATGGTTCATGGGGCTTCCCATTCTTTCGTGTTTGCCAAGTCATTCACTGCACGGCCCTCTGGGATATGTTGTTATTGGCAGACATTCACAGATTTGATCCATTCTCCGTTCTCTGTGTTTGTTTTTTTCCTTAATCATACTTAGACATCAGTCAAATTTACTGAGAAGGCTCATTACAGCTCAAATTGACAGCCGCTCCCCCAAACAAGTTAGGTTGCTCTGGAAACAAACGAGGGTGTTTCCCTTCCCCCAGAGGGAGTGCTCTCTGTGTGAAGTCAAATCACTTTCTGTATGAGGGTATGTTGACACTTGGCTGTTTTGCAAAGTGTCAGCAGCTTGTGATTCATTTTTTGAAAGTCTCAGAGTGACTTTGCATTTTAGAAGAGTTTGGTTAAAGTGGGGTTTTTTTTTCAGTCAAACCTCCCTACTGTTTTAACGTTTGCCCTCATCCTAACCCCAACCACCTCATCCTCATCACCACTAAACACAACTTTTGGTCTAGTTTTTGTCCTGTCGTGTATGTTTCAGAGCTTTGTCTTTACTTTTGGAGCTCAATAGATATTTAGTCCATCTAAGCAGTCACTGTGTGCCTCAGGAAAAGCTTAAAACACCTGAAATACAAACATACATGGGATGTTTATCTGTGCATATTTAACCAAGAACAATGACTCAATTTGGGGACAGTAGGCCTTGTTCTCTTCGACTTAACTTAGCGCTTGCACGATGCCAACTGTGCTTGAATCACTCATACACACGTAAGCTGTGTACTCCTTGTACACTTACGTATTTGTGCGTACACACTCAGAGGAGCCATTTTCAGCCTGTTGCTTAGGCTGGCTGTAATTGTCCTGGGAATCGTCAGCTCTGTGTAATAAATCACTCCTCTGGTACACAGTGTTCTCCACTCTGGGATGGCCTCTGTGTGCTTGTAGTGTGCATGCTTAACATATCGTGAGCAGAGAAAGAACATAGTTAAGGAATAATAGGGGTTGGAAATTACATAGAGGGAAAAAACTGCAGCTCTTTGTCACAACAGGCACAAGAGGCTCTTCATTCTTTTATGCCGTGTGAAAAACAAACATATACATGCAGTTGGTGTCTAATGAGGATGTAAATTAATTCCATATAATCCTTTTTAGTTTTGCACCTTTTCGTGCTCATTCCTGCGTTTCTCTCAATTTCCCCCAACAGCCTTGCATGTCAAGACAGTATAGAAAACAGGTTTTTCTGACTGTCATTGTAAACACAGGCGCATTTGACGCTCCAGAGGAATTTATGGTGCAAGCATGTGAAAATGATTGTAGATTGTATCAGGCTAACTATGCAGGGCGTAAGAAAATATCAATACACTTGAGTATCACGAGATTGTGGTTTTTTTTATTTTTAATCAATAGTTTACATACAAAGATTTGTTGCAGACAGTGGCTCTGATTGCACCAACAGTAGTGCTGTTACTTTTTTAAACTCAGACTTTGTGACATGATTTTATGATTCTATGACACTTAAATTAGAGTTTTAAAAAAATTGGGAAAATGGGGGAGATCGTAACCCCAGTATCGTGACATGTATTGTATTGTCTGGTTCTTGCCAAAACCACAGATTGCCTATAAGAAGTGAACATAGTTGCTGTGATGTCACCCATTAGTTTGTGGACTTCTTTCTGAAACCTCGAGTTCAGCATTTTGGCCATCGCTATCTTGTTTTTTTGCAAGAAGTTACACAAAGGGGGTGGTACGACCGAACACTGAATAAGACAATTTTAGGTGACCAAAAAGGTTATAATTAACTTTCACGATCTAAAAACTACTGTGAAAGGGTTAAAATTGTAAAACAATGGACAACTCCCAGACCAGAAAACGCTGTGGTAGAGAACTGTCAATCACAAGCATGAATCACAAGCAAATCCTAAAGCATACCCTGCTTTATGGTCTATTTAATTCTAAATGGGACCATAATTTACTAACTGAACATCATGCTGTATTGAAGAAGACTTGAAACTAGAGATTGAGACCATAAACTTATGTTTACAAAGTTTACTGAGGTAATAAATCAGAAGTAGTATGGTCATTTTCTCATAGACTCTATATAATCAGACTTCTTTCTGCAACCAGAGGAGTCGCCCCCTGCTGGCTGTTAGAAAGAATGCAAGTTTGAGGCACTTCAGCACTGGCTTCACTTCTCAGACCCAGAGCTGCCCACTGGTCTTTACTGGGGATGTACATTCAAAGCAAAAATACTATATGAAAATCACTGAATTTGAAAATCGCTGCATTACTCCCCCTTAATCCCATCTAACGCTGTGGATTAAGAGTTTATTTCAACCATATTGTTGGACCAGTGGAAGAGGTGGGTGGAAAGGTAAACCAAGACAGTTTGGTGAGTGTTATTTTGGCTCCGTCAGGTTTGAATGATGATCTGTTCCCGTACTTGAACAGCTGATCTACCTGCTGAAACTATGCGGGGCGAGGCGTCGCTTGCACGCACACACACACACACACACACACACACACACACACACACACACACACACACACACACACACACACACACACACACCCCTGCGCTAACATAAAAGAGCGGAACAACATGCCACACATGTTTTAACGGTAGTAATGTTATTACCAGGGCCAGTGACAGGACAGATAGCTGATTTTTTTAGAATTCAACAACTATTCGAAAAATCGAAAATCATGACCAATCCCTAGTCAGTACACAACCTCACTAACGTATATACTATGTAATACAATTATGATATTATATAGAAAATAGAGATAAGTTGATAGCTTGGTAATGACAAAAGGTGTCAAACATATTTCCACTAGCTTGGGTTTAGCAAGCAATTCAGACCTAATATTAAGTGGTTCTTTTGTTTCACATCATGTTTTGGATGAGTTGCCAGATTGTGCTATTTGGCCAGAGATAGGCTTGCTGTGTCATTCTTTGTCTCATTAGTGTTGTTATGTGGTAATCAGTTTGTTTTATTGTAGCTGTGCTTATCTCTGACCTTGTTGGTATGTGCTGTTTTCTTCTCTGTTCTCCATAAAACTGTAATCTTCTTCAGTTCAAATGCAATCCGTCGAGCACCATGAGAAACTTATCTCCTCGCTACTAACAAAGGCCAATGGCTATCAGGTCTTTATACATTTACTCAATGAGTACAAAAGGAGAAACCTTTGCCCTGGATCTCATCTCCAATATTACACATCCACAATGGATCCCTCTGGATTCAGTACAAGATCAAGGCCCACAGTCCATTCAGACTTGTTGTGGAAGAGGACCATTTGGTCACACTGAGAGTGTGTGTTTGTGTCTCTGCAGTCAGAGCTTTCCACTGTTGCTCAGAGCAGCGTGGGGTTCGCTGAGTTTCCAGGGGTTGTTGGGTTCGCGGTGCTGCTGAGAGCTAGTTTGCCCAAAGTCCCGTCCTTGAACTGTGTAAGAATATGCTGCTAGGGAAAGGCTTTTCAGACTGAGTGACTGCAATAGTTGAAGTCAGTCCAGCTGAATGGAGGCCAGGCGAGACAAATCCTGGGCTACTTGCAAGTATTACACAGTGGCCAGCGGAAAGGGGACGTTAAAGTGGAACATCACATAAAGGGTATTCTTGTCACTTTTAATTTTTAACACACAATTCGGCGATGGTTTCACTTTCACAACTATTTCATAGCAAAGAAGGTGATGGACCAAATTGGCCCTGCGTATTACTCTTCAGGGCTTCATTCTTCTACTATAATTCCTTACACTGACATTCATTTGGCTGGAAATTTGTGGGGTTTTCTCAAAGTGAAATAACCAAATACTTGACATGTTGGTGAAGCAGTCACACACCCAAGGGAGTGGAAGTGTCTGAACTGCAAGGAAAAATTCCTTCACTGAGCCCTGTATGGCTGCTGTAAACCGAACTGCCCCGTAGGACAAGCGAGCTGTTTTCTATCAAGAGTTCCAGGCTGTAACCAGAGGCCAAGCTATCTAGCTAGCAAACGACTTCTGTATTCAATTATAGGAAAAGCAGAGGGAATGCTAAAACAGTAGGCTGGCATGTCCAGCTCTGGTACGCACACGCAGCTTGTTTGTTTAAGCGTGCGTGCACATTTAAACGCGCCGTAAACCACAGTATTCACAAACAAGGACAAAAGAATGTTATAAAGTTTTCCTCTCTGGTATCTTTCTCCTCTCTGCCTCCTCACCTCTCTCCCCCGACAAGCCCCCTTTAAATACGAAGGAGTGTGTGTGTGTGTGTGTGTGTGTGTGTGTGTGTGTGTGTGTGTGTGTGTGTGTGTGTGTGTCTATGCCAAGCAGGAACCGCCACGGCCAAGAGCTGGAGCCAATGTGGAAGCGCCTTAAGATGGAGAAGCAAGTAATGGTTGCTAGATGCTGGCTCCAAAAAAGTCTCCCAACTGCATAAAATTCAATTGAAATTGAAATTTATTTGAAAATACAAAAGTCATTTATTGCTTTGTGAGAAGAAGTTATGCCCTCAACATTTTATGGTGTTTCATTAAAGATATATGAGGACTTTAACAGGAGTATGTTTAGGGGTGTGTTCGATTTATTGACAAGTGTTTAGCCTCAGTTATAGTCACAGATGACATCAAGCAATCAGAGCTTCAAAATGTCTCTTTTTGTTAACTTAACTGATGTTATGCACATATTTTTCCTCAGGTTATGGTGTGTATGAGTACATGTTGGCTGACCTACAGCAGTTCTTCACTGGCAAGCTTTATGTCCTCATGTACCAGCTAAAGCTGCCAGCTGAAGAACTGTTGTGGTTGGCCCTTTCCTGCATTGAAGACCCGCCCATCCCTGGGAGTGACACGAGGATAATGACCCAATCACATCCAGTTTCTTACAGTCATATCAGCTAATACGCATGAAAACCATGTTACTTCTGCGGCACGTTCATGTGTTGAGATTCGTACCGTGACACCTGCCGTATCTTGTAACAAAAAAAATTGCATCATGGGACAGTAGACTGTCATTTTGGGTTAGTTTTCATGATAGCTGTGCAGTTTAGTGTTTGTTCTTAATGATATGTTATCATAATGTTGTTGTACAGTGTTGGCACAATTGTAAGTTTCCCCTGGCTTGCATCATTCCCTAAAAAAAAAAACACACAGTTTAGTTGAGCATCGGCACATTTAAGTCTTTTTTTCTCATTTCAGGATCAGAATATGACTCCTCGTTAAAGAGAAAAACAAACATCTGAAATGGATTTTTAGCTATTCATTTTTTTTTTTCCAGTGAAACTTCTCCTGGAGATAAATATTTCAGTGTTGAAACACAAACCTCACAAAGTTTAGAGGCTGTCCACTAATGCTGGGAGCTCAACAGATCAATAATCACAGTCAAAGTGGTTCTACTTCATGTCTGTGACGTTCATACAAATACATAATCTAAAAAAAATCGTATTGCGAGTGGTGATGGTGCATAGTTGTTTGTGTGCTGAATAAATAATGAGGAAACTAGTAACACTTTAGTAACAAACAGCTGAAGTCTGCTGTCATCAACGCGCTTCTACTTTTACTCCTCTGTGTCCCAAAATACACATAATATGTCTCCTCTGTAGTGTCGCACAGCAGAGCACACATACAAACAGACAGACAGACATCTTGCCCGTGACCCTCAGCAGTCGTAAACCAGACTTCAAGAGAGAGGGCGATGCCCAGAGCAGGATATGAGAGCGAACGTGTCCCTTTAAAAGCTGCCAGCCAGAGTCGAAACAGAGGGAAGGAATGTTCTGAGGCCTTAACAAAACCAGATGCCCCGGCTTACTCTCCCTTGCACACATGCTCTCCGCTGCCTTCCCTCGCTCCTCCAGCTCTTAGTTAACGCCGCAGATGGAAGCGAGAAGTGGGCAGACTCCCTCCCTCAGCCTCAGCCTGAAGTACATCGTCTTCCTTAACGTGGTCTGGCTCGTAGCTCACTGTCTGTGTCCCAATCTCCTTATCTTCTTGTCTGCTCCTCTTTACCTCTCTGTCTGGCAGATCCCCCCCTCCACACGGGAAACACCAACATGGGATTATTCCACTCTCTCTCCTCTGTACATCCTCTTCAAGGAGCACTGCCAGTACCTGCATTAATGCGCCACACTAGTGCATATAAGGGTCACGCCTTGACCTTGTGTAGGTTAGTTTCAGGCCAGTGATTCGCCTGCCTGATCCGCTCCCAGGAATCTGCCTGTGAGTGCATTAAGAGATTGGGAAAGCACCTGCAGTAAGAAAAATCCACCTGACCCTACAGTATGGCATCACTTTGCTTTTATGGTAGGGATGCTAATTTTGGAAAACAAAATTTAAACAATAGCCGACCCTTAACCGATTATTAACCGGTAACCGACAAAATTCACCAGCTCACCCATCCGGGAGCGTTAGCAGCCACGGCGCTGCGTGTAGTGTCGCGGATATGCAGCCACTTTCCCAGTAAAAGTCTCCACCGCATCCTGTAGTTTAGTTTGCAGATTGTCAGTTGTGTGTCTGCCCAGCGTAACATGTATAGTGAGTGTCCGACAACCCGTGTGTGTGAGTGTGTCAGTGGCGTTATAGCTGTGATAGCAGTAGCAGTGCATTTACAGTTCATTTGTCAGTGAATAAATGCTACAACTCCTCAGCTAAAGCAAGCCAAATACCAGAACTTCCTGTATCTTGCAACACCGGCTCAGACTCTCTTAAGGTGGACCAACTTTTATCCTTTAAGTGATGACCCCTCCTCTGAGTTTTACTCAGCTTTGTAATTCATTTCTTCATTTCTTTTAACCGTTTATCCGATAATGTTAAATCATTTAAAATTCTTAATGTCAGTTAACGGTAAAGCAGTTAATTATTAACATCCCTATTTTCCGGCATATATTTTAATGTGTATGTGTGTTTGTGTACCCCTCTCTTCCTCCTTATTTTGCATCCAGATGTGCCACACCTGTGCCACTAGACCCGGGTGGTCTGTACCTGCGCCTGCTCCAGCTGGCATAGCAGCTGGAGCAGGATGAGCAAGCAGAATAGCATCACAGAAAGAGACGAGCAGACTGCTGTTTGGATGGGGAGACGGAGGAGCATCATCAAAGGAGCGCTGAGTCAACCTTCGCACCATCAATCATAATATATTTATTATTGGCTCAGTTATTTTTCGCCGTAGTGCTTTTTATTAAGCCGAAAGCACTGAAAATTACGATTTAGGCTAAGAAATGTCTTATATTTAAGAAAATTGTGCTTTGCCTTTATCTATTTTCAGCGTCATGACTTCTCGCGTTTAATTAAAACAACTAATTGTGATCCATTAACACAACATCAAAGTCCTCAGTCCCTCTTCTAAAACTCCACATTAACATAAGAGAAGACATGATTAAAAAAAATAAATTAAAAAAAAAAAAAAATTTAAGAACATTATCACAAATTTTGGCCAAATTTAATTTGAATGCTGTTCTCCTCTTGCATTGGACAGCAGGTTTGTGTGTTGGGAACTGGACTACAGCACATTAGTGTCAGTCTCCAGGCTTATGGACTTAGCAAACACACTTCCTGTTGGACACATACATTATACAGCCAGAGAGAACATAAACAATAATCTTCTTAAGGTGTGAGCTCTCTGTGAGCAGTACTAGCCAGTCTTTACTCGAGAAATTTTCTGAAACTGTGAATGAAATAGTGACAGGTACTTTACCACAACGTGCCGTTGTAGTGTAGTTATCAGTCAGCACTTAACATGGACCAAAATCATCATGATGTTTTAGTTGAATATTGATTTTTGTCAACCTACATAGATACCATGCTAGCACACAGTGTTCTCAACTCATTTCAATAGCAGGTCCTGTACGGTGCGAGCACAGCACAGGTAAAGCTAATTGTATACCAACGAGCCTTCGGTGGAATGGAGACATAAATAATGTTACTGATTCAGTCCTGACGCAAGTAAACACGCATGAAGTGGTGCCTTCAAATGGTGTCATCCCTATGAACACCCCCTCTTGCGGTATTCACCACCTTATAAGTGGAAAGTTTATGAAAGCTCAGCATTCACAAGTTGTGACATGTTTGACGTCAGAAATGGCGGAGGCCATGGAAGTTAAATTTTCAGCACATCATAAGTGAATATATTGTAATTTTCGTCGTACATTGTTTTTCTTCATAATTTTTGTGTGCAGAAAATGTTGATATTCCAACGGCCTCACCTATTTCCTCTGTCATTATGCATTTGCATTTCCTGCTGTTTTACCCACTTGCTAACCTTCTGTAGCTTCAAGATGCCTACAGGAACGTTAATATTGCCGTTGCCTACCAGCGGTGTTCTCAAGGATTAACCCCTTGAATGCCAAGCACATTGTGTACACGACTTCCCATGTTGTAAACACAAGCTCGCGAGCTTTATTTTGATGGCACCAAATGACACAATGCCGCGCAAGGCCAAAGCGTGTAATAAGAACGCCATTCTTGCTTTAGGAGTGTCATTAGTACATAAGGTAGTCTGTGCTGACTGCAGTGTAAATGCACCCCATAAGTATGCTACACTAAGAGATAGTGACGTAGAATAAAAAGCGAGAAAGACTGCTTATGGTGGGTGGGAGGAGAGGAAGATGGGTGAAGTTTTATAGTGACTTTGTGTTTTCCGTACCGATGCTATATTGTTCCTGTACATATTTTATTTGGTTTACCTATTTATTTTAAGCCCCTCATACACGTGTAACATTCACGCCTTGGCGAGGCAAAACATGACACTGACACGCTATCCTCTGGTGGTCAGACAGGTCTATTACATGCTTCGGCGTGATACCGGTTGTCATTACACCTGTGCTTTTCATGACATGTTAAAATGTGTGCTGTGAAGATTGCTGTTGGGTAGTATATCATTTTTACTAATAGCAAAAATTTTCACTAACGCAGTCATTTAGTCGACATCAGGCTGGCATCTGTCAGCCCAGCAGGCTATAATCTGTCATAGCTGTTGAGGTTCTGTTTGAGCTCAGTGAGCGATACGACAGCCTGGAAGACACTGAGGAAAAATAGATACTGTACATTTTTCACATCTGTAAAGACAAAAGTAAAAAAAGGAGCCAAATAAAGACCATCAAAACCATAGATTGTGGTTAATTTTAAACGGTTATGACAGAATTATTGCATAAGTAGCTACATATATTCTATAACCTGAATTTTAATAAGCAGTGCCATCAAATGCCAAAAGTCTGAGCTTTGCGTGGATGCACCAGACTGACCGAGAGTTTTCCTCCAGGGATAGGGTTGCCAGTGCCCTTTGGAATATGTAATACCAGTCACATCTCTGCACAGCATGTATAGTCATCAGGCCATTGACTTTGACCCCTCGCTGTTAGTAGATTAACTTCATCTGTTCAAGTTCATCTGACCCTCACAGAGAAGGTCACAGAGACTTCCTGCCGTCATTTCCAGAAGATAAATCTTACTCTCTATCTGCTGTAGAGATACTCTCCCTCAGGACATCTATATAAGATCAGATCTTTGTTCCTTATCACTTCTCGTCTCATAGTGCTGCTTTCAATTTAATGACTAATGGAAGTGATAGAAAGTCAGAGCGCAAAGCACTAATGGACAAGATGCACATATCCTAGACGTTTAGATAGGTCACAAGGGTGCGTATGTGCAGGAATGAATAAATAGCGAGCAAGTGTTCCCTGGTGTAGTGTCCGCTGTACAGCCACTGTTCACGTCTTAAGTCAAAGCAGGAAGAAGCTCCAAGGCCAGGTCTGAAGAGGTTTACAACCTCTCCTAAATTCTTCCCTGTGGGTGAAATCATGTGAAAGCTGCTTAGGCAGATTATCCCTGCCTCGACGGCAGCTGGCACGGAGATCTTTGGGAGTGCACCTGACTCGATACTGCTGGTGACGCAACAAACAGCCTTCTTCGCTGCATGCTCCCACAATCCTCCGTGACCTTTAGCCCCCAGAGGGAAAAGTGACTCTTGTGGCCCAAAGCAAGCAGGAACTAAATCAGGAGATCACATCCACACATATAGGTGATCTGATTACCAAAGAAGTGAAGCGTGATAATCAGTCAATTTGATTGTTCAGGAATGTGTAGCAAGCTATTTTAGATTTAGGGCTGGGCAATAATTCAATATAATGATTTATAGGCTTTCAGTTGAATTATATTGTGATGAAATCATATATCGAGATATTGTAATACATGGTCTAAACTGATAATAAGCACATACTAACTCAGAAAAAACTGATGTGAAATATTTTGAAGGAACATTATTTTAAGTTTGTGGTTTTGATTTTACTTCACACTTAACATTACCACTCAGTTCAATGCAATTAACAAATATATATTGAAATATTTATTCTTTTTTCTCATTTGAAACTATTATTTTCATTTTTCACTTTAAGTTCTTAATTAAATGAGAAAATACTCAGTACTTTTCATTTGTCAAGTATTTCATTCACACAGGAGTATTCAAATAGGCTTTGCCGTGTGGTTATTTCCTATAGACTTTATCTATTGAATTAGCAGAAAACTAGCATTTTTTTTAGCTTTACTTAACACATATTTGAATATTTACAAATTGTCATATCATTAAATAACACAATTGGACCAAGTAACCAATGAACTGATTTTGTATTTGTTTCAGGTCTTGATTTATTGACAACATTTTAATATATTTACTTGTTAAGGATAAGATGATGGTTTCCTGGACTACTTTCCATCAGTGTCCCTGGTGTTTAGTCCAATAATGTTTATCAAGATGGAAACAGGCACTAAAGGTCTCATAAGGAGATATATTACAAAATAAGAACAATGATCATATGAACTAACAATCTATAAAAGTAGGGCTGTACCGAATGTAATTTCTTTTTTACATTCAAAGCTGATATTTAGGTTTTTGATCAAGCTTTGTATGTCTGCCGTCACATTTTATGATCATTTTAAAAACAAAGGATGAAAAAATGTTTTTTTATTGTGATTATACAGATGTAATTTATTGCTGCAAGATTAATACAAGTGTCCTACCTTTGTGCCCGGCAAGCCAGAAAATATTTTATTTGATAAGAACATGCTTTGAATTTTGGAAATGATTACATCTATCATTATCATAATTATATTATAGATTTTGAGTTGACTTTACAATTCTCTGGATTTATTGGAAATATATGGATCACACAATCCTACACATCACTAGAATCTAATTCTGCAAATAGTATAATACTAATAATAATAGTATAGCCTCATCCTTGTTTGAAACTGTGCAGAAAAAAACAGGTTGAAATCAGGAATTTATATTTAAATTTCATTTAAAATTCATATGTAAGCATTATGAATGAAGCTTTGAATTATTTGGTACAGCCCTAAATAAAATCTTTTTAAAAAGTATCAACACCCGAAAAACAAATTATATCATAAAAAACAACAGTGGTGACAAAAAGTGCAAAATTAATTTAATTTTAAAGTGCAAATTAATCAATTCTATAAAGGGAATAATGCTATCTTGTAGTCAAAGTCCAGCTTCCAGGTATAAGAATAGTATCTACGTAAAGCCATTGGTACCATATTTTGTCCATAAAATAGTTTACTATAAGATATGAAAAGCCTCGATTTAGCTGCCGCAGCTGCTTTACGTCATTTAAAATCTGGGGATGTGGATTCTGTCCATGTGCGCTCAAAATTTGTCAGGCAACTTACATGTTAATAAGGTCCAGGCATAAGTAGAAGAACGGTCTCATTCCAAGTATATTTTAATGAGGTCCCAGGTGCACCTCATGAAAACACAATGCTCCAATAAAATCCATATCCTAATCACAGACAGCCACTGAGGCAAGTTTTATTAAAAATTAATGCTTCACATGGGAGCCTCTGCCAGGCAGAACCAGAGAAGAAAATACCAGTAGCACAACAATAGTTTGTGAAAGAAATACTTTTCCTGTTCAGCAGTTGCAGAGGTACGCTACAGTATGGTGCTTGGAGCTTTTGGAAAAGTCTTTATTCTTGAAAAACTACAATTTCAGGGGCCATTACACAACCCGCAAAGCTAAATATACCAAACGCGCTGTCTAGACGACAGCTGTGGTCTTTGATATGAGAAATAAAAAGAATATTTAAGTAAAAACAGAGAAATGCAAAGATGAATCACTGTCTCATTCCTGGCAGTATGCGATAGAAGACGATGGCGTACATTTATGGAGTCCAGGGTTATTTTGAGCTTTTTTTTTTTTGCAGATTTTCAATGCGTTCATTTTTATTTTTGTTTAAGACCTTTTAAAGGCTTTTCTTTATGCTACACCCTGTTTTTAGCAAAAACTTAGCTGTAACCTTAGTGTCATTTTGTCAGTTTAACAAAGTTAAAGAAGCCACAATACAAGAAAAGTACACACTTGCCTATAAAATGTACAAATCCACAGTGATAATCACTCAAACTATTACTATGGAACAGCTCAAGGTTGTAGAAAATATTGTTTCACTATTATACAGCTGAAAGATGTAAGAAATAAATCTAATACAGATCATCTATATGTTTAGTGATTTTCATTGAAAGTCTATGTATGCCCTTAGAGCTGCAAAGATTAATCGATTAGTTGTCAACTAGTAAATTAATCAGCAGCTATTTTGATAATCAGTTAATCACCGTGAGTCATTTCTTCAGATATAAAAAGGTAAAAATCTCTGATTCCAGCTTCTAAAATGTGAATATTTTCTGGTTTATTTACTCCTCTATGACAGTAAAATGAATATCTTTGAGTTGTGGACAAAACTAGACATCTGAAGACGTCATCTTGGGGTTTGGGAAATACTAATCAACATTTTTTCTGACATTTTCTAGACAAAACAATTAATGATTAACCTATAAAATAATCAACTGACAATGAAAATAATTGGTATATAATGTAGTAGCCCTATATTCCATTGTAAATCACTGAAAATGTGAATAATTTGCAAAAATATACTACTGTGTGAAAGCCTCACATGAGCACTTGTCTCAGATAGTCTCCAAGTGAGAAATGACAAATGCAAAATGCTTTTGAAATAACCACATTGACTTAAAATGAGTTATCACTTGATGAATGATATAGCAAAATTTGTGAAATATACAAAAACGTCAGCAACTCACACATGAGAATTGAGGAGGAATTGTAGAAATGTGAGTAGCTGAAATGTGGTGAGGTCTGGTTTTTCTCATGCCGTCTTTCTTCAGGGTTGTACAGTCTTATTTTAAATGTCGGGAATCTATCAGCATGGTCTTCTGTTTTGACTCATTCAGCTGATTTATGGGGGGCCCCCAGCTTTGATAAATGAGCAATGAATAAAGCAATATATTGAAACAGTCAATAACTGTCTGAGCTTTTTGTCATATTTAATCGTGTAATGGACATGACCATCAATCATATGAAGACCTGGAGCACATTACTGGCACCCATCACTGCAAAAATTGCTCAGCCTTTGTATAAACTTATGGTAAAGTTAGATTTTTTTCATGACTGATTTGAATGTGGAAACACAGGTGAAAATCCAGTTGGGGAGCAGAGGTTGGACTGGCTTGATATTTAACCCAATATAAGAGAGAGAGATTCTCTAATGCTATATCAAATATCATGATGCTATTAATTATGCCACAAAAAGGGTTTAAAATCTGATTTAAAACCAAAATTTGAGACTGTATGAGGTTATGCAATGTAGTCTACACCCACATACTACCCTGTTCAAGCCAGAACGCATCCCATCTCAAAGGGCCCCTATCCGTGATGCGTTCTACACATTGCAGCCAATACTTGGCCGGCAGCGAGCTCCTAAAATAGACGCCAGTACCAGATAGGTGGGCCGTGAGGCGAAGAGAAAGTGGGAAAGGCGGTGAGAGTGGGACACAGGATAGTGTAACAAAAGGAAAGAGGGCTGGTATTATGTGTCTACAATCTGCTGCCTGCACTCCTAATTCACATGCAGTGGAAATGAGGCACGTGTGTGTGTGTGTGTGTGTGTGTGTGTGTGTGTGTGTGTGTGTGGTGACGTCAGTAAAAGGTGATCTTGTCCGTCTGGTGCTCTTCAGTGAAGGCCCATTATGTAATTCTTTGGAAAGTCTGACCAGTTAGTGGCCAGACAATCGTGTTAGATGTCTGTGATGGACACACACACACACACACACACACACACACACACACACACACACACACACACACACACACACACACACACACACACACACACACACACACAGTTACAGTATCACACAAGTTTACAATATAGCGTTATGAGTTCCCCTTGAGAGTCCACATAATAAAGTGGAGCACAGAGGCCCATACATGTCTATGTGCTGGAGTGGGCTGCAGAGAGTGGAGGGAGGCTTACCCAACAGAGTTATAAATAACTGGACGGCCTGCACCTTAAGACGGTTTTGTCTGGGTGGAGGGCGCTTAGAGTTCAATGTAACCTGACAACTTAATCCCTTGTAAGAGAGAGAGTCAAGCGGGAGACTGGTGAGCGCAGTGCCGGCTAGGATTTCCAAGCTACTGTTGCTTATTAGCACTTAAAGAGGAACAGCAAATACTGGCTCTTTTTTGGATACAGTTCAGCTTGTAATACACTCACGCGTACTGTTATAAACAGACGCACATTGTTCTGCTACACTTTTACACTCACCACAACTCTTTACACATAACAGAAGTCAGTGTGGACTTAACTGTGGATCGCTTTTTACTGCTTTGA
Source organism: Pterois miles (assembly GCA_947000775.1). Lineage (NCBI taxonomy): Eukaryota > Metazoa > Chordata > Actinopteri > Perciformes > Scorpaenidae > Pterois > Pterois miles. Next base: position 18,062,784 of record CAMQGK010000110.1, read on the forward strand.
CACAAAATTATCTACTCAACCACGACCAAAACTGTCGCAAAGGCAACCTGATCGCTTTCCCTTTTTCCTCAGAGCCTAGCAGCTACCAACAACACGGCACATGCTGCATTTTGTTTTCTACAATTACTTTGGTTGTTCCACTGTCCACCATTTCCACTACTGGGGATGATAATATAGGCTGTATATAAGAAGTGGACATGGTCACTGTGACGTCACCCACTGCTTTCTGGACTGCCGTTTTGAAGCCTCGAGTTCATCCACCTTGGATTTTTACAACCAGAAGTGACACAGGAGGATGTACAACCAAATGCTGAATAAAATCTTTTTAGGCAACTAAATTGTTAACTTTTATGATCTAAAAATACACCATGAAAGGGTTAAAGATATAACATAAAAACACAGACAACTCTTACACTGGACAACGCCATGGAAGCGACCTGTCAATCACAAAGTAGCCACACCCTAAATCATACCCTGCATTATGGTCTATTTGACTCTAAATGGGACCATAATTTATTAAATGAACATCACTGATCATTATATTGAAGAAGACTTGAAACTAGCGAGTAATGCCTGGGCCAGACCAGCCACGTGAACAGTGCGTGGCGGCTGTGTTACCAAATGGCTGCGTGATTCACGTGTCTGTTGTTCACACCAGCTGCATGTCAGCTTCGTTTCTGCAGCCTGTCTGCTGCTGCCACTCTTTCTACATAGAGACTGACTTTAATAACGTCCATTTCATTTCATTATAAATGTCATTTGGCCAGAGAAAGGCCAAAAAAGTGCTCATTGTAAATAACAGTAATAATCCACAATCCCTTACAATATTCATTTATGGAGACCTGCAAGTCACTGTATGTTCTACAACACTGTCCTGCACATGTTTCAGAATGAAAGCTTTGTGTTAACAAATTAAGGAGTTCTGTCCACAGGAAAAAAAAACACCTCAATGTTTTATTTTGAAATGAAAGCAGGAAGTGTTGATTTAAAAATAAATCTTTACTTTCTCATGTTTTTCCCATTTTCTACAGATAGACAGGTAGTATAGACAGGTAGATAGTGTAGGTATGTTGCTGATATGATGACAATCTATAGTCAGAAGATCACCTTCACTGTCTGTGACATATTCTACAGATGTCTAGACAATGAAACCGTAGCGTTGATGCTGATATGATGACAATATACAGTCAAACGATCACTTCCACTGTTTGTTGCTGCCGTGGACCACGCACAGCTTATGTCCTAAACAGGCGAAACCTTGAATCTCTACAAGAGACGCAGCTGAGCCACACGCGAGACATGTCTCATGCAGGCAGTGCGGCTGCTCGAACATCTTAACATGGACGCTGAAGTAAAACAGGTAAAGCAGCCGCCACACGCTCTTCACGCAGCCGGTCTGGCCCAGGCTTGCAACGTAAACTAATGTTCACAAAGTTTACGGAGGTAATAAAGAAGCAGGCTCATTTTCTCATATACTTCTATACGGTCAGGCTTCTTTTTGCAACCAGAGGAGTCGCCCCCTGCTGGAAATTACACAGAATGCAAATTTAAGGCACTTCTGCATTGGCTTCACTTCTCAGATCTGGAGGTTGCCCACTGGAGAGTAACTCCAAAGAACGCACATTGTAACTGGGGATAGCTTCCAGGGAAAACAAAAGTGCTATCCACTTCCTGTTTTGGTTATAAATGGTTGACGCACCTTCTTTTCTTTCATTGCCTGGGAGATTGTACCTGATAGCAGACATTACATAGTAAAAGTGAGGCTTATAGAGAACCAATCTAAACACAGATGGCGTCATTATTCTATAGCCATGATATTCTGCAATCAACATACATAACTAGTGATCTTAAAAAGTGCTGGTAAGCTAGCTGTTCACACTGTTTCCTGGCTGCTGGATGTAGCTTCATATTTACCGTAAATGGCATCGGTCTTCTCATCTAATTCTCTACAGCAAAGTGAACAGACATATTTCCCAAAATGTCAAACTGTTCCCTTCATAAATAAAAGCTATCAGAGCTAAATAGCTGCATAAAAGATTGCTGAAATAATACAAATATTCAAAGAAGAATCTAACATCCAACATCTCCAGTGTGCATATTTGTTTGACATAATTGAGCAAGCTAATAAACATACAAAATATACGGACACAAGCCCCAGGCCAGTGTTGCTGTGTAACAAATGCAGACTCTTGCTTCTATCTTGGATCTGAGTATCACAGATGTCATGACTGATGTTTTTACAACTTCTGATAAAACATACTGTACTGACAGTTTAACATTAAGAAATCAATCATAAAGCCAAAAACGCATATTTCTGAGTGTAAAGATATTAAAATCTTGTATGTCTTCCTTCTTACTGTTAGTAGTGAATGTAGGCCGCCTCCACACTTCCTCTTAACTTTACTGAAGTGAAAATGTGGAAGCTGAACCCATCCTCTGGTGTTATCCTTTGGATGTATGCCCATGGCCAGAGGCAGCTTTTGGTTGTTTTAAGTGGGAAGGTTCAGCAACCAAGAACAGCTGTAACCACTATTTTCTTTTCTTACAAGAAAGTTGAAAGAAAGAAAGATGGAGAGATGGAAAGAGGAAAGCAAAGATGCAAAAAAATAAGGAAAGATGGAAAGACCAAGGGAAAGAAAGCTCCCTTACGTTTTCCTTTCATTCCTTACTTTCTTCTTTCTTTCCGCAAAAAACAAAAAACAAAAAAACAGCAAAATGGCTCGACTTCCAGCTGAAAAAGTACCCGGATCTTCTGGGTCTTTCGGGTCTTATTGGGCTCTACTGTGCATGTCCGATATGCATAGTAGCGTCCGCTCTGTCACATGACTCGGTCACCGTGTCCCAACATCACAGCTTGTACTGTCATCACGGTCTGGGTCTCCATAGACATAAACAGGGGAAGGAAACAACTCTGGATTCAGCTATTAGTGTGTTTTATATTTTTTAGGACCTAATGATTTAAATAAGAGCTATGAGAGTGTTCATATTGGGGAGTTGATTTACCCCCCAAAAAAAAATTACCCGCTGAGTTTCAGACATTTCTTTCGCAATGTAAGTCTATGGGAAAGTCTTTTTGGGCCCAATGACTCGAGGGACATGGAACTTGTAGTACCACCATTTGGCCACTACGAACATTGGGATCAACGACCGGCACTCTTCCTGGGGGCTTGATGCAGTCCCATATAATTGGTACATACTTTATCTTTACCTTGCGACTTTAACTTTAACCTTTTTTCTCATATGTATATCCACTGCACAGAGGACTGTGGGTCAGAATAGCCAGAAAAGCATGAAAGCTTGGACAGCATAATGCAATATGTGACCAAATGTAGTCAAACATACTGGTATTTCTGGCATAATGCATTTGACTGGTACATACTAAATATTTTTCTGGCATACTAAATTGCATGGTAGTACGGGTATTGGAATGCACAGCATATGAAGTGCACGGAAGTGTATAGATCAAACCGGTACATGTGGTTAATTTGTAAAACGTCAAGGTCACGCCACTTTCTGGGGGATAGAAAACTGAAGATCCAAAAGATGTCAATGCAATCTGGCATATGTTTAGGTTGAAATTTTTCAACAAGCTTGACAATGACCCAACACAGTGGCCGGATGTTGCTTATCCAGACGTGTACATATTTGATTGAATCACATTAGGCTAAGTGTTGTCTGTGAATAACCAGCCAATTAATAACCAACTGTCTGATCTATGGGCTGAGATGTAGTTGGAGATGACAGTCTGATGCTGCTATAATGTTAATGTATGACTGTGTTACTGCAGCAGCCTCCCACTCAAGTTAACGTTAGCTAGCCATGCTAGTCACTGTCACCAGCATCATTTAGCCATTTACCACACTGACAGTGAATATTCACGTATCATATGTGCCTCAAATCTCAGTGTGAAAGCCTTGGTTTACCTGCTACACAACAGCTTTTCAGCATTTTCCTGTTCGGCGCGATTCTTTACATGTGTGTCTGCTCCCCACATGCAGCACCCGTGTGAGAGCAGGCTGACCTTTGATTTTAGCCGAATGCAAAAACCTCACTAGCATGGAAAAAGTGTGTGTGTGTGTGTGTGTGTGTATCTGGGAGTGTCCCTCTCTGTGTGCATCTCACGCATACTTGAGGAAATTGTCAATAGTTGCTCATGAAGACCAGGACCAGCTCAGCCTCGTCCTGTCCCCTGAGAGCACATGGTCCACTTTAAAGCCATCTCACACAAGGACATGCTCGCGATCAGGTTGTCCAGTCAATCGTCTGGCTTTTTCAATGGTCGTCCTTAGGTTAGGGAATTATATTACATTTGAAATAGGGCTTCAGAGTGGATCATTTTCTCCTCCGGTAGTGTTAGCAGAGACTTCTAAGTTCACTGGGTTTGTGTTCAGTCATGCAGATTGTAACAGTGGACTGTGACACTGACTGTAATGCTGGGATCGATGCATTATTCACATAATTTAGCTCCAGAGCTCCAAAGCAGCCTAGTGTCCTTTTAAAAAAGGTATAAAGCGCACCTCAGGGTGGTAAGGTAAAACTCAATCTACAGGTTGCACATTTCAGAAAGTACAAGATAATGATTTTTCCACATATCTCTATAAGAACAGCAACGGCTTAGAGATGAAATCAGCCCAAAAAAGATAACTGTGTTGTTTCTTACTGCTTGGTGTTAGGGAGCAGTTGTCTACATTTTGTTTGGTACAGAGCTACAAGTAAGGCAAGTTGCCAGTGTGCTACAGGGAGGGAAACTGATTTAACTGATATAAAAATATATATAATTTGGTATTTATCCATCAAAGAAAACATTATACAACTTCCCAAGGATTGTAAATGAGTAAAAATATTTTTCTGTGCCTCCAACTGGTCCTTTTATACAATTAACATCACACTTGTCTATTGCAGAGTTCCTGCGTCTTTTTGTAGCTTTATCCATCTGCCGCTTAACAGACGACGTTTCTTAAGGACTGTAGGCCAGGTTAAGTGAGACAGGATGTGGCGCTGAACAGCACACGTTTAATCTGTCAGTTGGACCAGGTCAAGGGATTAGACCAGCCTGTTGGGGGAAATACTCAGGTCGATTCTGTCACTGTCTGTTGGCTGCACTTCAATCAAATTCAATATCCGACTTCCCCCTCTTATATCCCCACTGGCCCGGCAGAGAAGGTCAATACGGCGCCGTCACATAGCCTGATCACAGCACAGAACACAATGAGTAATGACGGTAGCACAGGCAGGATTTTGTAAAAGGGTGACTTTGTGGCATTTAGTACTGGAAAAACCAGAAAAGACCAGACAATACCGTACAGACAATGAAGTCAAAGCAATTCTATTAACGTCATCACACCTTAGCAGTAGGTTGAATAACAACTGCAACACACGTCATCTAAGTATTTTAACTTCTTCATTTCAAATGTGACATACTTGTGACACACCTGCTATTATTGGGTAGATTACATATTTACTAAGTCAAGGGTAAAATCATAAGAGCTGCTACACATAGTTAAAGTAACACATAAGAATTGGAATGAGGTGGTACAAAAGACATCAACTTTTGTACTGTTTTTTTGTACAAAACCAATAAGTGGGGGGGTTTATATTAGTCATTAGTTGAAAGTCAAAAGCTAATGTTTAGTGCCTTATGTGAAAAAACAGAAATCTGATCTTATGCATCTGATATGTGCCTGCTTGCTGCAAAGAAATGAGTTGAAGTAAGTTTTATTGCCTTTAATGTGTCTGGCTTTGCAAGATCCTAAATGAAAAACAGTTGAAGAAGTCGGTTTGTTGACGTGCTACTGGGGAAACAATGCAGTACAGTTAAAATTCTGAATTTCCGGTAAATCATATTCAAATTCACCTCACACGTGGGCATGATTCTTAATGTTTAGACCTGTAGATTATCTTGTTTATTTAGCACTGGCACAAATTATCTCATGAAAATGTCCTGTGTTGTTTCTTTTGCATTTTGTTTGTCATGCAGGTTGCAAAGAGAGAGGGAGGGAGAGAGAGATCTGGATGTTTTAGTAGATGTCTTAGTGGAATGAGCTCTTGTTGAAAGTAAATAGCAGAATTAGCCTTGTACAGGTTTGTGCAGGGCTGTTTGGTCTATTAGGCCAATTAGGTCAATTGGCTCTATTAGCTCGCAGCATGGGCACAGGAGGATTTGCCTTGTCTTTGTCAGCGTCTCATCAAAACTATACTGCAGTTACCACTGACACCTTACAGGCACCAGGATATGAAACGCTCCAGCAGTAGATATGCATCCTTTTTCTAATGGAGCATTTGCATTCATACTGCTCAAAAAATGCAGCACAAGTGCCCTCTTGGATGCCCCTATCATGATAAGATGCCTACTTGGGTGCCCTTCTAGTGGAGAAAACAAGATAAAGTGCCCACTAGAGTGCCCTTTTAGTGAAGAAAGCAAGATAAAGTGCCCTCTTCGGTGCCCTTCCAGTGGAGAAAACAACATGCAGTGCACTAATGGGTGCCCTTAAATGGAGAAAATGTGATAAAGTGCCCTCTGGGGTGGCCTTAAAATGGAGAAAACATGATGCCGTGCCATATAGACTGCCCTACATGCTAGAAAACATTGATGCTGTGCCATATAGACTGCCCTACATGCTCGAAAACTTTCTGCATGCTGGTGCCCCAACAGCTTTTTATTTTTTCCATCCCTGCCCCTCAGACAGCTCATCACTGCCCAGTTTCATCCCAGAATATTCCCCTGTAGCCAGCTGGTAACCCTGGGTAACCCAGCTCCTATGACTGAATGAACAGTGAAGGTGACTGTGTCAGTGATCATGCCGTGTGTGTGTATATTCACTCGAGTTATTCTATCTATACCCTTATGGTTGCACGTCACAGACCTAGTGTGCCACAGAAAACACCTTTGCATTAGAGAGTGCATGAGAATCAGGGAGCCGGTATGTACTGTATGAGTGTTTATGTGTCGTGTGCATTTTGCCCTTTGTCCTGGCTGCTATGTGTTCTGGTATGTAGCTAAAGGTCGGGGCCAGGCGGTGAGCAGGGCGGCAGGGGCCCGGTCAGGGGGAACTGTGGCTGGGAAGAACCGCAGAGCCAAAGGCCAGCAGCTCTGACGAGAGCGGGGATTAGGACGGAGCTGTGGATATCAGAGTGAAACAATACAGATCCTTGTGCACAGGGCTAAAAAGATTACAGGCTATAGAATGCAAGAGGAAATAATCAGTTACTGAGCTATGTATATTTCATTCCCCTCTACAGAGGTTGCATTTAGTAAAACGTGTGTGTAATTTAAGAGCAGCAACTGATGCACACCTCCTCGGGAATCTGAGCTAATGTGTCATTCCAGAAACTTCTCGCCTGTCGTTACCCACTGCATGACTTCACAGGACTCCAGAGCAGGCTGTTCCTGAGAATGCTGCAAGTCAGGATAGCTGCAGCACGCACACATGCACACATAGAGCTATCCAGCAGTCCCCCTATTGGCCAGAGAAGATACTGCAAGGTCAAAAGTCCTCTACCTCATTGGTTTAGCAACAGTCACTCTGATCTCTGACCTTTTCTGCTCAGGTGTCTGCTTTTCACACGTCAGGGCTGTGTTTTGCTGTATGAATAGACTAGGTTTAAACAAGGAGGAGGTAAATAAGTAGTTATCACTACATGGCCTAGATTGTGTCCTTTTCCTGTTGGTTAAATATGGAAGCACTAATAGTGTTAAAGGGTTAAATACCTATTTTGTTAGGTTAGTTCCTGTGCTAATCTAGCTACAGAAGAAAATCATCATTGTCTTGTTGACTCGCACCAAAACTTAAGACATGTTTGGGAGGCTGCCATTCGTTATACAATCTTTTCAGATGTGTGACCTTGTTCTGCAAGACCTACAAGGAAATTTAACCTTAGAAATATGTGCCAGTGGAACATTACAAGGGTTAGAAACAATATAATGAACACCTGCATGATGTGGTGATGAAAACTATGGATATATTGAGGGACCAGAGGACTCTCATAACTTTGCAGATACATTGTTTTGGGAGCTTAGGCGAGTGGGTGATTGTTCAAATTCCACAGACATCTGTAGTCTATGAATGAAAGTTGTGTGCACAGCTTTCCTCCATTTTGGTCCCTTTGATAAATAAGGCACACACACAAAATGTTGAATAGAAGATCCAAATATGAAATCTCGTGAGCCTGGAGGATCTGACTGGCTTGATTGAACTGCAGCCATTTCGCTTATCCTTTTCAAATCTTTGGAGGAAATACGAGGGATGGACTGAATATCTTCAACATTTCACTTCTTAATCTAAGTAGAAGAATAAAAAAGACATAACTTTTATTGCTCTCATTAATCAGAAGCCCCAACATTTACTCACATGACTGCAGAAGCAATGTTTCATCAAAACGCTGGAATTTGGGATTGGAAGACAAATAAGAAGATACAAAATTGCATAATAAATACCACTGACTTTTTTTGGATCACTTGATAGTGCACATCTGTGCACCACATACTTGCATTGCATTGGTTCAGTTTGGTCAGTGCAAGTTTTCAAATGATTACCTGAGAGGTTAAATTCTTTTTACATTATTAACATTATTAATTAATTTAATGTGGGATACATATGTGTGTGTCTTCATTTTTGGTGTTTCTTCTCTCATTCAGTACTGAATGGTATTCAGTGTTGCAGCCATGACATACATCAATATGAAACCAACAAATGTTATTTCATGAAGACAATAGCAGCTGGTGAAAAACAATTCTTATTTGTTCCTCCCTGGTGGGAGAAGCTGAGACTTACTAAGCAGAGGATTACGATGAGAATGGTTTTCAAGAGTTGTATCAGTGATCTTGGCATCTCACTACATATTTTGACAACGACATATTATTGTTCTAGGCTAAAACCCAGCTTCACATAGCAAACCCAGTTTATGCTACAAAATCTTTGTCTCTAAACAACCACTCGAGGGTCGACTGAGTCCAGTCACATGCATATGGGACCAACCAGTGAACATCTGGATGATAGTGTGACTTCCTGTCTCCCCAAAGTCATAATCTTCATTATTATTACCAACCATTGTAGATAACCATTTAAAATAAAGCATGTTCTGCAACTTCTCCCTCATTTATCCAGAAACAGATTTTCTCCAGATTGTTTAGGGGGACATTTGACATTTCCAGAGTAGCCTCTGTGGTTTCCACATTAAAACTAAAAGAAAAAGACGAGTGAAGCATGTGGTGTGTATAGAGTTTATATCGATATGTAACTGAAGGAGAAAACTGTGATTCATCTATTATACAGAGTCAGACTCCTTAAAATGACATCAGTCTCTAAGTATTTCATCCATGGCCTTGCAGTTCCAAAATGACGAAAGCGAAAATTGTAGAACAGCCTTGCCAGGCGATCCCAAACCAGCGAGTGATCAAAAAAGTTGAAACCGATTCAATAAGAGAAGAACAAAAGATTTTCAAGCAGCGAGACATGTCATCATTAGTGCAGGGAGTGTTGGAGAGCATCTATATAGCTGGAAGTTTTGGAGGTTTTCCTTCCAAAGTCAGAACAGATGAAACCTCTGATGATGTTAGGAATTCTGTTATATGCATTACTGATGTGTGCGTACTGTGTACAGCCGCCGGGCAGCACAGTGTGTGTGCATGCCTGTACTTCTCCCTCTCACTCTTTGTGCTGCTCGAGTGTGTGTGTGCAGGAACAGGGCGTGGCTGAGAGTGTGATAAAATATCTGTGCAATTGTCTTTAGCCCAGAAGGTAAGTGTGCAGAGTCAGTCAGTAGATTTACCATGCCAGATGTGTCTCTAAAGATGTGTGTGTGCTTGTGAGCGTCCCCATGAAAGAGGCCAGGGAGGCTGTGATTCACTGTGTAACACACACATACACAGACACAGAGGAGATGGATACGTAGTGACATGGTGCCTTGGTCTTAATCTGTGTATGTGTGTGTCAGCGGTGTTGGAAGTATTCAGATCCTTTACTTAAAGGGATAGTCTGGGTGTTTTGAAGTGGGGTTGCATGGGACTTAGAGACATCCCTTCGTCTCAGGGCTGAAAAAAAATCTGATCAGGGAGGATCAAAATTAAATTTGGGACAAAAGAGTTGAGAGAAAAATATCCCGCTAACGTTACAATTAATGGCAAGAAAATGAATGCATGTTTTGTGAAACGCACAATTAGCTATTATTGCATCTCCTAGACAGCATAAGCATCACATACACACACTGTCAGTGGCCAATCCAATCCATCTTATACGTACACACACACAGCACATGCCGCCAGTCTCTGACTTCATGGCAGCTACAGCAGCTATAGGGAATTATTCCCAAGTCAATGAGGTAAACTTTTTAGTATTAACTTTACCAGTCAGTTGACGTTAGGCTGTTTGATGTTAATGTTAACATTACAGTCAACAGCTGACGTGTGCATTTACAGTGAGCGAGCTGACAGTGATGTTACTTTAACTATTTAACTGCTGATATGTTAATATATAACTGGTTGCTTACACATTCTATAACTTCATAATACTGTAGTTAATTATATTTCAGTTTCATACAAAACATTTCCACCCCTCCCATATCGGATAGTAGGGCTGTTGCAATAACCACAATATCATAATACCGTGCTATTGACAATCAAGTGCCACAACCGCTATATTCACGTTTTTTAGGAATTATTTGTAATGGAAAGCCCATAGTACAAATGGCAGCAACATGACAAGATGCTGAGCACCTTTTCTATGCTAAGCGTTTGGTGATTTTACTGGTCACCAAAATTTGAAAACAAACTCTGGGTAAATCACTGCACTCGTCATTGTCACTTTTTACCAAGCCGTCCAATCACAATGGAGGAGGGACCAAACATCACATCCTGCATATAGGCGACAAGTGCTGAACAACAGCAATGGAGGCGAAATTAATAATGAATAGTAGAAATCCAGAGCAAGTACTCCACATTCTGTATCATAGCAACCAGACGCAACCAAAAAGTCTCAAGAATGAAATGCATCAAGTTTGTGTTAAAGCTTGTCACTCAGCCCCCATGTGGCAAAAAATAAATAAATAATGCAAGTTTGAATGCAAGTTTAAGTAAAAGTCAAACTAACTGTAATCAGTAGGGTCATCAATGCAATAATAACGTGTTAACACAAACTCAGTTTAACGCCACGTATTTCTTTAACACATTAACGCAATCAGTCTTTCTGAGGTTGTACCAGGCTCATTTTTAAAGATAGACTGGCTTTTGATACTGGCATCATATGACAGTAGAAAGCCTAAAGAATCCAATGACGCCATGTCATACTAGCTTGTCGGGAAGAACACAAAATAACGCTATGGCCATTTTCAAAGGGTCCCTTGACCTCTGACCTCAAGATGTGTGAGTGAAAATGGGTTCTCTGGGTACCCACCAGTCTCCCCTTTACAGACATGTTCACTTCATGATAATCATCTGCAGTTTGGGGCAAGTCATAGTCAAGTCAGCACACTGACACACCGACAGCTGTTGTTGCCTGCTGGACTTGACTTTGTCATGTTATGATTTGAGCATATTTTTTATGCTAAATGCAGTACCTGTGAGGGTTTCTGGACAATATTTTCATTGTTTTGTGTTGTTAACTGATTTCCAATAATAAAAATACACCTACATTTGCATAGAGAAACCATATTTGCCCATGTTGATTGTATTTTGATACTGTAGCTGGTCAAGGTGGTGCTAATTCTAACTATGTTACACACCAATAATGTTGCGGTGGTTAAACTTACTGTGTAACTATGCATCATGTTTTATTATGTCGTCATTGTAGGTTTTACAATTTCAATCTGCAAAATGCAGAGTAACTACATCTGCCAAATAAATGTAGTAAAGTATGTCTGCCAGCGTTGCATAGTAACCCCCACACTGCTCTTATTGCATGTTCCTCTTTCTTTCAAATCTGCTATGTCAGCGCTACATGTCAATCTGACTGGGAGAGAAAGAAGGATCTTTCTCTCTCTCTCTCTCACTCTCTCTCTCTCTCTGTACAGCTCATTCCCACAGCAAAAGCACAAAAGGTTTACACATTCATAAACATTATGCTATGTGCGTATATGTTGTGCGTCACGGAAGGAGCCCTTCCCCCGTGGGTTATGTATATGAATGAATGGCTTCCACACAGGGCATGGCTCCTCCCCAGGAAATCCACGACTGTACTTTCCAGAAATAGAGTATGACTTGCTTAAAGTGGAACTAATGCATCAGCGATGGGTTTCCAGCAGAGCTAAATGTAATGGAGACCGGGGTGTATCTCCTGCTGGTACTGCAGGCCTGCTTGTGCTGAACCCTTTCTCAAACTGGCACATTCGATTCCCTGCGTTACAATGTACATGCAGCAAATCCAGATATGCATGTACGTATCCACAGACGCAGATGCGGCCAGACACACATAGGCAGAGCAGAAAGATGTAGGCGGTGTGACGCAAGCATTATGAGTCACTCTGAAACAAAGCCTGAGTTACAACACACACCACTGTCATGGTGTTACCTCTCCAACAGGTTGGACGGACTGCTGCTCTCCCTCCACTTAATGACAGCAAAACTGACCAGAGGTGAGGACACAAATTTGAACCACCAAACCAAAACCTGATTCAGTACAACCCTTTTCTCTCAGGTTCATAATTACAGACAGGGGTCCAACAATGATTAATCACACTTTTCATTCTTTTTCTTTTAAACTCACAGATATGATAATTATGTAAAAGGCAGTAACTATAGCAACACAAACCTGACATCCAAGAGAAGCAACCTGCCATATGCCCAGTGTTTCCACAGAGGAGGATGGAGGAGCGAAATCCGGAGAGGATAAATGTACTATCATTAATATTATAATGGTATTGCTCATGAAGGTACTACCTTAACCGGTCCCAATTTGTTTGTGTTCGTGACTGCTATAGATGAATTATCAGCCAATTAGACTGTTGTCCAGCCATTAAATAGGCGTTATCAGTCATTAGGAGCAACATAGGTAGGGGTCAATCAGGGCCTACTACACCCAATATTGTGTTTTATCATCTATTCACATTCACACAGTGACCTCTAGCACATGTAGTAATTATTACAGGAGCAGAACGAAACCTAAAGATGCCTTTTTGTTTGTGTTCAAAGCGTAATGTTTTAGTTTAACATGTTAGAACGTGTTGCTTTTAAGTTTTGCTTTCACTTTTACAACGTACAGGAGGTGTGGTAGGCCCCTAATGAGCCACATCTATAGTCCTTATAGCAACAGATGGTGCCTGTTTAAAGCAGCAGTGGGTAGAATTGCAGCAAATATGATTAAAAAAAAAAAGTTATTTTTACAAAATGGTCACTATATCCTGACAGCAGTACGTGAAACAGGTAATTTTAAAAATTTGCGTGTCCTCCAGTGCTCCTAACAGCATCTGCAAAATTTCACAGACCGGACGAAAACAACCAATCTGCTGACAAAATACTCCGCACCAGCCACCAGCTGGAGCAAACTCTCTCATTTTACAGCTAAACAGAAACTACAAGATGTTTCTGAAAACATTTGAGGCGATAAATATACATTACAGCAACAGAATGTGGACTCAAACATGAATCCATTTTGACAATCCGATCTTGACCGTTTGATCGGAGTTTGCAAGTGACTGACAGCTGCTTCTGCTGAATGAACAGCCAATAAGATCGCTATCTCTTTGAAATGACCTGTGATTGGCCAGAGTCTCCTGTCAGAGGCTAGATATTTTAAAGTCTAGAACTCTAGTTTCGTCTCAGAACACTTGAATTACAATATGCTGAAAAGTTATGACATTTTTGTTCAATAATGCCAAAAACCTTCTGCCTACTGAGGTTTAATGGTCAGATAACAGTTGAATAGGGTGGAATTATGAAGTAAAATAGGGTTTATTTGTGTAGCAGTATAAATATCTCAAAGGGGCTTCACACGTCCACATTAGCAACACTTCCAGATCAGGCCCGATATGATCATGACGAGGACCAACTTATACTCCACTACCCATCTCTTCCACAAGAGGGCGTCAAATCTGCTCTACAGGGAGAGCTGCCAGGTACATACCAAACTATTACCATACCCAATCCTGCTGATCACATCAATGGGGAAAAAATGCAAATCTGATTGTATGTCACAGCACTTTCCAAAGATATAAAGGTCGTATTTGAACAGGAGATAAGAGTGCAACCTTGCCTGATAATACATACTGTTCCACTCCACAGAGAAATCACAGCTGTAAAGTTATACAATTTCGAGCGTTGCCAAGGTGCAGTTATGGGGTTTTCTATTTGCGCAATTAGTACAGAATAAGGCATTAACACTGGGGTAATGTTTTAGAATAATTGCCCCCTCAAACTGCTTGCAGACTTTGTTAGCAAACACTACAGGAGTCTTACATTACTCACTCACACACACTGACACACACACACTGCCCAGATGGGAGACAGATGTTTAATAGACAAGGTCAAGGAGTCCATACAGTAATTGTCTGCTCCACCATTTCTCAGTATTCGCGGCATTGTTCAGATCACCGCATCCACATAAATCCAGGAAATTTCCTCTGGAATGAAAACCATGTCCTTCTCTCACAGACCTATTTGTGTTTTCTTTTCTTTTCTTTCTTTCTCTCTCTCTCTCTCTCTCCCTCTCTCTCACACACACACAAAAATTTAAAATGAAATGAATTGATTCGCTTCTGACTCTCTGATTCTCCTTTCTGGATGTTTCTGGATGTTTCTGGATGTTTCGGACAGTGCTCCGAGAAAGTGCTGATGATGACCGACACAAAGCGTCAGAGAGATGATGAAACATAAGAAGTTTCTAATCTCATTATCCCTACCTAAACTAATCCGCCAGGAACAACTCCTCCGAGTCATCCATACCCCTTACACATGTTGCACCTCGCACATCACTGCAACACACAATAATTACACATAAGACATATTCATATGCACTGGTGACATAAGGTGACCCATATCAATAAACAAAAAAAAAAAAAGATGTCAGATATGCAGGATACGATGTTGCTGGGCATGGAGGGAATCAAGAAAACCATCCTGCATGGAGGGACCGGAGACATCCCAAAACTCATCACTGGGACAAAGGTACTGTCGACCTTTTTCTGATAGATAAATGTCTTTAATTTCACTTGTTAGACTAGACAACGTAGCTCTCATCTATTATAGACCAAGGAGTGTTAGTACACAGCAATTTCACTATACAGCCCATTTACTGTGCAGTAAGTGAGTATAACTGAACCATATTTTAAGAAAAATAGCCACAATGCATCATCCTTCTTTTGGAAAAATTATTGAAAATATGTCTCGAAGCTAGTTTTAAATGTTCTAAATCTAATTACTTCGAGGAAGTTAAGACATGAACTTCATCATCATACATGCACAGCATCATATGGGTAGAGACAAAAAGAGAGCAACAGTTTCCTAGATTGTGGTTACAAAGCTTCCTCAAAATGAATGTCCAAATTGCTGCTCTGTTTTACAAACCTGACTATCACGTAGACTTGATTTTAAACATGGCAGGTGTTATTCTCTTCTAATAAATATCTAATACAGGAGCAATTCAGCTGTTTGTTGTGTCTCCTTGGGGATCCCTCTTAATATGCACACGACGTCAATGAGCAATAAGTAACAGACTGTTATTGGCCTGTTGAAAAGCAGGACCGTGATGAGACAGCCTGATGATTCACGGCTTCATTACTTGAGATTTAAGGGTTTTATTTTCCTGATGTGCCAATTTTAAGCCATTTGCAATTGTGCAGGATGGATGTGGGGAGGCACATTCGCGTAGTTGTATTTCCCCCTGGCGGCCAGTAGAGGTTGATAGAGGACATAAATCACTCAATACCCCTTTAATGAGAACATTTTCAGAGCTTGATCAGTACACTGTGAACATCAGGTTACTCTAACCTAAAGAACGCCAAGAGGGACAACCTCCACTTTGAAAATATTAACCTTTTTGACATAATGAAACCACTCTTGAATTACAAAAATCAGCTCCTTCTTATTTCTTGGATGTTATACGAGTGTGTAGTCTTGTTATTTCCCCGTTTACACCAGCTGTGTGACACTCATGACCTAGTACGGTATGTGGTTTATTGACTCTGTGTTATAGTTTCCTGCTTTGCTTTCTGAAAGTGAAAGTTTCCCTAATAGTTTTCACAACTGATAGAGTTACTAAAAGATATCTGACATCATCCTAGGTTCATAAAATCATTCTTGACTTGTACTGGCTTTGTATATGAGAGCACTGTTATCATGAGATATTATGGTTTCACTTTCCTTGGATGTTATACAACCCTGCAACCTTGGCATGTCTGTCCTTCCTCCGGTCTGACTGCCCTGTTGAATAACTGAGCTGAAGCTCATGATATAACATTTTTGTAGATACTCTGGCACTATTTAGTCTTTCTGTTAATCACTTTAGCTTCATTGTGTTGCCTGAAGGAGTCTTTACCCTAAAGCCAACATAAGTCTTTACTATTCTCCTTGTTATTTTTTGTTCAAGGTGACGTTCCACTTCCGCACCCAGTTGTGCGACGACGAACGCACAGTGATAGACGACAGCAAAGCGGTGGGGACGCCCATGGAGATAGTGATCGGCAACATGTTTAAACTGGACATCTGGGAGACCCTGCTGTCTTCAATGAGGATCGGAGAGGTGGCTGAATTCTGGTGTGACACCACAGTGAGTGCTTCAAACCGTGAAGTGACAGCTGCCTCCTGTTTTAATTTGTTGGCGCGTTAAATATATCAGACTTTTCTCTGACACTGTTAGTAGCTATACCTACGAAAAGTATTGCACTCTAAATCACATGAATATCCCACAAAATCAATTTATATGTAATCCATGCAATAGTAAACCAGGAAATATATATAAAGAGCAACAAACACCGCATAAGGAGGTGGGATGGGTGGGTCAAAAAAAAAAAAAAAAAAACACCAGATTTTCACCCAGGAACCCGGTATTTCATACCCCGTGTGAAACCAGAAGTCAATGTTGATTTGTCACTTAACTACCGTACTTAATTTACGTCACTTCCTGAGTTATTTTAACCCAAACAATAATGTTTTCCTAAACATAACCAGGTTGTTTCCTGTAAAGATAGAAGTTTATTTTGAAAACACTGGAGTTGAAACTGACACGCACATTGTTGGACATTTGTAGGAAAACGAAAGAGATAGATGAGATATCGTTCAAACTGTTGTATGAGGATACATTAACTATATATAGTACTGGTATATAGCAGTATTAAAGTATATGGTAGAAAAGGCATAATGCATCATTGTCTGTTTGTACAAATCTGAGAAGTTTGATTTATAATGTGTATGTATAATGATGTGGAAGTTATTAAAGACCCCCATTTCAATAACAAGCAACGAAACAACACAATAGCACAACAAGCGTTATGTGCTCCACTAAATTTAAAGTCTAAACAGAAGACGAAGCATACATATATTGCGCCCTCCATGATAACTCCAGTATCCAGATAATAAATCGATCACTCTTCAGCTGTACAAGGCTAACAGACAACAGTGGGAGGAAACTTTTTCAAAACTGGACCAACGGGCTACCTGAAGTACAAGCACTTACATAATGCAGTTTATCATAAACATGTACAGTATGTATTCAAAACACTGCCTTGGGAACATCTGATTAACTTTCTGTTCAGTTTCACCTTGAATTCCCAGCATATTTTCTTTGAGAGTAATGTTTTGTCATAATGAAAGTGGTTTCTGTGTGACCTGCTCCTGTTATGAAATGTTGTCCCGTACAGATATCTCATGTATAAATATATAAATGCCCCAATATCAGAGGCAGGTGGTAGGAAGCAAACATACTTCCTCTGAATAAATGTCCATGAAGGTGCATTTTATTTAATCTCCAATTTGTTCTCTCTGGTGTGTGTTTCTGTGTGTGTGTGTGTGTGTGTGTGTGTGTGTGTGTGTGTGTGTGTGTGTGTGTGTGTGTGTGTGTGTGTGTGTGTGTGTGTTTCACGCTGTCAGAGACAGATGGGTTGAGGCATTCTGTCATTAATCTGCGGCAGCCTCACTTTTCCCTAATCGGCTCTGATTCCTGCTGATTCAGCATTACTGACTCGGCTCCACTCTGATTAGATTTGATGGGGCTTAGAGCATTTATTCACTCCTCTCTGAACAACATGGTTACACTAACACACACTCCACTGAATGTGTTGCGCAGTATCGCTCCCGTCCAGCGGAGGGCAAACTTGCCATGTTAGACTGAGGAGACAGACTGGAGATAAGGTCCAACAACTCCTTTTAATTACAATCAATCTTTAATCACTTTAATGTAAAATGAATCAGACATCCTGTGTAGGCAGTGTGAGTAGTGCAGTATGAGGAGTACAATCTGTTACTCTTGATCAAGCAAGTGCAGAAGAGAATTTGAAAGTAGCTCAAATATCAAAAATCACATTTAGTCAAATTATGTTAAATTTTGACTCCTCTCCAGCATACTGGCGTTTATCCACTTGTGTCCAAGAGTATGAGGCGCATTGCTGAGGGCAAAGACCCAGTCGACTGGCACATCCATACATGCGGTATGGCCAACATGTTCGCCTACCACAGCCTTGGCTACGACGACCTGGATGAGCTGATGAAGGAACCAAAGCCTCTCTACTTTATCCTGGAGCTGCTCAGGGTGAGAAAGAACAGAGACAGACACACATATGTGTGTGTGGATCTATGTCTAAATCCATATGTGTGTGATCGACAGGTGCAGCAGCCCAGTGAGTACAACAGGGAAACGTGGGCTATGAATGATGAGGAGAGGCTGAAGGCGGTCCCTCTGCTGCACGGCCAGGGGAACAAGCTCTACAAACAAGGACGCTACCAAGAGGCCACACAAAAGTACAAGGAGGCCATCATCTGCATCAAGAACGTTCAGACAAAGGTGATCACATCACATAAATGGTCCGACATTGTAAAACAATACGTATAGACATGGATCTGAACTACTTTCCTTTTCAGGAAAAAGCATGGGAGGTCCCGTGGCTGAAGCTGGAGAAGATGGCCAACACCTTAACACTCAACTACTGCCAGTGTCTACTGCGCATGGAAGAATACTACGAGGTCATCGAGCACACCAGCGACATCGTCAACCAGCACCCAGGTTTGGCACCGACAGAGACTGGTGTGATGTGTGTGACTCAGGCAGATACCGCCAGGTCTGAAAAGTGAAGCCAATGCTGAAGTGCTTTAAACCTGCATTCCTTCTAATATCCAGCAGGGGGCGACTCCTCTGGTTTCAAAAAGGAGTCTGATTGTATAGAAGCCTGAGAAAATGAGCCTACTTCTCATTAGGGATGTGAATTTCCCACCAGTTATTAAACTTATGCTAACACCAGTATTACAGATTACACCAGACATTTTACAAGAAACGATGACGCTTAATATGTGTAGCATGCTTACTTTGATCTTTAACATCTAGTGGCTGTGTGTCTGGCCTCTCCGGTCCAGTTTTCGCTGCAGGGCCACAAGTTTTTCATCCTGTGCCGCTCCGTCCTCCTCAAGGCAACGGCCTCATTAACGTTATGATTCCCTCATAGCGTTGTGTTTAAATCTGAAATATTGCCAAATAGGTGCTTTTGCTTTACGCTTCGCATATCTTATCTGTAAACTCTCTGTCATCCCATGTGTGTGAAATATGACACTTGCTACTCTGAGCTGAGACTCTGTATATGCGGACGTACTGTAATCGGTGTGCCCGACCACCATTTAACACCGGTAACACTGACTACCTCTCACTTGATTTATTACCTCAGTAAACACTGTAAACAAGAGTTTATGGTCTCAGTCACTAATTTCAAGTATACAGCACGATGTTCATTCAGTAAATTATGGTCCCATTTAGAGTCAAATAGACCATAAAGCAAGGTATGTGTTCAGCATGCAGTCTATATGTGTATGTGTTCATAGATGCGCAAGTGAATCACAGTAAGACTGTTACAATTACTCATTTGTTGCAAATGATTCACTTCAGTTGAGAACATCTAGCATCTAACAAACTCTTGTCTTATTGACAAGAGCTGCAGATGTCCCTCATATGAATGGATGCAGTCAAACGTCTTTGTGTTTGTCCTCCAGGTAACTTTAAGGCCTTCTTCCTGCGAGGGAAGGCCCACGCCGAAGTGTGGAACGAGGCGGAGGCTCGGCAGGACTTCAGCAGGGTGCTGGACCTGGACCCCAGCATGAAGAAGGCCGTCAAGAGGGAGCTGGCTGTTCTCAACATGCGCATGGAGGAGAAGAACGAGGAGGACAAGACAAAGTACAAAGGCATGTTTTGACCAGACTGCAGCAGAGGTTGGAGAATCAGAGAGGAGCTGGTAAATCACAGATCTCAGTTCTTCACACTCCCCGCTTTGACTTTCACAAGGACTGTGAGACACTCCCAGGAGCATTTAAGACAGTGCCCAATAAAATGGTCCTGGTTTATTAAATCAACAAATTATAATCTCTTTCTGCTGGTCTTTTTTTTCCTCTAAACTATGAGTGAGACAACCTATTAAATTAAGGACTTTTCACTCTCATAATCTCACATATTGGTTTGTATTGTATTTATATAATGTCCCTATGTTTACCAAGGTCTAAAGATATACCTAATGCAAAGATTATGGTTGCAGTACAATCCTAATCTGGTTTATTGCCAAGTAGGTTTTCATATACAAGAAATTTGCTTTGGTGTATCAGTGCTTAAACAAGAAACCTACTGTATATATAGAATAAAATTTTAAAATATGCGCAAAAATTGTGGTTCACAAAATTAACAATTGTAAATATGTAAACATAAACACTGTTAAGGAAAACTGCTACCCTGACTCTGTCCAACACCATTATAACATTAAGCTTCAGATGTGCTGGTAGGTGGATTTTTCTTTCAATTGGACAGAGCCAGGCTAGCTATCCCCTTGTTTCCAGTCTTTATGCTGAGCTAGTTAGTTATATATTTACCGTACACACATGAGTGGTCTTCTTATCTCAGTCTTGGAGAGAAAGCGAAAAAGCGTACTTCCATAAATGTTGCACTGTTCCTTTGCTGCTGTTGTGATTTGTAATATTGTTTTGGAATATTTCCTCATGCATAGAAAAAAAAATCATCGACTCTGATTGATCGCCACTAGTAAAACTGTTGGAGTGGCTCGGTTGGATTTCTGTCTTTAAATATGTCCCCACACCAGATGATATGTGAGCTCACAGCACCACCATTATCGTAGCCTTGTCAAGTTGGATGTCACACTTTGATATCAAAGAAGTGAAGCGGCTATGTTAGCAGTTATCGATAGTCACTCGTCATTTAATTTTAAATAAAAATCAAGTTACCTCTACCTAGTGTCTTGTAGGCACATTGGCCTCCCACAAGGTGGGGCTCTGACCACAATTATTCCACGGTTTCAAATTGAACCCTGCTGGAAAAATAATCCTGAGCCTGTAAGCAGCAATCTCATTTTCATGAAGAGTCTAGAGGCTCATAAAAATATATGATCTGGGTTGTATCTTGACTCCTTCCCCTCTTTTCCTTTGTACATCTAGGGGAAGGAGACAGAGTTTAATGCAAAGGGAGAGTTATGACTAATACATCTGGGAAATGCACTAAAAAGCACATTTGAATGCACTTATGTTTGAGATGAAATATTAGATCAATAGTATGACATCACACTGGGAGCTCGGTTTCATTCAGGGAATCCCCACTCATCACTATCTGCACTGTTGCCCCCCCCCCCAACCATCACTACCACAGGTCATGGTGCAGTGTAGTAGTCACTCAGGCAAATGAGGCTGACGCTAATGCACCAGTCTAACGATGAGGAAAATCAATAGTAGCAGATCAAAAAAAAAAACATGGGTTAAACCTCCACACTGGAGCATCCAGCCTTTACAAGCACCTCTACGAATGCAGTTCCTGCTCATGAGCCTGGCCAGATGTGAGGCAACTAAACAAGGAGACTAAAACTGCGGTTTGATACAGTATCCATTACAGACCATATGCAATTTATCTCTGCTCAGATCCAGTAAAACATTTTTTTTTAATCTTCACACTTGAATAATATCAGTGCCACTTAGAAAAAGGACTTAACAAGAACAGATTCATGACACCGAGCTGTGCCAGTGGAAACCCGGCCTTGGACTAAAACACAGGGGGGCTACAGTAAATTCTGCATAGCAGCACAATCTGCCGCTGGCTGTCCTCCATAAACCACTGGTGCTGATGTTGAGGAGAGAGGAAGAAAGGGAGGAGGAGGAGGAGGAGGGGAGGGAGGCTTCTGCTAGACTGCCCTGCTACAGCATGAAATACATCAAGTTAGCCAGAAAAGGCCAACTTCATACAGGATGTACGGTGATTGTGTATTCAAAATAAAACAAACATTCTTCGATTTTCAAAGGAAGGTAAGAAATGGTTTTATTTAATGTTCCTTGTTTTGGACTTATTATTTTTGTTTTAAAACTGAGTAATTTCTCTTTCATTCTTAGACATTTTGCTTTTGTTTGGAGAAACCCTTCCCATTTACAGAGCGTACATCGACAGTTAGCTGGCATGTGGGCAGAAGGAGCTGGATTTTAAAGCATTACCCCATGAAGTATTCAACAATACTTTTTAATACTAAACATTTTGTCATTTTACATAACTGGCCTTAAAAATGAGCACAAAGAAAAAAAAAAGACCCAGGACTTCAGCGTTGTGGTAAATTATTTTCCAGCAGGGAGGGTAGCCTATAGAATCAATAGTGAGTGATGTTATATGATAGACCTATTCAATTAATCAACATTTTTAGGCTCCAAAATAAAGTGCATGAACATGTCAACGTTACACCAAGTAGGCTACATGTCAAACCAGAGTCCCTATGTCCAAACCAACAATATAGTGACTTTCTATCTAGTCTGCAGCCTGCACACAGCTGTTTAACTATTAGTCAACACAACCGGAAACGAGGGTAAAACGCAGACATTTAATCAAAAGTGACCGACAATAAATTAAAAAAAAAAAAACACCACGGCGGGTGCAATAAACATTATTAAGCCACATAAAGTAAACGACCTTCCACAACAGCAGAATAAAACATCAAACTCCACAGCTGCAGCAGGAAACACATTTTAAAGAAATGAGGGAGACGCGCAGGTTTCTGGTTAAACTCACCTGTCTGGACGCGGTTGTATGAGCCTCCTGCACCGCCAGGTAGCCGACTGTCCTCCTCACCTGCTCCCGGCTCAACTCCGCAGCTCCTTCGGTCTCCCAGCATAGTATCACCGGTCCGTTCAGCCCCTCCGTCCCACTGAGCTCCTCAGAGTTTTCAAACATGTTGGGCTGAACGAGGCGCTGCGGTCACAGACACACCGGCCTCACTGGAGGTACAAGGTCCTCTGTGGGCGCACAAGCCGCCGCCATTACTACACTACCGCCGCTACTATTTTATTTCTTTTATGTAATGGCGGGTGCAAACTGTCCTTAAAAGTGATAGCACGTTAAGACCACAGACTGTCAACACAATCAGACGACGCGTCTCCACTTCCTCCCACACAAACGTGAGGCCAAAGTATCCGGATACAGGAGCTGCCATCTTGCCATTTCTACCTTAATTGAAACCAGTTCCACTCTGGTCCCTAAACTCCACGGTGGAGTAACGGACTTTGTAGTCACGCATTTTACAGTTGCTCTCATGATAGAAAATAAATATATAACAGAGAGAATTTATAAGAAAATATTAATATGAAATATTAACATTATACATAGGCCTACTACAATAACTGCAAATTATTCTGAAAAAAAATGGGATGTATGAGTGTGTAAAAATGCAAGACTAGCATAAATATTAAAATATTGAATGCACAGCATTAATAAATTAATGCCAGAATATCAGAGTATTGCAGTTGAAAATTATTAAGGTTTATAGCTGCTGATATATAGTTTGTACTCTACATTGTATATAAAGTACAAAACTTTGCAGTCAAATGAACGTGTCGACTTTTTTTAGACTAAACTAGACTAAACAAGGTAGGCCTATATCTGACCTTAAATACAACGTAACCTTTTATGACAGTATTAAATGTACTGTATATTTTAGTTAGGCTCGCTGTTGGTGGGTTTTATAAGGCATGGTGCCTTCAAATGGGGTCGTGTTTACCGTGTTTACGAGTTGGGCCCATATGAACGTCCCCCTCATGTCGCATTCACAACCTCGTAAGTGGAAAGTTTCTGAAAGCTCAGAGTTCACGAGTTGTAACGTGTTTATTGATGTTGTAAGCAATGGTGGAGCCCATGGAAGTTCATTTCTGGGTGCATAATAACTTAATATTGTACAAAAAGTAAGTTGTAATTTTTTTGTTTGGTAATTTTATAATATGTCTGAGGAAAATGTTGAAATTCTAATGACCCATCTTTGTCCTCTGTCATTATACCTTTGTATTTCCTTCATTATTTTACCCACTAGCCAGCTTGCTAAATTGTTAGCCTCTGTGGCTTTTAGACTCGGAAAGTACTTGAACGGAATTTATATTGTGAGAATAACTTCCCATCTAAAAAAAAAAGAAAAAACGACCAAAGGAGGGAAAGGGGGGTGGGGGGGGGGGGAAAGGAGGTAAAAAAAGAATCCAAGGGCAAAATGGTGGCCTCAAAGGGGCAGGTAAAAATTAAAAGAAAAAAAAAAATATCTACTCTTAAAAATATTAAAAAATTTCCTCCAAATTTAATTTTTTAATTTTTTTATAATTAATTATTTAATATATATCTAAAAAAAAAAAAAAAAAAAAAAAAAAAAAACCAAATATGTTTATAACTACAAATGAACTTTCTGTCACTCTGTTTGTTATTAATGCCATAGTTCCAACCCTCCCCTCCTTTATCTGGGCTTGAGACCAGCAATAGTGACCCAAAACAGACGTTCTGGTGAAGTTACTTGTTTTTTTGTTTTTTTGTTTTTGTTTTTTGTTTTGTTTTTTTAATTCAGGGTCTGATTCCCCAAATCTTGCCATAATATCTACTTTTGAACTACATTTATGATTAAATTAACACATGTTCTGTTACACAGACTCATGACAGTCTTGTGTACATTTCCCCAGCTGTCAATCACAACTGTAAATCATGAATCATGAGGTTTCACCTGCTTTTAAACCAATCTTATCAGAAAAAAAATAACACTTGAACATACACCAGTGTGGTATTAACTACCTAAAATGAGAGAAAGCATCTTTGGGGGGAAAATAAATGTGTATTTTGACTTTGTAGACGTTTTGGCTTCACTTTTAGGAAGCTGTCATGTCATCCATTGTTAAATAGCCTACAGTCTGATTAAAGTGATTATATGCAGCCTTTTTTATCTATGCTGAATTCTTTATTATAATGTATTCTGCGTTGTTGTGGTGTTTACAAACTCAAATATAACAGGCTAGTTATGGACATTTACTGTATCTTCAAAAGAGGCTGGGGCTTTTATTTTGTGTCTCGTCACCGGAAGTGTTCTGCCTTAATATTTCCGACTTGACACTGGTCCCAAGTTGAGCGGAGTCGCTGTGCTGCTGCGTCGTGGAGACAGAGGAGGAGAGCAGGAGAAAGTGGCTGACCCGGGGTCCGCATTGAGAGACGCTTCGTCCTCGTCCTCCCGAGTACAGGAGAGGAAAGAGACGCTTTCAGGCTACTTTTCAATGAGCGGACAGACTTGAAGGAAAGTGTTGGGACAAGCGGTCCCCCTTTGGATGTATCAGAGGCTTTCTGATCTGAGCCCCTTTGGAAATGAGCCACACGGCGGATGTGAAGGAAGGTG
Source organism: Pterois miles (assembly GCA_947000775.1). Lineage (NCBI taxonomy): Eukaryota > Metazoa > Chordata > Actinopteri > Perciformes > Scorpaenidae > Pterois > Pterois miles. The sequence continues at coordinate 18,088,563 of CAMQGK010000110.1, forward strand.
ATTCAAGAGGAGGAGTGAGATCTACAGGAACCACGCTCGTTTCACCTCCTCTCTGATTGTATTATTTTCTTTTAGGGGTTTTGATCTGTTACATATTTTAAATTAATTTCCATCCACCTAGCCCACCACACCGTAAAAAAACTTGCATCTAGTTGTGTTATGGGATGTCTGGCTTGTAATTCGTTTTAAACCATTTTAAATAGTCGTTTTCTGATCTAATTTGATTACAACTGACTTGAACATGGCCATCAACACGGACACCGACTTCCTGAAGTCCAACTTAAGTGAGGGCGGAGGAGGCACCCAGCCCGCGGACCCCCACGAGACGGAGAAACTCCTGGCGCTGACCGCCGAGCCCGGGGGGAACGGGATGAAGATGTCCACCTCCTTCACGGTCAACATGGACAGCGACAAGGGCCTGGAGGCCGACCAGAACGGCCACAGCGTCGCCGTGAGGTCGGGCTCCGCCGGGCAGCTGGGCGCCGCCGCCCCCCTCTCCCCGTCCAAGGCCAGCCTGAGCCGCTCCTCCACCGGGAACGCCGCAGTCCAGGAGACCCCCAAACCCAAGGATTACCTCATCCTCGTCATCATGTCCTGCTTCTGCCCAGTCTGGCCAGTCAGCATTGTCGCACTGGTGTACTCCATCATGGTGAGTGGGCCCATCAATTTACTCTACTGCCAAACTACATGGTGCAGAAAAGAGATGGATGTTAATGTGATGGAGAGACCACATATTGTTGATCAGCGTTAAATTATCCCAGGTGATGGAGGGAAAATTTATGAGCAAGTCTTAAATTCAAACTTCATAAACTGTGTCAAAATGTAAAAATATGTTTAAAATCAACATAATCTGATTCAGAAAAGTCAAGTTTGTATTAGGGATGCACCAACCTGACTTTTTCAGTCCTGATACCGATACCTGGGCTTTGGGTATCAGCTAATACTAAGTACAGATCTGATACCAGTTTTCATTCATAAGATGTATGGAAGTGACTGGGATCAGTTTTTATGTGTAAGACAACATCAGGCTCGACTTAAATATCACTTTCCGGATGTTGTAAAATAATAAATTGTGCACCAACAACTTGGCAAAAAAATCCTTAAAATTAACAGGAATTATAATTCAAGTGTAAACCCTTTTAATGCAGCAACAAATTGGTCAAAACTTAAATTAAAATTCAGTATATAATTTCTACGATATATACTGTAAACACAGAATTGCATTTAATGGGTTGAACTGTCACTGATAGCCGATCCAGCTATTTGAGTCTGTATCGGCCTGATATCCGATCCAATATCGGTATCTCTAGTTTGCATAACTGACATGACAAACAAGGTGTAAGATGCCTCCCAAAACAGCTACTTATACTGTAATCTGTTATGGTTTATTATCTGCAGTTAATGTTTACAAACTTGTTTGTCTACATAGCTTATCATTTTGATATTTGAAGAAAGCGAGTGATAGTATAGAGAAAGTCTGTGAGAGGATGGTCATATCATATCATCATATGCATCCTGAATGCAGCCCAGTCGCACAGCAGTTCGTGAAAAAGTCACAAAATTTAATGTATTATACATAAACATGAATTTCACTTTTCAGTACAAAATCAATGTAATCTACGTAATGGTGAACCGGGAAGTATAAAGAGCGGCGAACACCATGTAGGGAGGAGGTCGGGGTGGATGAGTGGGTCAAAAAACACACTTACGCCCAGGAGACCGGTGTTTGAACCTCTCGTGAAACCTTTCCATACTTAAAATACATCACTTCTGGTGGTATTTCAACCCAAACCACGATATTTTCCTAAACCTAACAAATGTGTTGCCTAAGACTAATAAAGTCGATCTATTCCGAAACCTAAGTAGTTTTATTTTGAAAAGACTGGAGCAGAACTTGACACATGCGTCACATGTTATTGGACATTTGTAGGAAAACGCACAAAAACACATTTTTAAAACTCGTGCACAGCTTAACGAAAAGAAAATGGAAATCAAATCAAATTTCACAAACTGCTGTGAGACTGTGTTGAGACATCAGCACATCAATAAATGTAGAAATACTCTTTTGGATTGATCAATTATTACATACATCATATCACATACACCTTAAAATTACCAGGAGTGTCACAGTACATCGATTTGAGTCAATATATCGACAATGATCAACGATCCAATAGCATCGATGCAAAACACTGATAAATATCATCTTTATATGTTTAGTTTGAAATTCCCATGGCACGTCTGTGTCGCCATTTATGTCCAAGCACACCTCATTCCTCGAGAGCCCAGTGATAAAATTGTCAAATCGTATTTTAGTCGCTATTTGTGAGTTATATAAATGTAACTATGTTAAATAGACTTGATATCATCACATATCGATCGCAGGCTCCTGAATTGAATCAAATCGAAATCATATCATGGCAGACTTTGTAATGTCAGCAAATATCATATCGTTGTCTAAAGAATCTTAATGATATCATATTATCCGTATGAAATCTACACCCCCAAAAATTACACTATTTGTCTGTCAAAAATGTAATAAATAGTAATATAAAATAGATGAAAATCCACACACTTGAGAAGCCAGAACGCTCAAAAATACAGTGTCGTCATTGGATAAATCACGACCAGTGATTAATCAATTATTAAAAATAGTCCCAGATTCATTTTCTTCTGTAAGTTGGACTTTTTTTTATGTCTGTACTGCTTAAATGGCTTTTATTTTACTAGTGGCTGCAACTGTCCAGTGTTAAAGTGTAAAAATCAAATTTCATCCTTTGACGGCAGCATTTATTTAAACATTAAGAGAAAAAAAACAGAACCAGAGACGCCCTCAGATGCAATTAAAATGAAATAAAATTGTTGTGTTCAAGTGCAGCTGGTTCTGTGGTGCCTGATAAACTGTGAATATCAGGGTGCAACATGTAGAGCTCAGTGCATCATCGTCAGCTAGCAGTGCCGAGGCTTCAGCCGCTGGTCGTTCTGGTTTAGAGACGCTGACGCTAATGTGACGCGCATAAATCGTGAAAGTTTCAGGATGCAGGGAACGCTGATACAGGATGCAGCTGAGACACTGAAGCCACGCCGGGCAGCCACGGACGCTTGATATGCTGCTAGTCCTCTGCAACCAAACACTCTTTCCAGCCCAATTATGGATTATGTAGCCTTCATATTACAGCACACATAATTGAGTCTATGAAACCTGTGTTGAGGTGCTCTACGTTTAAAGTGAAAGCTGACACTCTTCTTGTTGTCACCCTCTGCGGTGGTCTGCAGTAAAAATGGTGGACGTTTTATTGAAGGCTGTGAGAGCTTCTAGCTCATTTCAGTCGGCCGGTGCAACATTTAGAGAACGTCCCAGATGTTGCAGCTTGATTTTGATGTATAAAAAATGCAAAGACGGTGTGAAGGTCGAGTGTGACCTTACGAGCAGTACCTTTAGAAAATTTACAGGTGCAACATTGATGAAGTAGGCTGTAAAAAATACTACAATAAAAACTCATCACTGATGCAGCAAGAAAAGCTAAAAACACATTAATAAAAAGTGACATTCCAGCCTGTAAACCTGGTCTCCAAATTACTTTTGCAAGTTGACAGAGTAAAACATCCTGCTACAGGAACAAAAGTAGTAGAAGGCACAAGATAACCAGCGTGATTTAATTGTCCCAGACAATTACCACTGTATTTCTAATGTGTCAGTATGTCCCTCCTCCCACCATTCTGGTCTTGACACTACTCCATCAAGGTGTTAAATATCAATATCTAATATCTGGAATTAAGAAAGGTCAAGATTTGATGGGATAACAACTGCAAATGGCTCAATATTTATTTCAATGAATTTACAGACGTAATTTAAGTCCAGGAGATCAATACAGTATTTAGCGTTATGTAGTCTACTGTGTGCTACGTTGCTGCACACACAAACGTTCACATAATGTGACACAGCATTTACTCCAAGATTTCTCCAGGGCTGGCCGGTCAGTAATCCTGCACCTTTCTGTCTAATCTTCAGGAAAAAGACACTGACTTGTGACAAAATCCATATAACTGTGTTTGTCTACTACTGAAGTACTGAAGCTGGAGGAACCCCCTGTCTTTTGTTTCTGATCAGTCAGTATGTGTGTACTCCAACTGCAGACTCCTTCAGTGGGATTGTGTTTGATCTGAAACTGAATCTCTGCAAAGTTTTTCCACAGGGTTTAATTAATTGTGAAATCTGTGAAATGAAGCACAGAGAATTATATCACCAAAATGGGAGGCTATTGGAAGAGACTGTTGTATTCAGACAGTCTGAAATGAGCAATGCATGACCCGCCTTCTGATTTTATTCAAAAAGCTGCAAATTACAGTCTATCAGACTGACTTTCCTTTCAAAGTTCTACATATTTATACTTGATTTACTGTAGGAAATTAATTGTTTCACTTTTAAGCCGGGAACATACTACACACCTTCAAACTTGGTTTATCTGTCTGTTTGAGGTCCGTCGTTGCAGCTAATTAAATGTGAGGCTCAAAAAAGTTTCTTGAAAAAGCTAGTGGAGATATCATTTGGGCTTGATCTTTACCTCCACTCCCCAATTATTTTTCGTGTTGAAAAATCACTTGGCAAAAAAAGTGGATCATCAAAATCTGCAAAATAAAACCAAAGTGTCTTGATAACCTCTGCCTGTGCACCATATGGACAAGTATTATTCAATTATTATAATTATTCAATTATTATTCAGGTAATTATGTTCACATTATATGTATTAATTTTGTGGACGGATGGATTGTCAGTGTTGTATTTTCATTATGCTGTTACTCTGTCCATCCTGGAAGGGATCCCTCCTCTGCTACGCTTCCTGAGGTTTTTTTTTTCCATTTTTCCCTAATAAAAGGTTTTTTTTTGTATGGTGAGTTTTTCCTTATTCAGTGAGAGGGTTGTTCTGTAAAGGACAGAGGTTGTCGTATCCTGTACAGACTGAAAACCCCCTGAGGCAAAACTGATTTGTGATTTTGGACTATACAAAAATAAACTGACTTGACTTGATATGTAACATCCAAAACTCTGTAGTGGTTAAACGTTTCTAAGTACATTTTTTTTACATACTGAGTCGCTTTCTACTTCTACTCTAGTACATTTCGGAAGGAAATACTGTACTTTTTAACTTTGACAGCTTTAGCTACTGGTTAACTGAAGGTGTCACTTTGTATTCTACGTACTCGTGACGGCATTTCTCACTGTTTTCAGAATTTTTACGATCGATTAATCAAGACAATAATTTTAGATTAATCATTGGTTGCAGTAATACAAAATACTTAAGTTTTTCCGTATATAATAATCTAATGATATAATATTTAATGGTGTAAAAGTCACAGTATTTTTTCTGTTTTTAAGTACTTTTACTTTTAATACTTTAAGTATATTTTCCTTATTATACTTCCATATTTTTACCTCCGCCAAGGAGGTTATGTTTTTGCCGGCGTTTATCTGTCTGTTTGTTTGTCTGTCTGTGTTCAAGATAACTCAAAAACTTATGGATGGATTTTGATGAAATTTTCAGGGTGTGTCGAAAATGTGAAAAGGAAGAACTGCTTTAATTTTGGGGGTGATCCAGAAGAAATCCTGGATTCTGGATCACTTTGATGACAATTTTCGTTAACATTGGGGCAAATGGGACCCAAAAAATTGTTTCTCAGTATCTCTGGTAATTGTTGCCCAAAGCTCATGAAATTTGACTCAGGGATTTACAATGTGTACTTCTATCAAATCCCAAAGGCTGATCCAGATCTGATCCAGATGGCAGATTTTATAGCAATTTATATAAAAAATGGGGTTACTCTTACATTTTGGCCTACTGTGCATTTAATATTAGAGGTAGAGATTTCTAACAAGCGGCATCGTGTAGCTGAGACAATTACTCATCTGAAGTATGTCAACGAATTTGATCTAGCTTTAATACTTGAGGAGACAGATCCAGAAGAAACCACCAGGGGGGAAACTATGGTGCTTGGTGGAGGTCTGCGCTCTCCGAGTGCTTCTCTAGTTACTTGAGTAACATTTGAATGAAGGACTTACTTGTAACAGAGTATTTTCACATTGTGGGATTTTTACTTAAGTAAATGATCTGAATATTTACTCTTTCACTGCATTCCCCAAAAAGCAGAGAAGTCAGCTTCCTGTAACTGAGCAGTACAGATAAATAAGGCTTTTGACACGCTTTTGCATTAAGTATCTGGCAGTATTTTACCAGGAGTCTTTTAGTGCCATCATCAGTAGTAACTCTGTTGTGTCAGGATTTTAACTCCTGCTGGCTGATGGCAGCTTAGTTGCTGTTGGCACAGTCATTTGTGTTTTTCAGCGCACTTTACTTCTGACACTGTACAGCAGCCAGCACTCAGATCTGCAGAGAAACAAGGCAAAGGCAATGCAGTAAACCCATTAGTTCTGTAATATCACTCCTGTGGGCTCCACACACCAAGGGGAATATCAGGCAGTATCCACGAGACAGCCTGTACTTCCCTGAGCCATCATCATGAACCCACTGACATTCACAAGTCAGCCCCTCGCTAATGGCATGGAGAGAGTGTGTGTGTGTGTGTGTGTGTGTGTGTGTGTGTGTGTGTGTGTGTGTGTGTGTGTGTGTGTGTGTGTGTGTGTGTGTGTGTGTGTGTGAAATAGAGAGAGAGAGAGAGAGAGAGAGAGGGAGAGAGGGTTTGACAGAGGGCAAGAGAAAGAAAAGTGAAGGAGGGAGAAACTGGAGCCGACCACTAACTCAATAGAAGGCGAGAGAAGTCTATTTAGTTCCTCTGCAGAGGGCAGATTGCAGCAGTTAGCCGAGCTATGTGGCGGCGCTCAGCATCCTCTCCCTTCCTGGGGGTATGGAAAGGGGATACAGGCCTCCTCACAAAGAAGATCAAAACACTATTCGCTACAAGGGCAGATGGGTGCGAGAGAGACAGCAAATGGCTATAAAGTAGTTCCTATCACTGGATTAGGCAGGAATTGAATCAGATACCACAGTGATGTCAGATAAGTGCAAGTGAGTCAGAGCAGGAAAACAGAGGTTTACAACACTCGCTGTGAACAAATGAATCAAAAGTGATGCGGTTGATACCGCAGGATACAACCCTAGAGTGCAAGCTCGTGACAAAGTGCTAATAATCTCCTCGCCCATGTCAAATGGATACTTCTGGAAAGCTGAAGAGAAAAAAAAAGCGAAACAGGCAGCTCAGCTCACTCTATACTCGAATATGAGCTTTGAGAAAAAGACTGTAAGCAGGCCATTAAAGAGATATAGATATATTGGTCACTATAAGCACCATAGATGTGGGTCATTAGGGGCCTACTACGTTGTAAAAGTGAAAGCCAAATGTTAAAACAACACAATCTAAAGCGTAAAACTGCATGAACCAGTACGTTTTGAACACAAACAAAAAGGATTCTTTAGGTTTAGGCAACAAAAACGGTTAGGTAGGTTTAGGGAAAAACATTGTGTTTAATGCTTGTGAACACAAAGACAACAACGCATTGTTGGTTTCACACAGGATGCGAACACTGGTCTTCTGAGTGATAACCCTGTTTTGTACAGTGTGTTTTCTGCATCACCTGACTTCCGCTGCTGTTCCTGTCATAATTACTACGGTTGATAGCGGACACTGTTCTTTTATACCTTCTTTCAGTGATCTACCATGTGAATAGATGATAAAATCTACTATTGGTATAGTAGGCTCCTATTGACCCACATCTATGGTGCTTATAGCAACTGATAACACCTAGTTAATAGCCTGACACCATCTAATCAGCTGACGTCCTCAGCACTGAAGAGCAGACATACAAAGTTAGCGACTGGCTGGTGAACAGAGCTAAAAGGAGCATGAGTATTGAACTTATGTCCATCAAGCGGACACAAACGGGGCTCCAATGAATGCTAATGTTGCTCCATCTATGTGGGTATGTAAATAGGCAACTGTTTGTCAACACGTTTGCCATAGCAACTTTATGTGGTGATAACGTGTCAGTGTTGTGTTTCAGCTTGTTCGGCTGTTTCCAAGTGGCCAAAAAAAAAAAAAAAAATCAATGAGTAAAGGTTTTAAAGCATGTAAAGATTTTAGAAACATTTTTGTCATTTTAGTTGAAATTCTCATTACATCCCGACAGCAGTCAATAAATCAAATACTCTGACCAAAAAAAAAAAAATCTGTATTTGTGGCCGTTGCAGGACTGTAATAAACCTGTCCAATCATCTCATGTTGCCTTTTTTGAATGTAATGACTGGATGGGCTACCTGCCTACACGTACTCTGCCTGTGAACTCATTTCAAGTCTTCCACAAGCTGCTTGCTTGACAGCTGTGAGTACTAACAATAGCCATGTTCGCCATTCACATTCATTATATGTTTATGTTCGTAGTGCTAATTTTGGGGGCGTGGCTTGTGAGGGAGGCCTGAAGGGACAGGCTGTCAGTGTTGCCGACTTGGCGACTTTCCTGCTAGCTTTAGGGACGTCTGGAGTTAGTGAGAAGGTAGTGCTGCTAGCCGCTTTCATTGGTAAATAGTTGGCAGCCTGGCTTGGTTTTTTGGCTGGATCACTGTTAAAAATCTAGTGTACACTAGTTAGTTTATCAAGATCGCCCACCCTGCCTTTCACCTTTTGTTTTACTGTCATACAACCTTTTTATGGTGGTGCAGATATAACCTTCTTGTCATTTTTTTTGTATAAGGTTGTTTATATTTAACAAACTTTCATGATGCGTCGCTGTACGAAAGTGGAATTTTAACAGTGATAACTGATGTACAAGCAACGAGACAGTATCCGTGTTTTAATCCTGCAAACGACCAAAATGGACTATAATTAAAGCCCAATCTGTTAAATCCTCATTTAGCCGTGTAAAAAAAGGAATCAGCATCTTTCTGCTCTGGCAGCAGATGGTGCATCGCTAACAACAGGACTGCCAAAAAGTTACATCCATCATCATTCACCACCACTTCCAGCAGCGGGAGCACCTAAAAGCCGACTTCCAGCTGGCTGCCGCCACGGATCCCTGACAGATGCTCTGGTGGGGAAGGCTTGTGGCTGGCAAACACGGAAGACGTGCAGTCAATTATGGGGATTGGAGAGGCAGGGGTAATAGGTTTTTACTGCTCAGACCAGCCTATCCCGGTAATGGGAAGGCCCAAACTGCAGCAGCGTTATTGCACGCTCTGCAGATTTGCCTGTGAAATATGGACTCGCAATGCTGCACTGGACGGATGACGGCAAATGTGTGAATGTGTGTGTGTGTGTGTAGGTAAATGACTTCTTATTAGCTATCTAATACTGCATATATAGCGGGAGAGCACTTGATACTGTTGTTGCCAATTATATGCAACCTATCAGAGTACTGCAGAGAGAAATCCAGACTGCTCGTATTATAACATAAAATAGATTTATGTATTGTTTGAAATGTTTAATCTGTGCAGGTCATGATATTGTAATTGCATAGTGGATAAAATAGGATGTAATGAAAGTTAACAGTGTCTTGTTGTGGCATTAGAGCACCACCCAGCTTTATGAAACATGGGGTAGCCTCCAAAGTCAGAAATCTTTAAATCCTACACATAAGGAATTAATATTTACAGTGAATGAAAGTGTAATAGTACCCCAACAAAATATTAATTTATTGCTGCACGTCCATGTAACCCAGTCTCATGGGAAGGCATATGAATAGCACAACATTACGCGTGTAATGAGAACGCATTTTAGCTTTTTTGCATGTGATTTTTACGCCACGCAACAAAACTAGGGACACATCCGCGGTTAGGTTTAGACAACAAAACCACTTAGTTTAGGCTCAGGAAAAATGTCATGGTTGGGCTTCAAATAAGTATGTAAACTAAGTACAATACATACAGAAACAATGCAACAGAAGTATATTTAAAGTTAATGACAATAAATCACCAAAAGTCAGATAGCGTTTATGGCTACAACTTCACCTCACTGTAGTATTTTTATATTCTGGTACAATTCAATATGCCTGAGCTTAAAGTTATTATGAAAGAGATAATTCATTGTTGTGAAATAAAACCAACGCAATGTCTCTCATCGCCCTGAAAGGGTTATTTCACAATGACCCGCTAGCTGTACATTATCGCACTTATTACACTACTTACTTAAGAAATCAATAATTTGACACAAAAACTGTCCAACATCAAAACCATGTCCTTAGCAACAGTCTGTTATACATAGCAACAGTCTGTTATACATAGCAATGGTCTGTTATACATAGCAGTGGTCTGTTATAAAGAAATAACAGACCATAGAATGGTCACAATTGAGTATTCAAGAAAGCCTCATCCCTTGGGATGAACTGTAATAATGATAATAATACTGCACCGTTAAAACTAATGACATCCCAATGAGTGTTTAATGCTAATTGACAATCATTAACACGCTAAACTAAGATAATGATCATGGTAACCATTATACCTGCATTACATTAATTTGATATTGTAACTGGACTCTTGTTGTGTGCTCATCGTTTTAAATGCTTTCATGGATTCAGATAAACCATCTCCTAATTAGTAATTCTTCCCTTTCCTGTATGAATCTGATACCCATTTAGTTACAGATTTTGTTTGCCTTCAGCCATCACTTGTAGATGCACATCATAATCATAATCTCATTTCATTTTGAACGATATCACTAATAGCAGCATATTGTGTGTTATGCTACATGAACTTCTTTGTGCAATTTGACCCTGGATTATCGAAATGAACAGCGGTTCGTCTATTACCGTTGTGCTAGATAGAATAAGGCAGTCACCCTTATGGCCTTTTTTTGTTTTTGTTTTTTTGTGCTAACACTTAGCTTAGTTAGCGTCTTTGAACTGTGTTTCCAGTTCACAAGCTAACCAAGATATAAATACAATAAAAATTTATGAGCTGCAGCAGCAGCTAGAACGCATTTTATAGCTCGGTGCCATCAGGGGTCTGACAGATTTGATCATCTGACCGCACTGAGTGGTTTGAAATTTTAATGGAGATTCAAGTGTAACAAGACAGAGCCTAACAGCCCTACTTAGTAGCGGCCCCTAGAGGCCACAACACTCCTTACACCCAACCAGACAAAGTGGCTTAAACCAACAGCCTTGTTCTCGCTCTTTTAAAAATGGCCCCAATTACTAAATTATAAATCACCCTCAACCAAAAACTTTTTTTAAAGGTTTCTAAGTTAAAATGCAAAATATGTACCACAATGGGGAATACACTTTAAACAGAGGCACATATGACGATTTATAGGAAAATAGGGGGCATAAATGGAAACAAACAATTTCAATTTGATGAAAACTGTCCTTTTCCAGCAGGATGCTGCTGCTGCTGCTCTCCATTATTCATGACGAGAGAGAAAGGGAGCACTTACTGACTTACTGGCCTCCACCTTTGTCTGCTCAACACATGAACTACACAGAGAGAGAGAGACAGTAGTTTTGTGTGTGTGTGTGTGTGTGTGTGTGTGTGTGTGTGTGTGTGTGTGTGTGTGTGTGTGTGTGTGTGTGTGTGTGTGTGTTTGTATACACTGGACAAGACACTGAGGGTAGAATTTCCCATTCAGAAAACAAATATGACCAGGCTCACTCTCGCTGTGAATCAATATAGACATTCATCAGCTGAGCGAAGGGTACCTCCCACTGACCACACACACACACAAAACACACACACACACACAACAAATCTCTTGCCGCCCCCGACACTAACATCAGACAAAGCAGGGTGTATTAAACAAGGTTAAATGCTGACACAGAAACCTGCCTTTTTTTCTTTCTTTGTTTTCATGATGGATGGAAAATATTGTCATCTTTTTAAATGTTACCTTCATTAATGTTTTCTTTCTAAGCCACATAGACGTTTTTTTGTGAAAGGGGCATCCATTGATTTAAGGTGCTGAGGTTGCTTTTCTCTGTGATGTGAGCCCGGATCGATACCGGCTCCACTGGGACGGTGTTTGCACCATAGCTTCATTGCAGTCCTGGAAGTGAGAAGCTGAAGTGCATCCCTGTGTGAGTGTGAGAGAAAAGATCTCTTATTTTACTGTCAGGAGCCCAGGCTGACATGTGCATTGATTTAGCTCACACTGATAACAGCCAATTTGAAAGTTTTAGAAGATGAATCAGGTTTTACTCTTTCAAAGGCATTATTATGCTTTGAACATAATGTGGTTTAAAGCCTTTATTGAACAAATTACATTACATAAATTGAATTAACTGATATTATAAAAACAAACCCTATTAAGGGAAATCTCACTCTTGAACAAGCAGTTAAGATCATTTTTGGATATGCTTCTTAAATAAATAAATCTTAAAAATAAAAAATAGCTTCATTCTGTAAGTTTTACAATCTGTAAAAACCCAGTTGGAAACGGGCAGTTTCCACATAATTTTAAATGATATATACTGTTTTTGCAAAACTGATTGTAATATCACTGTACTTATTTTAAGTATTATTATTATTAAAAATAGTTTCCTGACCAGCAGCACCTGATTTAGTGGAACACCCTGTGTTGTATTGTCCCCACCCACCTGCACCAAGTGCACTGTGGGCTCTGACTGCACCCGAGACAGCCTGGAGACAGAGAGGCTCATGGGAGTGAGAGGATGAAGTAACTAGGAGGAGATCAGGGAGGATGGAGGGAGGGAGGGAGGTCTCTCTCTCTGCAGTGTAATCTTATCTTATTCTGAGGCAACCCCAACAATACACCCTCAGTAGTGGCTGAAGACACAGAACATATTGTGATTTAAAATGCATTGTTTTGGCTAATGAAATAAAGGTGGTCTATTACATTACAAAAACGCCACCTAAAACTTAAAATACATTAAGTCTAGACAGAAAATTTGTGTTTTTATCATGATGAACTAATAAATTTCAGGCTTTTTTTTCCCCCACTAAAATAAGGTTTCACCTCGTCTTCCCTCCATGAAACTCTTTCAGTTTGTCTTTGGTATAATTTTTCCCACAATGGTTTTAAAGGTGCAGTGTGTAAGATCTGGCGATATCTAATGGTGAGGTTGCAGATTGCAACCAACTGAAAATTCTCCTGTGTGCCAAGCATGTAGGAGAACTACAAACACAAAACACAGTAGTGTAGGTTATTTGGAGAGTAGTAGAGCCAGAATGTGTGTGCACGTGGGAAGTGCGTAGTAAATCGAGAGAAAGTGGTGGCGAAAGCTTGTGAGCAAACAAGTGAACTGTAGTGGAGCAGAAGACAGAGTTAGTTTAGCTTTGAGAATATCAAGTGAATATAGAGCTGAAGTTTGTGGAGAAATAAATGCTGAAGCTCCTGAAGGCCAACAGAGGTTTCCCCGTGTACAGCAAAGGCGGCTGATTGGAGTGACGAGGGTTAACTTTGGAGCGAGTAATGTTATTGACTCCCGCCTAAGCAGAAAAAGTTAATACACCGTTGATTTCTGTTCTGGGCTACAGTAGAAACATGGTGGCTCTGCGATAATGTAGATAAAAACAGCTCATTCTAAGCTAGCGAAAACACAACTATTGATTATACACTAAAGAAAACATACTTATTCATATTTCATTTATGCCAATAGATCTCCCTAAATGTTACACACTGTTCCTTTAAATCAATGACACATTTACTGAGGGTAAATGAAGGAGGTAAATCATTAGACAACATCTTTTATACTGCCAAACTTGCTTTAATAGGCTATATTTTGTCCTTAAAAAATGGATAGGGATAGTAATTATTCCATTTAATACCACATTATCTTTATGGGGAAAAGCACCCTACAGAAATATAGCTGTGTAATTGAATATAGATGAGAGGAGTGAGAGGTCCATTTCCTGCTGTACTGCACACACACAGCCTCTGGTTTAAAAAGACACATTCAGCACCACGGACAGCTCCTACAGCTTTCCTCAGGCTTCAGATGGGAAAGTTGGTGCATCACAAACTGCATGTGAGGTGATTTAATTTAAAGCTTTGTTGTGTGTGATCCCTTCCCCTTTGGTCTTTGCTCTTGTTTAACACAGAGAATGAGGGACACAAATACTGTTTGACCTCTAAGCAGCCTCAGCATGGACCCAAAATGTAGTTATAACTACCCCACATGGATGCTGACACAGGCAGACTCCCTCTAGGTGGTATTGTGTCCATTCCCCAAGTTGCTCTGGGTTGATATTTAGTGAGTGAACAGACCACTGCATAACTTAATTTCACCGTTTGCTTCATAAAAGCATTCCTGGACAGTTGTAACCTCCTGGCATGGTGCATTATCTCATTAAAAGATGACAGACGCTGGTCAGTTGTCCTCTGGCGTTCAAATGTTCGTCATAAAGGTGCTCAGTGAGCACCATGCAAACGTAATCAACACCATCACACCACCACCAGACTGCAGTGTTTTCACGCCGCATGATGGATGCAGGGTGAGACAGCAGGAAGTGGAATTCATCATTTTCCGACTCTCTGGTGTCCGATGTTGTTCCTTTCCTCAGTGCAGCCTGTAATTCTTGCACTGATAGATACATAACTCTGATTGGCGATTCGCTGTCATACCACGTTTGTTATGACAGGTTGTTTGACAGGTTATCATTCTTATTATTACATTAATATGGGAATTTTCAGCACCAATGCTGCACTGATGCTCTGCACGCTTCCTTCCTGTTGGCCTATTTTAATGTATAACCTGACACCTAGTATCAAGTTTAATCACATTTTCTTCCTGTCTGTTATATCACGTATCATTTCCATACAGTTTGTGTCTTCAAATCAAACGGGGATCATACTTCTCTTGACCTGATCCACCTCGTCAGTCTATCTCGTCACCAACAAATCTGTAGGGAGTCTGGCCAGCAAGTCCCATTAAATGCCCCCCACGCGTGGTGTGTGTTTGTGTGCTGTCTGTTAAGTTAAACAGAGTGTAAATTGAATTTCCCCACTGTGGGACTAATAAAGGTAGATCTTCTTCTTCTTCAAATCCCATTAAATTACCAAAAACCACTATATTGTAGTCTGTCTTTCATACTTGACACTCATTTTTAAAAACAGATCACTAACAGGCTGTATATAAGAAGTGTTGGTTTGTGGACATTTTGGCTGTCGCCATCTTAGTTTTTTGCAAACAGAAGTGACACGAGAGGGTGGAGTTAATTACAACCGAATGCTGAATAAGACATTTTGCAACCTAAAAGGTTATAATTAACTTTACTGAAATGAAAACACAGTGTGAAAGGGACAAATTAATTAGACGGAAACATGAACAACTCGGACAACACCGTGGCAGCAACCTGTCAATCACAAGGTAGCCACGCCCTAAAGCATACCCTGCTTTATGGTCTATTTGACTATAAATGGGACCATAACTTACTAAATGAACATCATGCTGTGTTGAAGAAGACTTGAAACTAGCGATTGAGACCATAAACTCATGTTTACAAAGTTTACTGAGGTAATAAATCAAGTGAGAAGTAGGCTCATTTTCTAATAGACTTCTATACAATCAGACTTCTTTTTGCAACCAGAGGAGTCGCCCCCTGCTGGATATTATAAAGAATGCAAGTTTATGGCACTTTAGCGTTGGCTTCACTTTTCACATCCGGAGCTTGCCCATTTGTCACTAATCACTGTATAATTTTCATTTTCTAAAAAGGCTCAATAATTTCCTAAAACAGCTGGGCACTGTGGTTTTTAACAAATATTACGTAAAAAGGAGCACATAGTTGGGGACTATTTTCAACAAGGGATTAATACACATTTGGTAAGCTAGTATTTATGGATGGGTTTGATTCAAAATGAACCACAGCAGCCACGTTCAACATGATAAAGGAGCATGTCGTCCAGTGCAGACAGCAATGGAGGTCAGATCAATTATCTATATATCAGGTTTGGCTAAACAGCTAATACCTGTTAGTGAGATCAATTCATTGTTGTTTTTTGGTCTTTTCATGCAATCGTTGAAAAGTACACTCTTGGTAGAAATATCAAACATAAAATGAAAGCAATGCACAGGGATTGAGGATTCCCATCCGTCATCCCTCACACACACATACTCATAAATCATCCTGTCTCCATATCTGCAGCATACATAAAGCAATATACATATAGCATCAAGTTGATCTACAGCCCCTTCACACTGCCACGCTCTCCTAATCCAATTGGCTCTGCAGGTCACATCCCTCCATCAATCCCAATATGAAAAAAGACAATTTCGCCGTTCACAGCTGGGAATAAATTATTGTTGCCGTTTTATTTTAAGGGACTCTACGGCCCCCAGTAGACAACATTAGTTTACTGTATGTGTGTCATTCCCCCTTAAATAACTCGGCTGTGGATTAATGGAAAACCGCCTGATAAATATTTTAAAGTGTAATTCTCAGAGCTGCTTTCCTGTGGAGGGAACTTTCTCTGTGTTATGTATGTATGAGGGACTCTAACTGTACATCCTGTTGGTTTGTGGTGTTACTTTGACGTTGAACTATAGAGTTAATATGGTCACTGCTGGCTCAGATTGTCTTTTCTGAGCGCTTCTCTCACATTTTCACTGTCCGTCACAGAAACATAAAAGTTGTCTCTGTTGCTGGATGCTTTTATTATCAAACTGAAGCACAGTGAGGAGTATGTTTTGTCTTTTTGCAACTTTATTTTTATTTTAAATTATATTATTTTATATATTATATCATATCGTAGTTAGGAACAGTATGCAACATATAGTGGGCTCTAGTAGCAGAAATGGAATATAATATTAATAAGCATGTTTTTTTAGTGTACAAACACCAGGAAATAAGAATCGTGTTGTTAGTTTAGATGAGCTGTTTCTATCTACATAGGGAGCAGGTCCTGGGTATGTTGCACCACTATGTTTCTACAGCAGCCCTGAACGGACAAAACAAACACTGCTAACTTTTTCTGCTTGGGCCAAAGTCAGTAACGTTACTTGCTACCGTTACTCTCTCTCTCTTGCTTCACCACTCACTTCCCACATACACACACACTATACACTCTAAGCGGACCACTCGCATTTTCGCATTGGCCACCGTAGCAGTCTTCCATCCTATGCCAGACCCTATACACTGTTCCTTTAAGGTGGATTTCAGTTTCTGTATTTATTTTGTTGACAAGTTGTTTGAGGGTTTGGCTGCAGCTGGTTCAGTGGGACGGCTTTCTAGCAACTAAGTGTATTTATATAGCAGATATTCATCCTGAGACATGAATTTATGGGAATTTGCCCATATATAATGTGACAAAAGAGAAATCAATTTCTATTACAGAAATTATTATTTCTTTAGTGACCCCTTGCTAATATGATTTTTTTTTTAAAAACAGTTGTTTCTGGAGTCATAAAATGTCGTATTATGATCTTCCAACAGGACTCTCTAAGACCTTGAGTTAGTAGACTTAGTGTGGCTTTCCCATATTTCATAATAATAAAATAATAATAACTCATACACCATTCAATCCCCCTGGCATCCTCACTCCACAATAATAAGCAATAACCAACTACACATTGGACAGAGGCCTATTAGTTTTTCCCAATGGAGGAGAAAAGGTGTTCACACCGGAGGGGATATTTTCAAAGACACCGGTCTCTGCTCAGTCCAGGTCTGAAAAGCTGGTACTTATGACATCCCAAACACATCTTGCTTCTTTTATTTACAACGTAGGGCATCCTTTAGGGCTTATGGGATCCCCTGGGATCAGCAATTAAAACAACACCCTTTTCAGAAACTGCTCATCACTGATAGAGGAGACTGCAGGGGCTTACTTGAGTCCTCTCATAAGGACCTTCCTTTAGACAGACTTTGGCGAAAACACGTCCCAGAATCGAGACCCGATTTTGATTGGGATTCGGTCTGCGTTAATATTCTGCTAATCCTGATCACTAACAAATCCACCTGAACTACGGTCATAGAATTGACCATACTCCCAGAAGCTCTTGATGAGTCTCCTGGCTGATTCCCAATGTACTAACATTTTGAATGAATAAAAATTTGATTAAAAATATCCATCCATCCATCCATCCATCTGCAACCGCTTATCCCATTAGGGGGCGCGGGGGGGCTGGATCCGATCCCAGCTGGCATTGGGCAATGGCGGGGTTCACCCTGGACAGGTCGCCATTTGATTAAAAATATAGTTAATAATAATACTATACGGCAAAAATAATACATAAACAGTAGTTTAGTATTGTATTGTATATTCTTGATACTACGTGTTACCTTTAATCTTATGCATCACTAAATATATTGACCAAGTTAGGTTCACTATCCTCCGTTTCTTTGCAAAAGTAATCACTGACCTGGATTTAGCTGAAGAAACCTCTTCTGAAGTTTATATTTCTGCAACAGACTTGAACAAGTTATCTAATCTGGAGTATTATAGGGGAGTAATGGGTAAAATACTTTTCAGTGAGGTGAAGGTTCCTCCATACATCTATCACGCCGGTGGAATATAAAATATTAAATAAAGTAACTTCGTTGTGATCTATCAACCCTTTAAGCAGAATATAACAACCTTTCTAATCTTTAATTTGAACAGTTAGTTGGAACGGTACTGAGTGATATGCTTACTCATCTCTTATGCAGATTTGTGAGAGGAATAACGTGCTCATGAACCTCTTTAAACCCTTATGTAGTATGGTTTGTTTACAACTAGAGTAACATCTCATACAGCTGTTCATGTATCTGTTCTTTGCTTGACATTACCATTCAAACGTTCCTGTTGTGCTTTCCTGTGTCTGCAGTCCAGAAACAGCCTCCAGGTGGGGGACATCGACGGGGCCAGGAGGCTGGGTCGACTCGCTCGTCTGCTCAGCATCGTCTCCATCGTCCTAGGCGTTGTCATCATCGTAGTCTACGTCTCCGTTTCAGGTACAGAAACGACAGGAAGGACGGATTTCAGAATACAGTGGTAGCTGGTTTCATGTTTGTGATAATGGCTCACATACATACAGTAATTGTCCTCATGACGCAAAGCAAAACATTCATTTTATGATTGTAGTACAGCTGTGAACATGCAAAGGGATATCACTTGAAAATGATGTGCGGGGTGTGTGTGTGTGTGTGTGTGTGTGTGTGTGTGTGTACATGTCCACTTACACACAGGGCTTCAACAACAAGTGTTCAACAACAAAGACTGCATTACGATTACGGGGTGAAATATGACACTACCACACAAGCATGAGATGTGTGTTTTTCTATGTCTTAACTCAGCACATTTCCAAGTCTTTTTGTGTGTGTGTGTGTGTGTGTGTGTGTGTGTGTGTGTGTGTGTGTGTGTGTGTGTGTGTGTGTGTGTGTGTGTGTGTGTGTATTGATTCAGCACTGCAGCAATTGTAGTGGGCTGACTGTGCAACAAGGGCGGCTAAGATACTGCTCAAAGCAAGTCAAAGTAATGAATCTGATGGTGAGTTTAAGCTGTCTTTGTGTCTGACCTGACTTCCTCTCACGATGCCACGCTTCTCCTCTTTTTTCCTGTTGTAGTAAGCCATTGACACGGAGGACCTGAGGGGAAGAAACCACCGTGAAAGCCAAACCACGGATGCAACAAGCCCATTCCAAAACAACAAAAAAAAAAACAAGAAATACAATTCTTATCTTTATGCCATATTGTAATTACATCATGACTGACCTCAGAAAGCAAAAAAATAGGCAACTCATGAGAGTAGGTACTGCAGCAAGTAAACAAATAAAAACATGGGATGCATGCATTAGAATCCAGTAACATTTGCTTGACAAAAATAACAAAAAACCTAATGTAAAATTAGGTTAAAACAGACGAAAAAGAAAATGCAGATATGTGGGACTCATGAATGTTTCTTTTTGGAATAATGGACTTCTTATAACGAAGAGGATGTATGAGGAGAGCGAACAATAGACATTTTCCATGTCTTTGAAAAACACAGTTTGGGCTTCAAACTTCGGACAGCTGCATATAATCCACATATATTCCTTACTGAACCTCTTGCATTCAAAGCATATACAGCTACGAATATATTTGAAATATGGATATATGAATATATATATATATATAGATGTACATTTTATAAAAATGTTTGTATGCCAAGTGGTGCTGGGTTTGTTAAGACACGATGTCACGATGGCTGCTTCGTCAGCATTTGGATTATCAGTGGAAAATTCAAGGGTTTGTGAAAAAGGGGCAGGGAACACATTTTTAATTTTTGTTATTTATTATAATTTTTTGAAGTAAAAAAAAAATTGAGACCAACTGCATGCCTGAATGTAGATAACCAAAATTCTGCCTTCGTTTTGACTGTTATTGTCTCTTCTTATTAAGGAGTCAGAGAGGTTAACAGGTTTGCACATGGAAAAGTGATTTGTGTACATTATTAGAGTCCGGCCACTGCGCTCATCTCAAACACCCCTCCTTCATGTCTCCAAAATGAACCTTGCCTTGCTCTGGCAGAGACTGAAACGCATGCCAAACCTCCCATAT
Organism: Pterois miles; assembly: GCA_947000775.1. Taxonomy (NCBI): domain Eukaryota; kingdom Metazoa; phylum Chordata; class Actinopteri; order Perciformes; family Scorpaenidae; genus Pterois; species Pterois miles. The sequence goes on from CAMQGK010000110.1 coordinate 18,108,981, forward strand.
TCCTTCTTTTCCTTTCACACTCTCCAATTCTTTACCACAAAACCTGATGTAGTGGCTGCTGTACCCTTAAACTCTATTTTACCTATTACCTTTCTACTCCAGTAGCTCCCCATTTTCCATTCTTCCATTCTTATACATTGACTGTTAAATGCCATTGTTTCACTGAATGTTTTTTCTGCTCCTTGTATTGGTATGAGATGTATTTATATGGGAAAATATATATGCAATATGTACGCATGCTACGGGGCCAAACAGGCTTACACACATTTATTTATTTATTTATTTGTAAATGAACACGCCTATGAGTTTGACTCAGTAACAAGAAATAGCATTTAAAGAACCTTTTGTTTGAAACCCAAGCACGACAGATTGTCTGTATTCGTCACTTTATCAGAGAGAAGTCACTGTATTACAGTCCATCCCAATGCGGCTACACACGACTGTTGTATTGACACATTACAGGCTTATGCTACAAGCACAGGTAACATTACTGTAACACCATGTTATTTAAATCTGTTTTTCTTTCCACATTAATGCTTTTTTTATCTTGTGCAAGTTAAATCATTTGGACAAAGTGATAAAATGTTTAAGGGCTCATACAACACCAGCTAATTTCAACCGATGAGGAATGAAACGCATCCAGCTGAGGAGATTCTACCAAGTCCTAAACTGAACGTCATCAATGTGAACAACTGCAATCCTGAGTATTAACACTATAATGCACAATATCTTGTGTGACATGGGCTTTTTTTTCCCAAATCCATTACAATTCATAGCTGTACATAAAAATCACAATCTTTATCCAAACATCTGAAAGCAGCAAAATCCAAAGATTCCCCATGTTTACTACCAAGCTAAATTTCTGTCGCTCACACCGAGTGTAATTCACTGCTCTAGTTACACTAACATACAAATTTTTCATCGCTGAAACTGGTGTTCAAGAGCCATCTAGCCTATAAGCTCTGCTCTGTCCCTAAAACAGTTTCATCCCATTCTGATATATTACTGTTTCTTTTCCAGTATACTGTATGTGCCAGTTTTCATCTCTGTGGTGTACACTTTGCATGTTTGGAATAAATGTTACCATGCATGGTCCAACTTTTTGCCTTTTGATAATTTTGTTTAGGAGGAGCTGTGTGTTGACAGCTGGGAATGAGCAGAAGAAGACTTAAGAGAAAGTGTGTAGGATTTGGTAGCATCAAGTGGCATGGTTGCAGATTACAACCAACTGAGTATCTCTCCACCCAGAGGCCATTCTTACCATAATAACACTACTTTAGGAGCATCAGAAGCCAGACCTTGGCTGGTACCACAGTTTTGCAATTTGCAGCTCACGTTACCACAGTTTCACTAACATGTGTAAGAACTACAAGGGCCTTCAGGTTGCATAAAAATCTGGAAAGGCTCTTTCAAGAGCCAGTGTTTGGTTTGTGTATTCTGGGCTACTGTAGAAACATGGCGGAGCAGCATGGCGGACTCCGTGAAGAGGATCTGCTCCAAGACCACTGATCCCAATATTTGTAGTGGCCAAACTGTGGTACTGCAACTTCTGTCTCCGTCGTGTCACGTCATTTAGCCCAAAAAGTCTTTTTCCCATAGATTTACACTGGGAAAGAAACATCTGTACCTCAGAAGATAATTTTTTTTGAGGTGATCCAACTCTTCCATATAAACACTCTAATAACCCTTATTTAAATCATAAGGTCCTGAATGTTGTAAAACACACTAACAGCAGAATCCAGAATTATTTCCTTCCTCTGTTTATGTCTACGGACACCCAGACCGTGACAACAGCACCGTTAGGACCCCGTGGCTGAGTCATGTAACCGAGCGGACGCTACATAGGGCCCAATAAGACCCGGAAGACCCCATAAGATCTTTTCAAGACGGAGCCATTTTGACTTTATGCGCCACTGAGCAACATTCATAGGAATGAATGTGGCCCCGCCTACATCCATGACCTGATCCCGATGTAGACATGAAGGGCTCATCCTACGGTAACGAAAACACAACAATTCTTAGTCTCAGGTGATTATACACTGATGAGAACATAGTTATGAACATTATGTTTCTGCCAATAGATCCCCCAAATTGTTACACACTGTTCCTTTAATGAGAAGATTTTACTTCCCTGCAGCAGCTCAGTGAGGCTGAATTTAGACATAGCAGTGCTTTGAAATAAATGCTAACATGCTCACAATGACAATGCTAACATGTTGATGTTTAGCAGGTACGATTACCACGTTCACCTTCTTTACAGCATCATTTTAGCATGCTAACATTTACTAATTAGCATTAAACACAAAGTGCAGCTAAGGCTAATGGTGAGAGTAGAGTACAAAACCATGGTAACGCCAGCCACGTCCATAAATTTGCCACTTTAATCTTCTTCTTGTAAATTTAGTGAGTTTTTCCTCAGGCTATTCCTCCCTCCCCCAGCTCGTTTTTTTTTTCTACAATGGCCATAACATGCCGTCATACATAAAAGAAGTAGAAACAAAAAAAATCATGTAAGCACAATTTCTTTCACTTACCTCACATACATGCGGTCAGGTGGACACAATAAGACCTGTACAGTGTAAAAGAACACGACATTACATCTGTGAATACAGTATTTATGCGTAATGTTCACTTTTTATTGAGACTGAATCACAGAGACTGATTCAGATCTGCAGTGCTGTTGTATTGGATTGCACTAGGCCTATAATATACAGCTCTTGCTTTTATTATACCTGAACCCTGCACACAGCAGGTCCTGATACACGGTTATGCCCCGGGGCACCCAAACACCGTTAATCATGGCTGCCACAACGGTGGGTTATAGATGGCTCTGGGGGGAAAAATAGGATAATGAAGAATTCATGCCAGATTTTGCACTTTTAAAGCCAGCTCTCCACACCTACACACCCCCGTACAACACCACAATCCTGAAAAACATAAACGTCTGCAGAGAGAAGTGATGGAGGCCACTGTGTCATCAGACAAATGAAGCATCCCTGATGTTTAGACGTCAGACAGACAGAAGACCAGACTTGAGTCTTACAGTTCAGCAGACTTTGTGCTTGGCAGATGTTACTGTAGCGCGACCCTTCTAACTGAGAGGATCTGGCGCTTAGTTCTGCTAGAGTGGTGTTCAGTTTGAGTGGCTGAAATATTCAGGAGCTCAACGCATCATCAGCGCGTACATGTCTGGACCAAATTTAGACTTCAGCACAGGGTTTTCCTCCTACAGGGAGTGAGATATTCAGCCTCGTCTGGCCACTCATTCTTTGTGAGGAAGGCTTCAAACAGAGGGAATGAGGACAAAGAAAACTAATTTATCCTCTTCGGTCCATTGAAGTGAGCCTGATGCTTTGAGACAAATACACATTGATGTTTCTCACACATTCCTACATCCCCACCAACTTTAATCTATCATCCCCTTCTCTGATGAATGCTTTAGTTCCTGCGTTCAAACGCACGTCACTTTGTGTTTCAGGTGGAGTGAAATCAAATAGAGGCTCGTGGGCTCTGCTAGGCACGCTATACATGCAGAACAGTTAACTCTTTCAACAGCCCATCATCAAAACAGTGCGTTTCCATCTATAGAAACCTAAACGAAGCGCACTAAAGACAACAGAACTGGCTGGTTTGGATCTGGATCTGGTGCTCTGTCATGGCTGCCATTATGTGACTTCAACGTCTCTCAAGTCAGTCGAACTAATGAAGCCTCTTGGATCAGTAACTAAACTAAAAGAAATGGAAACTGAAAAACAAAAGAGCGCAGCTGCCTTTTACCTTATAGTTTTCTATACTTTTACCACACTACCTTGTTGAATACTCGACTCTGACTGGTCAATTACGGCATTCTACAGTGTTATTTCTTTATAGCGGACCATTGCCATGTATAACAGACCGTTGCTATGGACACAGATCTGATCTCGGACTCTGGAGGATCATTTTTGTGCCAAATTATTGTTAAGTAAGCAGCTGTGTAATAAGTGAAATAATGTACAGCGAGCTGGTTATTGTGGTTCTCACATTACCCTTTCCGGGTTTATTTTCCAACAATGACCGCCTCACTGTACAGTATGCTTACATATTTTAGTTGATAAATCAATTAATCATTTGCTTTATAAAATCAAAAAAGAAAAGTGAAACATGTCCATCATGATTGTTTTGTGTTGTCTAGCCAGCAGTCCAAAACCCAAAGATATTCACTTTACTGTATTTTTTATAAAAAGACCTAAAATGTTTACATTTCAGAGACTGTTTGGAAATTTTGTTTGAGAAATGACTTTTAAAAAGTGCTAAATTCGCAAATCAGAGCATATCTATTGCATCTGCATGGCTCTCAAAATGGGCTCAGCTACGCTTCGGTGATGTTACAGTCGGTCAGGACGGCATCATCAGTTGTAACCACTGCTGAGCTCAGTGCGCTCACATGCACTAAAAGGCCCGGCTATGTAAACAAAGCACAGAGAAGCTCTGATTACGACACAGAGGGAGAGACTTCATTCACAGATTTCATTTTCTGCTCAGGAAGACATTACTTCTCTATATCTTTACACAGAAAATACTGGTTTTCTGCCATATTAATGTTCTGGATCTCTTATGTATAGAGAATCTTTAGCAACTGATTAACAATTAATCAACTATCAAAATATGCAAAACTGCAGATTAATTTTTCTGTTTGTCACATTGATTAATTCAGCCCAGGAGATTAAAGCACTGACCATGAACCACATCGTCCTGCTTCAAGTCCAGCCAGGGACATCATGTCATTCCCCATCTCCTCCTCTTGCTCTCCACTATCAGCTCTCTAACAGAGGTATAAAATACAAGAAAAATATTTTTTTTTTTTAAATATGGAAATGTAGCAAATATAATATTTTCAGAAGCCCTGCTGTGGCATCGTTGAGGCTAAACTCGGAAAGTCCTAGTAAGTCCGAGTTCACATCATATATTTTGTAAAACAAAATGTTTGAAATGTTCAGTATCTAGTAGTGTCACACACTGTTTTGTACATACTGAAATCAATAATTTATTAATTCACATTTTACAGCCCACGATGAACTAACCATCCCACTTCATTAATTAAAAAGGACCATTCAACTAAAAATCCTTCCACCTGTGAAAAACAATTATGCATCCCACATTCTCACAGTCTCTTCACACTTGCCTCAGTTTCTCACCAAGTCAGATATCAATATAATTAAAATCTAGTCTTATTTGTACTTTTGGTCTCCATTCACTTGTTGGCAGCCCTCCATCTGTCCCACTGCTAAATACAAGTTCAGTAGTTCATGTTGGTCAAATCTGCTCCTGTCCCAGACCTGGACCAACTGAATGTCCTTCTGCTCAGGAGCCTCCAGGGTCCTCCAGTCACTGAGCTCAGTCTCCTGGTTACAAAGAGCAAACCAATCCTGCTCCTTTAAAAGGACTCCACCAGCAGGTCTGGCTTTCAGTGAAAAGCATAGAGCAGGAGGAGGATGGTGCAGACGCCGATGACTGCGCCGAGGATGAGAGAGTCCCTTCTCTTCCGCAGGTTGATCCGCTGGATGAGATTGTTGATGGTTGGGAAACGATCTGGGAGAATCACAAGTTAAAGAAGACCACAAATATTATATATAGTATAAATTCCTGATCAAACACTCTGGCTGTCGATGCCATAAAAAACCTACACAAATGTGAAATATTGAAGATCTCAGGAATACTCACATAGAAAGACTGGGACTGGGACTTAAAAGGGCAATTACTAAACCAAGCCCTGTTCCCACTGGACAAAAAAAACACACTAACACCCACTAACATCTGGCTTTTATCTTTAGTGGGAAACATTACAATCAGCATTCACTGCTGAGACCAATGACTGCAGTAGTCACAAGTTTTTATCAGGTTTAGCTCAGATGTAAACATGACACCCGAGTGGACATGCTAAATTTCACCCCTTTTCCCCGGCGATGTCATATGACGTACGTTTAAGTGAATATATAACAAATAACATCAACAGTGATTTGGGAATTATTATAATGTATTAACACTGAAAACATACAATTAATAGATTCTCCTCAAAGTCACCTTGCTGGTCATTGTAAAACATCCTTCATTCAAACAAAATAAAACTCTGAATAAGTAACAGATATAAAAAAAAAAAAAAGTAACCAATGTGACAGTTTCACTGTTTATTGCTTCCGGTGCTGGCCAGTATGTTTGTGACGTCAAACGTGACACAGCAGCCAAAAAAAAAAAAAAAAAAAAAAACAGAGAGGCCAGTGCGACAACAGGGCATATTCACAGTGGGAAAGGAGTCTGTTGCCTGTTTTTAGTGGGTTTTCCCCGAGTTTAAAAAACCTGCATATACATGCAAAATTTGGTGGAAACAGGGTATAATAGTCAAGACAGTAACTGCTGTTAATTAATAATAATTTGAATTAGGATTGGTCTGGAAACTAGTATCGACACTGTAAATAAGCTGAGCGCTGACAAACTTACAATGCAGATACACTGTATAACTGCCCTTCTCAGCCTGCCGTAGCTCTGCTGTAGGTCTCTTTAAAAATCAAAGGATAATTTGGGTGAATGACCCAGCTACTACCTGGTACATCTCATATATAAATGTCGATAGCAAAGACTCACTTTCCATCACAGAAAAGCAATGTGGGAGCATTGATTTCTATAGGAATAGTGGTGATTTCATACCAGGAACCCTTCAGCTTCCCACACACACACACACACAACCGTGTTCATATGCATCGTAAAGGATACTGGCCAGCGTGTTGACCCTGCTCTGTATGGATTTCAGGATGCCCCGTTGGGAGGTCATGTTCTCCTTGGTCGCCATGGCAATGCTACGGAGACGAGAGAGAGAAATGAGCTGAAGAGTGACAATATGCTGCATGTGGTTGCCGTCATTAGAACTTTAAGTGAGTCCACATATGATAAGAAATTCAATTCCACCAGGGGATGTTTTTTTGGGGAGTAATGAGCATCCGGTTGAGAGGATAAGGTGCAGTTTAAAGCTACAGGCTGTCAGGGAGGACAACAGAAACACTTCAAATAAATGTTTTATAAATAAAATAAAGAATATGTCCTCTTATCTAAATTCAGTTCCTACAAACGGCACCATATCTAAAAATCTAGGTTAAAAAAAAAAACTAGGTTAAATGGATAGTGCGGATGTTTTGAAGTGGGGGTGTATGAGGTACTTAATCCATAGTCAGCGTTTTTCCTACAGTGGATGACGGTCAGCACGCCTTCAGTTTGGAGAAACAGACAGGAGTTACCACACGGAAGCAAAGTGATGTACTGGTGTGAACGGAGCAAAAAGCAAAACATGTCTTAGCCACCTAAAAGAAAAGTTCACTCAAAAAATAATCACTATCAAGTGTTAAGTGTACACTATATTTAGAATATTTTCCAATAGGGACTGAACTGAAGGTGAAACATCTATGCTGTTAAGTTTCATTTTCAGTTCAGTTCCCCATCAGAAAGGGCTGTCTCACAGCAAGATAAGGCGGTGAAAATATTAGATACGCATTAATATTGGCCCCGTCCATACCAGTACATTGCTTTGATTCCTCGCAGTCTGTTTGTCCAAACCGGGGGGTGTCAACCATTGTCAACTGCAGCTAATACGCCAACTACAGATAAGTACCTCATACAACCCCACGTCAAAAACACTCAAACTCCAAAGAGACAAAACAGTTATTTTGTAAGCCAAAACTACACAATGTATTTTAAGGCAAAAATAGGAAATGGAGAGAAAAACATCTGATTTTGTATTTCAACTTTATGTTTAACCACTGTTAATAGTTGCATCTCACTCGAGCAAGTCCACAACTATCAATCACGACCCCAAATTCAGCATTCAATCAGATATTTAGCCAGTATAGGATGTGAAACTACATGGGACTATGAAATATAGTTTGCAAATTTTGTTATCCTCCTGTGCAATTAATAATGTTTAAAGACCGTACGACTGTAGGCAGGTCCATGCTACAAAGCAGGGAGTCATTCTGTGGTGAAACATGAGTCCTCCTATCACGTTCTCCTTCAGCTTTACAGTGTGTGTGTGAGCCGCCGTGGCTTGTAGAGGGAAGGTATAGAATTGCTGTGATATTGTAGCTCTCTGGCTCTCAAACTTGGGCCTCAGCAACTTTCAGTGCAGGAAAAGTGCAGCTGGGCAGTTGGCAGGAAAAGTTTCAGGCTCTGTGTTTGCCCTCTGTGGCATCTGTTACACACAGTAATCAATGACTGATCTGCTACTGAGCCCACGTTTGATCCCTTCACAGTGGAAGCGTTTGATTAAAAGGAATCAGCTCCCCAAAACGACTGAACAAAGAAAAATACAGACTTCAGTATAGTGTTAATATGCTCAAGAAAACAGGTACATTATGTAACTCTTGAACAGCAGGTGACAACTGGCCACAGGGGACAAATGGCTCCTATCCCTGAGTGAGAGAGCCCCAAAGGAGACAGGTCAAAACAAAGTAAATGAAATCACCACAGTTGTTTACTCTGGGATGGCAGCGCTGATGAGCAGCAGGGCTCGTGTGTGTGTGTGTGTGTGTGTGTGTGTGTGTGTGTGTGTGTGTGTGTGTGTGTGTGTGAGGTCACAGCATCTCCTGACAGTTTGCAGTCTTGGCCTGGAGCAGTGTTTTGGGGATCATGTTCTCCTCAGTCAGGAAGAAATACTCTGCTGACTGCAGCAACCTCAACAAGCCTTTATCTCAATGTTAACCAGCTCATGAGAATCAGAGCTGGACGATAAAGATCACACACACACACACACACACACACACACACACACACACACACACACACACACACACACACACACACACACACACACACACACACACCACACCACACCACACCACACCACACCACACCACACCACACCACAAATCACAAAGTCAGTAATGCTGCCTTAGAGGGCTTTACAATCTGTGCAACATACGACACCCTCAGACTTAAGACAAAGACCCACTCAGGTAAGAAAACACAGGAAAACACTTTTCTCAAAAGTTACTCTGTATAAAAGCACACCTCAGCATTTGTTTTCAAGGTTGTTTTTTGTTATGATATGCACCACAGGGATATGGAAATTAGGGTCCGAGTTGAGGTCACCACCAGTGTTGGAAATGAACTTTTTTTGTCCAGCTGCCACCATATATATATCCTTTATTTAACCAGGTAAAATCTCTTTTCCAAGACTGACCTGGCCAAAAGGGAAGCACAGACATTGTTACGACAATAAAAACAAACAGCACAAGCAGAACAAATACAACAGTCAGACACCATGACTGAACGCACATGACATCCAGTTTGTATGCAACACAAAAACAGCTATAACCCACAAACAGGTCAATATCAAAACAATTCAGTGAGAAAATCAAAAGCAATCACATCGACCTATAGTGCCACTTTCTCCATCCTTTAAAATGGACTGAAGTTCCCCCATAGTAATCAGCTCTGACAATCTCAGGTCCTTCTGTGTATCATTCCAGGAAGAAGGAGCAGCATATTTAAAACTGTGGCAAGTGGATTAAAAAAATCTATCAGCTACTCAATATGGGCTGGTCAGTAACCTAAAGCAAATCCATCAGCCATTTGCATATTTTACAAGCTGGCTGGTACTAATTTCCAACCTTGGTTACCACAGGAATAGACACTCCACAGACATTAAAGTTAACCTGAATAGTTGACTCAAATCCAATCTGTAGTCTGATGTAAATCATAATCTGGAAATTGACAAAACAGTATGATCAAATCTGGCATGTTGACTTCAGCATATCAGATTGTACACATACAACCAACAACATACACACAATATGCAACCTCAACAACTTTAATGCTCTGCATTTTATTTCCTTGAGTTTATTACAGTTACATTAATTTCAGTGTGTGATAAGATAAGATAAGATATTCCTTTATTGGTCCCACAGTGGAGAAAGTCACAAGATAAGATCAGCTGTGTGACAATATTAACAATATTCATACAGGACTAGTATTATCTGGGATAATCCCTACCTCTAGTGATGTGTAAAAATTGTGGAGGTTGTCTGTGATCTTAATCCTGTGCAAATCTCGCATGTCTGTAATTTGTCAAGCAAACTTCCCATCACAAATTACCTACCATATTTCACCAAACACAAGTCATTAGTCATTAACATTAGTCCCGTGCGAATCTGCATCTCTGGGGTTTTTTTCTAGGTTTTTTTTGTTTTCCTCATACCTTGTTTCTATGGTGACTGTGTTGGTTATTATAAATAAAAGTTTCAACAGCGTTTTGTGTACAATTTCATGAGGCTCATCTCGCTACACAGCATGGAGACCCATTCACACGGGCAGTGCAGAAAGAGGCCTTTGTGGACTGTCTTACACCACAGGAACAACACGTATGAATTTTGAATTTGGGCATAATTCCCCTTAAATGACACAGTAAACACCAATGAACGTTCTACAACAATTCGTATTACAATTAACATTTGAAATGACGAAAGCATTTGCAAATGGTAAGGTAGGATAAAATGTAAACCACAATTTGGTTAGTTAAGATTTCATTAAATTTCTTCTTACAAAATAAACCAAAACACTGACAAAGATTAAGATTTTAGTCAATGCTGATCTATAGTGGAAACCATAAAGTGGTCTTTGTGAATATTATATAAACCTATATAGACCTATATAATATAATAACATTCATAAAATCAAATAGAAATATTATACAGTTTAAAATCTTTAATGTTACGCAGAGCCTTGACATCAAATTCAGGGGATAAATTCAAGAAAAATTCAGAGTTTATTTATCCCATGCATGACATGAAACACAGACATGGTCCCCTGGTAATACTAGTCTTGTGTCAATAGGGTTTTAGGATGAAGACAATGGCATGGTTTAAAAAAATGTAGGCTCAGGAAGGGTTGTAGAAAATAATGCTTGGGTTGGGGAAAATAAGCAATTACAGGGAGGAAACAAAAGGAGAGAAATATCATACATCATCCACCATTTCAGAGACAAAATCCACCAATCAGACCGCTGTCTAAGCCAATCTCTGTGTAAGCATAGTGCATGAGATACAAGGACTGGAAATGGAAAAGGCAATAGGTGGGAGGAAGATGAGGGAAAACAGTCTGGAAGGATGGAGGGTGAATCCTAAGCAACGTATTTGTCATTTGTGCAGATCTGCAGTGAGGGGAAGGAGCAGGGACTAGTGAAAGATGGATGGTAACTATCAATCAGTGAAGTGGGAGGACTTATTCTGGACACACAACCCATTCATCTCGTGCACATGTGATATTACGTGTAGAGGTTGACCGCTGATTAATTGGGCTGATTTTTTGACATTTTTTCATAATCGGCATCGGCCGATGTCTGAGCATATACAGCCGATTACCAAGCAGTCAATCAAACTGCCATCCTACCAGCAGCCCTCAGTAGATGTAGCCCAGCGGACTAACCTTTACAAGAGTGTGTGAGAAGAACAACGTCCTAACTAGGAGCAACCAGGAAAAAGGTAAGGCCATCAATATTTAACTGGTTACATATTAAATGTTACGTTTAGAGAGAAAATACTTTGGAACTGTACTGATAGCGAGGCTCCAACCAGCTGTAGCTTACAGGTAGGGATGGATACTGAACCCTGTTAACAAGATCCTGGGCTAAATTATTACAGACTGTAGTACTGATAAGCACCGATGTTATCAATTCTGTTTTTGGTAGCGGAGAACTTCTCTCCGTCGGTAACTTTTAGCTGTGTGATGAGCGGAGCAGCTCTCATACATGCTGCTGCTGCACCAACACCAGGGAAGGCCAGATGCTACGTCTGCAACCATGTGGTGAGAATGGGAGCTGAAACGGGGAAGAAGAAAAATTCCACAGACATGGAATCACCTGAAGTGTCACCACCTCCAGATTTATTATCTGCTGCTACAGCCATCTCACTTCAGCCCACTGGAGCATTTTCTTCAGACCAAAAACAAAGAAATGCTACATGATACCACTGCGTGCAGCACTACTGTTGTTAAGCTGTTTTATTTATGTAGGTTTACACATTTTTGTCACAGAAATGTGATAAATGCTATTGTTAAATTTCTATCATTGCTGGGACGATGGGATGGCATTAGTCTCGAGGCCTGACGTTACCTTCAGTAATGAAAAATGAGTACTGCCGTGTTTTCAGAATTTTAGCACTGAGTTGATACTGAAGTATTAGTTCTCGTGACATCCCTACATAACAATAAGAAACGTCTATTAATTGAACAAAAAAAAATCTTCCTGTACTGTTAATGTCAGGCTGAATTTAAAGGTTGGATATTGTAAAAGTGTGTGAATGCATTCAGCAATAAATCAGTTCACTTTCAGATTCTGGATTCATTTTAGATCAATTCGGTTGAGATGTTTTCTCCCAGCTGCAATAATAAAACATTTTGAATTTGTTAAACTTGGCAACTTGGGTTGCCAACTCTAGCTGGGATAGCTGCTGAGACTCATTGGCTCAGTAGTAGTAGAGATTTCTGCCGCACAATTTCTCTGAAATTTATTTAGAAATATTTGCAATAGATAAAAATATAAAACCGTGATTTATCATAAATTAATCACACACTTTTATTCTGTTCAAAATGTATCTTAAAGGGAGATTCATCAAGCATTTAATACTCTTATCAACATGTTAGTGTACAAATATGCCGCTTGATGCATGGAAATCAATTAAAAACACAAAACAATGACAAATATTGTCCAGACACCCTCACAGGTACTGCATTTAGTATAAAAAATATGCTCAAATCATAACATAGCAAAAATGTGTCACTGTGCTCACTTGATTATGACTTGGCCCAGACTGCATGTGATTATCATAAAGTGGGCATGGCTGTAAAGGGGAGACTCATGGGTATCCATAGAACACATTTACATTCACATATCACTCTAGTTTCATATGATGCTAGTTTCCTCACTCCAGCTTTAAAACTGAGCCCGCTACAACCTAAAAATCGCAAGCTGCGTTAATGCATTAAATAAAACTTGCCGTAATAAAAAAGTGTGCGTTAACGTGTTGTTATCAACTTTGACAGCCACTAATTTATAACCTTAGGCCACAAAATAAAACTATATTATAATTTAATTATCATGGGGTCACCTTCGTTTCTATGTAAGGAACATTAAGGCTATCATAAAAATAAATATTGTAAATGAAAATGTGTGGGTCAAAATCAGCTCTGCTTGCTATTTTTCAGATGATACCGGCTGACATGTCAACAGGGAACTGCTAACATTTAATACAGTATTTGTCAGGAAGCTGTGTCCTAGAGACACATGATATTTACAGGTCCAAATGTTTATTTCATTTTCCTTATATTGCAGTTATAAAATGTCATTAAAAAGACAAATTTATGTTTTTGTTAAATGTATTCATTTCCTCTCTCAGGAATAGCATATAGTGGCTACTGAAATTTAAGACACAACATTCAACAGGACCTGTTAGGCTGGACATATCCAGTACATGCTGAGGGTTTTAAGTCAGACTTAGCAGGTAAATAAGACAATGGAGAAGGGGTTGGGGGCTGTCACATATAGAAATATATGTCTTCTCATATGTGGAGGAGAGAAAGCAGGTCTTACCTAATTGTGTCATCCATCAGTCGGTCCGAACTATAGACAAAGAGCAGGAGGGGGGAGTGGAGAGAAAAAAATAAAGACACTAATTAGTTATTGACACAAGGCAATGAACCAAAACAAGGAACAGTGATAAACAAATGAAGAGGGGGAAGTTAGTATCAGTTTCAGATTGGCAGCGATCAATACTGAATTCTGATCACTTATTTGTTGGTCACTCACTTACTTGGTTACTTGATGACAATGAAAATGATTTAATCTAACATTGTTTGGGACTGGACCTTTTCTTCTCTGTGAATCAATCTTATCAACTCCCACACAGTGACTGTCTGACCATTCTTGCAAAACACAGCGTAACCTAATTACAATCTTCCCACTGACGTCTCTGTGTGGTATCTGTTTCTGTGTTGTTCTGTGCAAACTGACACAAAGAGAAAGTCTTATTTGTTCAATTGTTGTGTGGACAAGGTTAAAAGCAGCACCAGATGTTGAAAATACTTTCTGGACACAGACTTTTGGTTAAAGCCTGAACAGATATATTTACTCCACCAATCTGTGTTAATTCAGGAATCAGCACAAGGACAGTTGACATTTAAATGACAAGTAAAACTGGTAACAAATATCTGTGAGCAATTGCTAATTTCTGTTTAAATATTGCATCAAATATCGTGACTGTTTAGTCATTTATTTAATTCATCCCACACACACACACACACACACACACACACACACACACACACACACACACACACACACACACACACACACACACACACACACACACCTCTCTAATGTTGTAACACCGGTTTCGTGTCTCATGTTGCTCATAAACAACGATGCCCTTAGCGGTTTATTCCCTAATTGGTAACAATTTGGATAATGTTTCAGAGAACTAAAGTAAACCAAGCAAACAAAACTGCAGCGACTGTCACGGTTCAACATCCATTCAACAACTTCAAATCTTCATTGTTCAGCTCCATATGTGGTTTCTGTTAAGCTCTTAGCATCTTTATGGATCCACCCCACAGACTGTATATAAGAAATGGACGTAGTCATGGTGACGTCACCCATCGGATTGTGGACTCTGGTTTTGAAGCCTCAGGTTCTGCATTTTGGGGTCATGTCTAGCAGGGAACCAGCAAATTGGTGAAACTTCTGCAAGTTACGGTGAGACACTGATCTTGATTGGTTAAGGTTAGGCATTGACTTTGAATAGGTCAGGTAGCAAGTCTTGTACGAATTTTTACAAGTTTTTACAGATCTCAGATCAGATTTTGCAGATCACCCTCTAGACCCGGCCGCATTTTGGCCATCACATCTTGTTTTTTTTTTTGCAACCAGATGTGACACAAGAGGGTGGAGCTAAGCACAACTGAACATTGAATAAGATATTTTTAGGTGACCAAAATGTCAATATTAACGTTAAGGAACTGAAATCACACTGAAAGAGTTAAAGTTGTAAGTCGAAAACATGGACAACTCCCACATCAGACAACGCTGTGGTAGCAACCTGTCTATCACAAGGTGGCCACACCCTAAAGCATACCCTGCTTTATGGTCTATTTGACTCTAAATGAGACCATAATTTACTAAATGAACATCATGCTGTATTGAAGACGTCTTGAAACTAGCGATTGAGACCAAAACTCATGTTTACAATGTTTACTGAGGTAATAAATCAAGTGAGAAGTTGACTCATTTTCTCATAGACTTCTATACAGTCAGACTACTTTTTGCAACCAGAGGAGTCGCCTCCTGCTGGATATTAGAAAGAATGCAAGTTTAAGGTATTTCATCATTGGCTTAACTTTTCAGACCTGGATGCTGACCACTGATCCAACTAAAATTACAGGAAAAGTGGGAAGGTCTCTCAAAGATTCATATCTGGCATTAGTCCACACCGAACACTTACCACCTCCAACCTTTACTTAAATCTTCTCTTTATACCTTAACTACCATCTCGAGGCTTGTTATGTTTAATCTTTTGCCTCAACCTAATTCATTGGTCATTAATTTGGTCAACTCAATTGCAATCACAGTGGTTGTGCTCACTCCATATGGGAATTATTTTACTACAATGCACAATACCAGGACCCTGAGACTGAAGCAGAAAAACTGAATTCAGTCATCATTCATTTTTATTGACACCTGTGCTTTTCCTACTGTGACATATCAGAATGCCTTCGGTGATAAAGGTCTATCTGAAATGTTGAATATTACAGTCAGGCTCATTTATTCTGAGTGTATTCTTACGGTTTGAATGACTTCTTTTTACTTTGGCTTTGAGAGATGTACCGCTTTTTAATCACATAATTTAATATGGAAGTTGAATACGAAAGCAGGTGTTGTCATTTTCATTCATTACATCGCATGGCAAATATCCAGAGAAAAATGGATGAGTTTGTAGGTCTCCTTACATCTCTCTGCCCTGCAGCTGTTTTCCTTTTACATGAGGGGGAAATATGCCATGTGGCTCCGCATGTGCACATGCATTGTTGGCAAGTATGTGTGCTGAGCTGACAGTTTTTTTCCACCTAACAGATGCCGGGCAGCCCTCAAAGGAGTTTCAAAGATCCAGTTCATCAAAAATTATGAATAATCTCAAAAGAAATGCAAGTTTATTATTACAGAATAAGCACTGCAATGCTCATTCAGAAAGACCAAAAATTATAGCATGATAACTACAAAACCAATACCATCAAGGGGTTCTAACTAAATTTGATTGTGGGCCACACAAGTGACTTTGTCCAGGCCACTTATGTGGTCAAGTATTGACCAACTGATCTTGCTGATGGCAAACCATTTCCTGAGTTATATGTTGGTGTAATCATTTTGAGATAGGCCCTGTGAATGCCCTGTAACATTAGGGTCCTTCTCTCTGCTGGTGGCCAAACTGGACCGACCACAACCAGGAAATGTTTAAAACTTGGGTAACTGCTGTAATCCCAGGAGGGTCTCCAGTGAGACAGGACACTGCATGGGACACTACCCAGTGTGGGCTGGACCATGTTCTGTTCTTGAATCGCAGCTCTGCACACAAGCTTTAAACTGCTATTTGGCAGTAGTTTGTAATATACTGTATTTTGGAAAAATTTGCACAGATCAAATCATTTGGTGAAGCTGGCACATAATTGGCAGGCATGTTTGGCACAAATGGGATTGTGGGAGCAGGTGGGTGCAGCAAAGAACACTGAAAGTATGGTAGTTGTGATGCAAAGGACAGTGTTAAAAACAAAAAACAGGCCAAGTAATAACTTATATTCATCAGTCTTAAAACAACTGACTGTCATTTTGAAAGTCTTACAAACCCATTATGCTTATTTGATTATTTGGCACATAAGATCTAGCAGTATCCTAACAAAGGCTTTGTGTCTGAAGCAGGTAAAAATGACAACTTAAGTGGAATGCCAGACAGCCACATGACATTGGTTTTAACTGATGGAAGAAAAACCACCATGGTGGACAGACAAACGCCTGACAGGTACAATTAAACCTTTAACTGTCTGTCTGCCAACGATGTTCACCTCATATATCATAAGCTGAAGAGCAAAAGAGAGGGCGGCTGTGAGCTGAGGTGAGCCTTGATTTATGGAGCTTTTATATGCAGAGATGAGATGGAGCGAAAGATTTATGCTTTGTTCCCTCCATCATCAAGCTGCAGCTGTAGTGGAGGTTGATTGTGCCATCACGTTCATGTATATGTGGCCTTCTGTGGTTTCAGCGTTGAGTGGGCTCCTTCCGATTTCTCTGGTCAGTGCCGTTTTGCTGCAGTCATTATCTCGCTCATTAGCTCCAAGCTAATTGCCTTTCCCAATGTGAAGCATCAACCCACCCTCATCCTCAAGTTTCTTTGTCATCTCTTGCCTCTCACACACTCATACACACAGAAACGTACAGACTGCTTAGTAACTCCCGTGTATGCATCCATTTGCATTCAGAACTACAACAACCAGTTAGGGCTGAACGATTATGACCAAAATGATAGTAAGATAAGATAAGATAAGATAAGATAAGATGAACCTTTATTAATCTCCAGAGGGAAATTCGGGATCATGATTATTTTGATTAATATTGTGATCACAATTATTCATTGATTTAGTGAGAAAATATTTGAATTGTGCTTTTATATTTAAATAAACATAGCACTGTTTTCTCGTCGATGTTGGGCCACATTTCTGCTAATGTACAAATCTTCACAACAAAATCACACTAGTTCTTATTCACAGTGTATTTCTTAAAAGCCAAATAAAATTGTACAAAAACTTCAACAAAGTTAATTCTAACATTTTTGGTCACCTAAAAGGGTCTTACTCAGCGTTCGGTTGTACTTTGCTCGACCCTCTCACGTCACGTCACGTCATGCTGTAAAAAACCAAGATGTCAATGGCCAAAAACGATGATGGCCATGGCAAAAAAAAAAAAAAAAAACAAGATGGCGATGGCCAAAAAACCAAGACATTACCACCAACATGCAGAACTCAAGGCTTCAAAACCTTAGTCCACACACCAATGGCTGATGTCACAGTGCAGTGACTACATCCACTACAGTCTATGGGCAAGACAGCTCCCCAAAAGTAAGGCCGAGATAATAGATAATCAAAATGATAACTGATTAGTTTTGTGTTGACTCATCAACTATTTGACTATTCGAGTGGTATTCTGAAAGGAAATGCTTTGCAGCAGCCTTTTTCTGAGAGTAATGTTCTGTCAGGTTGGCTTTTAGAGCAACGTGAGGCAACGAATACAATCCGCCAGGTAAACTGAAACATTAATTACTTTGCCGAGGAAACAATCTAGCAAATCTTGGCAACAGTTGCAGAAAGCAAACTGCATCAGCAAAGAGGAAGAGTCACAAATCAAAGCTCAGAGCTACACACTCAGCACAGTGTGAGATTCACAGAGATGATCTTTACAGCAACACCATTTATCAATCTTGGCCAATTAATATGACGGTAAACACTGGGAATCTGTAACAACTAGGGAACTGGGATTATTCTGATTTGGACACATCATTTTGAAAAACAAAAGGCAGACACTGAAAATGGTTATATTATCACCTGTAGGCCTGTCACAATAACTACTTTTGTTGTACAATATATATTGTCCCAGAAATAATTGAAATAAACGTTATTATTATCATTTTAAGACCATTGTATAGTGCTGACAAAATGATTATATATATATATATATATATATAGCATAATAACTCAAGTACATCCTTTCAAATAGCAATGAACTTTTAATTTTTAAGAATATTCAGACACTGAAATAGAAATGTGAATAATATCCTAAATAAACAAAACAAAATAAAACCACGCAAACACAACAATAAGTAAACGGACTCTCGGGCTCTGTTCACAAAATGGGCAATGTCTGTACAATGTCCTGTAATGGTAGTGGTGAAAACCCTGTTGTTTATTCTGGCTTCATGTTGGTGACATTCTTATGCAAACAAACATGCATGAAACGGGAAATATCGAGGTCAGCAAAAATGCCCAAGGTCATGTCCATATTTCATAAGATAAGTCGATAATGTAATTATCATGACAGATCATTTTTTTGTGCCAGTGTTTGCACACAATTAAACTTAGCAGGAAAACAAATCTAAAAACCTGCATGAAGATATGGTTTATGTAATATTATTATTTGTCTGTTGGATCGAGTAGCTACAGAGAGCCTAAGTCATGCTCCTTCCGGCGTACCACCATGAAACCTTATTTCAGACAGAAATATAAACAGTAAGTGAAGAAAGACTACACATCCAAAAGTCGGGTAGTGACGTCTCTCTCTGAAGCTATGTGTGTTTTTCATACTGGGATGTACTCAAGAAACTGGTCTGATCGCTCTCTCTTCTCGACTGATAAAAAGAGAAGAAGTCGCTGGATAAAACACATAGCTTTTAAGACAGCATTTCATTTGTGCTTGGTCATAGCTAAGTTAGCTAGCCAGTGTTGGTGACGAATGTGCGAGACGAGAGATATAGTTCACTTAGCAGTTTCACACAAAACTAAATGATACTGCAACAAACCTATATTTTAAAATGACATGTGTAATTCATGTTGCAATTCAAATGGGATAAAAAAAATATTTATCCCTCTCCATTGACTACTGTCCATATTTTGGGGGGTCCACTGGAAGGGGAAGGACTTACGCTCTCTACTGTATGTGCAATCAGTAACAACAGCGACTACCTGTTCCTCCTTTTTGTTGTTGACAGTTCAGCTGGTAAGGCCTGGCCCTACACATGGTGACCGGACAGCAGTAAAAAAAGCTGTGGTGATGTTGAACATTATGATATTCAGAGAGAGAACCTTAGGGCAAATAAAACACCAAGCAACTTGTGCACAAGCAGCACTACCAGCAAGCAACAAGATGCTTCAAAACCACTGGAACAAAATAAGAAAAAAAAGTGTTTTCTTTCACAATGATATGACGAAACATGGTGCACAATCTTAATGTTGACTGACTATTATATATGAGCTGGTCTGTGAATACAGTATGGCTGATGCACTCCACAAAAGTGGTGTCATTTACGTGCTCAGGTCCAGCTTTTTTTTTTCCTTGCAGCTTATCTTGATAATCAGCTAGAAGCAAAGAAGAGCAATGAATTGATCCACAATGCTCCAAACACTTTCATATTCTTGTTGGGTAAACCTCTAAACTGATTTGAGCTAGAGAGAGCAGGATGGCACTTTATCCTGAATCCTCAGAGCTTTCCTCCACTGATGATATTAGCATACAGTACCAGGGAATTGGAGGCTCGGCTCAAACCTCTTAAGATAGGCAACAGGCCAGGCAGGGTGGCCGAACTTGGTGCCAAGAAGAGACGGAGAAAGAAAGAAAAAGGGAGAGAATGAGAACAAGAAAGATGCTGTAGCAGGTGGCCACTGTGGTAGTTAAATAGTTTGTTTAAAATGCTGAGGATGGCGGGGCACCGGCAACCACAGGCTTACCTATAATTTTTGTTAAAAGGGTTTGTTTGGTATTTTTCAGCCTGGACCCTATTTTCCCATGTTTTCTTTGTCTAAGGGACTAATGGGGACAACAATGTCTGAAATTAGTCCAGCCTTGAGGGAGTACACTGCAGACAGCAGCTGCTAAAAGGGCTGAAATGTAATCACTCAGGGTAATTCCTCACTATCAATGTGCGTCCACTAAAAGTGCTTGTTCTTGCCACTGACAGATTGATATTATAAGTGTCTGACAACATTATGGAAATGACCCGACAGAGAATTACAACATTTTTCTTACCTTTCGCTTTCTGTTTGTTATAGACTGTTAAAAGATTTTCATTGTCATGACTGAATATTTGGATGGTTTTGACAATGTGGACGTGATGCAAGATTTCGGAACAAGACTTCTCCTCGAACAAGACTTGGCTAGACACAATAACAGACAGTCAGACATAAAAACATGGGAAAATAGGGTCCAGGTTGAAAAATACCAAATTTACCCGTAAACTGTGTGTTTTCCATTGCTTCAAGATGCAGCACAGGCAATAAAGTTTCAAATAACACTGTTTTTACAATATTTGACAAAAATGAGACCTTACAGAAAGTGAGGCAGGTTGGAGACATGGGTATGGTTAGTTATATTGGTCATCAGGGTGCAAGTCTAGGGTAAAAGTCCAAATTATTTTTCCCATAAATATATTCAGTTACTGGCTGTTTGATCATTTCAATCATTTGGATTGGCAATAAAATGTCCTGGTTTAATCATAGCTACTGAGAAAGTTGTGGTTTATTGCGAAGAAAAAAAAGGTGCAAGACCATATACATCACAACTTTAGTTGATAAGTCATCTAAGACACCTGGGAACTGTAGTTACAAAGATTCACCTCCACCAAATGTAGTTCATTCTGGACTTTGTAATGCTCACTGGAAAGAAAGAATGTATTTTCAATAAATCAATTTCTATTTTAAAATTTAGAATCTCTTCTTGATGAGCCAACTATGCATAGAAAGTCATTGTAAACTAGACCTGTAAGTAAGTAGCAGGGTCCAAGCACCCTAAAATAAACACCCTCCATCAAATTCAACCAAATGTGTCAATGTGAGGAGTAAATTTGCCTCACTTCAAACCATTTTTAACACCACTGCTGTGTAAAAAAAATCCTCTGATTGACAGGAAGTCATTTATGGTGACCACTACCATTAGAGCATTTCCTCCAAGAACTTTTAATGGGCCTGCCCCTCCCTCCCTCTAGTTTATTCATGAACACTGACCTTTATGGCAGAGAGAGTGGGAAAAACAGACAGACAAGGATAGAGAACAAGACAGAGATAAGGCAAACTCACAGACAATGATTGGAAAATCAACAGCACTTATAGCTCTAATAATTAAACAGTATCAAGTTTAAGTTAGCCAACACTATTACAAACACATGCTGAAGTATTAAAGGTGTTCTCTAGCAAAATCAATGTTCTTTCTTTTGAATTGGCAGCACTGGGGCACTACCAGCTGGTATACCACAGGCTGCTGCTAACCACCTAGTATTATCTCATCACATTGTTTATGTGGTTGCCATGGTCACGCAGCAAGGTGCAGCGACAAGCTGAAAAAGTTGAACCATTGTTAACTGAAATAAGGTCCCATGGGGGTCCACTGGAAGAGGAGGGACTTAGGTTCTCTATACAAGGTTACTACCAGCAAAAGCTAGAGGACAGGACAAGAGGATGTTATCTTAAAAATTAATCTGGGCATGTCTGTGTTATTAGATTTAGCCTGGCAAGCACTCCACCCACTGCAGAAATTTGTAGATTAACTGGAAAGGACTTGCTTTCTTTGGGAAGTGATTAGTCTTAGCTGATCAGGTTGGCAATGCTGGTACCATCACTTGCCAATATATTATAGACAACACACACACACACACACACACACACACACACACACACACACACACACACACACACACACACACACACACAGTATACAATACCTCCTATGCCATTTGTGCAAATTTATATTGATCATACATTACATCATCTACCCTGAAAACATTGTAGAGACAGAACATTTGAATCCTCATGTTGGCTCACTTGCCTCCAGTAAAAAGCCGAGGTCACAACACACTTTGATCACAAGCCAACCTGCAAAATGGCTCCACAGACACTTCACACTGTGAATATTGAATTAATAGGTACAAACAGATGACCTTGAGTTCATGATTCATAAAAAATGTGT
Source organism: Pterois miles (assembly GCA_947000775.1). Classification (NCBI taxonomy): domain Eukaryota; kingdom Metazoa; phylum Chordata; class Actinopteri; order Perciformes; family Scorpaenidae; genus Pterois; species Pterois miles. Next base: position 18,131,764 of record CAMQGK010000110.1, read on the forward strand.
TTTATGAAAAAAGAGCATCACAGACGGTGTCAGGAAGCATGAAAAAGACGAAGAATATCTGCTCTGCTTTCAGCGAGACTTCAGACCACTTCTCTGGCCACTAACACATTTTAGTCTTTCTCTTAAGGCCCTTTTTCCTGTTTTATGGCTCTAATAGGATCAATCAAGTGTAACTAGATCCTCATCTGCTCCTTCCCCTCCCATCTCAGCCAATGGTCTGGGGAAGCCCTATAATATGGGTTGTGGTTTAATAAGATAATTTCATTATCGATATCCTGATCATTTGTGGTGGATTGGCATGAGGGCCTGACTGCTGGGAATGCCAGTAGGAGGTTTAATCCAAGGTGTCACCAGCCAATCCTGTTCTCGTTTCATGTTGCTGATTATTTCATCATCAGGATTCAGTTTATTTGAATACTGCTATCAGCTATTTGGAGCCCGGTAGGAATAAATGAGGAAGGAGAAGAGGGTTTTCTTATCTTCTTTTCCTCTCTCAAGCCAGTATACAAGGTACACGGTAGATGCATGTATGACTGATTATTCGGGGCCACTCCCTCAGTGATAGGACAGGAACAATGACTCTCTCCCTGCTTCACGACATGACTCCATTAAGGCGTTCACTTCTTCCCTAGTAGTGTCATAGTCAATATCACAATGCAACTTGACACAGTGTTGGAGTCTCTGTGGCTCTTGAAAACCCCCGTGGAGCTACACTGACACAACGCTACTGCACTTACACTCTGTTCATAAATTCACTTATGGAGTCTTGAAGTGGTCACATCTTGCAGCTACATCACTCTCTCAAAAACCTCGTTCCTCTGAGTCCTAAACCTAAACTCGGGATATACCAAGAATCGAAGACCACCAGTTGCGTCGCATCACTTCGCCCTAGTCTTAGACAAAAAGTTGCACTCGAACACACCACAAAGACTACAGCCAACAGCGAGTTAGCACGTACGCTCTGTGCCTGCATAAGAGTGCACTGATTAGTTTAAGCTGAACCACCAATCAGAGTGAATTCTCTCACCAACGGACACTGCCGCCAATTCAACATGCTGCTCAACACAGGCAGATTATACAGTGTATATTTTTTTCATTTTTCTCAGGTAAAAGCTTTTAAAAAGCACTCTTTACAAATAAAGACATAAAAAACATATCTGTGATCAACTGACATCTGATCTAATCAGCTTGAACACACCTTGGAAATCATCAAGAGTCCTAAAATCAGTTTTCTGCAACAGTTTGTAATATTTAGCACCTATTTGGTGGCCATTTTGAAAAATGGCTGCCACTGCCCTCAGGGGCCAAATTGGCTGCACCGCTATCTTTTCATTACATATAAACCTACATCTGTGCCAGATTTGTTATTTTTATGGCAAAATGCACAATTGTTATGCTTAACTGCCCTGCTACTAGAGCTGACAATGCTGAAAACATCGAAAAAACGAGGCTGACGGCCGACCATCGGCGACTTAAACACTGCTTTCCAAACTTTGTCAAATAAAATGTAAAAAAATAAATATATAGATACAAATTTAGTGAATTGCTGTTATTAAATTAATAAATCACACACCAACAATTTGGAAAAAAATCTTAAAAATGAACAGAAATTACACTTCACCTGTAAACTGTTTTAAAGCAGCAACAAATTGATCAAAACTTAAACAGGAATTATAATTCCAGTATATAGCATATAAACATAGAACTGAATTAAATAGATCGGACCCATTGTCACCGATACCCAATCCAGCTTTCTGAATCAGTATCGGCCCGATATCCCATCCAGTATCGGTGCATCCCTATTATCTTATTACTGATTTATATATCAGATGGGAGTCCTCAAGCCTCTGCAATGTCAAAACGCTCTATTTTATTTTTGTTTTGTTCAAGTGTGTATGTGTCCTGCTGACATCTAGCTTGACTTTCCACACAGGGAGGATGCCTCTCACACTCCTAACACACACACATTTCACAAACTCTGCTACCTCATGCAGTTTTGCAGTGCTGGTCAGCCAAATGATAGTAAGACGCTAATGAGGTAGCTGGCAGATCATGGTTTGACCTCCTATGTCAGTATGCCTAACTTTTTACATTAAAATACTAAAGTATGTAATAGAGAAGAGAAGGTGTTAGATTAGCATACTCAGCAGTAAATCCCCTACAAGTAAATCTAATCCTGCGTTAATATTCTTAAACAGGACATTAAGTAAATCACAAATGTTTTTTGTCTTCACTAGCCAGGAAAGCACTCAAATCTGGTCTACGTTTTCTCTATTTTGAATTACACAACAAACTCTAGATTGATGAATGCAAAATCATGACAAAGTGGCTTCCCTTCTGTTAGAGAGTAAAAGCATGATGAGATAAAGTGCAAAAGGTTGCCAGAGCTTAACAAAGCAAGCATCAGTAGCAGAAATGATTTCCAGTGTTATTCCAAATGGCTGTGCTGCAACATCAAGATGAGTTATCCCAGCTTTGATTCCTGGGAAGCTGAGGCCAAAGCTTCGCCACAAAAAGCTTAGCCAGAGTTTTTTTTTTTTTTTTTTTTTTGCTTGTTTGTTTTTGTATACTTGAATTGTGGTGACGTGTTTTTTTTTTTTTTTTGATTTGTCTAGTTTTTATGTTGCATGTCTTGTGCTTCATTGTGTGTTTTTGCCTTCTAACATCTTGACCATGTTGGAAATAAGTGCTTTCACTTTAACATGTTATCTTTTTGATATTTTTCTGTTTTCATTGTCTGATAATCCATAAATAACTTCAATCAATCAATCAATGGCTGTACAGCTCTGGAAAAATAGCAGTGAATGTTATATTAGAAAATGAATATATGTTTCAACAGCTGGGATTGTTGCATCAAAACTGAGTGAAATAAAAAGATGGACTCTTGGTCATTACTTCAAATTCTTCAAATACGGCAAATGAAGGTGATGGGAACTTACTTTCTCAGATGCTCGTGCTCCTTTAGAAACAGCTCCGTTCTTCTGTTGTTGACCCCGGAGCCGCTCTTGTATGTTCTGAACAGAGAACGCAGATAACAACACTGTCATTTTGAATAAAGTCACAAATTGAAGAAAGCCATGTAACAATATCTGCTATTTGTGTGATATGAAACGACATTCGAAAACAGCGAGAGAATGGCAATTCTCTGCATTTAGGCAAAGTCAAAAACAGATCCAGACCTCACTATCTTAGGTTAGGAACCTGACAGACCAGGCTGACAGTGAGTTAACTGACCCATCAGCTGTAGCCGTTACAATATGTCTGTCACAAATGCTCAGAGAAAGAGCTATCTGAATGGAAACCCATTAGTTTTTCACCACCACCACAACCTTTTCTTTTCCACAGGGTAGAAATGGTCAGCTAGCTTGTTTTGCAAAGTGAGGCAACTATCTCTCAGTCTTTGTCTACGCAAGCTCACCCGTCCCACTGAGCATTAGGGACCTATTGACATGGTAAAAGGCGTTGTTCATCTTAATAGTGTGGTGGAGCTTTGCTGGTTTACAGAAACTGCATGTGACCTACAGCTCTTTATCTAACTAGCACACTGTAGCTACTCATTCTTTTACCATTCATTACAGGATATTTAATCCGATCCAGTGACAAAAAGAACCGGTGTAACTGCTGCGTGGACCAGTTTTTATCAAATAGCAGTTGGCGCCAATACCACTGCATTTATTGCTTTACAGTAAAAGCCCTCTTGTGGTTCACCAGTGGAAAGCTTTTAATGTGAAGCGAGCAGCAGCAGCAGGAAACATTCGGTTTGCATTAGCAGTAACTTAACACAGCAAATACAGCACCAGTATGGTTGTAGTAGAGCAGATCAGAGAACAGACTGAAAATGGTTGGTTGAACGCAAGAATGGGGAGTGGAACCAACTGTACATTACACAGCAGCTTCTACCATGTTGAAAGCTTAAAGCTTAAAAGGTAGATTTTCTTCTTCTGTTTGGTCACCTAAACACATCACACTGTATTTAACTTGATGCAGATCTAGCTATCCCTGAACAGACACCCGGTGCTCCCACCCAGCTTGCTTTGAACGGTCTACTCCATCCCCAGTGCGCCATCCAAAGCCGCTGACTGGAAATACTACATTCAGTGCACACACAGCAGCACGCTCCACGGTGGCTGCCTCGAGCCCAAGCTGGCCGCCCCACCAGCCGAGCCGAAGCTGCCTTTCTGGTGCTAGAATAGCCTGTACTGACAGCCAGCTCCATCACTCCAGCAAGGCTTTTTAAAAGGGCACCGATGTAAATCACAGGCATTGTTGTTGCTGACATTTAGAATCAAAGCAGGAGAAGAGGGAGCGTCGGGTCTGAGCTCAGCTCTACTGTTATGAATGGTGCAGCTGTGTGTGTGTTTGTGTGTGTGTGTGCATAAGAATATGTTTTGCTGGCAAGTCTACAAACACACAGAAAGATACACAGTTTTGTCAGTGTCATATTGCTCATTCATGTGCTTGCATAAATGAGACAGCGAGCACTCTTCATTAATATGCATTTTGTGTGTGAACTGTAAACACCCCCAATACACATAAAAATCTATAGTTAACAGCGTCCTGGTCAGGTTTCCTCCATGCCCAAGATCTCTACTGCCCTCTACCTGACACAAGGCTCAGCTGCAGCAGACACAGCCAGCACTGTACACTTTTCAGAACAAACTGACCCAACATTTTGCTCTACGAACACAATTTAAACCACAATATTTTACATTTAATTGTTTGAGTCTGTGACTATTAACATTTCCACACAACATTATGTTGTTGTCATGATGTAAGTTCTAAACTAGGTTGATGTAGCCGAGACCAAAACAAGCTCAGACTTCACTTTTGTTTAATAATATCATTTATTTTTCTGTCTGTAATTTTGTACTGCTGCTGACAATACTACTGAGTAAATCTGAATAAAACTGTGATCACTGATTTTCTCTGTACACACCTTTGAAAAGTCAGCCCGTTCTCATTACCAGGGCATCAAATACTGACACTGTCGCGGTTGTCAGCGTTTCATACCATAGCACAAGGCTTTTAGCCTTTAGCAACAGGCTTTCCATTAACTACAATGTAAATCCAATTCACCGCAACAGTAAATACAGTGAAAGTGCGGCAGGATTGTAGTGCCGTAGTTTAAAGAGTGAAAAGACTAGGACTGACCTGAATGCTTTGAAGCTTCGGCTATTGTCATAGTATTTAACCTCCAAATCAGTATTCAAATGCTTCATTTTTTGCTTTTTATTCATGTTCATCACTAATTATTATTCTCAGACAGATATCACTGTCTGTTTATGTGCAGAGGGGTGTGTGTGTACAGTAGTGCGGCAGCGGCACTGTCTGGAAGTTTTGAATACTTTTAAATATTTCTCACCAAAGCTTCGAAGCCCAAAAAATGGTATCTAGGACAGCCCTAGAGAAGATGCATACAGGGCAGAGGGAGGGGAAGCGGATGGGTCCAGCAAACTCAAGACTTTCATTCAGGAGACCGCTGTTTCTGTCCCATGCCCAAGCTTCATTTTCATATTGCAATCAGCTCTTCGTTTGTGTCTGTGTGTTTCATTTTCAATTGACAAACATAGTTTTAAGCCCAACCATGTATGTCTTTCCTAAATCTGACTATAGTGGTTTTGATTCTTAAAATAAAGTGATACGAAGTGGTGTGCCAAAGAGGCTGAGAACGTGTTGGAAAAGGTGAGATGAAAAGTACTTTAGTGATACAAAGTTAGCTCACAGTTATGTTGTTCTTTACAAGCTGCATTACAGTCAAGGCAGCTCAACAGATCATGCCTGCCAGCTGTCTCAAGTCCTACCTTATCACTTTCCCATGCCCCACCAGTAAAGGCCAATACGGAGGTTGCAGGCAATTTGCTCTTCAGGAGAAACTCATGTAGTCTCATGTAAAGCATGACTCAACATCTCATCGCACTGCGCCACGACAGCATTAGTTGTAATTCTCCCACCTGTAAGCTCAGGCGGTTCCCTCATTAGCAGCTCCTGGGCACATTAGTCATCGTTAGCCTGAGCAATGGGTCAACAAGACTGGCTCATTTCTATGCATTAGACTCATCAGCAGTAAGCCTATTATCAGGGTCAGTGACACTCCTCAGTAATGTGATTTAATGAGAAGATTGACTGTTGCATGTAGCACTGACCTCATGGGATGGCACTAACTGAGCAGAAACAGTACATAAATGTGATTGCTAATGCGCATCGTGACCTCAAATTATCGTTAGACAATAATGGCTTGGTGGTGCATCAATGCAAGTAGTTTTAAAATAGGTTAACTCGTCTTAAACTGCAATGATTAATCAATTAGCTGTTAACTATTAAATTAATCGCCAAGTACTTTGATGATTGATTAATTGCTTTGAGTTTTTTTTTAAAGAAAGAAAGTCAAAAATCTTTTGCTTCTTAATTTTTAATATTTTCTGGTTTCTTTACTCCTCTGTGACAGTAAACTGAACATCTTTGAGTTGTGGACAAAACAAGACATTTGAATGTCATCTTGGGCTTTGGGAAACATTTTTCACCATTTTCTTATATTTTATAGACCAGTCAACGATCGACAGATTAAGCGAGAGTGAAAATATTTGTTAGTTGTAGTCCTAGTGAACTTAAAGAACACAATTACTCAGATTATAACAGATAAAGCACTGTCACAACAAATAATATACTACTCCCTTTACTTTACATGTATAAAGAAAGAAAGATGTTCAAGGGAAAAGTGGTGTGTTCCTCCTCAACTATGTCAACAACATCCTCATCATCACAAAACCTTGATATCAATAGTACCTTTCTTTCTTTTTATAATAACCATACGAACAAGAAGAGCAGCATTAACCCATTAAGACCAGATGCTACATTAGTGTGTTTATATCTTTGAGACCGGGTGTAATGTGCATGTGTTTTAGATATTTTCAGTTCAGTAAGCTAATGGCATATAGAGACTATATATATTACAGACCCATTTTTTGGTACACAAACATTTAAGTTCAGTGTCACTTTCTGTTTTACACTGTGAAATGTAAACGCATCGCTCGAAAATGGGTGAGAAATTATTATTTTTTTGTTGTAGCTCTTCTGCTGTCTGTCTGCTGCTGTGTCTGTCTCTGTGTGTGGTGTGTCTGTTTAAATATGCAATTTAAAACCTTTGCTCACAAACATCAGTGACACTCGGCTATTTCTAATAAATATGGTGAATGGATTTTGAAATGTGATGGGGAGGGACTGAAATTCAAGGAGAACAGCAGGGAAAGAGGGGAGGGAAGTCAAAAAGTGTGCGTGCGATGCATATTTTATCATTTATCAGAATAAGATCATTTCATATGTACAGTATATATATATATCATTTATATAGTTTATCGTAGCTTCAGTATGAATTCTTTCCAGTTTCGTTCGTGGTACGCAGAGAAAATACACCACACACCGAACCTATCACTGCGAAGCTCCGTAGTGCAACGCATCCTGTGTGAAGTGTCCAGTTAATTTATAAAGGTGACGAAAGGACAGGGGCAGCGCTTCTCGGAAAATAGTGATGTTTTGCAGTGCTTCCACTTCCAGTATGAGCTCACCGTAAGTCTATGATTACAGTGATACATTGTATCAGTAAAAAACAATGACAATTGAAGCAATCACATTATTTTGTGATTTAAGCCCTGACAACCGATTATGAACGACACACGTCTCTAAATGGGTTAATGATCTTAATGAGGAAGAGTTAGGATATAAAGTGACTGTGAAGCTTATGGATGGAGCATGTATGAGGCATCTAGAGACTATCTGCATACTACAGTAGAGGGATGGATGGGGATCAATAGGAATCCTGCAGTGCTCACCGTATGCTCACTGCTGCGTCTTACGGATCAATAAGCCATTACAAAAAAAAAAAAAAAAAACGACACGAGTCATGGTCCGGGGGAGTCTCCGTCTCATTTCAATACACTCACTCACAACTGAGCCAATCTGAGCAGAGGACACACTTTCTCAATACAAGGCCAAAGAGGCCGTGAATCTTCACAGGTTTTAATGGCCAACATTTTTCAAGAGCGAGGCAAGTGGAAGTCAAGGTTCAACCAGCTCTCTGAGGAATAAGGTCTACGACATAAAAACACTGTGAATAATGCTCAGCCGTTTTTATTGCTCCATAGCCTCTAAGATCAAACACAAGCAATTCATCACATCACAATATTATTTGTTTTGTACGGAACAGCATGAATAGTTTCAAGTGCGCAAGACTGTGAACGCTGGCTCTGACCTTCGCCAGTCAATACATTTAATGAGTTATCAATAGTTGTGTGATTTGAAATTACATCTACAGTGTGAATAATAAAGAGTCAATATCCCCACAGATTTGGATACATATTAACTGCATGGTCAAATGAATCATAAGGTGATGTGTCTTGGTACTCACTCAATGTCTTTCCTGACAGACCCTAGCAGGTCTTCCCTTTCCCGGATGGCCAAGAAGTTGCCTTTGGTTTTGTGGAATTCATGTGTGTAATCCTGCGTAGAAAACAAATTAAAGTGAAAATGAAGACGGGCTGAGGAAGAACAAACAGCGAAGAGGACAAAATGGAAACAATGAGGCCTGTGTGCGACATAAAATTGTTGTGTTCTGCAGTGGATTTAGAAAAGCTCAGAAAACAAAACATGTAAAGTAGAACACATATAGACTATAGAAAACAGATGAGCAAGAAGAATAAAAAAAATAATCAAGAAGAATGAGAGGTCAAACCTGGAGGATGTCTCTGTGTCTCTGGAGCGTGTGCATGAGTGCAGCGTTGAGAGAAGCTGAACCCGGGGTGTTGGTGTACTCCGCCATCTTGTCATTCACTGCAGTCAGCTGACAGAGAGACGGAAAATGGATGGTTTGACAGATGGGCAGACAAGACATCAGGGAAATCGGGAGATCAGCAATTAAGGTTTAAGACTCACAAAGAATCCAATCCAACATTGCACATATGTAAAACATGATGACAAACATGTCAATTCAAGGATGTAAACTTCAATCAAAGGAATGTCTTTCAACATGCCAAATAGCCAAATGAGCAACACATTATAGGGATAACTGCCCTATACCCATTTGAGATTCGAAATGCACAATTTTACTATCATAATGTTGCTTTTGTTTTTCACTTACCTCTATTGTAACAGTGTCGTTAACTTTAAAAAATGTACTGTTACAGGAACAGTGAGTAGCAACTGGCCGTATCTAACAGTGAGGTTGAAACTGCAACCACCTGAAGCCTCTCCTGTGTACCAAGTGTGTTGGAGGGCTACAGGGACTGATGTGAAAACGCAAATGGCGCTCTCTAAAGCCAGTTGTAAGAGCAGCGTAGGTAATTTGGAGCAGAGCCAGTACTTGTGTATATGGGAAGTGAGTAGTGAAGCAAGAGAGAGAGAGCGGCAGCAACAGGAGCGTAATGTTATCAACTACTGTACGTATGTATGCACTACTGTAGTAACATGGTAGACTCTGTGGAGAGGACCAGCTACCAGTGTGATATAAAGGACTCATTCTAAGGTAACAATACTAACTAAATAACAATACTTACTTTCAGGTGTTATACACTAAAGAAAAGATTTATTAATATTATATTCCATTTCTGCTAATAGATACCCTTAATTGTTACACACTGGTCCTTTAAAGTCTCTTCTCTTGTTGATTGCGGAGTCCCATGAGGAATATAATTATACGTCTTAAATTTTTTAGTTGAATGAGACAAATACATTAATGCCCTTTTGGGTCCAATGAGAACCATGTAAACACATGGAACCTGCAGTCTGCTCTTTCCTTGATGAAAGACAAGACCCCTGGCATAAATCCCGTACTGTTCTCATTACAGATTTTGCTGGCCTTTCACGGGCCACTGGCGCATGAGAATTTACTTACTTTGGCCAGCAGCTGCTCAATCTCCACTGACATGGTGTCAAACATCCTGTCCTGGGTAGAGTTGTTCAGCAGCGGGGTGGTGTCTGACCTTGAGGAGGAAAAACAAAGAATGGAGAACAATTAGAAAGATGACTTCAAGTTGATTGTGATAGTTTTAGGAAATGATGCAGTTCACAAAGTTCTCATGTCTACATATTACAAAATATACTGATATTGATTTGAGTGTGCTTGTAATAACTGTTACACACTGGTCCTTTAATTTTAGCACCAAAACTTGATATTAACAGAATAACGCTAGTATGAAGAATCTTGTGCATGTAGGTTCAAACTGTGTTTGGCAAATTAAAGGAATGTACATCCAAACAAAATTAAAAGTTGATTTAGAATTAACTCACAATGAACTTTAATTAGTACTGTTCATGTAAAACGTTTTATTAACACAATCCACATAGAAACCAAAGACCAAGACCAAAGTCTAAGACATTCCTCTGGGAAACATTAAAGTGTGACTGACATTTTTCAGATTAAATTACATGGATAGTTGTGGGTTTCTTAGCTGGTGACGGTTTAGTCAGTGTCCTATGGATGCATCAGTAGAATTGTACACTGATTGCTATGTGGTGCATCAAACCAGCACCACTTGGTAACAAAGAATATTTTATATACAGTAGATGACTAGCGTTTCTAGCCAAATTATTTTCAAGAATCAAAATTTAAAGGTGTGCTAGGTCTCAGAGTTTCATTCCATCTCGTAAGTAGTGGTTTAATTATGCAAAGGTGTACTGAGAGTGTTAAATAATAAAATCTCCGTTGGGAAGTTCTTCTTTACTTGCCTCCCTCCTAGGATATTATAGCTAGTGAACGACACCCTTGGAGTTGGTATGGATTCAATTGTTCATAAACGCTTCCTTCCTGCAGCCAACACTTTCCTGTGTTGGCAAGCCTCCACCCACATAAAGGCCCCCTGACCACTATGACTTAGTCTCTTTTGCACCTTCATGAGTGTTAAATAAATATTAATAATAATTTAATAAAAGTAATTTTCATTGCATGATTCTGAGCAGAAGACAGTTTTTGACTAGTAGCTGTTGTTTTTTTTTTTTTTTTAATTTTCACTAAAGCAAGGAAGACAAGCCCTACATTTATTATTACGGTACTCAGAACCCACACTGGCGTCTTAAAATTCCTTGTTTTATCTAAACCATCAATGCACAATGCAATGCTATTCAGTTTACTTCAGGGCTGCAACTAACAATTAGTGTCATTGTCAATTAATTTGTCGATTATTTTCTTGATTAATAGATTAGCTGTTTGGTCTATAAAATATCAGACAATGGTGAAGTCCAAGATGATGTTGTCAGATGTGTTGTTCCATCCAAACCACGACATAAATGTTTTTCTTTATTTATGAAAGACATGCTTGTTCTAGGCTATTTGAGTCACCCAACCCACATGACTGCATCACATGACCACATTATGTGTATAAAAAGATAGTACTGTAGTGTCAGCGTGAGTCTGATGGAGTCCTGCAGAGTGCAAGTTATTTTCAAGTCATTTTTTTTTTTCCAGAATCTTCTCACCTTAACCTCAGTCCACAACTCAAAGATATTCAGTTTATTGTCACAGTGGAGTAAAGAAACCAGAAAATATTCACATTTAAGAAGCTGTAATCAGAACTTTATCATAAATCATCATAAATTTATCATAATATTTGGCAATTAATGTAATAGATTAATTGTTGCAGCTCTAGTTTACTATTATACGTGGCTAAGAAAACCAACAAACCCTTCCATTTGAGAAGCTGAAATTAGAAATGTATGGGTATTTTTACTTGAAAAATTACTGAAATTATTAATCAATTATTAAAAAAGCTGCAGTTTAGGTTAATTGATGACACCAAATTGCCCATAGGTGTGGATGTGAGCGTGAATGGTTGTCTGTCTATATGCTGTCTGTCTCTATGTGCCCTGTGATGGACTGGCGACCTGTCCAGGGTGTACCCCGCCTTCGCCCAAAGCCAGCTGGGATCAGCTTCGGCCCCTCCGCGACCCCTAATAGGATAAGCAGTTGAAGATGGATGGATGGATAAAAAAGCTGCAGATTAATTTCCTGTTGATCAACTAACTAACTGATCAACTCATTGTCCCAGCTCTAAAAATACTATTTTAACCATCACATCAAGGGAACTCAAGCTATCAATCTCAAATGTGTTTTTGCCTTTTTCCATTGATTTAACAAGAAGTAGTCACACGCACTTTGACTTGCTGAGCAGAGAACTTAGATAATTGCGTAGTCTCCCTTTAAGCTGCCTTTGCCTAACTGCTTCTTAACATCTTGTGACCTGTATGATTGAGAATCTATACAGAATTTTGTTTTAGGTGGTTGTTAACTCTGCAGGTGAGACATATCTTACGTGTCTCGACGTCCATCCCTTGTGCTGCTGTAGCTGGTGCACAGTTTACTGAAGGAGACCAACTTCAGGTCGAGCTCATTCTCCAGCTGTCTGGCCTGCTTTCGCAGATCTGTAAAATAAGCACGCACACAGAAAACATTTTAACGTTTATAGAGAGGGCAGATGTTCTTATGCACTCAGTTAAGAACTGGTACCTTACTGCTGGCAATTGAGGTAGGTAGATATAAAGGTACACCTGAAGAGAGCGTTTGTCTGTTTTTTGTGTATTATGTTGCACTGCTCTATGTACAGTTACTTGATGAACCATCTCTTTGAAAGAATTCAGCTGAGAAAGTCAGCTCTGTTTTGGTTGTCTGTAGGTTATATATTGAGTTGACTCTTCAATGAGGAGATTTTAGCCTTAACAAGATTTATAGAAAATGCATAGAAACTAAGACACTATCCATCACAATAAGTCGTTTTTGTGAGGTAAACTTATGTTATGTCATTGTCTCATTTTCTTTCTTTCTTAGAGCTTGTGGAACTGTATGTTATGACTGGTCATGTGGCCGCCTTGGTTATTGTCTAGTGTCTTATAAGCCCATATGGGCTGGCCACCAATTGGTACAGAACACTCAAATAAACAAATGAATCAGTCAATTAATAAAGGCTCGTTTTAGCTTGTTGCCAAAGTCAGCACAATATTCCTTTTAATGACATTTTGATATTTCACAGTAGGAAAAGCACTGGTGTAAATAATGAAATTAAAGATACTTTGACTTCAGGGTCCTGGTATTTTGCGTACTGATTTACTGTCACTTTCACTGGGACACGTGAACACAACAGAGCCATCGTTAGTGTTATTAGTTACACCTGTACTTTTTCCACAATGACAAGTTAAAATGTCTGCTGTGAAAAAAAAAAACGCCTTCGGCATTGTTATTACAGCAACGCCTTTTAACTTTACCATTAGAGTGACCTGAACGAGCGAAGTAAACCGAGGAAGACATAAAGAAAGCGGTTTCTACTAATTACCATCTAATGGGTGTTACAGCTGACACAATGGACTCTCAGTGTGTATATGTGATAAACCGTTTAGGTATAGAGAGGCGACTCAGATTTAACAGCTTAAGCAATAGCGTTGATGTACATGGCGATATGTTAGCTAGCTTGCTGGGAGCTAGCTCTGGAGACACGTAGTTAATGTGTTTGAACCATAGATATGAGCCAAACGCGCCGTCAGTGACACGGGCAAATTAATTGTTGACATTATGAATGCTGTACAGGATGTTGTTTTACTTTCTGTTTTCTTAAACGGAGTCTAATTTTGCTCCCTTACCTTCCCAGTAGTTACTGCCTCCTATTCCTGCCATCTCTGTTGTCCTGCGACGTCACCGACTTCCGGTTTGCGTCACGTCGTGTCGTCAGAAGAAGACGTTCAACTTACAAAACACGCTACCTAGGCGCCACGTGTAAACAGCGACACCTAGCGGCCATTTGTGGCATCCGCAAGTTTTATGTTCACTTTGTGTTCAGGAAGAATCCGATTTATTCTTGAACATACAATATCTATATCTATATCTCTATAGATGCTTATATATATATATAAGATAAGATAAGATAAGATAAGATGAACCTTTATTAATCCCCAGAGGGAAATTCGGGATATAATATCACTACTGCTTATGCTGCTTCATTGCAATTGTGCAATAGCTATTTTTCCACTTTCCTGTTAAGTCTGTTTGTCAGCACTGTATATATTGTTCCTATTTTTTTATATTTTTCTCTCTCGTTTTAAATTGTTATATTTTATGCCTATTTACTTTTAAGTTTCTTGTTTTAGCTCTATCCACTTTGCTGCTGTACACCACATATTTCCACACTGTGGATTAATAAAGGAATATCTTATCTTAAATATGTGATATTTTTATGCTACTTTTGTGGTTTTGTACTGTCAGACCTATGAGAAATGGCAAAGTGGTTGCTAAGGTTTCTTATGTTAATATTGCATCATACGGTATTATCAGCAATGACTATAACAGAGCAGCTTGCGAAAAGACTACAGCTTAAACAATTATTCTTTTATAATTTTTTCAATACTAATATTTTGGCGTAATTATGACTTAGCACACACAATCGCCCAATTGGTCCAATACACATCAAATTCATGAATGTTGACAGATAACCGGAAACCTGAAATAAATAACCCTGATTATTATAAAAAAAAAGAAAATAAAGCAAAACAAAGTGACATTGTGAGGTGTTTTATTGAATTGTGTTCCATGAGTTTTTGTTCACGTTAGCAGGTCATGATCACAGTTTTTATCTTTTGTGTAGATTCATGGTTAACATGAATTGCATTTATTTTCCCATTCACAATCGGCAAATTATTATTTACAGTTGATTCCAGTTCATATAAAATCTTCACACCAACACTGCGTGACCCCGACACGGGCTCAACTTTCATACACACGCATTCACAGAAACTGCATAAGAAAAAAAATATATATACAAAACTGTCTCTCTACACAGATATCAGGTTGAACTTAACTGATGACAGCTGCATTGGTTAAAAGGTGAAGGAAAGAATCTCTTCTCAACGTTAACTGGAAATCAAAGCAAAGTCTTCAGTGAACAAGTGTGTATTCTTTCAAAATGTGCGATGAAAAGCATGCACGGCATTCCCAATTTAAGAGCCACCTGATTTTAATGATCCAGTGCATCGAGTTGAAACTGCAGCTGGGAACGATTACACACAGATTTCTAATGTAAAGAAAACCACAAGTCTGGTCGACATGCTAGAAGATGCTCAAAGTTAAACTATGTCATGTCTGTCAGGAGCACAGAGATGTCGCTTTTTCTTCTAATAACTCTTCACTTTACCTGCATTTCTGCACACAAACCTTCTCCCTAGATTTGTCCATGTACCCCACTCCAATGTTGTCGTCCAATGCTTAACAAGCTTCTTTAACATATGGGAAATAAATTATTGCAGACTATGATGTTCTTTGAAGCTGTTAAGGCAATCTGTTGCCAGCCTCTTTCTCAGCATCCCTGACGACTGGCTGAAGGGGTATCTTCAACAGTGCATATTATATTTACACATGGTAATTATGTGCTGACAACCGAAACCAACTGCTTGCTTCCATTACATCTAACAGTCAAATGAATTATGACCTATCTGTCCTATGTTTTACCAAAAAATTTGGAAAATAATTTCTCTGCACTGGACCTTTAAATCATGTAGCATGGGTGGCTCTGGCATTAATTTGTAGACAGTGATCCTTAATGGATGGACAAACCTAGTATACTCAGTGAGGGGATAAACTCAAACACTATCAAATGAAAACATAAATGATATTCCTTATTATGAGACAAGCTGAGAATACACATGCTTGATCAAAAATGGGGCACAGACAGTTTAAAATGAATCCACAACTAAAATAAAAAAGGGGAAAAAAAAAACCAAATACATTCTTTTTTATGATTATTATATATTCAGAAAGTCAATGTTTCTTTCTTGGCCGTTGATATGGGACGCTCCTTGCTTTCCATTCAGTGCAAGTGAACCTCCATGCTGCACGTTAGAGCACCCTGCACTTACTGGAAGGGTTTCCTTCAAGCATTTCATCTGTAACAGATCCTCCCTGATGCTTTAAACCTCATGAGAAGCTCACCCCCCATGATGATGATGATGATGATGATGATTCTGGCCACAACATTGACTCACTGCAAAAATACAAAAACTACTGAACCCAGGCCAGTCAGCCTGGAGTCAGCTGTGCAGAAACAGTGCAACACTGGAATCCAGCAGTCCTTTAAAATCATGACTTCTCTCTTTTCCTACCACCTGAGTATAGGATGGATCAAATATTATCTACTCACTAAGTTGCTGCTTTCTGTCACATACTACAGCCCAAACCGGACTGTAAACTTTACAGAAGCCAAGGCACAGTGTTGGATTCAGTCTCCCAAAAGGCTCGGACACTTCAGTGTGGTAATGCTTTTTTGGATAAAAGAAACAAATTGTAATTTCATAGTACTGAAAAGAACGCATGATATCAGTGGGGAAATTGTGTGAGATTAAGCACTTCCATCCAGAGTTTATTACACATCCACTAAAGAGTTTATCTGGACTCATCGGCTGGATCCCCTCAGCCAGGCAGGACAGGCAGCGGTCTAAAAGAGCACTTTTGCATGGCTCGGAAATGAAAGAGCTGTGGAGCAAAACCTGCTATAAAGGACGGATAAGGGTCACAGTGGACCGAACCTTTATGTCTCTCCTTTTTAATCACCTTCTTGTTGCCTTCTTCCTCCTGATCCAGTCAGGTAGTGGTGGAGCAAGCCCTTCACTCCAGAGACCAGCAGGATGCTCTTAAAGTAATACTTCAGCAGCACTAATGAGAGAGTCCTTGGAGCTTGTTGTTATAACGGAACAAAAACGTCTTTATCACTGTTGATCATTAAGAGACAGATCTAGAGTTCAGCCTGCTCCTTGTTGCTTTAATTTAAGGGGGAGATCAAAATAAAAAGATTGATCCAACAGCCAATCTGGTGCAATGGTTCTCAGATTTTGTTGGCATACAGTGTCTCCTCGTCGCTTTCGCTCTCGTCCTGAAACTCATGGGCGAGCAGCGACTTCTTGGAGCCCATGGAGGTGAGCCGGATCTCGTCGTCGTAATCATCTCGGTGCTGTCGCAAGCGGTGGAAGCCATCTTTTTGACGATTGGACTTGGCTGCACACACGCACCAGATGATGCACGCAGTCACCACCAACGCAGTCATGGAGGCTGCTGCAAGTTGGAAGAGAAATACACAACTCAGCATGTCTGCTTACATGTACACAGTTTGCAGCTGGGAGAACATTAAAAAGAGCAAAAAAATCATTCAATAAAACCACTAATAATCAGATTTTCTTTTGTTATAAACATAAGATTGTACTGCATAAGTATCAAATATCCCATGAGAAGACACTGACTAGTGTCGACAAAGAAGACTTCTTAGTGAAAAGTCTTGTGGTGCCTTCAAATGGGGTCGTGTTTACCATGTTTACGAGTTGGGCCCCATACGAAAGCCCCCCTCATGACGTATTCACGACCTTGTAACTGGAAAGTTTCTGAAAGCTCAGAGTTCATAATTTGGTATGTGTTTGTTGACACTATGAGAAATGATAGAGCCCATGGAAGTTCATTTATCAGTGCATAAGAAGTTAATATTGTACAGTATATTGTAATTTTAGTCATTGTTTTTCTTGGTAATTTCATAATACATCTGAGGAAAACAACCTCATCTTTCTCCTCTGTTATTATGACTTTGCATTTCCTGCATTGTTACCCACTTGCTAACTTGCTAAATTGTTAGCCTCTGTGGCTTCTAGACTCGGACAGTAACGTTAATATTGTCATTGCTTAGCAGCAGTGTTCTTCACAACTTGACCACTTGAATGCAACGCATGTTGTGTTCATGACTTCCATTTTAGGGCAATATTAGTCCAAACTGCTGGTAAAAACACTGAAAAGGAGAGTTATTGTGTACTTCTTCACCAGTCTATCAGAAATAGAATAATTATTAAGTGTCATCTCTGTCAAAAATCAGGAGGAGAGGAGGAGAGGAGATCTGTTTAATTTTGAAACTTTATCACTAGCGAGAGTTGCATCATAAGAGCTAAGAAGCACAGAAACCATTTCAGGTTTTTAGGAACATTGAATCAAAATGTGAAACTGCAGATTGGAATACCATTTTAGCACATTGTAAAAGCCAAAACCAAAATATATAGGCTTTACTGTTATGTGAACAGGTCACATAATGCATACACTGGTTACAAAAGGCCTTTTGTAAGGCATGCTCACCTGCACTGGCCACCACAAACTCTCTGGGCAGGCCAAAGATGCTGTTGTCCATGTCGAACTCAATGATGATGGAGCTGGCAGCTTCATAGGAGGACACCACCACCTGCAATACAGCAAAATTCCTTCAATGAGCCTGTAATCTTTCCTGGAGCATGGTCACATTTCACTGGCTATTCATAAACTATTTTTGCTGTTCTTAGTTTGGGTGTGGTAGTCTCTGAATATGCGCTGCTTTACTAACTTCTAAACTAACTTTTCAAAACGATCAAAATGCAACAGCATAAAGAAACCTGTTCTGTCTGTTTCTCCAAATGGAGATAAAATGTATTTAGCTAACTGCTGGAGCTACCTACAGAAGTGGGGATGTTGATTACTTAATTAGCAAACCTCATCTGCAGGTGTGACTGCTTAGTATAATGTGGTGCAGGTTGTCCCATTAGTCTAAAACAGGATTTGAGCGCTGGCTCATAAAAATCTTAAATTACACAGCTATCTATGAGAGATAAATCTTAAAATTCACTTTTTTTTTTCCCCACATCAAGTGTGCAGCGTCTCACATTTATTCTGTCATTATTTTAATGCAATGGGGGAAACTTGACCCAAAGCTCAAGAAACAAGGATTTCAAACCACGTGGTTTCAGATCTGAATCAGTAATGTGGCCTGAACACACATCCAAAGAGTCAAAGAGTAAGTGTGATCTTTTTTTTCATCATCTTTATGGCTTGCTGGTAGTTTTCTGACAGCAAAAGAACCTCCAGAAGCACCTGAATCTACTGAAACTAATGTCACTTTCATTTCCAGAGGACTGAAATGCGTCCCTATGGTTTAAGGCAGAGTATTCGGTGTCCTAAGAAATATGGGGAGACTATTACAGAGAGGAAATGCATGTTGGCTCCAAGTTATGATTTGGACCTTGTGAGTGAGCAGCAGAGTGAAGCAGACCCCCAGAAACCCCTGGAGGACAGGTATATAAGGAACGCCGCCGTTCTTCCAGATCTCAAACTGCCCCACAGTGAAAGAGCCCTCGCTGCTGAGGAGAGGACCTCCAGCAGCGTGTCAACCAGCCAGCCGGGACCTCTGATGATCCATGGCTTCACGGTACCAGAGTACCAGCAGACGTATCACTCAGTGGTGGATCCCCTGCTCTGGATGCCTTGTGGAAAGCTCGCCGCCTACAGTCTGGAGCGGGGCCGTAACATTAAGGAACATCTGTTTAAAGAGCTGGCCTACCCCACGCTTCAAATTTCTGAGCAGCCGAAGGGAAAAGTGGAGGTGATGGAGAGGTTTTGTGTGCTCCGCTCTACACCTTTCATAGATATAGACTGTAATGGGGAACCACAGTAATATTCTTCCACAGACTTTCTATGACATGAGAGTAGTATTTTATTTGTGTCTTGATACTTTAAGACAATTTTTGTTGTCCTTGAAATGTAATGTAGCAGCTGGATTTATACTAAGGTTGCAACTAACAATTACTTTTTTTGTCGATTCATCTGTCGATTATTTTCTCAATTAATCGATTGGTTGTTTGGTCTATAAAATGTCAGAAAATGGTGATCAGTTTATGAAAATGTTTATCAGTGTTTCTAAAAGCCCAAGATGACACATCCTCAATGTCTTGTTTTGTCCACAACTCAAAGATATTCAGTTTATTGTTATAGAGGAGTAAAATTAGTAAATAATAATAATAATAATTAGTAAAAATTACTCACATCACTTCATTGATTATCAAAATAGTTGGCGATTCATTTAATAGCTGACAACTGATCGATTAATCGTTGCAGCTCTAACATTTCAAATGTTTATTGAAATAAAAATCAATGTCAAAGGTTTGACATTAGCTATTACGCTCCTCTTTATGAATAGTTTTAAAAAAAGAAATTATGCAAGACCTGTGAATGCTGCATTTTTAATTGAGGTTTGTATCTGCCTAAATTGAGTCCAAAGTGCTCAGTATTTCAAATTATGTTTGTACTGTATGTGTGTGTATGATCACCTAACCAAGGAACAGCTGATTTCTGCTTTCTAACACTATCATAAAAAACAATACTCACAACCAAACATTGTAAGTCTCTTCTTGTACCATTATCATCCCAATTAAATGCTGCTTTTGTCACATCTTCAATATGGTCTTGCATAATAATGCAAACTAAAGGCTCAGTCCATGTTTTTTTCATCCATTTTAACTCCCTTTTGTATGCATTTCAAGTGATCAAAAAATAAATTAGACACTAAATTAGATTTATTTGTCAAGTGTTATCCCACCATGGCCATCTTCCTGAAGGCTTGTACATTCCTAGCTCACATAATACATAGTGTGTACAGAACTGTGTACCTCTTGACGTTGTTGTTGGTAGCCATCAGCAACAGCTTCAATGTTGTGGTTGCCAGGAGCCAGCAGTGCGTGAAAGTAGCCGCCCTCTGCAGTAAAGACCCTCACTCCTCCATTCAGTACAATGATCGCCCCGACAATAGGCTTTCCACTCTTGTCCCTCACCACGCCACGCACTCCTTTATGGACCTGGACAGGGTAGAAATGGAGGTCAAATTAAGGTTGTATGATGCATGTTGTATGATGATTATGATGATGATATCACACACACACACACACACACACACACACTATTTCAAACTGCTGCATTACTTTCTGAGATTATCTAATTTCAAATCGGTTACAAAAGGTGTACAGGTCATACATCTGTTAAAAATGTGTACGTAGCAACGTTGAGCAAGCCCATTAAACTTATCAGCGTTGTGCTGAAACAATCTTGCATCATACCTCCACCAACATGCTGAGGAGAGCCTTCTTGTTCTCAGCCCAGAGTGTAGCCAGCTGCTCCGCAGGAGGGAACAAACAGCAGCCGCTATACACTGTAATCTCTGGACAGTGGCCAAAGTCCATACTGAAGTCCTGGGAGGACACATAGGCACACGATGAGACAGTGCTGAGGCCCATTTCCAGCTCTGCATTTGATTTGACAATTATCATCTCTAAACTAATATTTTCATATTTTTTTTATTCAAGATCTCAAAACTCAAAACAAGCTGTCAATACGTAAACATTTTGCAAAAACAGCAAAACTTTTGGAAAAAGAAGTGTGTTTTTTCATTTCAGATCTTCATATCTTGATAAACTACTATGAAGTGGCAGTATGGATGCCAACTATGACTGTGTATTGTATAAAGAATTATGATACCAGTACCAGTACCAGTACATTTAAAGTGATAATGACAGAGTACTACATTTGATATAATATTTCCTGTAGTGATTGGCTGCAAGCAAAACCAAACTAATAGTCATTTTTCTAGATCTGAGTACAAAAAAATATTGAATGCAGGTATCGTTTGACTGGAGAAGTTTAGATATTTCTTGGTTAAAGGGTTATTTCGAGCACTGATTCACTGGCCTAATGCCAACTTAAGCGCAGAAACTGCTAGCACAGACTCTAAGGTGGAGACTTACCTTCATACTCCCCATGTGACTTTGTCTCTCCGCTGCCCTCATGACTCCATCTAGGATGTTGCCCACTGCATTACAGAAAATATCCGTTAAATTATCAATGGCTGATTTAATACGACAACAGGAACCACTCATAGTACTTAAATGACATACTTGACCCATTATTTGAACATCCAGTGTCCCCGAGATGCATCTTAGGGTGGTTGTTGGCATAAACACTCGCCAAGTACTTCAACGTGCCTTCATTTTCAACTGGAAAAATAAAACAAAAAAGTGCATAAAACCACACAGCCAAACATAGTTCTAGTAAGTAATATTTAACAGCAATCAATGTTGTGGTGGTGCATCTCTTGTGCCACTCAGGGTTATTATAGTAAACTACAAACAACTACGGTAAGCTAAAATGAAACTAAGCAGTGAAAAATATTTTTAGTAAACTGTAATGAAATAAAAACATAAATAAGACAACCTAAACTGAAATGTTATTGCCTGGGTGAAAAACTCATAAAAATAAAATATAAATGATCAAATTAATTTCAGTGTTAGTGTTTGTTTTTTTTTAGCTATAATATACTCTTAGCTATAGTCAGCTCTCGTGACATTAAACCACAGAAACTGAAAAGACTTGATCTTCCAGGAGATGGCACCATGCCACAATTGCTTCACTAAAGTATGTAACATGAAGATTAAACATGAACAGCACGGCCATACCTATACAGCTCTACAACGGCTTATTTTGTTTGTACAGAGCTACATACCTCTGAGACAGTATACCTGGCCCTTACAAAACTACAACTAAACATATAAAAACTAAACCATCCTGAAAAACAAACAAAAATAACTAACTGAAAATTAAAAACTACTGTGACCTTGATCCTACTCTTTGTATACTGTTGCTGTATAATGTACTATTTGTTTAGAAACTACATATGAAAAGATCTGTCAAGTCAGTCTGTAGGTTGTGAGGAAAACTACCAGACTGGACAGGCTTGTCGTAAGGGTAGGTAGCAACCAGGGCGCCTCCGTCGAGGGCTACAGACAGAGTGTAGCTCTTGTCTAGGATCAAGTCCATCATGGCTCTGGTCTCTGGTTGGGCCGCCACCAAACGCTGTGACGCATTGCCTTAAAAAAAAAAGAGGAGGAAAATAGATGGTGGACAGGAAATGTTAGAGCATGCTTAGGTTTTTATGGCATGTGTATGTAAATCCTGCATTTTATTTCTTTGACAGTTGTAGTGTGAATAAGTTGATTAAATCAGTTTCTTTTGGCTCTGTCTGTCTTCAGTTGCACACACACAAATCAGTAAAACTGACCAAAGAAATCAGTGTCCAAGTCTTTGCCGTGAGCATTGGTGGAGCCCTGGGTGGAGGTACACTGCTTCTCAACAGCCTGTTCTCGTCCATCTGGGTTGATAGAAGGCACGATGACAATCCGGGTCTCATTTATCAGCTAGGAAAGGGAGACAGACATGGCTGAATCATACACTGTATTTACTGGGACTGGTTACACAACAAACTGAAGTCAATCCCAGATATGAAAGACTGCAGAATTCTCAAAGAGTAAACAAAGATTACTACTACTTTAAAGGTATACTGCATAGTGTTTGGCGGCATCTAGTGGTGTGGTTGCAGATTGCAACTAACTGAGAGCCACTCCACTCATTCCTCTCTATCCCCTGCAGCATTTTAAAATAAGGTAGTGTGAGGACATGGATTTTTGTATGTTAAGTGTTGTTTGAATGTATATAATGTATATAATAGTTTGTGATTGAAAGGGGATCCTAACAAACTAAACTAAACTGGCATAACGTGAGCCGCTGAGTGCAAAACCGTCTCACTCAGTGGCCAACCTTACCATAATAACACTACTTTGGTAGTAACAGAAGTCAGAGAGCAGCTCATGTTACCGCAGCTTCATAAGCATGTCGGAGAACTACGGTGGCCTCCAGGTAACATAAAAACAGAAAAGGCTCTTGCTACAGCCAGTGTTTGGTTAGTTTGCTCTGTTATGAACATTACGGCATATTCGATGTCTGTAAATAGAGCCCCTGAGATGTTACATACTGTTCCTTTAAGAAGGTTAAAGTTAATGCATGCTGAACACAGTTAAGACAGTCCAGGCTATCTATACACTATATTTGCAGAGACACCCCAATACTCACCCTGGTGATGGCTGGGTTCTTGCCATAGTTGATACACAGGAAGGCAGCAAACTCCAGCAGCAGCTCTGTGCCCACTGGGGCATTGCCATGGATCCCTGCTACGAAGCGGATCTTGGGCTCAGATGGTTCAGCCTCCCCTGGTTTGTTGGAGATTTCCAGAGCCCAGATGGTTCGAAACTCTACACTTTGGCCCAAACTGAGCAGAGAAGAAACCAGAATATATATCAAGAAATGTAACTAAAGTTATGAAACATGGAGCACATCTGGACAGCACTGAATTCTGACATACAAAGGATGAGAGTCATATTTATGTATCCTTAAAAGGAAATGACGTTGGTTGGTTCAAATACCTGCGTAAAGATGTAATTTTGGGAAAGTTAAGAGTGAGGCCTCTCAAGAAGCCAGAGAGCTCTTTGTAGCGTCGGTAGCGAAAGCTGCTCTCTGTGTTCGTGCTCCTGACCAGCTGTTCCAGACCCTGGCCTAGAGACAAGTCCTTGATTAAGCTCTGGAATGCCTTCTCAGATGGGTTCTGTGTGGGCTGGGGACCCGTGGTAGACTGGCCACTAGGGTCTGAGTGTACACGTGTCAGTCTGAAGTCCACCACCTCTACTTGATCCTTTGAGACTGTGGCGTAGGTCCTCACAGGTTTATAACTGGACAACAAAGAAAGTTAACAGCACTGAAAATAAGGGGCCAAACAGCACAGAAATGGATTAAAATTTCATGGTAAATTCTCCATTTCTGAATCCAAATCTTACCCATGGGCAGATGCAGTAATAGAGTAAGTCCCAGGGACCAGCAGCCTCCAGTAGTCCCCTGTACGAGCTGTGGTGATGTTGTGGTCTATCTCCTGCACACTAATGGTGGCATTGGGGATTCCTGTGCCATCCCTTATGTCAGAGACTGTACCTTTTACGCCACTGTGAACCTGCACGGACACATAACCACATAAACATGAGTAAAGTGAGGAGAGAGCTCTGGGAATGTTATAATTTGACTGTTATTACCTGGTGTATTAACTGAAGCAAGGCTCGTCGGTTTTGCTCCCAGTAATTTGGCAGGTCCTTGGCCATGGGATACTTCACACAGCCCAGCTCGATGGTCACCTCAAAACAGTTGGTGTTCAAGTAGTTCCAGTCCTGCATGCCTCCTGGAAAATAATAACACTCCTTTAAACTTCACCTTCACCACCTTCACCACCTGCATATTCTCCCAGTGTTAGCGTGGGTTTTCTCCGGGTTCTCCGGCTTCCCTCCACAGTCCAAAGACATGCTGGTTAACTGTTGACTCTAAATTGCTCATAGGCGTGAATGTGAACATGAATGGTTGTCTGTCTCTGTGTGTCAGCCCTGTGATAGTCTAGTGACCTGTCCAGGGTGTACCTGTATTTTGAGGCTATAAAAGAGAAGTTTGTTTACCAGGAACATTGTACCAGTTGGCACCGTTGGTGATGCCATCCTGAAAGTATTCATCGCGGTACAGGTCCACACAAGGGTGTCCATTGTGCATCAAAGGATTCTCCTGCACACACATCACACAAGTGAGAGCACAACAATGAGCGCTGTTGTGATCAAACCTCATCCCTCCACAGATTTCACAAAAAGCCAGTGACTTTTATCTGTTTTCAATTACAGCATGAAACCACAAGCAGACATTATCCCAGCCTGAAACAGATCCAACAGCAACAGCGTGTCCAGTTACCTGTGAGTAGGCTCGAGACACTTGCTGAAAGACTTTGTCATCAGGCGACTGGCTGTACTGAGATATCCCTTCTTTGTCATCGTCATAGGGGTAGTTGACAACCAGGGAGCCTAAATTACATGACACAAACATAAGACAAACCAGTAAAAAAAAAAAAAAAAAAACATCTAGCTTTGTGGTTAAAATAAACTTCCCTACACATAACTAATATCTAACCTAATATCTAGATTTAAACTGTGGATCAAAAGACAAATTTTAAAAATCATAGCAGTATACTAATCTCTAGACCAGTGATGACCAAATTTTTTATCTGGGGACCCATTTTTTAAAAATGACAACCATCGCAACCCACTTCACAATAGACATTATCTATAAATCATGAGAAGAACCATTTTGTACATAAATAAATATTCCTGAACATTGTTACTGCCATTTCTGCAATTATTATCCTGAATACTAGTCCAGGCAGATGGCCGCCCACCTAGAGCCGTGCTTTACCCAAGCTTTATACCAGCTGAAGGGGAGTATTTCCTTGCCATTACGTGTACGGTTTAGACCTGCTCTATGTGTAAAGCATCTTGAGATAACTTCTGTTATGATTTGATACCATATAAAAATGAATTGAACTGAAGAGAACCAGCCATTTTGAATACATACACATTTGGTAAATTACTACTTTGTTTAATGCATATGTTATTGAAAACATATACACATGTTAAAGACTTTATAAATGAGACCAAATAAATGCATTTATGTGGAGTTAACAGTTTCCTCTCATAAGTAAAACAAACAGATTTACATTTGCGTTTCATATTAGATTCAATGTTATAAATAGGCTACAATTATCAGAACAATATGAACATTCGGGCTCCTTCATGTAGCTCATAGGTGTACTGCAGATATAGCTCCTTCATGTAGCTCATAGGTGTACTGCAGGTATAATTGTTAAAAGACTGTGGAAAAAATTCTTCAACGTATTTGGCAACCCTAATGAAATCTCCTGCGACCCACCTGGCGGGGTGACCCAGTCATTGGAAATCACTACCCTAGGGTTACTGAAGGAACTTTAAAATCCAGTTATATCTTTTGTTAGCCTTTCTAAGAGATAACAAAAATCGAACACACAAGACAAGCAAAACATGTTCACAATATTTTGGTGGAATTACAAATAGGATTAACAGATCATAGAGATCACTATCTAATGGTGGAATTGACCCTGAAAGACGGCACAAACTTTGGCGCTAAAAGCTCAAAACAACAGCGTACCTCCATGGAGGTTTGCTGACAGGGTGAAGGGAATGCTCTTCAGCCAGTTCATCACAGCTATAGTCTCTGGCTGTCTGGGCTCTGTGATGTTCACAAACTGGTCTGGGAAGTTGCGGTTCAGGTCGAAATTGTTGCTGTTGTTGCGCCCTTTGTAGCCCTTTACATCACCTGTGAGGAAACAAGTACTAGTGATGAGAAACCCAGATGTATGTGTAACACAGCATGCTCCTGCTGATGAGATGTACACAGCCTCAGCTCCACCTCCCCCATACTTCCTGTTAGATATCAGCAGCAGCCGTCGGCAAAAACAAAATGACGATAGAGGAAGTGCTCTGTGAATGTTCCTCATGCTTTAAAAATGTTCACAAAGGCAGGATGGTGCAATTAAAGCGGTTTCAACTGCCAGACGAGGTGAAGTCAGTACAATAGAGTCTGTAATGTAAACTAGGACTGTCAAAGTAATGTGATAATAATACATTAACGGCAATTTGTTTTAATGCCACTAATTCCTTACGTGTTTTTAGGTTGTATCGGGCTCAGTTTTAAAGCTAGAGTGAAGATAATGGTATCATATGAAACTAGAAAACCTAAGGAATCCATGGTACCATGTCATATTCATAATAAATGCTCCAAACAAAATTTTGGTGAGGAAAACTGTCATGACCATTGTCTGAGCATTTCTTGACCTCTGACCGCAAGATATGTGAATGAAAATGGGTTCTCTGGGTACCCACGAGTCCCCTTTACAGACATGCCCACCTTATGATAATCACATGCAATTTGGGGCAAGTCATAGTCAAGTCAGCACAGCTGATGCTGCCTGTTGGGCTGGTTTGTTATGTTATGAGCTGGGCATATTTTTATTAAATGCAATACCTATGAGGGTTTCTGGACAATATTTGTGATTTTTTTGTGTTGTTAATTGATTCCAGTAATAAACATATACATACATTTGCATAAAGCAGCATATTTGCCCACTTCCATGTTGACAAGAGCATTAAATACCTGACAATCTCCCTTTAAGGTCCATTTTCAACAGATAAAAAATGTGAGATTAATCGCTATTAATCATGGGCAATCATGCGATTAATGGCGATAAAATATTTTAATCAACTGACAGTCCTATTGCAAATATTTAATGAATACAGGGCATATTGAATATTTCTTCAGGATGACTCAAGGTTTCCTGCTGCGTACAATGATCAATTTACCGTTCAAATCCTGTAATGTTATATCCATGTTCATGTATCCAAAGAAATATGTCTAACACCTGTGTGACAGGTATACTAAAATATTTCAAATTGTGCCGACAGTGTCACTTTATTGTTGCCTGTGTAAGAACTTCTTAGTGTGTGTCTCACCTTCAGTGGCTACCTCATAGCCGTCAGGGTTCATAGAAGGCATGATGTGAATGCGGGTGTTGTTGACCAACTGAGTGACCTCCGGGTCAGTACCATAGTTACGGCACAGGTACTCGATGAGGTTGAGCATTAACTCTCGGCCCACCACTTCATTACCGTGCATGTTGGCCACATACTTAAACTCTGGCTCACCTGACAAGGAAACAGAAAAGGAGGTCTGTGTGAAAATTCCTAATAATAGATAACATTAACATAATGTCAAAAGCCCCAGATTAGAGACAAATTGGCATCGGCTCGCTGCTCACACATCGGCGCTTGAGCGTCATGTGCAAACTTTTCAAAGAAGTAAGCTGAAAGGCTTGCTGACGCTCGCTGATGCCTCACAGACACATTTCAGATATCTAACATGCTAAATATCTGGACCTGGCGGGGACCCTGGCCAGCCAATGAAAACCTGAGGGAAGAGGGGTTGCCTGCAACAACAGGAACTTACTGTACATGTTGCATTTGCAACACAGAGCAAAGTTGTTGTTGCACCTAGAGGAGTAAATGATAAAATAGAGTGTGGAAACTGGTGGAAACAGGCTATTTTGTGAACGTGCGCTGAAAATAACATCAGCAATATGTCTTATATATGGTATTGTGTCTTTTACAGTGTATTTCTTGCATGTTTTTGTGATAAAACATAGTTTGGAGACATCATCTGGGATTCCTCCCAGTGAAAGATCTTGTAGTGTGTAACTTCCTGTTTGGTCAGTCACATAGTGTGAAAACCAAAATGACTTGAAGACTCCTGATTACAAGACAGCAACTTTTTAGCGTGAACAGCATGGCGATCTGATGACTTTGAAAGTCTTTGTAGTGTGAACTTGGCTTAAGACGTACCATGCTCATGGACTGTGGGGTTGTCTGAGATGACCATCACATAGAGCTCACGGTCTTCCACGGAGCGGCCAATCTTGTACAGATGGGTAATCGAGGGGAACTCGCTGCTGTACTTGCGTAAGAACAGCTCCATGTCTGCGTAGTTGTGGTGACGAAACTGCTGAGGCTGGATGGGCTGATTTTCAGCTGGAGGTAAAGGAGGGCTGTTGTTGCTCCCCTCAGAAGGAACCAGCTGGGTGTGGGTGGAATCAGAGGAGTTGGTGGTGGTAGTGGAGGTGGTGGTGGTGGTGGTGTAGAGGTTTGGATCACTGGTGGATGGCATGGAGTGTGTAGTCAGAGTGCTGCTGCCTGCAGCCTCACTGACCACAGGTGCCAAAGTAAAGTTAAGCTCTGTGGCTTTGCCCTCCACCACCTGGACACTTTGGACTGTCATTGGTGCGTAGCTGTGCACAGAAAAAAACACTTCAACTTCACCTTAAAATCACCAGGAAGTACCACAATTAGATGACAGACAAAAATCATCAGTGCAGTTTCCTTTTAACCCTTCTACCAGGAAGTTATTCAGTAAACCTGCAAAACACATTTTTTTCATTTCAGTAACAAAGAATTACTCTGTAAAGGAAATGCAGTACTTGTGGGTAAATCTGGCCGCGATATCGACACTGAGCTTCATTGTTTGACAGTCTGAAGGAGGCAGATCACAATTTGTGCTTCATTCATTGAGACAAGCAGTGATGAATTGTTTGCCTGACAAACCTGACAATTGGCATTTTCAAAGTGTCCTTAAAAACATAATGCTGCATTCACATCAGGCAGACGGTGGAAGCAGACAGACACAACATCACAGAAAAAACAAAACATGCATGATGATGTTGCTATGGTGATAGCATTGTATTACAAACGTAAAGTATTTCCTCCTGTTAGGGAGCAACGTAACATCTGGTTATAAATCCCATCACAGAGGATGGCAATAAAAGAAATACAAAACATTTAAACTGTGGATGGCAATGCCTTCTATCGATACCGTTGCCAGTACTCTCTGCCGGCTTCACCTAATTTTACCGTCTTGTTCTTGTCCGTTAATATGATATCTGGTTTAATATCCGTCTACCGTCTGCCTGATTCCATGTGAATGCTGCATTAGGTTCTGTTTTGAAAAACTGCTCTGTGAAGGAAGTTTAATGGTATTACTCACCCTGGGGCCGCAGCTGTGATGCTGTATGTTCCCGGCAGTAGAAGGCGGTAGTACTCCCCATATTTGTTGGTGGTCAGGTTGTGGCGAATGCTAGCCACCATGATGCTGACATTGGCAAGGGCAGCACCACTGATGGCCTCTTTCACATAGCCATGGACACCTATATGGACCTGGAAGACAGCAGTATTATAAATACATACCAAGGGCATCTGGCATAACTGGAGATATGGTGCACCAAAGGTATCAGGCAGGGTTTGATTGTGACATTATCAGGGATGCACGATCCAACGTTTTCAGTCTCTGTATCGGCCAGCACAGATCCGATACCAGTGTTTCATTAACAAGCTGTGTGCCTCATTGTGCGGAAGTGACTGGGATCCTTCATCTATATCAGGCATATTTTATATTATATATATCATGCACCATTGGTGCATCCCTTGGCATTACCCTTTAAAATAAACAAGAAAAAAAAACACCAGGTAACATTATTTTCTTAGTTATAAGATCTACCTTTTCAATGTAGGCTAGTAGGGATTCCCTGTTCAGATCCCATTCCTTATGAAGTTCAGAAGAAGGAGGATATTTGCAGCAGCTCAGCTCCATGGTGATTTCCAGACAGTTTCCATACAGGTAGTTGTAGTCCTGCATCCCTCCTAGAAAACAAGCCAGAAATGTAATAAACGAATCAAGCCAGAAATGACATATCACATTCAATGATATATTACATAAAAGAGAAGGATGTGTCTAAATCCAGGAAAGAAAAACTGATGTGTAAACTATGTAATCGTAAAGTAAATTCTTAAACATGCTCTGCTTTCCTAAATTTAACCCCCGCTGGTGCCAAGCCACTCTGTCTGGAAATGCTTGAGTCCGTCTTTGTCTCTTGAATGCCACAGTTTAAAGATAGTGTTTAATGTGGCAACAAGCCATGACATCTGCAGTAAGGCAAACAGAAATACGCACAGGAGGGCAGGCTGTTCGGCCGGCCGGCCATCCCAATGGAGCGACGGCAGCCCGCCAGAGGCTCCCTGGCTGCTGGCTGGAGGGTTGCCATGACTGCCTGCTGGGTAGCTGCAGGAACCCAGAGAAACAGACGCCTTTTGCCACTGTGTAACACTCGGAGTGGAAGAGCTCAAACATCAAACACTAATAAATAACTTCAGCAGGGCAACCAGCAGTCTCAGTGAGGAAAACATCAACCAGACTACAACAGAAAACACTGGCCTTTAACTATCTGTGATACACAACAAAGACAACCCCAAGACTTAACAATACACCACCGCTCTACTGTATATGGGGTGGCATGTATACTACTTTATTCGGTGCTTTTTATAGCCTATTTCATTAAATCTCTATGTCTATTTCACTGAATCACTGAAGAGATTCATACTTCTGCTCATTTTTAAACAATCTGATTTGCTTGCCTGATGATGAGAACTGGAGGAAATGCAGTAAAGAAGACTACAATGCATCCCTTATAAGCTGAAAAGGAAAGCTGCAGGCGGTTTTGTGGTACGCGCTTTGGCTCTGAGAGCAGGCATACCCAAATATACACCACAAACACAAGTTCCTCCAAGTCATCTCTGGTCAGGCAGCAGCTGTTCGGCAGTCTGAAAACTTGGCGAGGGTGACTGGCTGCCAGGTCATTCACTGGAAACCGTAAAGGGCCACTTCAGAAGAAGTGGAAAACTCTCAACAGCTCATCTGACACATTTCAGACGCTGTACTCAGTTGTCCGTTTCGCATTGTGTCTAACAGAGCAGATTTTTAAACAAACACGGGAGGGGCATCCTACTTGTATGCCCTGAAGTAATCCATCAATACTAAACCGGTGGATACAAACATTCACACAGGACAACAGGGACCATGCCCTCTGAGCTTATTTTGAACGTGGTGGTGTGATGGGATAATTCATGAGAGGTTTTACCCCCCTGTGGTGGCAGCAGGGTGCTATGTCAACCAAACCATGCCTTATCTCACCTGCTAATGATCAGTAAATAGATCTACATCCAGCTGTGACAATGTGTGAAATCCATACTTGGCTGACAAACAACACAAAACCCTTTTGTCCAGTCATAAGACATTAGGCGTCGTCCTGCACAGAGTACATTAAATACTTTGTCTAAACTGAATTAAGTACCATTTACTTAAAGTAAACACCTCCCATGCTAACATAGAATGACAAACACACAGACAGATTATGGCAGACCCAGCCTTAAATATCCTGTCTATGTGCCGGATCCAATGACACACCCTGAAATTGGCAGGAAACCACTGGCCTGACAATGGAGCCAAAGTCAGAGCTGGTAGCTAAACTTACTGTGTAGGTCACAGGGATAGCTGTAACAGGATGACTGTAAGGGTTTAGTGATACAATGCAATGAACTATTTTCAGTTGGGCTGCCTCCTCTTGTCAATTAGTCGACTAATCGGTTGTCCTGGTCTTAGTCTACTAAGATTTCTTTAGTTAATGACTCATTTTCTATGTTTTTTTCATGCTGAATGACTTATGAGCACATCTGTGGTAAAGACAAGATTTCAAGTGGTGCTTTTGTGTGATTCTTTGTGGAGAAACTCATTTTCACAGATCTGTCGATTAAATCAACCAATCCATTAGTCAACTAAGAATTTACTTAGACAAGGACAGGGTAGTAAGAAAATATAAATACACGAGTATCGTGATATGTACCTCTTAACAATCCTGCTGCGATCTTTTGGAGAGCTTATAGCAGGTTTTAAAGCTAGAGTGAAGATGCTGGCATCATATGAAACTAGAAAACCAAAGGAATCCATTGGCACCATTCAAATGGGCCCGTTGACACCTGACCTCAAGATATATGAATGAAAATAGGTTTTATGGGTACCCATGAGTCTCCCTTTTACAGAGATGCCCACTTTATGATAATCACATGCAGTTTGGGGCAAAAAACATGCAGTTTTTCCATAAGGTGTAATTTTTACCTATTCTAAAATGGCTTATTTCTGGTGTGTTCTTTATACAGTTTACCTAGAATTACTTTTTAAAAATCACATATATAATTTTGCTTGTAGTATTGCAATATGTTGCAATATATCGAACTGTATCATGTTGCATATTGTATCACCAGATTCTTGCCAATACACAACCCTAGTCAAGGTTATTCCAACATTTAATGAGACAATCCAGGAAGAAAAACTATTTTATAAAGTATTACTGTTGTATCAGCAGTTTATAGTGACAGTATGAAAGTACAGCTAGCTATCAGAGGTTTCCAATTACCACAGCACTAGAGAGAGCGTTGTATTTCCATACAGTAAAATGCTATTCTGGACCTTGTTCTCTTGCTTGTGTAAAGGCAGTGACGTGTGTCTTTCAACACATAAGTGGTTTACTACAACCTGGGCCGATAGCTCTATATACATATACCCATATACATTTTAAACTTTTAAGATGTGCATTTTAAAAAGCAAATGGAAACACTTATAACCAACAATATACATTTTCAACAACACCAGATTGGTCTAGTTATGTGCTGAGGGTTAAAATGCAGCTCAAAAGGAAAGGACGCCCTCAGAGCCCAGACTGTGTCAAGAGATTATGACTCAAGATAACATGTTATGCTGAATCATTATTTCAAGCCCAGGCTGCCACACAAAAAATCTCCTGTCCCTGACTCCTGGTCCTGGCTCTTTGCCTGGGCCACTCATTATGTCACACAATGTCCTGACCATTTCCATCATCTGCCATTAGCCCAGTTTTAGCTCTGACATTTCATCGACTGAGACATGTCAGACAGTAACAAGCACTGTCTATTCAACTGTTTTACACTTTCTGCTGTCTATCTTCATCTTGATACACAGACACTGTTAAAGGCTTTAATAACTGCCTCCTATTGCAGCCTGAGTTGAGCCACAGCGACAACAAAAGAGGTCATCTTCAGCTAAAACTGTCATTCAGTGGTATATAGAAAAACTTTAGTGTAAGACCGACACATTTCGGCTTGCAGCCGTCATCAGGGTCATAATGACAATGAAAGCCAATATTTACAAAGATAAGTAATAGCAAACTTTTGCTGTCCTTTAAAAGTGTGCTTAAGGCTTTGGTAATGATTTATAGCTCTGGTTCCTGGTGGTAAACGGACAGTGTGACATACAATGACATCATATCAAGCTTAAAGGCAGAATGAGTACGATTAGGCTAAAAACAATGTGTAGACTTATACAAAAATAATCCCTCTCAATCATCACTTATGATGCTGGAAGTGTGTGGTGGTGTCCCTAGACCCTGTATTTTCCTATTTTGCTGTGTTCGTGACATTTCTGGGTGTCAACTATTAATAACGTAACAATCACGAGCCAGATCGTAAGCGAACATCCAAGAGGAAACTACGAAAACAGCGGACACGGTGGCCAAAAAATGCAAATACAGCGAGGTCAAATGCCAAGCGGACAAAGCTCGTTGCAAAGAGCAAGCTAACCCTAATGGTACCTGTCCACAGCCTCCGTCCTTTCCACGCTTCCCATTTATTGTCTGTGAGCAGCTGTTGAGGTCAAGGCTACTAGGCAAATCAGGGGCGTCCAACACGACCAGCCAACTCTGGACACACCTGGATACACACTAACTGTTGCTGATCTAAAATAAAGACAGATTCAGCAACTGGCTTATTTCTTGCATAAAATGTTTTTAAGAAACACATTTCACTGAACTATTTTCGTAATTAACGCAGGACAAGGCAAGTTTATTTGTGCACTTCTTGTACAAGACAGTTCAAAGTGCTTTACATAAAACATTAAAAGCATTACAGTGGGGTGCAGATGAAGCATTAAAAAGTACATAAAAGAACAAAATCATATTAAGACATTGCAAAAATCATAATAAAATCATGTAAAATAACTACCAATTAAAATGATTAAAAGCAACCAACTGTCTTAATAAGTTAAAAGATAACATGCAGATTTCATGCATAGGCGCATGAGAAAAGAAATGTTTTAACCTGGATGTAAAAGTGTCATTTGGTGAATGTTTAATCTCCACTGGCAGTTTGTTCCACTTGTTTGCAGCATAACAGCAAAATGCTGCTTCTCTATGTTTAGTCCGGACTCTGACCTGGACTAGCTGACCTGAGTCCTTGGATCTAAGAGCCCTGCTAGGTCTATATTCTCCAAACATATCACAGATGTATCCTGGACCTAAACCGTACTGGGATTTGTGAACGATCAGTAGGGTTTTAAAATCTATTCTGTGACTGACTGGAAGCCAGTGTAAAGATTTTAAAACTGGTGTGATGTGTTCAGATCTGTTAGTCCTGGTTAAAACTCTAGCAGCAGCGTTCTGGATGAGCTGTAGCATAAGAGAAGAAAGTTTCCAAATGAGCCACCATGTTGGTTCCAGTTCCCCGGCTGGGAGCAGCAGCTCACGAAGGAAAGTATTCATCCAATCAGGTGCCTTGTGCCTCGTGTTCCCAATGATGGGAAGCGAGACGATTCTTGTGATTAAAAAAATAACGCCCCTGTGGACATGTACCATAAGCGTAGTCAAGTGGCGTGCGCTTCTGGTGGCGCATTGGGGAGGAGGAGCCAACTTTGCATGTTGTGTTTACAAACTGCAATGGACAAATCCTACTCACTGTGCCTTTACGTGGCTTTCAACAGAGTAAATAAGGATCCTGAAATTATATAGCAAATTTACTGCATTTCAGACATTTGCTCTCAGCCTGTAGATTTCTTCCAAACAGCTGGTCCAAACAATTATCATCGTACTTCCACAAACTCAGAATTACACTCATACTATACGGTTAAAAACTGGAAACCCATAAACTTACTTAAAAATATTGTTCAGATAGATCTATCAAGTTTAAAATTGAACATAAATGATTGTAAATTGGGAGCAAAAACTGGCTCCTGCACATAGCTGCCTTGCTCCACTAAATGAAATCAGGAAAAGCACACAGTAAACATCTAAAACACTTGAAAGAGAAGTAACTTCGTACAGTGAGGTATAACGTGAGAGCAAAACGATGTGCTAGTTTTGGAGAGCTACGATTTGCATCCATGTTAATCCATGGGAAATCAGCAGTTGGAAGATATGCTATCGTTACCTAAAATTTACTACAACAAAGCACATCTCAACAGGAAAAGCAGTGTGGTAACCTGAACCTGCAGACACTTACATCACCACCTGCCAACCCCCATGATAAACCAACAAAACAAGTGTAGAAAGTACGCTGATCAGGTTTCTGCCCCAGTGATGCCGATTAGAGGCTTTTTCTGAACCTGAATGAACTGTAGGAGGGGGAACAACTATTTATTTCAGCTATAAAAAAGAAGAGAGGGATACACACACACACACAAACACACATCAGCATTTTGACACCTGGAAAACCCAAAACCAGGCCACACTATTCAGTGTATCAATGACTTATGAAAGTATGAGTGATTTTGGGTCATATCAATTATTAATGTTGTGCATGACGAATCAGTAAATTTCATTCTATGTAGCGCTATTTACGAAACCTTTAAAGTGCTTATACCAAGTTACACAACGTAGCTATATAGTATCACATGCAGCAGTACTCCCTGTAACAATGAACTTTGCTTTTTGTTGTCTTTTAACTGAGCTGATCAAATGAGGGAATAAAGCTATAGGCCCATTCCTCTAAGCAGCTTTGCTGAGCAAGTTATTCAAATTGTTCTCTGGCATGCAACTTAGCTAACCCGCTCACAGATGACAGATTTTTTTTTTTACTTGTGATCTGCACTGAGATAAAACCCTGTCACGATAATTGCTTAAGCTATGCTACACCAAGTGTGATAATTTGCTCCTCGATCTCCTCAAACAGGTTGTAGCTTGTACACTTGTAAAAATGCATATTGTCCAAACTCTCCAACACCAAGTTACATGCTTTGCTTTCCGATGGGAAGACAGAGACTGTCATTACAAATAACTTTAACAGGAGTTTAACTTGCCTGCTGTCCACAACAAAAATAAAACTAGAAGCAGGAAATAAACATCCTCTTATACAACAATAGGTCTTCATTCAAAAAAACAACACCAATCTCACTTGGCAACACACAGCCTAGGTGTCTCACTTCTAGGGGTGTAATGATGCCTTCAAATGGGGTCGTATTTACCATGTTCATGAGCTGGACCCGTATGAACGCCCCCTGTTGTGGTGTTCACGACCTCGTAAATGGAAAGTTTCTGAAAGCTTCGACTTTATGAGTTGTGACGTGTTTTTTTGACATTGTCAGAAATGTTGGAGGCATTGGCAGATAACTTTTCATTACATAATAAGTGAATATATTGTAATTTTAGTAATATATTGTTTTTATAATATGTCTGAGGAAAATGTTGATGTTCTCAATGACCTAATCTTTCTCCTCTGTCATTATGCCTTTGCATTTCCTTCATTATGTTACCCAATAGCTAGCTTGCTAAACTGTTAGCCTCCGTGGCTTCTAGACACCAACAGTAACATTAATATTGCCTTAATCACTTGAACTCCAAGCACATTATACACAACTGAACAATAGCACTTCAAAGTTACACAAAATTTTGGCGAGGAAAAACTGGCATGGTGAATTTCACAGGGGAGTTTTGACCTCTGACCTCAAGATATGTGAATGAAGATGAGTTCTATCGGTACCGACGAGTCTCCCCTTTACAGACATTTCCACTTTATAATTGCATGTAGTCTGGGGGAAAAATGCTGTTTTTTGCATGCAGTGCAAATATGTTATTTTCACCTATTCTAAAATGGTGCATTTGAATATTTCTACAGTCAAATTGGGCATGACTTGAAAGCTGAGACTCTTGTGGACCCAATGAGTTTGGTTGCATTAATGTGTAATGATGATATGTGAATGAAAATGGGTTCTATATGTACCCACAAGTCTCCCCTTTACAGACAAGCCCTCTTTATGATAATCACACAGTAAAAATGTGTTATTTTGCCTATTCTAAAATGACTTAATCCTGGTGTTTTCTTTATACAATTTTCCTGAAATTGTATCTCACCTTCCTTGCAGCATTGCAATATATCGCAACATAATGAATTGTTACCCCTATATCGTGAAATGTATTTTATCACTAGATTCTTGCCAATACACAGCCCTACTCACTTCTGAGTGTTACATCTTTTAGCTCTATAACAAAAGGTTAGAACATATGTTGAAGTCCACAGGACATTTACAGGATGTGAACCCCACAGCTGTTTTAAAACTGGCTCCGGCTGGATATCCTCACCTTCCTGACAGAATTTCCACACTGTGATGGTCAACACCAAAACTTACCGGTCATTGATTTCCAATCACTACAGAAACCACGAGCTTGTCCCTCACAAGGTTAAAGTTCTTGATCTCTAAACTCTGCTTTAAAAAAAAATTAAAAATGTATCATCTTACCAGCCACGTCATACCACTGCGCCCCATTGGTGATACCATCTTTGAAGGTTTCGTCTTGGGCATCGGGACAGTTGGGCACACCAGTCTTCATCACAGGGTTGTTTTGGGAATACACCAGGGCCAAGTAGCGAAACAGGCTGTCATCGGCTGATGGGCTGTAGTGACCCTGCTGCAGGTGGGAGGCTGAGTCATCAAAAGGGTAACTGGCAACCACAGTGCCACCATGCAGGTTCCCTGACAGCACAAATCTGGAGAGACAATGGCACATTTTAGATTCAAGTTTGTCTTGAAACAATCCTCAAATGCCTAGAATTACAACGATTAATCAAGTATTAAATTATTCTTCAACTATTTTGATAATAAATCAGTTGGAGCTTCTTAAATATGACTATTTTCTGGTTTCTTTACGCCTCTGTGACAGTTATCTGAATATCTTTGAGTTGTGGACATTTGAGGACGTCATTGATTAATCAGGAAAACAATCAAGTTCAACAAAAACAATCATTATTTGCAGCCCTGCACATGCTCATGTGTCATTTCCTCGTAGTTTTCCTGCTGTGTGAAGCTACTTGGGGGGTTTGCATAGCAGCCCTGTAGCTGCTAGGGCCACTTTAAGTGAATGAGTATTTGTGTACTTGAAGGCTTAAAGTCTGGTCCTCCAAGTGAACCTTAGTCTCACACACCACCTCATTATGGCGTCCCAGGACAGCAGCTCTTGCTGACTTTATTTTGAGTCACACCTCTTATCCACTTATGTCCTGATACAGACGGGAACTACGGGGGGAACTGAGTGACTTGCTGAAAAAATTGTTTGTCACTCTTAACATTAGGGCTGCAGCTAACAGTTACTTTCATTACTGACAAATATGCCAATATTATATTATCGTTTTATTGTAAAGCTGAGAGCATAGATGCAAAATTTATTTGACATGTACTTTGACTTTTTAGTTTGGCCAAAGTCCCATCTGTTAACATGGTGGTGGGCTTTTAGAACTAATCTGCAGCCAGCCACCAGGGGGCGAACAAGATGTTTTGGCTTCAATTTGTAGGGAGTAGTCATGTCGTCCATATTTATATACTGTACAGTCTATGGGTACAGTGGACAGTATTTATATGGTATGTGCCCTAACTATTCAGCTACCAGGATGCCTATCAAGACTTTTTTTATTTGCTGATTAATAGCGCTGTGTATTAGCAAGAATCTGGCGATATGATACGTATCATGATACAGGGTAATGAGTCAATAAATTGTGATAGTGTAAGCAAGTCGATATACTTATATATATATACATAACTTTAGGAAAACTGTCATAGCATAAAGACAGTGTGACTGCCTCTAACCCTAACGTCATACTGTGAAATGGCTACAGTGGGGAATAACATCATTACACATGAATACTCACTGGATCAACAAGAGTCTCAGCTTCACAATACACATTTAGATTTCATTAAACATTTCTGTTTATCTTGAGATCAGCTG
The DNA here is from genome assembly GCA_947000775.1 of Pterois miles. Lineage (NCBI taxonomy): Eukaryota > Metazoa > Chordata > Actinopteri > Perciformes > Scorpaenidae > Pterois > Pterois miles. The sequence continues at coordinate 18,171,780 of CAMQGK010000110.1, forward strand.
TACATAGTCAAGCATCGTAAAACACTTCATTCAAACTGGACAGCAACAAAATAAAACTCACATAAACTTTCATTGTCACTCTTTACAATAATCACCAAGTGTGCTTTGATTGAACCCAACTCTAATTTCACCAAGTTTGATGTCAAAATATTGCAACTCAATGGTTGATGCTCTCTTTCTCTCATCATCATCATCAGTGTGTCATCAGTTACACTGCGCATGCGTTACACCCAGTGGTCTTCATGTTATAGCCGATCTGAAGCCTTTAAAAAGAATCCTGAATCCGGATCACCACCAAAATGTAATGGATTGTTTATTGTGCCCCACCCCACCATTCCAAAACCCCAACCCATCACAGACTTTTGGAGCAATCCTGCTAACAAACAAACAGCAAACAAACATCAGTGAAACATAACCTCCCACATCTTGGCATAGGTAACAAAGAGTGAAAAATGTCCACCACATTTCCTGTATTCAGAGGTGATGTCTCTGCTTACTATCAAATAAGACAAGAAAACAAGAAACTATCTCATTCAAGAACCTGGAACTATTGAATGTTTTGCCTTTTTGACTGAAAAGTGATTCAAATGATTATTCGATTATCAAAAGAAATGCAGAATCCTAGATTTACTTAGGCAATCACTGGTGAGATATACTACATATGAATGTGTTGTTTGGTTGGTTGGTTTTATTCTTATCGCTATGATGTGCTCCTGTGTGTCTGAAATAAAGTTTGAAGTGAATTGAAGTATTGTTTCAGTGTCCCAGTGCAGCAGCTCTTGACCTTAATGTGAGTCACACAACGCCTGCTACCCTGAGGCCTTAAAGGAGACAAAGAACAGAGTTGCTGGCAGGACTGTTTGTCACTCAACAAATCCTCCACTGTGAGATACACATTGACCAAAAGGTGTTTGATATCAGTGAGGTTTATTTAAGTAATTCCTGCGCAGCAACATCTCAAACAACTGGTGTGTGTTTCATAGATGGGGACTCACTTTTTCTCCTGGATCCACCTGATCACAGCCATGATCTCGGGAATATCACCTGGATTGGCGCTCGTCCCATCAAACTGGTCAGGAAAGCTTCTGTTGAGGTCCATGTTTCGCGCATTATTTCGCCCCCCGTTACTGCCACCGCAGTCGCCCTCTTTGGACTTCTCAAAGCCGTCGGGGTTCATGCTGGGCATGATGTGAATATCCGTAGTGTCCACTAGGTCAGTAATACGAGGTTCCTCTCCGTATTTAGTCAGCAGGTACTCCACAAGGTACACCAACACCTGCCTGGACACGGTTTCGTCGCCGTGCATGTTCCCCACGTATTTAAATTTAGGCTTCCCCGGTGCGTCTCTGTTGGGGTCCTTGGTGATCCGCATCACCCAGAGCTCCCTGCCCTGTACAGACTGACCTATGCTCGACAGGTTAGCTATGTGAGGGTATTTCTGCGCTAAGGACTGTAAACGCCCGGTCAGGCCGACATAATTGTAGTATTTGCTGTAAGTTTCTACCGTTTCCTCTGTCGAGGGGTTGACGCTTCGTGTCCGGGGGCGCCTGGCGTCACCACGGGAGACAAGAAGAAAGAGAAGACAGGCGAAAAGTGGCACCCGGAGTTTCGGCTTCGTCGAGAGATGCTGCGAAATTTGAACCATGTTGACGTACCTTCTACTTCTACACCATTCGGGCTTTCAAACTGAAGAGCAAGCGCCAGGTCCGGAGAGTTTGGCTCCCCAGCGACAGACGTATTTTCGCTGTCAGAACCAGTCTGGCCTGCCTGTTTCCGTCTACTTCCGCCCATCTCACGGGGGCGGAGCTCCGCGGTGACGTCATATTTTAAGGTGGACCGGTGGAGTTTGACTTCATTGTTCTGTGTTTTTGAGACATTTTATTTCACATTTTAAAAAAGATTCTGGTTTTATATCATAAATGACAGTAACTTCTAGCACCGCTATTAACAGTGGTGGAAGAAGTAGGGTATTCAGATGCCCTAGTAAAGTAAAAGTACTCATTATGTAGAATGGCTCCTTTTAAAGTGTTATGACTGACTGAATATTATTTTATTCAGTTTTTATCACTAACATTTAGAATGTTTTAGTTCTTCAATTTGGAGTAAATAATATTTCAATTTAGATATCCTACTGGGTAGATTAATAGTCCATTTCTGCATCATATCACAGAAGCATAGCACATGTTTTATGTCCAAAAAATAACTAGTAGCTTAAGTGTCAAACAAATGTAGTGCAGTAAAAAAAAGTACAATATTTCCCTGGAGTAGAAGTATAAAGTAGCAGAAAATGGAAATACTCGAGTAAAGTACAGTACTTGAGTAAATGTACTTGGTTACATTCCTCCAATGCCTGTTAATTAGTTAATGTTTGTTTTTAAGTGTAATTTATTTCTCTTCATACATATTATTTATTTTTTAAAATCATTCTTTCCCTATTAGCTTATACATCTGTTGACTGATATGTTCTGATCAACTGATGTTCTCAGTAGATTTGAACTTGTACAATGCCAAATTGTTTATAGGAATTTAGAGGCACTATTGTTAGCATTGATACCGTTATCCCTGCCCGGTTCTGTTGTATTTACTTCACAACAAGTCATTGCCAGGCGCTTACCATCGATCTCAGCCATTTATTTGTTTTTTCCCCACTAATTGATGTCCCAGAGATACAAAGCGATACCAACGCCGTTTTACTACTGGCTCACAAGCCTTGTTAATGAGAACCAAAACATCAGATATCTTCCGCAGAGATAAAAAAAAAAAAAAAAAAAAAAAACATTAATTTTGGTCTTTGAAATCTTTGAAATCTTTGAAATTATTAATTCAAAATAAGGTATTTTTTCAGAAAAAGCCATACCTTCATTCAGCACCATTCAGCACCGTTTTTAAAAATACATATTCATCTACATAAAATCATATCAATAAGACCTTTACTATATACAGTATGTATTAAAGTAACATGCTGGGAGCTACAGTATATACTTATTACTGAAAAATATACCGTTGACTACATGTGATTTTGTACTAATGTGGATGTATTTTCTTATAACTCAAAACTCCTGAAATGTTTCCTGTTTGCTTTAGTCTTTCCCTACAGCCACCGGGAACAACTTCTCAAGTAATTTTCTGTTGCATTATTAATTGCACTGTAGAAATTGATCAAAAGAAATGTTTAAAAAGAGAAGAAATAAAGAGCAGGAACCCAGGCATTGTATATAATGCTGACACTGGATATAGCCACCCACTAATGTCACATGATTAGTATTACTGACTTAATGTGTTCTCACTGCTCCTTCCCTACAGAAAACATTAGGGCTAAAACAAATTTCACTGTGTGGTTTTCTTATCTATGCTGTCATGCTAGTAACCATTATCAGCGACCTTTATGCAGTGGCTTTTATTGTGTGTATGGGTGGAGCAAGCACAATACATCTAACTTGTTTGCATTTTGAACATTATGCTTTAAGTTGTTGATTTAAGTTTTTTAAGTGTTTAAGTGTTTTGATTCTCACAAAAAAAAAAAACAATTTCCAGTAATTAACCGGTAGCACTGACTACTTGTTGGTGATGTTTATGTGAGCGTTATCTTCATAGCTCAAACTCCATATTTTATGTGAGACATCCTAAAATGAAAGGCAATACAAGAACTATCCTAGTTTATTCTGCTCAGCTTTGGTACAAGCTTCATGTGGACTGAATGGAAAAGCCATATATGTAAATATACTGCAATATATGACTTTATAAAAGCAAAGAATGAAAATGAATCACAACTGACCACCGTGGAGGTTAGCAGCAGACTCTTGTATTTCTGTTTATTTTATGTTGCCCATTCCTTCTTCATTGATCAATGGTAGCACCATCTTTACCCACAAATATGAGGAGCAATGACTCTGAGTGACAGCTCCACCCTGCCGCCATGAGGCCTTTAACTTCGCCCTCTTCTCTCCTCAGTGGGGCGTCAGTCAGGGGCTTCTCTTCAGTGACTGTTTCTTTCTTTCCATCATCTCTCTTTATTTTCATTTGGCAACAGAACAAAACAAAAGTGCGGTAAACATGTTGATTGTGAAGCACCAGCAAAGTGTCAGCCTAAGGTCTGACAGAGCTGGCTAAAGCTTGGAATGACTGGGTGAAGGGGGAGGAAGAGGAGGTGTTGGTGGAGGAGGAGGTACAGAGTGAGAGGCTGGAAGGGGAGGCTGCAGGTCTCATTGCTGGATTCGACGCAGCGACTGCACCTGGAAGGACTGAGCATGGGAGCCCCACTCTCTGTAATGTTTGTACTCGCCGCCATGCCGATCACACTCCATGATGTACTGGTAACCACGGTAACCAGGGAACTGGTAGCACACCCAGCTGGAGGAGGAGAGAGGGAGGGGTGGAGGAGGAAACGAAAGCAGTGATTAATGATGGAAAAGAACCATATATCAAAACAACTACATACTTGTAGCCTCTTCAAAACATCTTCGTCATTGCAGAGCATGACCGACACTCGGTAGAGGTAGAGGGAGGTAGAGAGACAATATCAAGTGAGGGTAGTCATTTTAAATGGATGCAAGACATAGAGCTGATTGCAGTCAGAAAATGGGAAAACTCTGTAATAGGACAGGTACATACAAAATGTGATAAGTAACCTAAAAAGCTATAGCTTATATACATTATGAGCATCTACAACATGCAATATAACCCCTTAAAAACTACTACTAGGCACAATACAGCCATGTTATACATAATACAGGGTATAAAGCAGAGAAATAGAGAACCTCCTTGAAAACCAAATGATACCTCTCAAGAGGTTTATCCTGATAAAATAGATCTGATATCAAACCACAAAAGTGCACTGAAACACTAATAAAAACAAATAATAGGGCCCATGTACGATAATGTTTTCCTTTGTCTTCGTTATGCCTTTTTTTCTTATGATTTTCTCCATATTTAAGTGGAATAGGGAATTATTATGATGACCCACTCTGTAGGCCCTCCTGCCAGTACTGTCTCACAATCAGCTTTCATCTATTTATTAATTTGCCAATATTTATATATTATTATAATACTATGCTTTTCCTTTTTATGATTATTATTTAAACAGATATTAATTTATTTTCCACTCACCATTATTATTATTAGTAGTCATATTTTCTTGCTTTTCTTTCTTTTATTTTTTAATCTTCTCCCCTTTTCTTTGTTTTCTTTCCTATCACATAAAAATATTCCTTATGGATCTATGACTATGTTATGTTATGTTCTCTGGTTTACTCACTGATACTGCATGATGAAACAATTCTGTACACTGGAGAGCGGAGTACATGTCTGGCATAAGTGAGTCAATAAAAGTAAAAATAAAAAATAATCACAAATAAAGTGACAAAAAGAAGTTGCAATAAATAATGAAATACATAATTTGCACCCGAGGGATGGGACCAGGTGGTGGTTGAGGTTTCTGTTTTCTGTCTGCAAAACAAAGTGTTGATACATGCAACATAGTCCTAAAAATTTAAACAGTAACACTGTCCTTTGATTGATTGATTTTCTACTGATATTACTGATACACTGATGTGCTATATCGTGTTTGCAGAAGCCTGTAAGGAGCAATCCATCTGAGTGCAGTGGTTTAGACTTACGAGCCGCTCTGAACTTGCATGGATCCAATCTCGTTGTTGCCCCAGCCCATGGCCTGCAGAGAGGGGTAGTCGTCGTTTATCTCCCATTGGCGTCCCATGAAGTTCTCCTTCTCGAACAGCACCATCTTGGATTCCTTGTGGTTCTGTGTGCACATGATGCAAGAGGTTATTTACCATTAATTGATCTAATTTGTGTGGGAAGTCCAAATTCTTGAAGTGCATGTAAGATCACACTGCACTATACTTTATTTTTAGCTGGAACCAGCAGCTGCCATGAGTCACTCTGCAGCCTTGTCACAGAAGAAACACACGTCAGATAGAGGGGAAAGAGAAACTGTTGGTGTAGGACAGGAACTCACAGCAGAGCAGATGGGGCGGAAGGACATCATCCTCTCAATGTGGTAGGCGTTGCTGCCACTCCACGACTCCCAGTGAGGATACTCGCCTCTCTCCAGAACAAACTGCTGTCCACAGAAACTGGAGTGCTCATAACCTGCCCAGCTGTCCCCGGCAAGCAGATGGACACATGCACACACAACATGTAGGGCCATTATGACACTTGTAAAACAAATGCAAATGACAGGTTGATGTGTTTACTGTAGGTCATTCCCTCCTTTGTGAATTATTGTTTGACTCACGCGCCACACTCCACCTTCAGGGAGCGGATGTTGTCGACGCCGCACTCCATGATGTTCTGGCAGGCCGAGGTAAACTCCAGACGCTTCCCTTGGAAGTTCTCCTGGTCATAAACTGTGATCTGGAGAGGAGGACACAAATGCATACATGTAGTATGCACATGCCACGCGCACACACTGATGTGTGTACGGACACACACACACGTCATTGACATCGTAAGGCCAGGCGTGAAATTCAAGGAATCTGCTTTTTGTTAATCATCCGTGGCGAGACGTCACACTCACCTTCCATGGTCCCAGTGGGTTGGGATTATTCAGAGCCATGCTACTGTGTGTCTCAATGCTGATTTACCTTCAGTGTAGAGAGCAGGGAGAGTCATATTTATGAGGAAAACATTACACAGTTCAAACACATCCTGTCACCTTTTTGGCACCTTTTTTGAACCAATGTTATATAATACTGTCTATTCATATTCTTTGTCTTTTGCATGTTCTATACAGTAGAAATAACTGTGACCTAAAGAAGATTTGGCATATCATCTGTTTGGGTACGAAACCTTTCTCAAAACTGTGACTGTATGATCACACTTGATGCAGCTGTTGATGTAGGCGCAGTACTGTTTGGTCAGTATGTGTATGCATGTGAATGTCTGACCTCAGTCTATACATTCATTTGGCTCAGCAGAAACAACAAAGACATGTAAAGCAACAATGGTTTGCACGGGTCTATAGGATGAATACATTGAGACGGAGGGCTTACCTGACCGGCCCCAAAGAATAGCAGTGCAGTGCTCACAGGGGGGCTCCACAAAAATGATGTCCTGACCTCCAGAGTAAAACGGACCTATTTATACATGCTGGTGCTGAAAAGCAGCCGGGCCCGTGGGTCGGGGCAGGAGTCAGCACATTGCTGCTCCAGTCATTGTTCAGCACTGAGCTGTCGGGCTTTAGTCCGCTGCAGTGGGACTGGATGGAGGGCACCGTGCCCAGTGCAGATAAGCGCAAGTTTCCAAATGGTCCGTGAGCAGTGGGCCGGACCAAGTCCTGGCACAGCGTGGTCCAGGAAACAGATCATCACACATGTGGATAGTCTGTGACTCTGATGCAAAAGGACAGGCACATTTAATGTTTAAGTGTAAAGAAATAGACAGAACATTTCAGCTTTGCTGGTACTTAAATTCTTGATCCTAAAAGACACTTGACTCTAAATGAGGTTTTCTACTAAACAAGCTAGATTTGTATTTTAATGATGCACTTACTGTGTTCTTCCCACACTGCGCTGTGCTCTGTCTCCGACCTGCATGACATGTCCATCTCAACTGACCCCACACCTCTGGTCCTTTCACCTTTTCACTCACTCCTATAGACACACAAGCTCAGTCATGTGTGCACACAGTCATGGACAGAGACAGGCACGCAAAGAAAGGCCTGATCATGCAGTCAGAAATACATTCAGAGCATACACACTTACACACCCATTCAGACAGTGACAACTGACCATGCAGTCAGTATACAACTTTAAATGCTACTTTATTATTTCATTTCATGTTTTTTTCAATGTTTATACATATATTATAGAAGCTACATACAGTAATACACTGGGTTGATGAGGAATGACATAATTGTCTGAGACACTAAATCAGTTTGAGGTTTGTTTCGCCACAGACTGTGACTTAGCAATCATTTCAAATGTAAAAACACTCACTACCTGTTTTACTACCCTTGTAGCTATAGCTTGTCTGATATCAATTTGGATTCAATTGTAATATGAAGCTCGTGATTTTCTAAGATCAACAAACAGCATGTGTGAGAGCTCGATGGCTGTAGAGTCGAACATCTTCTGAGATGTCACACCCAGAATGATGAGATGTTGACATTTTCTGCCAGGTTACCTTGTATATGCTGTAAACTCACAAAACCAATATAACCTCTTAGGTTAGGGTTTAGGGTTTAATGATGATCAACAATGTTTGAAGGATAGTAAAAGGCTTTATAGTCATCAAAATGCAGTATGTGCCAATTGATTTTGCTCACTTCTGGGACACTGGAAAACATAATGAAGCATTTTGATGACTATGAAATATTGTTTTCATTCAAAACATTGTTGATCATCATTTAACTCTAAACCTTAAACCCTAACCTGCCAGCGGGCAGGTGGGTTTTAAGACTAATGTTGTTACAGGAAATGTAGCATGACTTGCAAAGGAGAAGGTACAACTATATACCAAGATACATAAGCCTCAGAAACACATCTAAATCCTGGTCTTAAAGAGGGCTAAATGATCCATCCCTGCAGATAATGCAAACGCGTATAAGCAGGAAGACGTAGGAGATCACACAGGTGATAAAAGCATCAGTCCTGTGGAAGGCCTCTCATAAACGGTTCTGTGTTATAAACTCTGGAGCAAACTGAAGAGTTAAGAGCAGGATATTGTGGATAAGAGTGAAACTGATCTAGTTATTCTTCCTCTTGTCTCTTTATAAATGTCTAACAGATGTCAGATGTGCTCATATTGTCTTTTGTATTTTGTAAAACAAAAGATGACATTTCCCATGGGTTCATTTCTATGTTCTAATAATTCCTTTCATGTATTCATACTGTGAATATTAACCCACAGGGTTTTCACCACTGTCGAACAGCTGCATCAAAGTCATGAAAGTGACATCAGGTGTAAATCACAATGTTCTAATGAGAGCTGGCTGCTTGAAATTAGTTTTGCAAAAAGATCACAGTGCCACAGGTGTTCAAGGTCCATGGGCAAATATGCATGTGTAAAACATGAAAAATTATTTGTTGTTGTTTGGCGCCACAGAGCAGAGAGCATCTCCACTCACAGAGCATGCTTTCACAACAGCTTCTTCCCAGTTACAATCAGACTGGTAGCAAAGGACATTAAAGAGGGACACAAATACCTCACGCCTCACCTCGGTACCATCATTGACGCACATTACAGCTGAATCAGATGGGCTGAAATGCTGTGCGATATGCTGCCTTCCACTGTGCGATCCTCTGAAATGTATTATGTATCTTTAAAATATTTCATAAGAGCTACAAGCTCAGTTCTTTTAATATGTTGACAGAGCATATATTTGCGGAGGGTAGTGTAGTTTATTTATTGTTTTATGTTTTATTTATTGATTGTGTTTAGTTGAATCTGCTACTTATTCTTATGATTACATTTGTGCCTCATTTGTGCCTTTTTTACTTCCTTTTAAAGCTGACTCAGTGAGAACTGCTCAGAATACCAATGTAGTTACTGTAGGTGCAAATTGCAAATAAAACTCTTGATCTTGATAATTTGCTCATCAAGCTAATATATATATATATATATATATATATATAATATATATATATATATATATATATATCTGTGGCAAGTTACAAAAAGGTAATATTCTGTCTGCATGCGTGCATGTATGACATGAGGTTTTATGAGATGTGTATGTATGGATACAGCCTGTCCAGCACTATAATACGCAAAAGAGTGTCCAACACTCGTCTGTCCAAACAATAGAGAGATGGAGGCCGCTCCTGCAGTCAGCACATTACACAAACACACACACACAGCGGCTGCACCAAGGATCAAGAGAACGAGAGAGAATAACATGGAGGTGAAAAACAAAACAGATCATGGAGAAAGTGAAGAAACAGACAGAAGGGAAGGTTAAAGAAAATAGAGAAAGAATTAAGAAAGAAAATCAGAGGCAGAGCGTGAAAGCAGAAGTATGCAAACAGTGTGTGTGTGTGTGTGTGTGTGTGTGTGTGTGTGTGTGTGTGTGTGTGTGTGTGTGTGTGTGTGTGTGTGTGTGTGTGTGTGTGTGTGTGTAGAAGAGCAAACTTTCTGCTGATGGCAGTGACTGTTGCCGGTCCCCCCACAATGGCGCTGGACAACAAAACAGGCAGCCGAGTCAGCACGACATGCCCGCAGATAAGCAGCGTGACCTTTGACCCCGCACCGTACTCCAAAAGAGCTCACAGCCAATGAAAAGTCAGAATCCGGCCTGTATAGACTCGGCCTGGATGTGAATGTATATATATATCCCCGCTAACAACGCCTGCGTCCATCACTTTCTCCAAAGATCGGTCCGTTTCATCCTGCAACTGTAAGTTTCCACTCTGACGTCTTCTGACTTTTTATGAACTGCTTGAATCATGTTGTGGTTTTCATGCCTGCTCACACTTTGGACCGAAAGAACCAAGCAAGGGATCAGCTCTGCTCTTACACCTTCACTTTGGACTGAGTAGATGGAGTATTGACAGAAAAAGCAGCAGGGTGTGATTTAATGTTTTAGTGCTCCTCTCATGTTCAGTTGCTCATCCTGAGGTAAGATGGATGAGAGACATTGGGGGCTGTGACAAATCGTTTATCCTTACAAGATGGATCATGGCAGACTTGGACAGATTGGTTCTTTGTGACTGGTTATTACTATTCTTGCTCTCATGCAAAGGACAAAATCTCAGAATATACAAAGGAAACACCATCAGATGAAATAATAACAAAAAGGCTGTTGGGATGGACTTGGTCATGCAAAACATTAAAATGAGTTCAGTTATACTAAAGAACAACATTGTTTTACAAATGCTTGCATTTACATTATTATAAAAATCTTCTGAGTTTTTCTCCATTCAGATTTAATCAGGCGAGAAGCCTTGGGCTTTATGTTTTAGTGCATTATCAAAGAAAAGAAGTTCAAAAGAAAGAAGGATGTTGGACTGTTTTCACAATATGTTTTATCCTTGAAGAGCAATTTAATGCCCCTTGAAAATCATGTTATGTTTTTTTCTGACTTCCAGTGGTTTAACTTGCTGCAGTGGTGCAGCAGCGTACTCCAGGGTCTGTCAGTGCACCGTGACATCACTGTTGGGTGTGGTTACAGGTGCTCATCCAACCACACCCATCAGTGACTCTGATTATGGTCAGGGGTGGAACTGACTTCAACCACAGTGGGCAATGAAATGCTGCTTTAAAGCCTTTATAACACCTCATCCTAACTGGACATCAAGTGAACGAGCGAACATCAGACTGTGTCAGTTCTTCCCCAATAAAGATACTAACCTGCTTTATGCGTCAGCGGAAAACAAAACCCTCACCCTGGCTCTATTTATGTGAAATTTTGCCAGTAACAGACAGCTAATCAACACCACTCTTTCTATTTAATAGAGAGTGACATCACTCGTAGTCAATCCGGACAATTATTCATGTACAATTCGCCAGAGTTTGCTCAGTAGCTGTATGTTAAGGCTGCACATTCAAACTCATTTTATTGTTTACCCATCACAATGTAAAAGTACATCTAGAAATCTGCTTTTTCTTATGTCACTATAAAGTTATGTGAACATCAACAGAAAAGATACTCTATGAAGAACAGCTGTTAAAAATCAAATGTTCCCTTTTATCACAAAAAATGATGAATGAATGAAGATTAGCTCTCATCAACAAGAAGAATCCTTGTTGCCCCACACCACTCTTGATGTACATGCTGTATTCGAGCAGTAAAGAAATCGTATTTAACCTCTTCATAGCCTCAGTGAGGTGTGAAAATGGCTGACTGACTTTGTGCTTCTCTCTCTAGAGCTGATCATGTCTCACTCAGGTGCTCAAGGTAGCATTGGCAGCCACTCTGCCATTGGGCTGCGCAATCACAAGGTACCTCTACTGTTCTGTTTTGTTGATTTCTAAAAAAATAATCCTAAAATCTAAGCCTGAAATTCTGCATTGAAAATGTTTTGACTTCAGAAATAAAAGCATTTAGCTTGTCTCACATTTCAGATATACCTCTATGAATATGAAAACTTCCAAGGCCGTAGGATGGACCTGTTCGGAGAGTGCCGTAACCTGTGCGAGAAGGGTTTTGACAGAATCGGCTCCATCAGGGTGGAGTGTGGACCGTAAGTCACGACACCTGCCATCAAAATATGTGTCACAATACTGCATCTGAGTAATATATGTATCTCTATTTCTATCCAGCTGGGTGGGTTATGAGCAGCAGAACATGACTGGTGAGATGTTCATGCTGGAGAGGGGAGAGTACCCCCGCTGGGACACCTGGTCCAACAGCTACAGGTGTGACCGCTTCATGTCGGTCAGGCCCGTCAGAATGGTGAGTTGGGGGGGTTAATGCCTCACTTCTTGTCTAAGTGCTGTTTTTTGTCTGGCTCCACTTGCACCTCAATCTTCTACTGGTCCATATATGTATTTATAGGCTCATTCCACTGGCAGTATTTTTGGATTACAGCTTTTATTAGCTGACATATTTTTTTCCCCAAGAGGTTTGGTCCTGGCATCTAAAAAAAATCTACTCAAACCCATAATCAGTATTACACAACAATAAATATGTTCATGCATACTTTTGCACTGCATCGAGCCTTGGTGATCCTGACTGGACTTTTGTTGTTTTATATCTATTTACTGGCTAAAATCTGGGACAGAACGTGAACCAGAAGCTGTAGCAACAACATCTGCAGCATCTGTATGAAAAGTGATTACTAATTTTAAAAGTGCTGTGTGTCTCATACAGGATCCCCAGGATCACAAGATTTGCTTGTATGAATGTCCAAACTTTGAGGGCCGTAAGATGGAGGTGTGCGATGAGGATATCCCAAGCCTGTGGTCTTATGGCTTCCAGGACCGCGTCGCCAGCATTCAGGTCACCGGTGGAACGTAAGTCATTTCTATCCATCAGAAGGAAATGTATACTAAAAGGACACACAACTTTGTGGTTCACATGTTTCCCTCTACTTCCTCTCACAGCTGGGTGGGCTACCAGTACCCTGGCTACCGTGGCTACCAGTATGTGTTTGAGATGGGCCCTTACAAGCACTGGAATGAGTGGGGAGCCCACCACCCCCAGATCCAGTCCATCCGTAGGGTGAGAGACATGCAGACGCACCGTCGGGGCTGCTTCGAGATGAGCGCATAGAGAGGAGTCTAACACCAGACGAACAGGGGAGAATATCAGAGGGGTCCGGCTTGCCATGCTGCTAACCATCCCTTGTAAATTCTTCAACAGCCACCTAGCAACATAAGCTAATGGCTTTTGAATATTGTTATGCTTTTACTGGTAGGATTCGGGAGTATGTGGCATCGTGAATGATTCAGACTTCCAGACTGTAACACTGGTAAAAACTGTAGCAATGCTCTCTGTCTACGACCTCATAGAACAATTATGAACTGGGGGGATTATAGGGGATTAGTTTGTGTTTATTAGTTTGTTTCAATGCTATTATAACCCTTTTATTTTATTTTTATTTAATTGCCTATGTGTTTCTAGCTGACATATGCCAATAAGCGCTCTCCCTCTCCTGGGATCCACAGATGTTAGAGAGTTAAGGGATAAAACAATCATTTCACTCCTCACAAAGTGCTACCATGGACAGCTCTCAGCTCTGCACATGCCCTGCAGTGAGTTTGCCCAGCAGAGGGAGGCACTAGCTCTTCATCTCACAGCAAAAAGGCTCACTTCACTGAGAGGAAGAGGGTACCGGCCAGTGAAAGGTGGCTGTGCAGGGTTGCATTTTGCAGATGTTAATATCTTTTTGGCCGGCCCCGTTTCAGCTCATTGATGGGGCTGTCCGGAAGATTTGCATTTTACATTTTCTCAGGGATGCTGGCATCTGGAAAGCAACTTTCCAATGAAGAAAAATGAAATAAAAATATTATAAAGCTGAAAGACAGTCTTGTCTCTGTCTTTGATTTTCTGCTGTTGTGTATTTTGCTTAAGGGTCAAAATGGTCTTTTAAGTGTCACTAATCGATATGTTTTCTTAACAGTGGATCAAAGGAATATGTGCAGTGTGAAGAGAATAATCACCCAGTATCGCTCAGCTCTAAAGAGCATATAGTGCATTTCAGTTAAATAGGTTGTTGTCCTGGCTTTAGATTTGTGGTTTTGGTTTTGGCCTCGCCGCTCTCATCAGCGTGGTTCAGTAGCTGCAGGCTGCTTTCATCAAAAAAGTCTCAGCACAAAGTTATAAACCAGCTGGAGCGTTTAGCAGCCAAAGCACAAGACATTTCCTTCAGGAGATGGTAGAGACCAAAACAGAGTTAAAAGCAGAGTAAATATTGGACTTACATTCAACAGGAGGCCAGAGACATGACTGCAGATTAATGTTAATGTTGTTCAGTGTCCAGTGATGTAAAGTACATTTACTCAAGTACTGTACTTAAGTACAGTTTTGAGGTATTTTACTTGAATATTTCCATTTTATGTACTTTATACTTCTACTCCACTACATCTCAGAGGGAAATATTGTACTTTTTACCGCACTACATTAATCTGACAGCTTGAGTTTACAGATATACAGTTAGTATTAATGATCTACATCAATTAATAAATTACAATATATTATTGTAGATTAAGCTGTCCATTTATTGAGCATCTAAAATTTGCCAACACCATAATCCATGGCAATATTAATGTGATGGATACAGTAATGCTGCAATAATTATAATCCAATAATATAATATATATTATTCTGACATGGGATGTTCTGCATAATAAGTACTTTTACTTTTGATACTTTATATTTTTGATTCTAATATTTTTACACTATTACTCAAGTAACTTGTACTTGTATAAGAGTGTTTTTACATGATAGTATTACTCTAATTATTGAAGTAAAAGTTCTGAATACTTCTTCCATAACTGCCAGAGACTGCTGAAGGGGCAATTTTGTTTCCGTGCATAATAAGATTGTAAGACGATAATACTGTATGTTAAAGGTACTATACTGAAAGTAACAATATACATATATGCATCTCTTTGTGTGAATGGATTGTAGCGTAACTTAAAAACTGAAACCTGCCCAGACTTTCTTGGTTGCCTATAACAGCCTGCGGACTGATAACATAGCAAAACACTGTCTTGAGTGTTTAAGCTAAGGTTAGCCAGCTCGCTGTAACTGAGCTACATGGTATGGATCTGCTGTTGGTTGCTTTGTAACATTAGCTGACAAAGTAATTTGCAAACTGCTGAGCTAATTATTTTCATGGAGCCAAATGTAGGAACATTATTCTAAAATATATGATTGCAATGTAAGGTCTAGTAAATGTCTGTGAATTTGATTGGACAGAAATTTAAACCGGTTTACAATGTGACTTTGAGTTATCAAATCTATGTTCATATTCTTAAGTAGTAGTTCATATACTAGTAGCTACCCGTTGGAGACCTCTGCTTTAATCTTATACTTACAGGATGTTTTTCTGCCCCCAGGTGGCCAAAAAAATAAATAAATAAATAAAAATGAACAGTAATACTGCTTTAAAAGTACAGGACATGTGATGATACCTTGGTCTACCTGTTGAGCTGAACAGTGCTACTGAGCCAAACCTCAAGAAGATATTTCATTTCCATTTTATGTTTTAGGAAGCCGAAAAGCACAGTGTAAATAATCTAGGAGCAAAAAATTCATATAACTATATTAGGCTACAATATAATATCTGTACTCAAGATGTTATTTCTGGCACCTCAGCCTCACCGGATGTGGGAGCTCATGTCTGAGTATTAAAGTAATCAGTTACTGTTTATGAGTAAAGCCCAGCCATGCACGCTCTCACTGGTGTATCAGCAGCAGATGACGAGGCGGCGGCGGCGGCGCGCAGACAGTGAGCCACGCACCACCGGTCGGTTTAAAGCCACAGGATTTGGATTAA
Organism: Pterois miles; assembly: GCA_947000775.1. Taxonomy (NCBI): domain Eukaryota; kingdom Metazoa; phylum Chordata; class Actinopteri; order Perciformes; family Scorpaenidae; genus Pterois; species Pterois miles. The sequence continues at coordinate 18,187,682 of CAMQGK010000110.1, forward strand.
ATAGCTTGTGAGAGAACCGATGAGCCTTGAGCGCGGGAGGGGAGGGAGCTAAGGGGCTGATTTTTATCTTTTACCGGATCGAGAGGGGGAGGAGGCACGGAGAATGAGTTATTCTTGTGGCAGCACAGAGCCTGTTTGCTGTGCGGTGTATTAACCAGCGCGCAACTAAAAGGCTGCGACGCAAGTAAATCGGCTCCTGCGGCGGTGACGACGCCGAGGGCATCAGAAAGCCTTCAGCTCCGGACGGGTTGCAGCAGCGATCAGCCTTCTTCTGTTGGACATGAAAGTGCAGCAAGGCTGCAACTCATCAGACATGGGGATCCCGGTTAGAACTGAAGAAGAGCTGCGCAGAAATACCGTAATAACGCCCGATGATGTGCTCGGGTTGCAGAAGATCACCAAGAGTAAGTAACCCGCTACTGTAATTGGCACGATGGGAAGAGTAGTTAAATCCTTATACAGTTAGAGGAGATTAGTGCGACTCATCTGCTGTTTCTTCCTTGTTCATTGTGTCTTTATAGCTATATAATATAAAATATCCCCTGCGTTCATTTACTGTTTATTATTGGCTGTCTCGACAGATACCATGGACAGCGACACAGACGTCTATAGCTTTAAATAAGACTTTTAATCAGTGTGTATCACTGTTACAGGTTTAATGTCTTACCCAAGGGCAGTTAGGCTACTGTTTGGTTTATTTAAGGGGCAAGCAACATGTTGAGCTCCCCTACTACTAATGCTATTAACATGTGATTGTAGGCACTGAAAGAAAAGGTAACTGTGTGTACTTCATGCTCAAATCCTGCTAAAAAAAGATAACTAAATCTGGTTCTTACTACATCCTCACCTCAAGACACCTGTGGCTCTGTGGTAACAGGTGGCCAGAGATGTGATCCACTGATTATAGTAGTCAACTGAAACAAACACAAGAGGAGAATACTATCAGCCTGTTGTTTAATGGAAACTGTTTCCAGATTATGTCATGGAAACAGGACAGGGTATAGGCTGTTACTAGCAGGCCCGGTAAGTAAGCCTGTATATTAGCAGAGTGGAGTCAGAGGAGAAGAGTTTCACAGACTTACTACTAACTTATATTTCATGAGTACATAATAGGATTACTTATTGTCTAGTGATACAATGTTTGCTGACCAAAATTTTGCTGTTTTGGTTGGGACAGAAATTGAAATGTAAAACAAGCATGGGTTTAAGTTTGCAGAGGTGGCATCCATGGAGTCAAAACTACCTGCAGAATATAGAGCGCTTTAGGGATGATGTATTTTTGTAGGCCAAACAGAAAGTTAGCATCACCCTGATTTTTTCATAGGGTTTTGGATTATTGCAGAACTTAAGCTCTGTGGCAAACAAACATTTATGATACTTACATGTAATCTCAACAAATGAATACCACTTTCAGGAGTTTTGAAGTGTAAATACAATTGCCAGAAGTGGAAAGCTAATGTAAAAAGCTAATGTTAGGCTATGAGTAAGGGGGCTGTAAAGGTGGGCAAGTCTGCGTGATGACGTCTGAACTGATGTATTTTACGTCATAGAATAAATGTTGAAAGCTATTAAGGTTGGGTTAATGACAGCTAATGCTAACTCATTTCCGGGTTTTAGGACTCATTCCTCCACCACTCCATAGTTGGTTCAAAGGAAGATTAGTGGAGTCTACTTCATAAGTCTAATGATGAGCATTAAAGTTCATTCTTGACCTAAATATTAGTTTGAAATACTTTTTTTTAAATAGCTTAACTGAAGGTCTAATTACTATTTCTTTCTGGAGCTTCCAGTGAATGTGAGCAACGTCTCTCATTAGAAACTATGTGGGGGTTAGTATAGTAGATTCTTAGTCATCTTAAAAGGTGCACTGTGTAGGATTTGGCAACATCTAGCACAAAAAACCTGAAACTTTACCCGTGTGACAAGCGTGTATGTTGGCCAACGTAAAAATGTGAAACCATGAAAATGTGAGTGGTCATATCTAGAGCCAGTATTTGGTTTGTCCACCCTGGGCTACTGTAAAAACATGGCGGCCGGCTCCTTGAAGAGGACCCAATCCCTATGTAGATATAAACGTCTCATTCTGAGGTAATGAAAACAGCAGTTCTTATTTTCTACAGATTATACACTAAAGAAAACATACTTGTAAATACTACATTAAATTTCTGCTAATAGATTCCCTTAATTGTTACACACTGTGCCTTTAAGATTTTTTTCATGTGTAATGATTTTCCTTTTTGTAAATGATATTCTGAATTTTTCCTCACTCCTTACCTAAACCACCTTTCCAAATGAAGAAAACCCACCTTAGATCCCCCCCAAAAAAATGAGAAATATTTGCATTTTTATTAGTAACAGGATCGAAACCTGGTTTCACTCTCTGACTGGTTGATTGGTCTTTTAATGAACAGACAAACACAACAAAAATAACCATTGTTCTCTAAAAGGTTACTATGCATTCATTTAATTTATTCATATTTAGAGCAGTGAAGTATAAAGTCAGACTGATCCCCTTCAAACAAAAAAAACTCCAAAATATAAACACAAACTTTCTGCTCTCACACCATCACGTTTTCATTTGGTACCTCCTCAGCGGAAAAGCATTACTCGCACTCCGTCAGTGCAATTATACTTAAATCACTCATGATGGTGCAGTAATCTCCGCTCTCCACTGACATCCAAGTAATCTGGATTATGTCAGGAGCGCTGTAACGCAGCAATGACGCGATACACACCTCAGTCAGGTAATTAATAACCCTGTAGCTGAGGCATACATGAGTTTGTTTACGTTGTAGATATCAAATTAGACATGTAGTTGTTGTGTTCTCTAACAACCAAAATATAGCATTGGCCTATGTTAAGTATATTATATAATTTCTGTGCAAGACAAGTAAATGAGATCAACAAAAACCTTATATGTGCACACACTTACTTGGCCAATAAAGCTGATTCTGATATGTGGAGTACTCAAAGTTAGATACTCAATGGTCAAAGATGGCTTTTGTAACCTGTCAACAATGCCATTTCTATTAATTTGAACCATAGCTGGGCAATGTTTAGGTTTCTACAAATGAACTGGTGCTGAATCTGCTTCCTTGTTTCCTGTTAAATCACGAAAGCAACAAAAATGTCTCTCCAAGGCCCAATCACTTTAAACGACACACGCCACAGAGAAAAGCGTGGTGTGCCGCACAATTCAAACGATCATTCTCTGCTGCAAGAGAATGAAAATCGCAGTGTGAAAAGAGGGAATCAGAAAAAGCCTCACCCTGCAGTGTAACAGACTTTCCCAGTTGTGCTTTTGGGAGGTAAATGCCACCATTTTGGGGCAGCCCAGCTCCAGTCTGTCATGGTGGTTCAGTGCTGATAAGCGAGGCACAGCGCCTCATTGTCACACAGAGGCGGAGGAGAGGAGAAGAAATATAATCCAGGCAGCAGAGAAGCACTGCTGGGATATGAAAAATGGCACGTTATCAGTCTACTGTTTACATGATGGATGATTTATGACATGGAGACAAGCAGACACAAATACACGAATAAATTTTCATAATTGACATCTTCTAACCTCCTAATAAGAAGTACTATAATTGCTGGTGTACAGCAGAACTGTGAAATACCATTATCCTTGGTCATAAGCAACATATATTTTTGAAGTCTTATGTAATTTTTTATAGTCTTCAGTGCATTTCTGAAATGAATTACTTCTCTCTCCTCTCATCCACCATGTCTAATTGTGTTTCAGTGCTCTAGGCAGTCTGAACAACAGAGGAAGTGTTTCCTGTTGATAAAAAAGCAAAACATGCCTCTAATGCTCTCTAGTCTTTAATGTGTCTGCAAGACTTTTCAATGTACACTAGTTGGGTAAATAGCAGCCTCAGAGCTCCAGATCCCTGGCCTAACTCCCTGTCAGAGGGATGCGTCTGTGTTGGTGGGGCGTGTTGTTAAGGTACCGGCGAGACAATGAAATGCGATCCGGAAGTCCAGTTTCAGTAACAGACTAATGTGTGTAAAGATTTTTAGACACTGTGCAATAACACTCACAGAGAGGATTGTACAACTCTGGAAAGGTATCATGGTGCCAAAGCTGCACATGAACTTCAGATAAACTTTGAATTGCATTTTAGCACAGAACAAGGACTTGTTTGAAAAACTGCGAACCTATCCTTTAAAGGTTTTCTATAAGCTTCAGTAGGCAGAATATTTTTGGCATCATTGGGCTAAAATTTTATAATAAACTTTCAGAATATTGTAATTCATGTGTTTTGAGAGAAAACTAGACCTCTGCAACTCCTCTGGCTCTGTTTTCAGGCTTTAAAACATCTAGCCTGTGATGGGAAACTGACCAATCACAGGTCATTTCAGAGAGAGAGCATTCCTATTGGCTGGTGGGCAGTGCTTAGTATTTTCTCAGCAGATCTCAACATGGCTGCCGGGTCACAAACTTTCTTATTTTACAGCTTAACAGTAACTACAAGATATTTCTGAAAACATTTGAGGAGAGAAATAGGCAGTAACACAATATTGATCTGCCTAGTTTGACCGTTTGATCGGAGTTTGCAAGTGATTTATTCATGTTTTTCATAGATGGCAGATTTCAGCTCAGCTCTGATTGGTTGTTTTCCTCCGGTCTTTGAAATCTTGCAGATGCCATTAGGAGCACCAGAGGACACAGAGAAACATGATTTTTTTTCATGTCACATGCACTACTGTCAGGATATTGTGACCGTTTTATAAAAATAATGTCAATGTAGCAGCAAACAACTATTTACTATATAAAGAGGAGTAGGTACATTACTCCTCTGGGAGGGTCTGAAATGTGAAGCCAAGTGCCTCGAACTTGCATTCTTTCTAATAGCCAGCAGGGGGCGACTCCTCTGGTTGCAAAAAGAAGTCTGACAAAATGAGCCTACTTCTCACTTGATTTATTACCTCAGTAAACATTGTAAACATGAGTTTATGGTCTCAATCACTAGTTTCAAGTCTTCTTCAATACAGCATGATGTTCAATTAGTAAATTATGGTCCCATTTAGAGTCAAATAGACTATAAAACAGGGTATGATTGAAGACGTGGCTACCTTGTGATTGACAGGTTGCTACCACAGCGTTGTCCATTCTGGGACCTGTCTGTGTTTTTGTCTTTAACCCTTTCAGTGTGTTTTCAGTTTATGAAAGTTAACTGTAACATTTTGGTCACATAAAAATGCCTTATTCAGGATTCAGTTGTACTTAGCTCCACCCTCTCATGTCACTTCTGGTTGTGAAAAATCAAGATGACAACAGCCAAAATGTCAAAATCTAGCAGCCACTCTCCTGTTCCCTCTCAGGTTAACACTGTTAGCTCTGTCAGCACTATTGCCATTGTTTTCGCTGTTAGCACTGTTAACAGCTGTCACCATGTTAAGAGCCATGCGGAGGCAACAGAAATGCTCCCAATCTCGCATTTAGCACTTTAAATATGCAGATGGTGGGGTAGAGAAGAGGATAAGGTTGAGCAGTCATGGCAAAATTATTTATACCTGTTCTGACTGGCCACAGACTGGGTGAAAGGCCTGCTGTCTCAGGATAATGGTGAACACTTTGCTTGTCAAAAGCATTCATGGTGTTGCACTCACACACATGAAAAGTGAAGGAAGCAGTTGTATGCAAAGTACAAAAAGGGAGCTTTGGAGAGAAGTTTCAATCCTGCAAATTCCTGCATAACGTGGACATGCTCGCTGGATTGTCAGTTTCAGCATTTACATAGTTGTTAAAACAATTGTAAGTGTCTAGCTAGATCCTATTACAGTTTATCTACCCTAAAAGTGGGTAAATTTCAAATTGGAAGAAAAATACCCTCAAATAAAACAAAATTGTAATTATTATGTAGGTGGATGTAGAAGCTTTATAATAATAACAAATAAATAATAATAAAACATTTATTTAATGGCAACTTACATGTCACCTTGCACAACAAAAACCACCAATACAACATCAATAACAGGCATGATGATAGCTCAACGTTAGCTCCTCAGTTGTACGTCAGGTATTTTTGACTCAAAGAATCTACATCGGTGTCTTAATTTTGGTTCATCCGAATGATTTACTCAGAACAACCTGGTTCCTTTTACACTAATGGGTGATCAATTATTTGGCCTTAATAAGTCTGGAACACAGAGCAGCGCGTTATCTACGTCGGGTGGGATTTCCACTCTGTGATGTCTGCCAACACAATGGAAACGGCTTTAATTAAAATTGATTGGTGCAGCCGGTTCTTAATCTCCCATGCACAGCTGTCACAAGGTTACTCTTTCACAGTGATTTGACATGGAACGAGACGGCTTGTTGCATCAGTAATCAACAAACAATCTTCGTGAACTCTTTTAATTTGTGCTTGCTCTTTCTCTGTGAATCAGACAGTTGTTGCCAAGATCATATCAAGTCAATATTAGATGTTTTATCACATTAAAGGTGCATTTTGTAACATTGTCCTGTCCTATAGAGTTTGATTGGGTTATTATACTGTATATAAAGATAACTCAGTGATTACTGGCTGGTTCTGATATTTCTGGCTCAATTACTGTTAAAATCCCACCATCTGTGTGCATTTTGGTTTTTAGTTGACAAAAATGGGAAGATAAGCAGTGTACACATATCAATATTTATTTAGCTTCTTTCAGGTTTTGGTACTAAAATCATCATATTAGCTCAGACCAACATGCAAAGCAGCCTAGAAGACCCTGTTTCCAGTCTGAGTCTAAAGGGCACCAGCTGCATGCGGCGGGGCTCCAGCATACAAAAAATTTCTAGCATGTTGTGCAGCCAATATATGACATGGTTTCTCCATTTTCTCCATTTTTTAAGGCCACCTTTGATGGCACTTTATCACATTTTCTCCATTTACGGGCACTTCCACTGGAAGTGCACCCTATAAAGTACTTAATCATGGCTTATCAACCATAGGGGCATCCAAGAGGGCACTTCATCATGTTTTCTCCACTGGAAGGGCAACCGAGGGCACTTTATCATGTTTTATCTAGCATAGGGGCATCCCCCCTGTCCACCAGTACCTCTTTGCACCAATAAGAGGTGAATAGTCCTAAAGACTCACCGCTGGAGGAGAGACGACAGATGTTCTATAGAAATCAAATACAGAGAGCAACAGCACATCATTCTCCACAGTCCAATGTTCCCGTTGTTCCCATATCATGGAAAATATACAGTATCTGCTAGACGACACAAGTGGATTGTCAATGGCTTGCACATGATATCTACAGTGTGTCAGCCAACAGGTTTTCCATAGTACATAATTATGATCGAAGCTTAACATTGTTGAAAAAATGTCTACAGCAATAAGATGCCTGACCTTTCGTGACCCCTCAAAATAAAGCGATGGCTACTTGTGACCATAGATTGTACATAAGAAGTGGACGTAGTAAATATGACAAACCCATTGGTTTGTGGACTGGCGTTTCGAAGTCTTGAGTTCGGCATTTTGGACGTTGCCATCTTGCTTTGTGGTCGTCATGATCCTGTTTTTTTGGAACCAGAAGTGACAAAAGAGGGTGGAGCTAAGTACAACTGAACTCTAACTAAACTCTGACTAAAAAGGTTATAATTAACTTTCATGGACTGAAAAGACACTTTGCTTAGATATAAAAGGTTATACATTAAAGAGGGTTTTTTTCCAAAGGTTAAATTCATAAAAAGGTCACTGATTTGTATAGATGTGATTTATACCTGTAACCATAAACTGTATATAAGAAGAGAACATAGTCCGTCATTGTGGACTGCCTTTTTGAAGTCTAGCTTTCTTGATTTTTGGCTGTCGCCATCCTGGTTATGTATAACCAGAGGTGACACAAGAGGGTGGAGCTAAATACAACCAAATGCTAACTAAGACATTTTTAGGCACCCAGAAGATTATAATCAACTTTCATGAACTGAAAACACGCTAATAGTGAAAACAACGGCAATAGTGTTGACAGAGCTAACAGTGTTAACCTGAGACTGAGGTGACTGCTAGATTTTGACATTTTGGCTGTTGACATCTTGCTTTTTTGCACCCACGAGTGACACGAGAGGGTGACGCTAAGTACAACCACTAAGGAAGGGGGCAAAAATGTTACAATTAACTTTCATGATCTGAAAACACACTGTGAAAAGGTTAAAATTGTAAGACAAAAATACAGACAACTCCCAGACTGGGAGTCTATTTTACTCTAAATGGGACCATAAATTACTAAATGAACATCATGCTGTATTGGCGAAGACTTGAAACTAGTGATTGAGACCACATGTTTATCGTGTTCACGAAGATAACAAGACAAGTGAGAAGCAGGCTTGTTTTCTCATAGGCTTCTATACAGTCAGACTTGTTTTTGCAACCAGAGTCGCCCCCTTCTGGATATTAGAAAAAATGCAAGTTTAAGGCACTTCAGCATTAGCTTCACTTTTCAGACCTGGAGGTAGCCCACTGCTTGTGACCGGTCTTCACTGGTTCCATACATCTATGTGAGTTATGACCAGATCAAGATTTTCCTCCCTGTTTTATTTGAAGACTATTAAGAGGCCCCAAATGAGATAAGCTTATCCAGTCATTGATGGCAAAACAGCAGTGACACGCCTATACATGCACCAAACACCCCTACAGTAGACATCACATTCTGTTGGTAGTTAAGCTGAGAAAGTGAATGCACCTTCTCTGCATAGGATGACATTTCTGAAAGATTTAAATCAGATTAAACAGGGATGATCCTGAACAGAACACAGCCAACCTTGTTCTGTAGTTTTGCTTGTAGAGCTCACTCGTTATTCAATTTTTATAACTTTATCTATACATGTATTAATCCTATGGAGGGAAAACCAGTATACTTGCACAAGGAACCTTTGCTTTCATGAATTAAATTTACTGTCTTCATTAAAACAGATCTCAGTTTAAATGTATTTATTATTTTCTTGGCTGTGCACAAAAGGGGAAATAAAAGCAATTGAAATGCTGTTCTAATAACCTGTTGTTATAGTGGGACAGCCAATAATAGGTTGAATCATGCATTCACATTTGTTTGCTGGGTGACTTTTGCAGTGATTCCCATTGAAACAAGGGTATTTAAGTCATAAATATCACTCTAATCTACAGTGTTTTGCTGAATTTGCAACATTGATTGAATGATCTCTATTTATTTCCTTCAAAAACAATTCTAAAGTAGGTCAACGCATCAAGACATTTCCTGTTGTTTGATACTATAATTTCAATGAAATCCTTTTATATCCTTCTTTCTCAGAACTTCTTGGGTACAAAGTTTCACTGTCTGCAAGGCTTTTTTTCTCTTTTTAGATCATAGAGGGAAGAAGACAGGCAAATCATTAGTGTCCCTCGGGGTTCCTCTCACAGCCTGACCCTAAATGTGACAGAGTGGCCTGGGGAGACAGAGGTTAGCTCATACTCTGTAATGAAGTGGTTTCATGTGGTTCACCTGAAGAAAAGACACTTCTTAAGGGGCTTTCAGACAGCACACGCTTTGAGCTGTGCCCTCTGCTTTGCTCGATGCAGCGAAAAGCCATCGTGTTGCAGCATAAGACACTACAAATCATGAGTTTCCAAGCACAGTGGTGCTGGGAAGAAATTTGTTGTAACATAGTGTAGGTCAACAGGTTAGAAGAGTCACAGGATTTGTTTTACAGGTTATGTCATTTATATTCTCTGGCTGCAATTTGCAGCCAAAAGTTAAACTATCCCCAACATTTAGTTGGACCGCACTTCGCCAAACAGCACTCAAACAGAAAATTAAAACGGCTGAAGCTAGCTGAGCAGGGAGCGACCGCCGCACTTCGCCACTGCTCTGGTGTGTTTCCGCCATTTATGAGCTACTGATACATTCATACATCATCAAGTTGTAACCATAGTCTCTGTACTTGATTGCTTTATATGCATCTGTGCCCAAATCTGTGTTTTCATTTGCAGTTTTTCTAGTATTTTACTAATATGATTATTTCAATTTAACATATTCTCATCCCTCGGAAAGTAGATTAACATTTGGGGAAATACCATGGACTGTATAGAAGAAGTGGCTGTAGTTTCTGTGAGGTCACCCATTGGTTTGTGGACTGCCGTTTTGAAGGCTCGAGTTCGGCCTTTTGGCCGTCACATCTTGATTTTTCACAACCAAAAGTGACACGAGAGGGTGGAGCTAAGTACAACTGAATGCTGAATAAGGCATTTTTATGTGACCAAAATGTTACAGTTAACTTTCATAAACTGAAAACACACTGAAAGAGTTAAAGACAAAAACACAGATCGGACAACGCCATGGTAATGACCTGTCAATCACAAGGTAGCCAAGCCCTAAAGCATACCCTGCTTTATGGTCTATTTGACTCTAAATGGGACCATAATTTACTAAATGAACATCATGCTGTATTGAAGAAGACTTGAAACTACCGATAGAGACCATAAACTCATGTTTACAATATTTACTGAGGTAATACATCAAGTGAGAAGTAGGCTAATTTTCTCATAGACTTCTATACATTCAGACTTCTTTTTGCAACCAGAGCAGTCGCCCCCTGCTGGATATTAGAAAGAATGCAAGTTTAAGGCACTTCAGCATTGGCTTCATTTCTCAGATGCAGAGGTTGCCCACTGGGAAATATGCTCATTTGCTTTACAGTAACGTTAGATGAGAAGATTGATACCACTTGACATATGGAAGCGGATCAATCTTTAAAGTCTTTTTTATTTAATAATTAGTGAGTGGTAGAAGTGCTGATAGGCAGATTATGTTACCTTCAGATTGAGCCAGTGTTTCTCACAAATTCTATTAATAAATACTTCCAGTTCATGGCCAATATACAGTATATACTGTACATCAGTGTCATCTGTGTGTCCTCTTCCAGAGCCAGTCATTTAGGAGAAATCAATGTGTTTCCAATGTGTACTTTCTGTGTTCGAATCATTGAGTCTACGTTATAGTTCTACTCATCTAACTCCCGGCAAGAAAGTGAGCAAGCATATCCCAAAATGTCGAACTACATCTTTTTTTTTATCGTCTGCGTGGTTCAGTGAGCTTAGATCACAATATTTGTCATCATAAAATCCTCTCAAGGAAGTTTTTTTCCCCACTCTGTGATGCAGACCGGTGAAAGATAAGAGGAAAGAGTCTCATCTGCATTCAGCTGCTCAGAGCGCAACCTCTCCACGAACCTCAACGTTTGCCAGTTTGCCTACAGGTGCTATTAAGCAAGAGACAAGAAACAGCCTGCCATGCACAGGTGCACTGTACATCATGGTGTGAACATCAAGGTGTAATAACTCTAATGTCACTAGCTGCCTTTGGCTATGGGTTATTGTAACATGAAGACAAGTAAACATGTCTGCATTGTTCTTGAGCATGTTCTGGGATTAATTCAACACACAGTCTTTACATTGATGACAGACCACAGGGTCAAATGGAAAGAATAAGACATGTGAAGTCAATCCCTGTGGCTGAGAGTCTGTAACTCCGGGCTAATCTTGAGGATTAAGGAGCTATAAATGGCAGCTCGCTTGCTCTTTATGAATGCCACTTTAGTGTCAGACAGGCTCCGTATATCCTAACACAGGAGCACAGCGTGACTCAAGATGTGGTGCTAATTTTACTCTCTTTAGAGGGGCTGCTGCCAGAGGGATCATTTCAGGACTATATTGACTTTGTATTCCAGTAGAGAGAAAATTACTGTGTTTAACAAGAATCTGCTGACGGTCTTTGGGTCTATGACTAATGTGTGTTAGCACAAAGGAGACTGAGTGATATAAACCACACTGTAAGGCTAAAAACATTAAATTAAATGTATGGAAATCACAATGAAATTAATGCAGAAAGACCAGTATGTGGCTATCATCTATGCTGGGAGTTAATGTGTGTGCAAGTGTTTCCCCACAGGGACGATAAAGCGTATTGTAATCTATAATGTCATATTGTAATTGAAGCCACGGTTGACACACCCTCTTAATATTCTGCATCAGATCTGCACATCCTGAATCCCCCTGTGCTTCAAGCTTGTGAAATCTATAGGAGGAGGCTTCAGGTATATACCTATATATCGGACATGACACATTTCATTTGCGTACCACTGATGCCTAACCTGAGATCCTCTGCTTTGATTCGCTGCTGCACCTTGTTGTTGCGGAGCAGCCAGGTGGATGAGGGGAAGGAAAAAGACAGCTAATCGAGCTGGCACACTATCAGAAGGAGCGTTGCTAGGTGACGGTGTTGAAGGAAGTGAAGTGGAGCACTTCGTGTGTGTTTGTGTGTGTGTGTGTGTGTGTGTGTGTGTGTGTGTGTGTGTGTGTGTGTGTGTGTGTGTGTGTGTGTGTGTGTCGGTAAAAGACAGAAGGAAAAAAGGAAGAAAGATCTCAAGTATGTGCATGTTTATCATGGTTTACAAGACAAGGTGATTCATGCATGTAGGGAAAGAGTACAAACAGATTTGTTTACATGAAGTTAAAGTGTTATAGTAATTTTAATAGTATAGATGGACACTATGTCTCTGCATGTATGCACAATCATAGCAAGGATCAGCTTTACAACAATGCTATTACTTGTGTTGGAAAGGAACAGTTCAATATTTTGGGAAATAGAGCACTGCAGGGTGATGTTTTTTGTAGGCCAATCAGGAAGTTATCATCATAAGATAAGATAAGATAAGATAAGATATTCCTTTATTCATCATCATCACATCATCACACTGGTTCCCTCGACAAAAAGCCAGAGGGATTTTTTGTTTGTTTTGGGTTATTGTAGTAAAATAAGCTCTGTGGCTAAAAAAAAAAATTATGATACTTACACGTGTTTTTCATCAAGATAATCTCTACAAATGAACACCACTTTTTTATTTTTGAGGAGTAAATGCAGTCGGCAGAGGTAAAAAGGCTTATAGACAAACTACACCATGCTTGCATGACACACTACCACTACTAAGCTAAAGGCTGACAAGTGTTCGGCAAGATGCCGTTTTGATGTCTCAGTTAGCCACTTGTTAGCAACTGCCTTTTTAAACACTTATAAAAGCTTCACAATTCACAAATTGGATATTTACTGACATATATTATATTGTTGAACAAAATGTTAAACTTGTGTCAACCACAGACCTTATTTCAGGCTCCTAATCCATTTAAATAATCCACTGACTTTGAGATGAGGGGACCTCCTGCACCACTGTATACACTTCCTTCAATTTAACTAAGTGTAAGATGTCACTTTGCTAGGCCTAATATACTGTATATTTTAAATTAATTCAGAGTTTGATTCTCAGAAACTCTCGTCATGGTCACATGAGCTTGGCACGGGTTGATGCAAGAAGTTCATTTTACAACAAAAGGCAGACAGTGGTATCAATCTTCTCATCTAACTATTTGCGAAAAGGTGACTTATTCCCAAAATGTCTCCTTGAACAATTCATATTTGCAGACATGTTCCTTATGTTTTGAATCTGCAGATCTGTTTCCACACCCACTTATTCCTAGCAGGTAATTATGTGTTTTAGTGTGAGAGAGGTATTTATGCCCACTGGGTAACAGGCAGCGTACACTTCAAGGCTGATTATTCAGGATACACATTTGACCTCACTATGAAAATTATTCACATTAGCTCCCAGTGAAAAGTTCCCATAGCAAGGTCTGTCACTTGATCTGAAAAGACATCCATGTGATTCATCAGTACATAAATCATGTGTTTTGATACTTGGGTTGATCCTTAATGCCCATTTCTCAGTATTATTTTGGTTACCAAGTTCTGAAAACCACAGTGCAGTATGAATTACTGCATAACTGAATCACTCTCACCGACCATGTGTAAATATGTCTCCAGAAACCAGTTTGAAATCAATCTACATCTTGACAATTTAGAATGTATTGCTCAAAAAATAAGACATGACCCTAAATATTTCCAAATGCAAGTCTAGACATCCGTTACTGCTGTGAAACAAGGCCTTGGTTCATCATTAAAGAAAAAAACACTGTGACAAACTGTGGCCTGTAAACGTGACTACATTTATCAGATACAGCAGTCAAGATGTTTTCCTCAAATATGCATAATCCTCTCTCACAAACTGAAAAGGTGTGCATTTTGTTCCCTTTTTCTTCACTTTGTTATCACTACTCCTACTACTCCTACAAACCTCTGAAAGACAGTACAGTCAGTCAGGCTGCTCCATGTGCAAACTGTGGCTCTAATCAAAGCGGTGTAGTTTAGAGCTGCTAACATGCTCTCGGTTTAATACGACTGTGGGAGTGACATGGTTATGTGTGAATTCTTGCACTGGACTGGGTGAAAGTGACTCCACCGGCTGAGCTATCAGATGATACAGTCCATCTGTCTTTTTCTGGCAAGCAGCCATCTCTGATTCAGAAAATGAATCTATCGGTCATCTGCCCACAAAGAGAGCTGCTCAGTGACGGCAACGCAAGACGCATTCAGAGTAGTCCGCCAACAGATTCTCGAATAAGCCACATATTTGTCAGAAGTGATCAATTTAGTGTGAGACACATATTTTACCCCTTAGAAACCCTGTTGTCCGTACATACTCCAGTGTTTATACTGAAGCATTGCCTTGAGGGAGAAGAAATCATTTAATAAGAAATAATTAATTTACTAGTTACCTCTATTGGTGTCTTGATATAATGTGACTATAGTTTGGGAATTAACATTGGTGCCTTCAGAAAGTATTTAAACATAGTGTAATATAACTATTAAAAAAGTTAGAGTTTGTTATGATGCATTTTTGTGTCCATTCAGCAAAAGAAATAATAATAATAATAATAATAATAATGATAATAGTAATAATAATGCAACAGATAGATATAAAGTTTAGATAAGTGTATAAAGTAAGTCTTTAAGATCAGACAGATTATTTTATCTTTAATTAATTACAATTGATCCTATAGATGTCATTGCTAATTTAGTGTCCATTCAGCAAAAACAGACAAATACTTAACAATATTATAATCTAAATAATAATAATAACAACAACAACAACAACAATAATAATATAAATAATAACACTAATAATTCTAATTCTCACTATGTAATATAACAGATAGATAATTGTGTTAAATGAAGTAAGTCTTTAAAAGCAGTTTGTTTTTATTTTTAATTAATTACAATTGCGAAAATCCTACAGATGTTATTGATACTTTATTATTATTATTTAACCTTTAATTAGTCACATTACAATACAGACATTGATCACGTGACAAGTTGGAGTTGGAGGTGTTTGTTTTCAGTGCAGCATGATAACAAGGCTCAGTTCACAGTGTCAGCCGTGTTACACAGAGATAAACATCAACATAACACATTACATTAATCCTCCAGTTACACTGGCTAGTTTGGATTAAGCTCAGCATACTGAAACAAACACACCTTCCTCTCTGACTCCTCAGTGCTCTTGTACATTACATCATTCGTCTTATATTAAATAGGAGCACTAAAAAATTAGTTCTGCCTGTAAATCATGTTATTGATGCATATATTTTTAATATGACTAGGTCGATTGAATTTTAATTGCGCAGTATTATATAACAGTATTTGGTCCAGTTTATGACATTTAAAGCTCATCTAACTCTTTACAGTGATTCTTTGCAGGCCACATAGTATGCGAGCGCTCTATAAATAGTGTGTGAAAGTGTTTCCTTGCTGTTCCTTGACAAGAAACGCAATCCCAGGCTAAAAGTAAGCTTATAGTAATATTCTCAGAGCAGATAAGCGCCTCACATCAGATGGACTGGCACTAGAGGGCACTGCATCAAACAGCAGCTCTCCTTCACCGTCTGACTAACTGCAGTTTGTGAAGAGACTTTGAGCCAGAGCAGCTTCACATGGAAACGTCTCGAGCAGTCTTGTGATGTTCACCATGGAAACATAACACTCACATCTACAGTATGTAAACACGAGTCCTCACCACAGATGAGCAATACATATATACTACTATAAACATACATAACTGGGGGTGTTGAATTATTCTAGATATCATTATTGGAGGGCTGCGTATCAATGTTAATGCAGTATTATCATCAGTGACCCCTGAAAAACATGGAAATTATAAATACACAAGTTAAGAAAATGACATATTTGCTTCGATATTAAAGGTTATACATTAAAGAGTTTTTTCCAAAGGCCAGTCTTTTAGTGCTGCAACTGATGTAGTTGTAAAAGCCATTTCTTGAATGCTGTAATGTTAAATTCATAAAAAGGTCACTGATTTGTATAGATATGATTTATACCTGTAACCATAAACTGTATATAAGAAGTCAACATAGTCACTCATTGGTTAGTGGACTGCATTTTTTAACTTTCTTGGTTTTTGGCCGTCACCATCTTGGCTATTTATAACCACAAGTGACACAATAGGGTGAAGTTAAGTACGGCTGAATGCTAACTAAGACATTTTTGGGCATCCAAAAGGTTATAATTAACTTTCATGAACTGAAAACACACTGAAAGGGTGAAAGTTTTAAGGCAAAAACACAAACAATCAACTGAAACTCCAACTCAAACACAAACAACTGTACTGAAGAAGACTTGAAACTAGCAATTGAGACCATAAAGTCATGTTTACAATATTTACTGAAGTAATAAATCAAGTGAGAAGTAGGCTCATTTTCTCATAGACTTCTATACAATCATTCTTCTTTTTGCAACCAGAGGAGTCGCCCCCTGCAGGATATTAGAGAGTATGTTGTTGAGGGCACTTCAGCATTGGCTTCACTTCTCAGACCGGAGGTTACTCGCTGCCTGTGATCTTCATGAACCACATGAATAACTCTGATGATGTTGTAATATGATGAATGAATGAAAACAAGAAGAGGAATTTGACATATAGACACTGCTATTAGGGCTGCTAATAGGCTTAAAGCTGAAATCTGTATATTTTTAATTAACATGCCACAAGATCCATCTGTATGGTAAAGCACTGAAATACTACAAACACTAAATACTTCACATCCATGCATGTTCAGTTGCTTAAAAAATGTTTATGAGGTATGTCATACGCTCTATATATTTGCATTTAAATTATCTAATTAGTCAATGGCATTTTGTCTACATTGGAGCAACAATAACTGACATAATCAAAAAGAAAGACATTAGATGTTCTTACAACAGACAATTTGCAGATTTCACCTTTGATTAATTAAGAAAGCTTTGTCGATATAGTGTCACATGAAATCTGAAATGAGTTTTACATCAGTGTCCAGAAAATGCAGTCCACTGTATTACAATAAAAAAGATAATCTCTAAATAGTCCTGTTTCACAAGAGAGACATCTTTACACAAGGTGCCAGGTATTGTGTAATGTACTTGTCTATAAATATCTTCACACAGGTGGCTAAAGCCTGTGTGGCCCATCTGCTCCCTAACTCTCAAGTTTGTGTATGTGCAGACAGACAAACATGCACAAATACACGATATATTTCATGTTTGTCATATTTTGACTTCCATCTTTGCCCCCTTACAGTCTTTTTAAATTTGTTGCATGAAGTCATCAAACAGAAAGACCCTTTGACTCTCATGCAACACAGACTGCTAATAAAAGCTGCCCTGACCATAACCCTAATGAGATAGTAAGTGTGTGTGTGTGTGTGTGTGTGTGTGTGTGTGTGTGTGTGTGTGTGTGTGTGCCGTGTGTGCGTGGTGTGTGTGTGTGTGTGACGCTCCCCTCCCATCCCAACCACCCGGTCCATGTGATGGTAAAACACAATAAGCCTCTTAGGTCTAATCCTGTCGTGTTGGGAGAGGAGTGTTGCACATGCATGCATATATACACACACACACACACACACACACACACACACGACCAAATCCATCATCCTGCTCAGGGTACCTGGGATTCTGTCGTCCAGTGGGCTTGCATTCAGTCAACTTGATGACCCTGCTGTTCAACACGAGCGAAAATCTGTTAGAGAAAAGTAGTAATGAATTTGAATGCAAAAAGAGCATCATGGAGAACAAGTTTGGTCGTCACACATTTTTACTTTAACTTGAATCCTTTCAAAACTATACTTAATATATTCTCTGTCAGTGTGTAATGGGAGCCTAAGGTTTCAGGTGCAGTAGGAACAGTGACATTACTCTCTGTAAACTTATTCTCTCTATCTTAAAAATGAGTTTAATTTCATTGAAATGCAGCAACCTAACAAACCTCATTCATCAAGAGATCATATACAGGAAAAATTCCTTATCCTTATATGATAATATTCTACTTATCCTTATGTCAGTCACTATCAGTAACATGTGACAACCAAACCTAAAGAGACTGTGACATCCCCAACTGGTATTTTTTACTAGCAACTAAGCTAACAACCACATGCTTAGCTAAGATTAACCCCATCTAACTCTCTCTTTATACTTTTTAATGGTGATAATTGTTTTATCATAAACCCATTGTGTAAAAGCCCAGAAGAGAAACACAGAAGAGCTGAATATTCACATTTAAACACGAAACAATAAAAATCCTCTCACCTCTGTGAGTAAGTGTCTTACTCCTGAAATCACCCTGTAGGTGACCTCTGACCCCAGTTCTGAAAATTTTAGTCCCAACATTTTTATCAGCGCCCCCTAGGGAGGGAAATCTAATGAATGAGACGACCATCCCCATTCTTCCCATGATGTCAAACTGTTCAGTCAGCAATATTATAATAAGGAGGTGTGTGCGCGTTATGTCTTTTGTTGTACATTTCTTTTCTGTGGTGTCTCTATAATACTATTGACCTTGAATTCCTATCAAGATGAAAGTTTTAACACTTTATTGTGATTTCAGTCTCCAACACCTAATCAAATGAGTCACACCTACGTAAAAGAAAACAGACACAACATAACTACATTAGAGCCATAAAACAAGAGGTAAACACATAAAAATTACCATAGCCAAACACTAAAAACTTAATGCATAAAAAGGAGAAGAAAAGCATAATTAAAACCATCTTTCCTACAGAAATCACCCCCATTAAATAAAAGATGTGCAGCACATTGCACTACTACATACTGTATAAGAGCTACGGGTAGATTAAAGCTTCACTCTGCGCACCCAGTTTTTGTTTTTATACATGTAAAAGACAAGTAAATTTAAAAAATGATCCTCTTATTTACAGACATCTCTTTAAACATTCATGGCCAACAGACTCATTGGTATTTTCAATCCAAAATGGTGGCAGCTCTACCGCAGTGCTATCTAGCAGCTGTTGTCAAAAAAACCCAGAGTTACGCTTCTTTGCCATCCATGCTTCAATGTCAATAACTCTGCATACGGTTGACATACTGTCAACAACAAGTCTAGCTAGTTATCCAGTCATGTCATTGTCCCCAAATCAGTAATCGCTGATTAGCATAACGCTAGCCTAAAAGCTAATGTTTTGCTGCTAAAAATCAATAACATTGTGTATGGGTGACAAACAGTAAATACAACTGACAGAATGATAAACAACAGGACTAGCTAGCTATCCAGCCATGTCATTGTCCCCAAATCAATAATCTCTGATTAGCATAAAGCTAGCCTAAAAGCTAATTTTATGCTAGTAAAAGTCAATAACATTGCATATAGGTGACAATCTGTAAATATAATTTGACAGAATGTTTAATAACTTGACTAGCTAGGTATCAATGTCATTGTCCCAAAATCAACATCAAGACTTTCACGAACAATGATCTAACGTGTACTGTTAATGAAATAGCGAGTCGAATAACAAATGAAATGTCATATCCAAAGTATCAGAGGTAAATTAGCAGTTTCACTGAAACTACTTGTACGTGTCCACTATCAGGAAGTAATGTAGACCCTGCAGCCAATCAGAATTGAGTATTCACGAAGTATATTTCAGACATGCACCACCATGAGGATTTACATTGACTCTTTGTTCATTGTAGCCTTTGTATCGATCCACAACACCAAACCTGTCTGACAGAGAGGAAGTGTAAAAGTAAATAGCATCTTATTGTGAGGTTACAGTGGGTCAGGAGAATGTAATCAGCACAGATTACAGACATGAATATAATCAGTTCAGACTCGCCCTTAACAACAGATATTACTGAATATTGGCAAAGAACTACAGAGGTGACAATTTCTCATTAATTGACAGCTTGCTGCCTGACATGAAAAGTTTGCTTCATTCACGGTAACATCATGAAGAGAGAAGAAATAGACTCTTTGCAGTATGAGGATGAGAGGACTGTCTAAAGGGTCTTCTCTCTCTCCCTCTCTTTTTCAGATTATCTTTGTTCTCCAGAAGAAAACGTCCACATGATCGACTTCACCAGGTTTAAGATCCGTGACATGGAAACAGGGACAGTCCTGTTTGAGATTACCAAACCTCCAACACCAGGTCAGCTCCACAACTCAGCAACTAGATCACAGATTAAATACATTGTGTTCAAATTTTGTTTTTGTGATGTGAGCCACTTCAATATTCTCCATGATCCTACAGAGGATAATGTAAAATAATAATTGATATTTTTCATTTCACTTCTTTTCTTTTAAATGTCTCCTCTTTAGCTGGAGGCAGAAAGCTCTGTGACCCCAACGCCGGCCGTTTTGTCCGATACCAGTTCACTCCAGCCTTCCTGCAGTTGCGGCAGGTTGGAGCCACGTAAGTCAGCGTTCAGTGTGTATGTATAAGTGTGTGTGTCCAATAAAAGATAAATGATGCAATAACGTCCGGTCTGCACTGACAGAAGACACATACCGGATGTGGGAGGTGTGTGGGCGTCACTGTGGGACAGCGAGCTGACTATGATGAGTGTGAACATGCAGAGCAGACAAGCCCACCTGCTGAGTCAGGCACCAAATAGCTGTCAGGGCTCCCGAGTGGCGTTTATCATCAGACTCCTACTCTGTGACTGATTTCAATCCAACCCAACAACTGACTCATAGATAACCGAGGCTTAATGAGAAAGCTCAATATATAAATATAACGTTCTTTGTGCACCATCTAATGGTGTTGTTGTTGTGTAAGAGAAGATTTGTGTTGACTATCTATTTAATGGATGATTATATTAAATGAAGTCAGGCTATTAGACTTAAACTTTTATTTGTATTTTCATGATCCCACAGATGTATTATGTCTCCCCATTTGAGTCCAATACTTCCACAGACTGTGGTGGCACCTGCCACAGTCCAAGCAGCAGCCATTTGACCAACGAAGAAGAAAGGCAGAGCAGAGCAGCACTAGCCTGTGGCAACATTTGATTCAAATGTTGGGTTTGTCCGGACCAATCATCATTCTGGCAACCCGCTCTCACAAGAAGGCACATTCATAGTATGGCCTTACAAGGATGTCGTGAGGTCGCATTTTAGACTTTTTTGTTTGTCATTTGTACACCACACGGGGGGCGGCAGTAGCTCAGTCTGTAGGGAGTTGGCTTGGGAACCGGAGGGTCACCGGTTCAAGTCCCGCCATGGACCAAGAACTGAGTGTGAACTGGTAGCTGGAGAGGTGCCAGTTTACCTCTTGGGCACTGCCGAGGTGCCCCTGTGCAAGGCACCAAACCCCAAACTGCTCGGGGCGCTTGTCAGGAGCAGCCCCCTCACTCTGACATCTCCCCATTGTTGCATGTTTGTGCATGTGTGTGTTCGGGTCTGCATGTACTGTGTATAAGTTAACAACAGAGTGAAAAAATTGAATTTCCCCTCGTGGGACTAATAAAGGAATATCTTCTTCTTCTTCTTCTTCTTCTTCTTAAAACTATAGGCAAAAAAACAATGTAGTTAGGTTGAGGAAAAACTTCATGCTTGGGTTTAAAATACGTAAGCCAACTAAGTAAAATACATATGAAAACAACGTAACATAAGTACAGAAAACACGTCACAAACATTACTAACATATCTTACAAAACAAAACACCCCTCCACCTCCCCTCCCACCCACCATAAACAGTCTTTCTCCCTTTTTATTCTACAAGCATAGCATATTTACACAGACGCGTTTACAATGCGAGTACAGACTACGTGGTGTATAAACAGCGTGGTGTAACAGCATTTTTATTTCATGCTAAATGCCTTGGCTGATTCTGGATGGGAAGTAGACATCTGTGAAATACTAAAAATAACTCCTGCTCTTGTGCACGTCGCACTTACAGATATCCTGTTTAGATAATATAGATCACCTGTTGGCTATTTACAACCTGTTTAATCGGCTGACTGCTTATTTTTCTTGACCTGATTGGCTTTGTAATAAAGCTGTAATAAATGTTCCCATATGTCAGCAATTATTTTGGTAAATACAGTGTTATTATGACCAACAGAAGTAATGGCAGTTCTTTCCAGTCTCATTCCCAGGACGTCAAATATCAAGGCTTTGTCATGGCCGTCGGTGTGTGATACCACTGTACAAGGCACACAGTAGGGGATGCATTTGGCTTTCCATTAACTACATTGTAAACCCATCCGCGGTAACAGTAAACACTCACAGAAAGTGCGCCGGGGCCCAACAAACACAAGGGATTCATCCAGGAGACCGCTGTTAAGCGTTAACTTTCACTTTCATGTTACAATCAGCTGTTCGTTCATGTCCCGTGTTCACAACGCTGTGTTCACTTTCATTTTCACTGTACAAACCTAGTAGTTTTAAGCCCAACCATGTAGTTTTTTCCAAAACCTAACTGAATGATTTTGTTGCCAAAACCTAAAGTGACGGTAGACAGTAGCGGTGAGCACGGCTCCAAATCTTGGACAGTATTGGGTGCCCGGTAGTAGTAAGAACGAATAGAAACAAATCACCGGCACACACAGATAAAGGGGCTTTCTTAGTTTATTCTCGGAAAAAAGACAAACGCATTTCAGCTATCAGCCATCATCAGCGTGATGTTTTATTCGTGAGTGCCGGTGGTTTGTTTCTTTCGTTAAAATCTAAAGTGACGCCAATGTAATAAACCTTTAAAACTGACCTGACCTTTGAGCAGTCTCCAGAATTTGCCTTGTTGTTTGCTTCCAGGTTGGTAAATAAATTTGCTCTCTGTGATTTTTTTTTTTTTTTTTTTTTTAGAGTGGAGTTCACAGTGGGAGACACGCCCATAAACAACTTCCGCATGATTGAGAGACATTACTTCCGCGATCAGCTGCTCAAGAGCTTTGATTTCGAGTTTGGCTTCTGCATGCCCAGCAGCAAGAACACGTGCGAGCACATTTACGAATTCCCCGCGCTGTCCGATGAAATCAGTGAGTCTCACACACACAAGAGACAAACACACAGAGACGTTTTAGCAAATCTGACAGCATATAATGACGCTGTGTGTATATTCTCTCTCTCAGTGCGTGAGATGATCCTGCATCCTTACGAGACGCAGTCTGACAGCTTCTACTTTGTGGACAACAAGCTGGTGATGCACAACAAGGCAGACTATTCCTACAGCGGGGGGCCATAGGAAGACCGCCCTCCACCTTTCACTCCTCCCTGCTCTAGACATTTCCCGTGACCACTTCAGGACCAGAAACAGATGAACTAATGGACAATTTGCTGGCATTAAACACTCTTGTTTCACTTCTGTAAACTCCATAAATTTCCATTCAGGTATTTAGCTGCCAGACCAATAGATTTCTCCCTTTGCCTCTTTGCAGGAACATCAAATTCTGCCAGTTTTATGTGTGTGAGTGAGCGTGTGGGCAGCAAAGCGTCTGTACATACTGTTGATTTCAGTCTGTATATGTGGGTTCCATTTGATCATCAGCAAGACGTTGATTCATTTACATTTTGTGTGTTTTGATAGCTATTAATACGAAGAGAAAAGGGCATAAGTGAGTCAGAAACACAACAAGAGACGTAGAGAGGAATGAAGTTACCCTAAAACAGTTTAATAATAATAATTAGTCCAGATGTACATTTATTTATATAGTTTGTATAGGAAGCTCATTACATTTTTACTCCTGAAGTTTCTGAAATTTCTAGTAGCACACATCTGAATGATTCATTCTGTCGTCGTTCATTTGAACGACAAACAGAAACGTGTACTTTGTGTATGTGAATGTGTCATTTGTTGTATGTGTTCATGTAGTACTACTACTTCAGGAGTATTTTTTAAATAAATAGCTACTTTGGCGTGTCAGAAAACCATACCGATTTTGATATCCAGGACATTCTCTGTAGTACTGAACACTGTGTATACTTTAATTATGATAAATGTTTTAAGTATAAAATTAAAAAGTATGTAAAGTTTTGACAGCGGGAATTCCATCACTGCAATAAATATGGGATTTTGTTTTTTTCGAAATCTTGATATCCATTGTTAAAGATGAAACTAAACAAGGAAAGTAGACAATGCAGTAAAAAAATCATGTGAAGAAGACAATAGATTATCAAAACAGTGAGAATCAGAATCAGCAGAAACAATAAATACCAAATAAAAGGAATAAAAACCAAGCAAATATGACCCAGAGGTAAAATTTACTATTATGTTCTTGTTTGTAATTAAATTTCTTTCCCTTTTATTGGTGAGATGGAAATTTATTACGATTGGTGCCTTCAAATGGGGTCGTGTTTACAAGTTGGGCCCATATGAACGATGTCGTATTTATGACTTCATAAGTGGAAAGATCTGAAAGCTCAGAGTTGTTTGTTGACATTGTAAGAAATTGTAGAGCTCATGGAAGTTCATTTATCGGTGCACAATAAGTTAGTATTGTGCAGTATATTGTAATTTTAGTCATATATTGTTTTTCCTGGTAATGTTATAATATGACTGAGGAAAATGTCGATATTCTCAATGACGCCATCTTTCTCCTCTGTCATTATGACGTTGTATTTCCTGCATTATGTTAGCCACTTAGCTTGCTAATTGTTAGCCTTTGTGGCTTCTAGACTCGGACAGTAACGTTAATATTGCCTTTGCTTAGCAGCGACTTGAATGCAATGCATGTGTTCACGACTTCCCAGCTCATGAACACGAGTTCATGAGTTTCATTTGAAGGCACCATAAGTTATTGATTCAATGGTTTGATTCTAAACAATATCTTGATTTTCAGACAGGTTTCGAAATTCACCATATGCCAACAATATTATAACACAGACATATTTTAACACATAAAAAAGGTGATTGCAATACATTTAAAAAAAACAGTGGCTGTTAAAACTCAGGAACCTTAAGTGCTAAAATAACACCCATAAATAAAGTTTGCAGGTGGTCTATATTGTATTTCTCCTGCTGTTTATCGGGCTACTCAATGTAGAAAACGTAAAATAATAACAGAAAGTAAAAGATAACCTAATCATCCAACCATTTTAATCATTACAGTATACAGTAATTCCTCATGTTGAACAAGCTGCAGGTCACAAAGTGTCTTTGCTGCCATCTTCTGTGACAACAGTCCTACTGCACTGTCACCATGACAACAGCTGTCACCATCACTCATGGTGTAAACAGCTGTATCACCACAGTGGAGCCAGTGATTGTAAAATATACAAAACGCTATCTCACAGGTTTGCTTTTAATACAAATAATGTTAATAAGGTTATACTGAGCATATTTAATGAAATGCTCAAATCTGCAAAAACTGATTTTTTTTTGTTATTTAGTTAGTTGTAAAAGCACTAATTAACAGTGTGTCTGGTGTGCCACGTGAGACAAAACAGAGCTATCAAAACATTAAAAAGGTGAATTTTAATCTTTTTTTTTTTACATTAACACAGCAGGATAATCCAAGCGACTGAATGTAAGATGCTTAAGCAGAGGAAATCCTTATATGTATCTTACACTCTAATATTGAGAAACTAAAACCTTGGATATAGATAACCAATCAAGCAATTTAACTGGGTATGAAAAATAACAAATGACAAAATACTACTTTAACATACATGAAGTAATACCACAATGTTGTGACGTTTTAAAATAAATGTGACAAGACAGTTTGTGAAAGGTAAATAAATAACTAAATTCACAAATAAAACTTTCAATTAGGAAATTAATTACAATTTGAATGTATCAAGTTTCTCCCTGTTTGATTTTCCTTTTACCATTTGCTAACTCACCATGAGATATAAGAGGAGAAAATAAATAAATGGTGGGGAGAAATGCGTGTTGAAACAGACAAAACAAGATACAACTATTTCCTCCACAGCATGTCATGTGGTGGTAAACAGAGGATTTGATGGTTTAAATGACCACCAAGCTAATACTGTGGCATGAAGCTGCTTATATCCCAAATTTCCCTCCGGGGATTAATAAAGGTTCATCTTATCTTATCTTATAGTTCCCCTCCAGTGTACTTTGGCATTTCTACGAAATTTCATATTTATTTGAGTCATTTCCTGGCTAAGTTGATTAGCCACGTGGCTTTCCAAACTATATTTGACAAATAACTTAATTTTGTACTCAAAGTGAAGAAAGTTGTTGGTAAAATGGGAACATGACGTATGACTATAGTAGAAGCTGCAGGTCAAAGGTCATCTGAGCAACAAACCGGTAAATCTGTTTATCTGTCTGTGAGTTTGTCTTTCTAGTCATTTAGTTAGATGTAGTTAGCTAGCCCAACTTTCTGCATTCGCTAACTGAGGGTTTTCATTTTATTTTTTAGTTTCTTCCACCTTACTTTAGTGTGTTTATTTTCACAGTGGCATTTGTGTGCAGTGAACAGGTGCAGTCAACACAGTGGATTACACAAAATACCACCGGCAGAATTAACACAACACACTGACTGTCTCTCTCAATTGTGCTCTTCTTTACCGTCTCTTCCTGGAGAGAAATTAATAGAGAGCAGCAGATGCCGTCTCCCCGTGGTCCTGGACCTCTAACAGGTCCAGACAGGGAGCGCGTAACTTTCAGCTCAAGACAAAACAGATAAGTCTGATTAGAGAAGTTAATCACAGTGCAGCCCGGTGCGGTGTCGCTGCTGGGAGCTAAAACGTCCCGAAAATGTATTTCAAACGTCAGGGGGAGAAGGTAAAGAAGAGAGCGAGCAAGAGGGAGTCAGTGTGTTGCACTAATTCTTGTCTCATTTGTGGTCTAAGAAACAGTAAATTCATCTGAACCATGTTGAGAAACGATGCAGTCCGTTTGCCATGGTAAAGAATTACATTCACACTCCCATTCTCTGTTTGACAAAGAACGTTGACCAAAAAACAGGACGTAACACTGGCTGGAGGTGGGCTTTAAGGTCAATATGTGAGGGAGTTTTAGGTGTTTACACTAAGGAAATGGATGCGGTGCAGGAGGTCAGGTAGCCGGTCAGACTCTCCACCCCTGAATAAGCGACAGGATGCAGCCCATTCAAACAGCCGTGCTGCTCAAAGTTTCTGGCCGTGTTTTCATCCTCATACTCTGCTTTTCGCCGACCAGGAGACGGAGTCTGCAGGCAGCTGGTCTGGGCGTGGTAGTCCTGCAGGGCAGAGGTCATGGATGGGGTCTCTGCGGTAACTTGCGGATCAGACGCCAGGCTGTCCTCCCGTAACACCTCCCACAACTTGCCTGAGAAAAATTAAGTGATATCTGTAACTCCTTGATGACAGAACAGACCTTTTGATTATGTCACAATAAGAAAAGCACAGGTATAAACGCAGTAACATTAATAAATGATGAATTCCATTAACTGCTTCAGTCTCAGAGTCCTGATGTTGTGCATGGTGGCTCACTGTCACACTGTCATGGTTTACTAGGACACTTGAGTAGGGCAGAGCGAGCTTTCCCTGCTGTGACAAGCCACCAACTTTCCGATTGGCGGACGACCTGCTCTACCTCCGAGCCACAGCAACTGCTAGCATACTATGAGCTGGATAATAGTTAGCATAGAGCAAACAAGACTTAAATGTGACTGTGATGGGTGTTGTCTTCCTGTTTCCGAGCCACAGACTGTATATAAGAAGATGATATAGTCACCATGATGCCACCCATTGGTTTGTGGGCTGCCATTTTGAAGCCTCGAGTTCTGCATTTTTGCCGTCACCACCTTATTTTTTTTTTTTTTTTTGCAACCAGAAGTGACACAAGAGGGGCGGACCTAAGTATAACCTGAGCGGTGAATAAGACATATTCAGGCCACCAAAACGTTACAGTTAAATTTCATGAACTGTGAAAGGGTTAAAATTGTAAGATGAAAACACAGACAACTCCCAGACTGGACACTGCTGTAGTAGTCTGTTAATCACAAGGTAACCGAGCCCATCTTGGCTATTTATAACCAGAAGTGACACAAGAGGGTGGAGCTAAGTACTGCTGAATAATGACTAAGACATTTTTGGGCATCCAAAAGGTTATAATTAACTCATGAACTGAAAACACGCTGAAAGGGTAAAAGTTTTAAGGCAAAAACACGAACAACTCCCGGATCAGACAAGGCTGTGGTAGCGATCTGTGAACTACAACGTAGCCGCAGCCTAAAGTATACTGCTGCTGCTTTATGGTCTATTTGACTCTAAATGGGACCACCATTTACTAAATGAACATCATGCTGTATCGAAGAAGACTTGAAACTAAGGATTGAGACCATAAACTCGTGTACAATGTTTACTGAGGTAATAAATCAAGTGAGAAGTAGGCTGATTGTCTCATAGACTTCTACACAATCAAACTTCTTTTTGCAATCAGAGGAGTCGCCCCCTGCTGGATGTTAGATAAAATACAAGTTTAAGGCTCTTCAGCATTGGCTGGAGGTAGCCCACTGATCCTAGCTGATTGTGATGTTTAACGTCACTGACAGTCTAATCTCCTTACACAGTAAAACACTTTTTTATTCCTATCCATCATATTGTCTCTACTTGATTCTCGTACCTTGTAGCTGCAGGTCAGTCAGACTGGGGTTGAGCGTGTCAATGTCATAACTGGCGTCTCCCTCCAACAGCAAGTCCTGCATGCTCCTGGAGCTGTACTCATTGTAAACAGGTGGCATCTTACCAGCCGTGGGGGAGTGCAAGCTCCCAGTGGCTGATGGGATGCCAGCTGCAGGCTGCTGTCCACAGGGTAAGTACAGGGCAAATGAGTTGCTGGGGTGAGCGGCAGCGGGGGGAAGGTAGCAGGGATGTTGAGGCTGAATGTGGGTATAATGTGGACGACGAATGGGTAAGCAGGGTGGTCGAAGCTGGGCTTGGGTGCAAGATGACGAGGTGGCGCCGTAGATAGGGGCCACACGGGATAACAAAGCTGGGTTGGTGTAAGGTGGCAAAGACCTGAGCTTGTCCGGTCTCACTCCCAGTAGACGATCAAGGTCTTCTGTGGAAAAAGTGAGCATTAAATAAAGTTTCAATCAAATAAGATGTCCTAAAATTAAAAAGTGCAGGTCAGATCAGCAAAAACTGACTAAAAAGGTCACACATCTGCACAGTACATCTTGGATCTTTTAATCTCTTCCTGTAATACATACATGGTAAAATCAGTCCTCTGAAAAACATTATTTTCCATTTACTTAATGTACTGACAGACTCACCTGGCCTCGCCATGCTCCTGCGAACAGTGACGGGGTCCTTGCGACGCCACTTGTGCAGCTCCTCCTGCATTTTCTCCACCTTGGCTGGATTGAGAGCCCACAGACAGCCTTTACGGGACGAGCTCCCATTTTTGTTCTCCACCTTCTCGAAGCACTTGTTCAGGGAGAGGTTGTGACGCACAGAGTTCTTCCATCCATCAGGAGCCGACTGAAAACAGAAAGGGGTAAATAGATGCAAATGGGAAAGAAAAGGTTTACAGCAGCTATTCTATACTGTAATGACCACACATTATTAGGGCTGCTACTATATATTCATCCTAACAACTGTGTTACCAGGACATTTCTTATCATTTTCCATATGAAATGTCCTGTGAATGTTATGGTATTTTTGCTTGAAAAATTACTGAAACAATTAATTGATAATGAAAATAGTTGCCAAGTTAATTCATGTCCATCAACTCAACAGTTAATCATCGTGCTGGCAGCCCTGTGAGGCAGTCATGTCTAGGTGGTTACCCATGATTTGCAAAAAACATGGGAAAACTCTCACCAGTCTCAGTGCCTGACAACCGGCCCTTACCATAACCATTCGAGATCAATGCCTAACCTCAACCATCTCAAACTGAGGGTTACCATCTAGATGCGACTCTGTGACCTCATGACGCAAGGATTAAAGTAATTATAATTCATCCTGAGGGGAACATACATGTGTACCATATTTCAGAGCAATCCATAAAATACTTGTTGTGACATTTCACTGAAAACCACAAATGTCAACCTCATGCTGGCGCAAGAGAAAAAGTCTTTATCCTCTGGGAAAGTAGATATTTGTACAAAATGGCATGGCAATCCAACCAACCGACAATTTCAAGTTTTCTTTGCAAATTTTATTAAAAAGAAAAAATGTAAAATGTGCGCGCAACACACACACACACACACACACACACACCACACACACACACACACACACACACACACACACGGCAGTAGCGTGACTAAAAACTAATTATTACAGGTTCATGGAAAGACCAAAAATAAATCTAGTTTTAATTTGTTTCATATCTTTAAGATATTAATTATACTGAAATGCCCTTTTCTCTTCATGGTCAATGAAGACTGTAGGCCTCACACCAGCTCTCACCCACTGACTGACTGTGTTTCAGTCACTCTGTGTCAAATTAAACAACACTCAAATGTTATGAGTGATTTGAATTCCCTAAAATCCACATACAGATACCTCCTTCCCTGGAGGCGATATTAAAACATGTATTAATTTGTGCACCATCTGTGAGTGTAATTTCTGCCTGCCATGTTAAGTGTCCACTGGACTGAAATGAACTCAATGACACTTACAGAAGGTATTTAGACGTATGTCAAAAATCTCAGTTTTTGAAAAAAAAAACAAAAAACACTGAGTTTTGTTGGAGTATCGCTCATCATCTGCCGTGTGTGTTTTCTGGCCCTGCAGCCGATGTTTAATGTTACAGGCAGCTGTTTGGAGAGCAGCCATCCATAAGGTGCCTTCTTGAATACAAATGGCAGCAAATCTTTGAGCTCTTTCCAGAGGTGAGTCTGAACTAATTTGATTTGTAGATACCTGAAATCGTTTGAAGAATGTAGTATTTGTGACGACCCAGGGTTCAGATGGAGGTTCAACCCTGCAGCTGCCTCATTTTATCAATATTAAAGCACACGTTTTGATCTACCTCTAAGTACCTTCTCAACAATATCATATCATTGTGATATTTCTTTGGATTAACTTGTCAGATTTGATTTACTGAAAGGTGAAACAGCTCCTGCAATAACCTCTAAAACTCCCTACACACAAACACACATGCTGATATTTAACAGATACAAAAAAATCTCGTCATGCCAGCCTCGTGCCTCAACAGGTTACCATCCAGCTGATCCAGGGCCACCTAGCTGCAGGTGTAGCACACTTTCAGTGTGTCATTAATCATTTGGGGTTAATTAATGCCAGATGCAACACAGATGTGGTTTGAAGATCTTTTACCTGAACCCTTCAGCTCCTGATCTACTATAGAAAGACTATCAATTGACTGAGAGCATATGCTAAACTCAAGTCCCATGGGCCAAATCTGGCCTCTAACAAATGTTGATCTGGTCCTTGTATCAATTTAGGT
Source organism: Pterois miles (assembly GCA_947000775.1). Classification (NCBI taxonomy): domain Eukaryota; kingdom Metazoa; phylum Chordata; class Actinopteri; order Perciformes; family Scorpaenidae; genus Pterois; species Pterois miles. Next base: position 18,219,172 of record CAMQGK010000110.1, read on the forward strand.
TCTCAATAAATTTTGTCCCAGTTGTGGTCTGCACAGCAACACGTCACGTACACCAAACGGGCGTGCCTCCACCGTCTGCAAGCTCGCGAAAACAGAACGGTACAAAAAAATGAAAGTTAACAGTGAAGGCAGCATGTGAGTTTTACTTGCTTGCTAAGTTTATTTGCCATTTTTAGGGATTTTGGTGCTGTATGGGGCTGTATGTATTTGCTGCATGTACACTACATGATCAAAGATCTTTTATTCTTTTTGTCAAACGTCCCACACAGCCAATGAGTTGTCAGAGTCAGGCTTGTAAAATAGGCTATTTGAGACTTTTTTAATGAAAGCATTATTATTATTCTTTTACATCAGGATGTATTTTGTTTGACCAAATGCCCCACACATCCATCCAATGTCAGACCTGTGAAGCAACTCGCTATGAGTTGGCCGTACGGTATCCTACTTGTAAGAATGTAATAACACTGCATTATTTTGCTTAACTAAAGGCTAAGCAACTTTTTGTTGACTTTATGTGGACCAAATTGTATGTGAGAAAGTTATGGGACCTGCAGCAATATGTTAAATAAATATATAATTGTATTTACTTTTTGGATTAAATAAAAGCATGTCAGTAAACTATATACTGTGTGTCTGGCCCTTGACGTGATTCTCATTTCCCAGTGCGGTCCTTTGTGAAAGTAAGTTTGACTCAAAGATTGAATCAAATAAGACGTCCTAAAAGGGAGACCTGCTAGAGCACAATATTTGTATGGGTTATTTAAGTGCTGTACTGGATGAGCCTAGTGGGGTTTTTTTTTTTTTTTTTTTGGTTGGTTAAATTCAACATGTGATGGAGAAAATATTAATTGTGGTACCTTGAAATAGGGGAAGTGTTCAGTCATGAAGCTGTAGATTTCACTGACTGGCAGGCTTCCTGTTTTACTGTTCTTCAGAGCCAAGAAGATCAAGATGCTGCACACAAGAAGGAAACATTTTGTCACATCAGCATTTTATTTAGATGTTACGTTTGGCACACACAAAGCACACCAGCCATAGTCAATACATGAAAATCATATAAGAATTCTGCACATTGCTGCTTTAAGTATGACGACCTAATAAAGAAAAAAAAATAATGTTGAAATGTGGTGCAGTGTTACCTGTATGAGTAGATGGGCTTGGGGAAGAGCGACTGTGTGGTGCTTTCCTGATGTGATTGAGTGGAGAAACATTGGAGAGAATATTTTGAGCTGTTGGACTGATCATTATGAGGATACAGTCTAGATGAGACCTGTAAAAAAGCAAACCTAAACCTAAATATCTCTCTCTCGCACTTTTAATGAATTATCACATACATCCTATGTTCTAAAGCATCCCTCGATGTGGGATCCTTCAACCGACACTCACTCACCTGTCGAAGAGGGCTTGATGAGCTGTACGATGGATAGCTTTGAGACAGGAAGCAGGAGGGCTCTACTGGTAGAGAAGGCAGTTCTGGGTACGAACTCTGCAAAAATTAGGAAATAAAGTCGTGTAGATAAGCCATCTAGACGGTACTTTGCATGTAGTAGTGCAATTTCTTCTAAAATCTCTGCCTGATTTGACATCTTTTAACCTGCAATAACTGATTTTTTGGCCACTTGGGGGCATAAGAAACAAGTTGGGAGCACAATATGGACATATAATGACCTTTTAAATTCATATGATTAGCAAACAATTGCTTTTTTACATTACATCCAGCAGTTATGGAGCAAAACAATCATTCATTTTGAGTCATGTTTCTATAAGTCCAATATTCCCTGTTCTTTGGGTGTGCTTTTAACCTTTATTAACTCCTGAGGGAAATATCTGGCCCTTTAGCGGCTAAATGCTACAGTATGTTCACCAACTAGCTGCTAACTTTGTCCCTCTGCAGTTTGGTGCTGAGCAGGTAGTGTACTGTGGGTTTTTGGAGCCTTTTCATTGAAAGTGACATTATCAGAATGGTGAGACTGAACCAAAAGACATTAAAGACAGTAAAACAATGAGCAGAAATTCACTACAAAGGTACGTAAAGAGGGGAGCTACAGATTGAGCTGACGATTCTCCAGAGATTCATCACTACGTGCAGCCCTTGTTGACATTCTTGTGTTGTTATTACAAAATATATTTATAATAGCTGCTTTAATATTTGTGTTGAAATAAATTAATGAAATGAACCTATATCAACTTGTTTTGGATTACACAAACTGGAATGATGGGTGAGGATGAAATGAGCATAGCACAAATGTAGAAACCTGAACGCTGCTGTTGTACTGGTCCCATGATGTTGGTGCTTCGCCGCTCGAGCGGTGTGAACGAGTGTCAGAGCTGCGCACCTCCTGCAGACAGCTGAAGGAAGACAGACACTGCTGGAGGCAACCTGCAGCCGGCACTGCTCCATCGCTGAACTGTTTGTGGTACGGATGGAAATGGTCAGAGTCAACTGGGCCTCGTCCTGGAGCTGATGCTGGCCCTGAACCACTGGTCCCATCAGTGCTGTGCCTCCTGGTCAAACTGAAGGTGTTGCTCTCTTGCTGGGTGAAGCAGACGTCCCTGCCGTCTTTATTCTGTGAGATCATCAACACAGTGGATGCAAGTCCCTAAAGATCAGATAACATAAGATAAGATATTCCTTATTAGTCCCACAGTGGGGAAATTTGCGACGCACTTCACCGTCTACACTGCCTACAACTGTTGACAAACCAATCGGGGATGGGTTCAGGTAATCATGTCTCCACTCCCATCTCTGGACCACGAAGCTGCCAAGATGCTTACTGACGCCATTACTAGGAAAGGTCCTCTCTGATAATAAGCTGACTAATCCACAGAGAACAGCCTTTTAAACTCAACCTACATGTTCACATACTTACACCTTTAAGTTACAAAACTTAATTTCTGGGAGAGGAGAAGACATGCTTTTTACGTTATTGTGAAATGCAGTACTTGTGATAGGTTAGAGGATCAGTTTGACATATTTGGGAAATATTCTCTTTATTGCTGAGAATTAGATGCTACAGCCAGCAGCTGGTTAGCTTAGCTTAGCATGAAGACTGGAAACAAGGGGAAAAGGCCAGCCTGGCCCACCAGTACAAGTCACCCGGCCAAGAAATAAAATTGTAATTTTTAATTGATTTGACTGATTTAATAGTAAACATCAAAATATAAGGTGTTGATAAATAGATATTTTTTTTCTTTACCTTTAGACAGAGCAAGCTTTTCTCCGTGTTTTACAGTGTTTATGCAAGTACTCCTTTAAAAAATGTGACGTTGAATACTGTATGTTCCCCTGGTGTAAATAATTTGCCTTTAAAAAAAAAATGCAAATTAAAGGCAGGTTAAAGCAGCTGTCCTGTCAAAGCCCACAGAAAGCAAAAGCCATTTGTCCATGCACAAGCAGAGTCAAAATTTATATTTTATTTCCAGCGTTATACAGAAAAAGTTGTTTTGAGTTAAACCTGCGGGCACAGAGGGGGGGTTCGTTCGCTGGTTGGGGGGTGTTCTCCGTGTAGCGTGGGTTTTCTCCGGGTCTCCGGTTCACAAAAGCAGCTGTTTAGGTTAATGATTCTTAATGCGTAGGGTGGATGTGAGGTGAATGGTTGTTGTTATGTTGTGTTTCTATGGCCCTGCGATGGACTGGCGACCTGTCCAGGGGTACCCTGCCTTCGCCCAATGCCAGCTGGGATCGGCTCCAGCCTCCCCGCGACCCCTAACGGGATAAGCGGTTGACGATGGATGGATGGATGGAGTTAAAACCTGAGGTGGCTCAGTACCTGAGATTCTGCCATCTGCTGGCAGGAGGTCCCACAGGGCTCGCAGGTATGTAGGCTGGCCTGAGGCGTTGATGTCTGAGACTTTACTCTACTGTGGGAAAATGTCGGGGAGTCTGACATTCTGCACTAAAATCTGCTCCTGTGAAAAGACGAAAAACAGGCTAAATTTGAGATGGGAGAGAAAGACTGTCATTCATCTTTAGTCAGTCACATTCACTGCATCTTTTGTGATAGATGACATGTTTCAGTTATTAGAATCATCAGCTGTATCATCTTAAATTAAAGGTCACACATACAGTATGTTATGCTCAGAAATTATTCATTTTGTGAACTGCAATTGTTCGCTTTCTGCCAAGAGTTAGAAATGATAAGACAGATGAATGAATATTTAGATTAGATCCTGATGAGCAAAGTTGGCATCTTAGCAGCCTTTGCTATCAGTGTATGAATGTGTGTGTGAATATGCTTAGCTTAGCATAAAGACTAAAAACGAGCAAACCATAGACTATATATAAGAAGTGGACATAGTCAGTGTTTTGTCAGCCACTGGTTTGTGGGCTGCCATTTTGAAATTTTTGAGTTCGTCATTTTGGACAATGCCATCTTCTTTTTTGCAACCAGAAGTGACACAAGAGAGCAGAGCTAAGTACAACCAAATGCTGAATACAATATTTTTCGAGACCAAAAAGTTATAATTAACTTTCATGAACTGAAAACACACTACGAAAGGATTAAAGTTCCAAGACGAAAACATGAAAAATATCCCAGATCGGACAACACCGTGGAAACGACCTGTCAATCACAAGGTAGCCACACCCTTAAGCACACACTGTTTTATGGTGTATTTGACTCTAAATGGGACCATAATTTACTAAATCAACATCATGCTGTATTAAAGAAGACTTGAAACTAGAGATTGAGACCATAAACTCATGTTTACAATGTTTACTGAGGTAATAAATAAAGTGAGAAGTAGGCTAATTTTCTCATAGACTTCTATACAATCAGACTTTTTTTTTTGCAAACAGAGGAGTCGCCTCCTGCTGGATATTAGAAAGAATGCAGACACTTGGCTTCACTTTTCAGAGCCGGACATTAGTCACTGAGTCAAACATACATACATAGAGGCCTGGCTCTGTCCAAAGGTAAAAACATCTGCAAACATATTAGGTTTTGTTACCTTTGAACAGAGCCAGGCTACCTGTTACCACTCATTATGCTCAGCTAACATATTTACCATAAGACATGACGGTGGTATTGATTTTCTCATCCAACACTTAGCAAGAAAGTTAATTAGCATTTTTCCCAAAATGTCAAACTACTTCTTTGAATTGTGGAATCAGATAAGAGAGGAAGTGAAAAAAAAATCAAGCGCTTTGATTTTCTACTTTTGATTTATATTGCTGTTGGCACTTGACGGGAAGCGTGTCTCAAGTGTTTGACAAAGCACTTCTTGTCACTGATCCTTTGTGATTAGAGTCATTATTCTGCAGTAAATCTGCAACATACACAAGAGGAGGATGAGAGAGGATGACATTCATAATAGTGACGACACATTGTGACGACAATCAGATTGTCAAAATAATTTAGTGACAACTGACGTTCGGTTCAGAGTTCAATAGATATAGATAAATGTTTCGTTTCACGTTCAAACAACATAGACAGTGACATAATTTTGGCACAGATGGAACCCCATATATTAAAACATCGAAGTTAGTGGATGTACATGGGACGGGGGTTTATCCGGCTGAGAGAAAATAAGTGTTATCTGACCCCAGCGGAGGTGACAGACACGTGGCCCAAGTTCCAGTAAAGGTAACCTCAACCCTCGACATAAACCAAGCTCATTAAAACTGCCAACAAACCATGGCTGTTAGGTCACGTAAAGCCAAATAATGCTGAGGCAGAGAAAGTGTGTCTGAGAGAGAAAGAGAGAGAAGTAGCAATCGTAGCTCTTTCTGTTCACATGAAAGAAGGCTAAAGTGTCAAGGTGAAAGTTGAGAGATTGCCTTTTAACCACTGTGGCAACAAATCCTCTCATCTGCTTGACAGACGCTGCCACCAGCCAGAACAGATGCACTTACTGAAAGAGGAGTGGAAACTCCAGCAGGTGTGTGTGTGTGTGTGTGTGTGTGTGTGTGTGTGTGTGTGTGCGCGCGTGTGTGTGTGTGTCACAGCGTCAAGCTGCCAATTTTAAAAAAAAAAACATAATTATCCAGCAATGTTTGAAAGACTCATTTTACCACATTTAAGGTATTTCTTTTTAACTGTCTGGATTAAAAATATTCCATCTGTTGTGCTATAAACATCTTTTAACTTGTTTTCCAATTTGTGCCTCTTTATATTAATCCAAATAAAGATGGTGGCCAGGAGTGATGATGCCTTTAAATGGGGTCGTGCTTACAGTGTTCACTAGAAGAGTCCACATGAACGCCGTCCTCTTGTGGTATTCATGACATTTTAAGTGTTAGTATCTGAAAACTCAGAGTTCACAACTCCTGACGTGTTTGTTGATGTCAGAAATAGCAGAGGCCATGAAAGTCAATTTTTTGGCGCACATTTTTATTTGAATTTTTTCTTTGTGATATTATAATATGTTTGAGGAAAATGTTGATATTCTCAACGGCCTCATCTTTTTTAGAGGTCGATTTTTTTCATAATCCACATCATCCAATGCCTGAGCATATTAAGGCGATTAGCAAGCCCCGCCCCATGTGTCAATCAAATTGCCGTCCTACCAGCATCCTACCTGTAGTGTTGAAAAACAAAATGTTTTTTACTAAACTTAAGACATTTTGTGTATCATTTGCTGTTATTACGTTGTTTATATCAAATGGAGGAAAAAAGAAAACCAGCCAAAGATATTAGCAAAAAAAAAAAAAAAAAAAAAGCAATACTTGGCATCATATATCGCCCATCGGCATCACTCATAAAAACCCATATTGGTCGACCTCTAATTTTTTTACATTTTTTTAATGGCTTTGCATTTCCTGCATTATATTATACAGCTAAGCTGTTAGCCTCTGTGGCGTCTACCGACATTAATGTTAATATTGCCGTTGCTTAGCAGCAGTGTTCTCACGACTTAACCACTATAACCTCAAGCGTATCATGTGCACAACTTCCCATGTTATAAACACAAACTCACAAGTTTCATTTGAGGGCACCATGACATATCTCCTTATGTGCAACATAAACCAAAATTTAATTATTAGTAGTATACATGAACAGCAAGTATACATAATTTGCAATGCTACCCGCATGGAGAAAAGCAGTCATAACGTGAAAAACTGGTAAAAGATCTTACTTGTTATTATCTTTTATATTATATAATAATATTTTTTTCATCCAGATGGTTAAAGGAGTCTCAAAACCGCCTTGTTATGAAAAATCTCTGTGATTTGAATGTAATTTTAATACATGAGAAAAACAAACTGGGGTCGGTAAAGATGCTGTATGAGCATGAGATCAGTAAATGGCTCAACTGATAGAGATTATGTACATGTGTCAGGATCTCTGGCACAGTATAAACAATGCTGCCGCTGATCATAAGTTTACAGGGTAGTAAGACCGGCCCGCTTAACATTCCTTCTTGGCAACTGTGAGGTGTTGCTGACAAAATGTTGGGAGCTGATCTCTCAGCCAAAATGTTTTCATCGTGAGTACTTACAGTGTATTTATACAGAGCTTTTCTAGAGCAGACATCACAAAGTGCTCCTTAAATTATGATATACTGTTTATGACACCGTTCATCACTGTTGAAACAATAAATTGCCTGTTTCATACTGACTCTCAGTTGGATCTTAGCTGGTTTTTCTGTTTGCAGTTATCACAGCCTCAAGAAATGGCTCATCTGCACTCTTTCACTAATATGAGCAATGGACTATAAACATCTGCTTTTTCACTTTCATGCAACATTTTATTGCATTGCTTGTTTTAATGTATTGTAGTTTTCATCGATATTGAATGCTAGCACAAAGTATTGATTATCAGGAACTTCAATCAGACATTATTATTTATATTTGCAGGAATAAGTGTTTTATGTTTATAGGTTGGTAAGTAGCAGAGGCATGAATGCTGCTCCATATAGTCCATTTTTACTGTTTTCAGTAAAGTTCATCCATAGAACCAAAACGTCCACTATTTCAACTCTTTGTGCCTCGATCTTAAAGGATAGGTTTTCATTTTTTCAAGTCTGTGAGGTGCCTATATGTACATTTAAACAGGTTTTGCAAGTTAGAAGAGAGAAGAGATCCACAGTCTTTGTTTTCTGCAAAAAAAACAGCTTTACCTGAAGCTAAAATAAGGCTTCAGCAGTCAGAGTCTCAGCTGTCTTTTCCCTGTTGAGCTGCAGTGGACAGATAGTAACACAAAGAGGCAAAAACTCAGACTCCCGAAGCCTCCTATTAGCTTCAGATAATGTTTGGAATAAATGTTTGCATGGAAGAGAGACTGTAGATTTTATCCCCCATCGCTTATATTTAACCCTAGAACACTAACGTCGGGTGATTTTCACCCACACAATTCTTGTTATGTGATTTTCATTGTGTTGCCATTGTCTGAGTTTCATGGGTCCTTGGGTAGCTTCAGGCTGCTTACTGATGTTATTAATTGTATGTTTGTTTCCCTCCTCCCATCTATGGTTTTTTCAAGAGGCATGCGTTCGGGTGATTTTCACCCGACTTTAGTGATAGAGAGTAACATATTTTACGGGTGGAATTTACCCGAATTGATAAAACTGCTTTTTATCAAGGATATTGTATTGGGTAAAATATACCCAACGTTAGTGATGGTGTGACTTATTTTAACGTTAGTGTTCTAGGGTTAAAGTGCATCAGGAGGATCTTCTAATGGCCAGAATGAACAGGAGGAAGGATTACAGCAAGCAAAACCTGTTTCGATGTTCATATGGGCACATGGCTACTCTTTTAAGACAGACACAAAAAAATGTGAACCTATCCTTTAAACTGCAATGTGAACCAGCAACATTTCCAGTAAGCGAACAAGCTGAAGGCTCAGCAAAGGAGCTGTTTGATAGTATGTTTTCACCAGCAGCACTTCTGAAGCTGTAGACTTGTGAAACTGTACGACGGGCAGCAACCAACCATATGCTGCTGATTATTGCCCTCACCTTTATGTAAGTTCATTTTGCTGATTAGTTGAGTAACATTTTGAAAGCAGGATCTTTACTTGTAAATTGAATGAATTTTTACTTTACTGCTGTTTTATCCACCACTCCAAAAATCTCACTGAATGTTTGGATCTGTCAAATAATATCTTCAAATAAACAACTTTAACATTTTTTGGGAGAAACCTGTATTTAGTATTTTCAATCTTTGTTCAATTTCACCTTCAAACATGCAACATTTCATTGATTTCATCATCTAGTCTTGTTTTAGACATTGTAAATTGCAAAGTTATTGACTTTAGTTTTTATTTTAGTTTGATTTTAGTTATTGCAATTATCACATTTGCGTTGGTAAAAGATTAAATCTGACGTAACAAGTGTCAACAAGTAAAAACCAAGTTGTGGAAAAGACAGCGTAGGTGTGAGTTTTATTATCATTATTATTATTATTTCAGATCTTATCTTTATGGTTTGTATGAACAGAAGACAGGGGTTTGGACTGTAAGATGGATATTTTCATATGGAAATTCAGCCTGGGTGTGGTGTCGACTGAAATGAACCACTACGTTCAGCAGGATTATTCACATAGTTTAGACTTGAATCAAAGGACTGATCACCTAATGCCAGGTTGGGACTCTATCATCTGATCATCTGATCAAATCTGAGACATGTTTCAAAGGGATTCCTACGTACAAGGTTTTACATTTACAGTATCTTATTTTGCCTTTCAGATCTCACAGTGACAATAATTTGAAATTGGTGGGAGAACATTGTTGCTCCACAAGTCCTCGTTATTATCAGATACCACTTACTGTGAACCAACCAGCTAAACCTCATCCTAAAAATGCTATTCCCCATAAACACGTGGTTAACGCTGTGAATCGTAAGAAAACAAAAACAATCTCATTACATTATGTTATTACATTGCCTTATTTATGTTATTTTGATTGGACTGTTAAGCTAAAACTGTGTGAGAATATTAAGTTATCAGCCCTTTTAAAAGTAGTATAATAGTGAAACAAAAGAGTAGCCTACAATTATGCAGTTTTAAACATCTTAAATTTTGTGATGCTCAAAAAACACATTATTGTCAATAAAAGCTACGTAGCAAAAGTTTTTTTTTCTTTTTTAAAAAAAGAGGACCTGCTCCCTGAGTAGCTATAAACGGCTCATTCTAAGGTAACGAAAACACAGCAATTATCATTCTCAGGTGATTATACACCAAAGAAAACATACTTATTAATACATATACTGTACCGTATACTGTATGTATACGAAATGTGTTTTCTCAGGAGGGTGGCTAGTGTGTCCCTTAGAGATAAGGTGAAGCTCAGCCATCCGTTAGGGACTCGGAGTAGAGCCGCTGCTCCTTTGCGTTGAAAGGAGCCAGTTGAGGCGGTTCAGGCATCTGGTAAAGATGTCCCCTGGGTGCCTCCCTAGGGAGGTGCTCCAGACACGACCAGCTGGGAGGAGGCCACGGAGAAGAACCAGGACTAGGTGGAAAGATTATATCTTAACACCAGCCTGGGAATACCTCGGGATCCCCAAGTCAGAGCTGGTTAATGTGGCCCGGGAAAGGGAGGTTTTGGGTCCCCTGCTGAAGCTGATACCCCCCCAACCCAACCCTGGATAAGCAGCTGATGATGATTGAGTCTATGTATACTGTTTCTGCTAATAAATCCCCTGTAATGCACTGTTCCTTTAACCTCTAAAGTGATTTGAAAGATGCCTAAAGTGTTGAGAGAGTATCATCAGTGATCACCAGTGTTGGAGGAAGTATTCAGATCCTTTACTGAAGTAAAACTACTTATGCCACTTATGCTACTTATGTGAAAGTACTCCACTACAAGTAAAAGTCCAGCATTCAAAACCGTACTTAAGCATAAGTATTAGCAGCAAAATTTCCAGTAAAAGTATCAAAGGTGAAAGTACTCATTCTGCAAAACAATGTTCCCCTTCAGTATGTTGTTGGGTAGTTTGATCTATAGCAATGCATCATATTCATTAATATCATTTGTAGCGTCACTGTCCCGTAAGAACTACGTATTTCTCAGCTTTTCATGAGCTCAGAAAAACAGCCCCTTTTTCAGCTTTGTGGCATTATCCAGCTGATCGAAGAGGATTGTTAAACAATTTATTTAGCTTAAGAAGAAGGGGCATTGCCTCGACACATAAAGGAACAATTCATCGTTGAGTTTATCTGAAAAATTTAAACTAAAAATCACCACATATGGACATGCATGATTTTCACTGGACAGAAAGAGTACGAAAAACTGTAATGTGAAAAGTAACTAAAGCCGTCAGACAAATGTAGTGGAGTAAAGAGTACAATGTTTTCCCCCCCGAGAGGTAGTCGAGTAGACGTATAAAGTTGCATTACATGGGAATACTCACGTAAAATACAAGTACCTCAACTTTGCCCAGAATTTCACAATCTGTACACATGAATTAGGGATCTTTCATGTCTGTGGTACTCAGAAGACATCTGTAATCGTGTACTTGTCAGGATTACTGACAGCGTTTTGTCAGCAGTGTTGACATAAGAAGGTTGCTGCTCAAAGTTCACAGCGGCATTCAACAGCTACAACAGTGCTAACAGTATCAGTGCAGCTCTCTCTTACATAAAAATGGAGGTAAAAAGAGTGTAAATCAGGGCAAAACTGTTGCAGCAGTTTATATCAACACCAACATTCACATATTGGAAAACTGTTAACTCACCCAGCCTTAGCAAACAATAACTGCCCCCTCTCGTCTTTGTGGATTTGTAGTTTCAGCCAGATTCTCTCACTCAGAGCTGTAACATCTGTCGACACCTGAGCCCATTATCCCTCGTGGATCTGTGCGCCTCACGCCCCCTCTACCCTCACAGTGAAGCACTTCGATTAGATTGACTGTCTAAATATGTATGAAAATGGTTGATGGGCTGGTTTCAGATTTTGGCAGCTAAGAATATCATCCTCATTCTCTGTGTGTGTGAAGGGGTGTGTGTGTTTGGCGCTGGTCCAGGCTAGCCCAGCAATAAGATATACAGAAAGAAAAACCTGCTGCAACAGGTTCCAAAACATCTACTGGGGCAGTCATTGGCAGCTGGCAGCGCTCTCTTCCTCCTTCCATCAGTCTTTCTTTGCCTGACTGAATGGTTACTTGTCTGAACGGGACATAAGATACACTACTGATCACAGCCAGTGGCAGACAGCGGGCACAGTGCCCTGGTTTCTGAGCTCGCCCATGGCAAAGGCTGTCTTAAATGTGATCTAGTTCCACTTTAACTGTTGCACCTTCAAACAAAACGTGTGCGCTAGCAAACCTAGGCAGAATAATTTGTGCATTTGAAGCATGCAAGCACACATGCAAAGTTACAGCGAGAGCACACTGAGCCAAAAGCACCAGCTACTCTTTTGACAGAAGCAGTGAATCTGCAAATTTCACTTTCTGATTTCTCCTGCCAATAGGAGTTAACATCATATCTAAAGGACATACCCACCAATCAGGCTCTTGTGGTCTGCAGGATGTGAAGTCAAAGTGGACCAGCGGGCAGCTCCTATGCATGCTTTAAGATGCTCCATGAGGATGCCTTTTCAAGCATTTCCTTTTTTCCTTAAACTTGAGCTCCTCTGTGAAACTTTTACAGTTACAGTATGAGGCTCAAAGAGTAAGGAAGGCAGAGAAATAAAGGAGAAAGTGAGAGAGGAGGAGTAGAGGTATGTTAATACAGGTAGATTCCTATCCTATCCTCACAATGAACCAGGAAAGCAGTTACAGTCTCAGCTCGCTGCTATACCTTCAATAAACTCTGTCCTCAGTGAGAGGGTGAGGCAGAATGACAGAGAGATATAGAGGATTAATTACAGATTGAATAAACTCGTGTTACAGTGCAAGGCCTCTGCAGAGCAAAGCTACTGCCGAGGGCTCTTTCTGCCAGAGATGGAGTTCTTGTGTGTAATGTGGGAACAGATTTCAGGGGGCACTTCAGTGAAAGTCTCATTGTCTTCTGGGAAATAATTGCTCCAGTGCTTGGTAGTTCTCAGTTGCTATATTATGTTCTGTAGAGCTAGTTATTTACCCTTTTATCATCTAAAAGCAATAAAGCTGTGTTTCTTTACACAGCTCTAATCATCACGTCAATTATTAAGAATTAAAATTTTTATAATCCCTGGCTGACCACAAGGGTTACATCCATTTATAGAGATACATCACGCAAAACTCACTTCATCACTTTTAGCTAACCATTTAAACTGTTTCTTCATCACACAAAGTAATCCTAACCCTAATGTTTGGTTAACTGTTTATGCATTACTTTTAACCGTCTGTTTCAAATGTTCAATGAGTAGACTTGTGCCATTTACCTTTTCTGTTATTTGCTTCCATTATATGGTGTGGTGTCGGTGTCCTGGTTGTGTCACTGTTGCCGCCGCCATTTTTTCTCTTCTGTGAAGTGTCTTATTTCACCCATAATGCATTGCACGACCAGCTAAGTGGGTCTTACATTAGCCACTCATTGGGGCGATTTATGCAACAAGTGTCTATAGCGAGACTGACTAAAAGTGTCCATTTTTCTGCGAGTGACTCATGGTGACAGGCAACTGTCATCAGAAGATGTACTCCTACATATTTTCTGCATGCGCTTTGAAATATTCTGCTGTATGCAAATCAGCACCTTGTCATCCAAGTTGGTTTTAGTTATGTTGACTCAGTATCTGCTTATTTATCTTTCCTAATCTATCTGGATCCAAAGGATTTAATAACGAAAGCCCAGGTATCACTATCGATATCAAGACTGAAAAAGTCAAATTGTTGCATACCTAGCTCTGTGGTCATTAAAGTGAAGGGGGAAGGGGACATATGGGTTATCTAGCTTAGCCTGCGGCCACTGTGATCCCTTCCCTGAAAAAGGATGGGCTGATGGACGAAATGAAATAACCATAACCTAACCTTACTTCAAAAGCAAAGACACCATTAACTTGGTGCCTTAACACAGTGCTTCTGACCTAGTTTAGTTTGTGACACTGTAAAATGAAGATTGGTCACAGTTTACACCCTGTGATATCAACAAGTGATGGCCATTTCAATTATGTGGTCACTTTTACTTGTCAGATCCTTTAATTTGAATACTTTTTTAATTTTTTAGGACCACACAATGTAAAATTACCCAGTAATTCAAAAGCACTAAGTCTGAAAATAATCAATATATTGTTTTGGTTTTAGCTGGCCGTACCTAATATATAGCGTATAAAAAAGTTTGGCAACTGCATGGTCCATTTTAATTGATTTTTAGTTTTAGTTTAATTTATTATTAGTTTAATAACTTCTTTAACTATTCTTGTGATTTTCTAAATTAAAAATAAATAAATCGTAAATCAGAGGGTGAGTGTAATATAAAGGGAAAAATCTAATGCCATGCATTATGTCATCAGAAGCTGTGATTTATGAGTGTCTTTTGAAAACTAAGAGGGAAACATTCAGAGTCCCAGAGGCAGCAAGCTTCATCACTGAATACTTCACTTTCTGGCTTCAGGGTGAGGTTATATAAATTCAGCACTCTGCCTGTCCCAGGAATACTTCATAATAAAATGTGCAGCTGTCTTCCCAAATGAATATTCTCAATATGTTATATTCACAATTACCATACCATTACCGATTCAGGTCCCTAATTAAAAAAACAGGTTCAGAAATGCTAAGTGCAGACAAGTGGTAAAGCTTTCCAGAGCATATGATCATTGCACATTATTATGCATCGTGCTGATTCATGTCTCACTTAAGAGCAGTTCTTGCACATGGTCAGTAACCTGAGACTTAAACCAAATACTAACAATCCACGCGAGGTTTTAGGCAGAAAATGTACTGTAGCATTAAACATCATATATCTATTTAAGTTAAAACCAACTGTGATTACAAAAAGACCAAAACTGCTGAAAATAAGACAAGACAGAAGATGTCATGACATAATATTGTCTTACCTCTGATAGCGGATATCCATTGCACCTTCATTAACTTTCATTACTGTGAGAACCAATACAACAAGAGTGATGGTTTTTCCTTTGAATGATGCCGTCTTTCAGTCTTTACCAGAAGAATGGCCGCTAGATTAAACTAAAATGTTTTGGATTTCATAACCGATAACTCTTGACCTCTTTGTACTGTAGTTTCACCTTTTAGAAAATCCCTTTAGCTTTTCACATACAGCAGATATACAGACCCCTGCCAGGGAGTTCAATGAAATGTTTTCAATCAGTTTGCTATACTTGATTTTTTGATTTTGTATTTCTCCCACACTGACCCTTTGGAGAGATTTGCCTTCTGTCCTCTTGGCTCTCTTTAAATCAATTGAGGACCCATTGGTCCTAATCCTATGGTAATGAGATTTGATCCCGTCATTATATTTAACGGTCTCAAAAAATACAGTGAACCCTTGATCCTGCACCTGCATCCTTTATTTTCTTTTAAGAAGAATATTCTGCTCAGTTTGAGTAACTACAGTATTTTCAAACTTGCATGAAGTACAGTGTGTATAATCTACTCAACTGTAAGTAACCACCTGAGAAAGTAAGCATAATTATGGTTCTCTATTTTGTCTCTATCTAATTACGGTTCTCTCTTTACTCCGATGTTACATCTCCTTGGTTGACAGTCAAGAATATTATTTATCTAGATGAACTGTACTCACTCAAGTTCAGTCAAAACATCAACAAAAGGTGCCCCAATGTTTCCAGTCAGCATGGGCAGCTGGTTTGTGAAGAGCACCACAATGTGAGGGAGAATATGAGATTGAAAAACTGCATAAAAGAACCTGTGTCAGCACTCAAGGACAACAGGCTGGAGTATAAAATACTAATTCACCTGCCAGCCCAGTCCTCCTGTGGTGGCATCCTATCAACAAGCAGACACTGTTCATCTGTGTTCTGATTTTCCCGAGTTCACATTCAAGGAGTTTCGGTGACATTAGCCCAACTAGGAAAGGTATTCAGCTGGAACATGGCCACGCCCCACGTGTTAATGGCAATGTTGATGGTTATGACTCCAACAAAGTTCAGAATGAATCCAGCTTTGGCCTGAAAAAAAAACAGAAAAATAATACAACATAAATAAACTAATACTTGGACCCCGGTATAAGGCAATACAGTGTTTTGTCACACAAAATCAGAGGAGGTATTAATTGCTGAGATACACATCGCATTTGCAGCTCAGTTTGCTGGAGCTTAGTTTCCATGGTAATATTTAGGATATTGTGTGTATGCAAATACTGTAGATAATAATGAAAAGAAAAATAAAAGATTAATATAAGCTGCTTATCTAAAAACTACATATGAACCTTTATTCAAAACACTGCATGCATGTTACATGCTCACTTATTGTTTCTGAAAGCTCTTACCATGTCTATGACTTTAAGGTTACCATAGGAGAAGGCGATGGCGTTGGGTGGAGTGGCCACGGGCAACATGAAAGCGAGCGAGGCAGAGATGGTGCAGGGAAACATGACGTAGAGTGGATGTATCTTGATGGCGGTGGCCTGGATGAAAAAATGAAAATGACATTCAACACGCATGTAAACAGGCAAATCTCTCTGGGCCCCAGCATGGAGGATGCCATGATGATGAGGGAAATGGCTAAGCTACCAACACAGCTAAAGTTCAATAATTAATGTGTTTAACCCATTCACAAAACAGAAATTTTAAAAACTATTTGTGGTTTACAGGGAGTTAGAAGTTGTAGCTATCTCTTGAGGAACAACAGTTTAAATGTCTTCCTACAAAATGTCACACTAGTCCTTTAAAGATTGAGAGGGTATGATGTCCTGTCTCACCATGGAGGCCAGTATTGGAAGAAAGAGCGTGGTGGTGGCGGTGTTGCTGGAACATTCGGTGAACATGGCCACCAGCAGACACAGCAGGATGCAGATGGCAAAAGGAGGGATGCTCTGCAGTGGTACGAGACTTTCTCCCAGCCACAAGGAAAGTCCAGATTTCTTTATGCAAGGTGGGAAAACACATCAGTGTCCAAACATTTATAGAAAGGATTATCCTCAGAAAGATGTGGACTTGATTAACAGTTTACCTCACTTCCATGTGCTAATGCAAAACCTCCTCCCAGAAGCAAAAGGATGTTCCAAGGCATCTTTTCATGGACGATGTCCCAACTAAGCAGAGGTGAAGGGGCCTCAGCAGGGGCGCCTGTTAGAACAAGGAGGCAAAGAAGACAAAAGTGAATCTTTAGAGCTTGAGTTTATTTTCAGCTGTTGGTTAGGATGGTCATAAATGACGTTTCTAAACTTATTATAGAAACGCCTTGCTTTTATCATCTACAGATAAGATGCTGGGACCATAAATGTGCTCCGTAAAGACAAAAGAAAATGTGACAGACAAGTAAGCCATCGATAATCCTAATTAAAATATGGTGTTGTATCTTGATTTATAGTTGTAAAATATTTTTTCCTCTTTTCCAAAGGTGAGAAATGGACTTTGGCCCCTCAAAGTCTGCCTCACACCATGTAAACCAAGTGTGTTAATCATTGTGTCACTCCTCTGTGTACAAAACACACTGCTTCTCCACTTTTTGACAAGTACCAAAGAACATACAGTATAGGCAGGAGCAGGATACGCTTAACTTAAGTTACCAAGGGAGAAAAAGGAAATTCATTGATACAACAGTAATTTGTCTAAAGGAAAAGTACAGCGCATACTGTTGTACAGGCTTGACCGTGGGGCTATCAGGCTACAACTCAAGAAGAAGTTGAGATAACGGCCATTAGAAAGCACTGAATCAGCAACATGACTTGTCATGGACAGCAAAGGTGATTGACTGTATCTTTGCTATTGTACACAAACAGAGAATGCTTATAATACTGCACTCCTATCTTCATGTAACAGACTTAACATGCCCCAAACACGAAATGTGATGCAACAATAAATGAGCTCTTCCCACTGTGCTGTCCAGACGTGCACAGATAGAGCCGGAAAGAGATCAAGTTCCTGTCTTCTTGCTTCAACATATAGTCTTAAAACCTGCTGATTTATGTATTTTTCATCACAGTTTTATCAATGTTGCTCAACAAATGACAGCATGAACATGAAAATAGACATACATAGACAAAATGGGCACCACGAGCAAGTAAACCCTTTTATGTTTAGATTTTCTGAATCGCAAAATGTGATCCTCCAAAAGGTGCAAAGGTCAAATTGTTTATACACCCTTTCATAGTCAGATATGTATACCAATTCAGCTGTTGCACAAACAAAATTATCAGAAATATGCCAGCTGACCTACCATCCTCGGACTTCCTGCAGCATCTGGGCAAACTGGACGGGATGCAGAAGAAGAGCGCTGACATTAATATGGCCACGGTGCCATCTGTGACGTACCTAATGAGACATGGATTTGAAATATTTGCATTTCATGTATTAAACTTACAAAAATACTAAATGAGGTTAGCATAGTGGTTAAAAGACAAAATAAAACAGCTACAGACTAGCTAGCACTCACGGGCCATTCCCTAGTAAACTGTTCATCTCTTCTCTTTCTAGGTGAGGATTCATGAAAAGCTGTGTGACACTTATTGGACTCACGGTTTGTCTTTGTTGAAGAGCACAGTGGCCCAGCCGGGTATGAACCCAGGCTCCCTGGTGAACCACAGAAGAACCAGCAAGGTGAAGATAATCAGCACACAACCCTCAGCGAAGCTCATCCTGCCCAACTTTCTGTGCTCGTCTTTGATTACCTGGTACGCCTCCCTGTCACCATCTTTCTTTGTGCCACATCCAAAGGACTTTCTCAAGCTGGAATAGCACAGTGCGATGATAAATAACTCTTGTTTTCATAATCTGGATGCTTTGGTTGAAATCATAAGATATAAGAGAAGAGAATGACTCCAGTCCATGAAACTTACTCAAAGCCTAAAAACATAAACTGCAGCCACAACCAAGACAAGGCGAGCATCAGCACCATGTTGGGGAATGAGAAGCCAAACCAGCTTGCAAAGTTTATTATGCCTCCATTACCTGGAAAGAGTCTGTTGATGATAAAAAAGAAAACACTGAGATCAGAAAACTGTAAAATCCCAATTATCAATATTACAATGCCAGTAAGTTGAATAAAAAATATCTTTTACAGCCGGGTGTGTTTTTCTTGTTTTGGCAGTCACTAAGCAGTTCGTAGTGTCACATTTTATGTAGATTTTGTTATTATTTATTTTAAAATGGAGAGCACCTGGCAACTACAAGAGTGATCCTACATGTTTAAAAAAGTAGTAATCCAGTAAACCACCTATGTGGAAGTGAGAACAAATTAGTCCACTGTAAATGTCTACTAAATGTTGCAGTTTGGAGTTTTGATCCCAGCTGTGTGCAAATGTAGGTTCACAATGAAATTCATTCTTATAACACTTGTGGACTGAAGATTAAGTGTGCTCACAATGTTTGTTGTTCACATCCAGTAATAATTAGGTGAATTAGCTTAACAGAGTTCTGAAGTCAACAGACTTTTATGATTCTATTGAACTAAACCGTTAACAGTCAGACCAGAAGACGAATCTGCATCCAGGAAAACTGCTCATATACTCTATGTGCGTGTGGTATGTGCAGGTCATACTCATCGATCTGGCCTTTCAGGATGACGTTGGGTGTGGTTCCAGTGAGGGTGGCTGTCCCACCGATGCTGGCAGCGTAACAGACACTCAGACTCATGCCTTTCGTCAGCTTCATATACTTCTCCTCCCTCTTCAGTCTGCGCTGCTCAGCCTCTGGACTTCTGTCACAAACCTCTGTGGGGACAAAGCAGAGTCCTTCAGCTTCAACAGACATCTTAATTACTGTGTCTTGAATGTAACATGAATTTACAGTTTGGGTTTCCGGATTTTGTAATTATTTAATTCAGTGACGACAAAGTTGCTAATGGATTTCGAGAGTTCTGTGAAAGTTTAGTTTGACTCAGATCTTGACAAAGGCAGCAGATAATTTTTGCTCCTATCTTGGGTGACTTAACCAAACTGCTTTGTGGCAGTACCGATTCCCCAGACCTCAGCTGATCAGTCTGACAACCAGTTCCCATCCACTTAATAATACAAAAAAATGCCTCCTCAATAACAATAAATGCCTATTCAATAATAAACAAATGCCCCTTTGATGATAAACAAATGAGGAAACTGAAAGTGTTTACTACTGTGTTAATGAAATAGACCAAAAGAAATGGGTATAAAGGGGTTGGTTCAAGTGAAAAATCAGCAAATTGAGAACAACAAAACAAAGCCTGCAGGCGCTAGACTATCATGAGGCAGGCAAGATCCTTGCACGAATAGCACCTAATCTGCCCTAATGCAGGTAAAGGTTGCAGGGTTGGTTTATGATTCATTTTAAAACTAACGTATTACTTACAAAACAAAGTAAAAAAAAAAAAAAAAAAAAAACCTACTTGATATAACATCATCTTCCTTCATTTCCTTGATGTCTTTGTGGTCATCGTTATCTGCACAACACCATTAAAACAGCAACATGAAAAAAATACCAACCAAAAAGTTCAGAAATATTCTCTTCAACAAGTAAAACTTAAAGTTTATAGAACAAAAAAGTCACACACACCCATGTTGATGGTGCTGTCCTTTGATTTGGGCTCTTTGCTCTCTTTGGCATCACCCATCTCGAATGCCTGGTTATCCTGACCATCCTTTGCAGCCGACAGGTTATAATCCCTCTCCTCAGCATTGGCCTCTGTGTCACACAGCTGCTGCAGCACAGCGTTGGCGATGGGCAGCATCATGGCTGTGGAGGCCGTGTTACTGATCCACATGGACAGGAAGGCTGTGGTGCTCATGAAACCGATCATCAAGCTGGAAATGATGCACAATAAATGATTTGATGGAAAGTTGAAGAAAGCAAGTAAAGAGAAAAACAAATGATATGACTTCATACACGATATGGCCAAAAGTACATCCATGTATATAAAGGGTAATGTTTCTTACAGAGATGGCTTCACCCCCACAATAAGCAGCACTTGAAGGGCGATCCTCCTGTGCAGGTTCCAGTGCTCGACAGCGATGGCCACCAGCAGCCCACCAATAAAGAGCATGTTGGAGTCTTTCAGATACTGGATACAAACCTAGATGAAGGAAGATTTAAAAAAGAGAGTAAGGAAATCCAAATCCCTGTCAAACTGCTTCAAAGAAAGAGTTTATTAAAATGTGTTCATACAGATGGAAATACCTCGCCTGATTCCATGATGCCCATCATGGGGAAGAGAATGACGGGCAGCAGGGCGGTCACAGCCAGGGGGATACACTCTGTACACCAGTACAGCGCCATGAGGATTATTACATAGCCACATTTTGCTTCCTGTAATGACAGACAATAACTGTGCTGCTTAATGGGTTTAATACACAGTATATACTGTGTGCTACACAGAAATCACATAAATGTCTCATGCACTTGACACATGTGTACAAGTGATGGCTACTTGAGAAAGAGAGACACTTGGTAAAGCCTATAAAAGAGCTACAACACACCATAAACTTCTTAACCTTGGCGAAACTACTATAATTCAGTTAGCGTGGTTAACCATTCTCCATTAACTGTAGTTAACATTTTGAGTAAATTCTTTTTGATGCTTTTATGTGATTGAACTGCAAATTTTCATCAACAAACATAATACATTTCTTAGTAGTTGTCTGGAACCAAACCACATGTCAAAATAACTGCTGCTCGATTTGTTTTAGCATGCATTGTTTTTAGCATGATAAAAATCAAAGACTAAAGAAAAGACATGAAAACTGTTATGATAATTCCCTGTGTTTAATTGCTTTTTTTGCTGAAAAAAACTCATCTCCTTTAAACTGAATGAAGTGTGACAAGTTGAAAAGGAACAAAGGATTGTGGCCTTTGATTTAATGGGAATGACTGAGCACCTGAACATGATCCCATTTTTCAATTTATCATAGACAAAGAAGATGGGCCAAAGGGTCACTGAGGGAGGCCTCTGCTGGACATGTTGCAGCTAAGAAGACAATGTAAAGCAACAAATCCTTTTCCAAACCTTTCGGATTACCATTTTCATTTTGTTGGAGTGGATTCACAAAATTTGCCTACAGATGTGGATATAGTACTATATATGGAACTCAGTCTCTCTCAAATATACTTTGTGGATTGAAAAAAAATAAACTAGACAGGACAGAACTTGTAGTATAAGTATAATCAGTTTCTGAGTGAAATTCTATTAATATAACCTTCTTAATGAATTGCATGTTAATATGTATTAGAAAACACTGTATAATGTTTTGTTCTAGTACATCAATCACAAGTTCAATGAAAGATTTAAGTTTTAGTCTCTGTTGTCTCCAGCATCACCAACATATCGTGTGTGATCGCCCTCCTGAATACTTCACTAGCTGTCTAACACTTGTTTAATGAGCCTCTGCTCTCCTGACTCCTGAGTAGGTGGAATGACATTTTCAATCACTTTCATTACTAGTCATGGTCAGGCCTTATTTGCCTCATTAACATCTAAACACATTGGTTTCAAATGACTCCTCTCTCCAATATCATCCTCTACCACCAGGACAGTCTTTCCGACAACTTCTCTTATGCATCATGCAAAGTCATTTTTACAACAGTTTTATTACATATAAGGTCAGGGCAATGTGGCATTTAAACTACTGACATTGCTCTTGGATTTTGTAATGGAAATTCATCTGATCGTGCCCAGTGTAATCATGTTAACTTCCCTTCTGTTTGATCATGCTGAATCCTGTACAATGCAACCTTTGAATGACTCGGCCTGATTTCCTAAACTAAAGGCACTGCTACCTACCTGGCTATCATAAGAAGATCACCATGAAGTAACAAAGGCATGCAAGATATTAACTAAGAACAAGAGGGGGTGACCAAGCCAAGGTATAAAAAGGAAGAACAGCTTCCCATCAGGGTGCACATTTCAACCAAACCCTTATCTTGTGTGTCATGCTCTGAGCATTAAAGCAGGACAATACTGGAAGAGCTGTTGGTCTCGTTCCTCATTGTGAGTGTGGGATTACAAAATTGCCACAACAATTTTAATCTTAAAAACCACTGTTGCAGCAGAGGATATGTTGCTAAAATACTAATAAAAGAACAACTGAGGTTATGGTGAGCTGGACCTTTGCAGTGAAAATCAATATCATAGGCAAGAGTTGAAATTGAGTTCAGCATAATAATCAACCAGCATCTACAGTGATCATACTGGTTAGCTGGCAGCTCACCTGAGCACTGCAGTGGTGGAGTTTACATAAAAGCGCTACAGACACAAAGGATTTGCTGGTGCCAAAACTACTTTGTGGCATTCAGAGAGACTCTGGTTGAAGATCTGAAGAATCTACAGTACTGACAGACTTCACTACTCACACTGGTGATGGAACTTACTATAAACCTGGAGCTCAGTGGTGTTTTGCTGAGCAGCTACAGTATAGTATTCGTGTATTGGTCATAATGATACATGAGGTAGTTCATAAGTGGTTTAGGTATCAGAACACCTTTGGCCAAAGGTCAGAGATGATATAAAATACCTGGAAAAGTCCTATCATCAGATCTGTTTTTTGATTTTTGACCTGTGGCTGTATGTTTTGGTAAATGAAGCAGACAGATCTAACCTAAATTAGTCATTAACAACCCTAGCTGAGTAGTGGGGGTGGTTAATAGATGTTATAAGAGATACGTGCTCTACAAACAAATATATGCCATATTGAGCAAATTAAACTCAAATAGCAACAATACTACAACACAAGTGATTTTGTTTACTCCATCCACAGATGATCACTAAACTGCAGCATGTGGTAGTACTGCCTACTTGTTGGACTCTGCCTTTAATTGCACACATTACAGTATTTTGCATTTTGAACCCACACTTGATATGATTTGAAGGAATGTGAGCTGGCTTTCTAGCTAACCTTGGCATTGCAGAAGTTTTGTGACAAGCGTTGATAATTTACATGACATGTCAAATAACGGTGCACCTCAATACGTGAAAGGTGTATATACAAACCTACTGACATGTTCAGCAACATTTTAGGACTTAGGAGCTTCATAGTGGTGGTTTAATGTGTGTATTGTACTGTGTTGGACTAATACACCTTATGCAATTAGACAAGGCACCCCTATTCAACATGTCTGAAGTCTAAAATATGTCTGCAGATATGTCCTACGACAGAAAAACATGCATACACATTTTCTTACCGGAGTCGGGATGATCAGGGGCAGAGGCAGAAGTAAAAGAGGTGTCAGAATTATCACAATGTAGTTCCTATACCTCCACAGCCATGTAAGAAAGCCAGCCATGATCCACAAGGTGGGATGGACATCCAAAGTATTGAAGAGAGAGAGAAAAAAAACAATAATTAGAGACACCACCGCACTATCTAAGAGGCAGTAAAAGACAGTCACATTATATAGAGCAGCATATACAGTATGTCACCCTGTAAAAAAGATTAAAAATTAACTTTAGAGTGAGGGGCCTGCATGTACATGGTGTGTTAAGAAGGAGGTAGATAAGGTAGCACTCACCTATGGTAGTAAGATGCGACAGCTGCTTTGTCTGTCAGGTGGACAAAAAAAATGTGATTGATGATGAATTAGTTTGTAAGTAAGTTGTCAAGTGAACAAGACATATGGCATTAATTCATGAAATGACATGTTGTATCTTAAGATGTTTAACCCCAAAATAAACCAATTAAAATCCTAAACCCTGTATATGAATGGTGTTTTCCATGTCTTGTAGAAAGAGCAGGAAAGGCCAATCTATAAAAAACAAAGTTGCAATAGATAACCGGGTCGATGGCCTTGTAAATAAGTTGTGTGGGCGTTTACTTAGAAAAAAACAATGCCATGATTCCAATGAAACGTGTGTCAGAGGCTGAAATGTTGACAAACCAGATCATCCTCCCACTGCGGGTTCATGTGTGAAGTGTGATAATGTTAAAAGGTTACAGAGGAGAGAGTGATGATTGATGCTTTACTGCTTGAGGCAACCATGAGTTTGTACACAATTATGGCCAAAGTCCCCGACGGTTACTGCACAAGGACAAATACTTTCAGAGATGAAAAAAAAAACAAAAACAAGTAAATAATCAGAGTTTAAGTTTGCATTTATATTTGGACATATTCCTCTTAGAGAGTCAGAAAAAGTTCTAATTAATTTTTTGAAATGTGTAAATGTGACTAAAACAAATAAGAAATGTGTTTACTTAGGAGGGCCTGTGGGTTGTGACATATGAACCCTGCTTAGGGATCGGACAAAACGGGTGTTTAGGGGTTGAAGTGTGGGTCAGAGATTCAGAGAGTTTGATATAAATAAGGAATGAGACAATATACACACATCAAATATTGTAAAAGGTCTGCCTGTGCAAACTTTTAGGACCGATCATTTATATTGTATATATCATCAACTACAACTAACGATGATAATATTGTATTTTGGTTGAAGTTTACTTATTTCTCTAGTGCATCCTTTACATGATATACTGTGCACATTATTTTTAAAGGTTATGTGTAAGCTAAGATAATTGCTTTTCACACATCGGCTTTGAGGAGGAAAGATTTACTGTTTATTTAAGTAGATACTTAGATCAGGGCAGACTCTTAAACTGCTAATGAAAATCAAACTTGGTTAGGTAAGTGGAAGATTATTATACACAAAAGAAAATAACCCATCTATTAACAAAGTTAGTATCTAAAAACAACACTTGTGCCAAGAACCACGATGCACTAGTTTCATGCCAACAGTAGAAGGGTGTGTTCATGTTAGTAATTCAAGTGTCATTATGTTCTGGGGAGAAGAAAGAAGAACAATTAGCCTTTAACTTAACTCAGAATCAGACCTTGAGGTATATAGAGCTAGTTTACTGTAGTCTGCCAAATATGCCTTCCTCCCAAATTAATCAAAATAACATGTTAAATTAATTTCCCCTTTACATCTGGTTGGAATTGGTTATGCATTATTAACAGAGAAGACTACTGAAAGCATAGTTTCTGTATAGTTTCAAGTAAAGTGAGAGAGTTTAGAAGCAGAGGTTTTCCTGGGGTTCGCCATCTCTACACTGCACTTGACTCCCATATTTATGTTCATTCAAATGTCTGAATAGCAAGGATTTAACACCAGTAATCCAATTTGGTGACATGCAGTAGTGGAAGAAGTACTCAGATCTTGTGCGACAGTAAAAGTGGCAATACTACTATGAGGAAATACTCTGTTACAATTAAAAGTCCAAAGTAAAAATACAAAAATATTAGCATATAAATATACATAAAGTACCAAACGCAAAAGTACTCATTATGCAGAACAATGTATATTATTGGACTACACTTATTGATGCATTAAGGTGTTGACGTTGCAGCTGGCAAATGTAGAGCTAATTTTAATGAATTTATATACTGCTGGCTAGTTTAATCTATAATAGTACGGCAGCATTTGCATGTTTATATTTTGTATTAATAATATGAATCTGCAAAGTAAGTAAAGCTGTCGGATAAATGCAGTGGAGTAAAATGTATAATATTTCGCTCTGGGATGTAGTGGAGTAAAAGTATAGTCGCAGAAAAATGAAAATACTCAAAATTGTACTTAAGTACAGTACTTGACTACATGTAGTTGCTTTCTAGCACTGAGTACATGTTAGTGTTTTTCAAAGCATCATTTACTACTTCTGTAGTAAATTAATTAAATAAATTAAATAATTGTTAAATATTTCATAGTGTTTTTGATACCTTCATGTTCTTCATTAGATCATACTGGGATGTTTGCTGAAGATGGCTGACTTTGGCACAGCTCTACCTCGAGAGATTTCCACCAGCAGCCACTGGTTTCACAACAAAAACAAAAGATCTTTAAATACATTTACAAAATTGACTATCAAAACATGCTTTGCCATGTCTGTCCTGTCATTCCTGTCCATGTGCATGATATTTATCAAGTTATACACATTTTATAGGCTACAATGATTTATTCTATTGCTAGTGTGTCTTTTAAAATGTCTAACCAGGGACTGCAGGTGTTAAAGAAAGGAAACTTATACAACTTTGGACTTTTTACATTTTTTCCTATTGATCAATGATCAAATAAACCAATACAATTAACTTTAACCCCTACTTGTGTGTTCACAGTTAGAGCTTACAGGCCCCTAAATGGCTCAAGACATAAATAAATAGTTAAACACTTCGTGGATAGCAAATAGGTGGATTCCAGTGTTTTTAAGACTGTAAATTGGGCTATTTTGGGACATCAAGGGAGACTTTGAAGCAGCATTTAGAGCTAGACCTTCCCTGGACTCATGACCTTAGTATGTCACATTTAACCTTGTAGTGGTTAGTTGATAGGAGATGAAGATGAGGGTAGCTACATAATCAAAAATGTAGTTCACCTCTTTGTCCAGATGGGGTTGCTGAGTTCCCGCTTTATAGTGCCTCAGTATCGCTTCCTTCATTCAGCTGAGCTGGTACATAAGTTGCTCGTTTTACTTTCACCTACCAGAAACACCAGCAGCGTCAACAAACGAGCGTTAGCACCATAAGCTACTTAGCTAAACAGCTAGCTAGCTAACGTAACAGAAAGGGGTTACGTTAGAGAGCAACTTCATGTTTCGCTAAGGTTCAGATACTCTGAAAACAAAGTAGGTGAACTTAGCACAGTTGATGTTTACTCGACATGAACGAGCCGGACACCGAGGCGATTCTCCCCGGCGATGTCCTCACCGCCGCTGACGATGAAACCAACGGCTCTTGCGGACCCATAGAGGCGGATGTACCGACTGCCGGCTTCGTCCGACCACCGTTTACATGCTCGCTGCCAGTTTCCGTGGAGCCGGTGTTGTTCCTCTCCACGTTCTCCCTGGCCCTGCAGGCGCCTCTGTCCACCCAGTATCTGTGGGACCGCATCAGCGAGGACCTCGGCTACAACGGCTCCAAGACGTCGGAGTGCAGCAATGGCTCCGCGCCCCCCGACCCTCTTCAGACGGTTAAGGGTTTACTTACATTCACAGTACTCAGTGTCACACCTCAGCAGGCTGTTGCCGTTAGCCAGACGTCTCGTTTAGCTACGTGCCTTGTTCAACGGCATCTCCATAATAGTAGCTGTTAGCAGCAAACCGGTTTTGTTAGCAGGGCAGCTAACAGGCCAAGTTCCTCTGATAGCCAAAGCCGGTGCCAGGTACGCAAATTAGATACAGACAGGTACAGGTGTGGTTCATTAATGGTGCGTTCAAGGCGGTCGTGTTTACATTGTGTACGTTTTGGGCCCATGTGAACGCCCCCCTCGTGTTGCATTCAGGACCCCGTAAGCGGAAAGTTCCTGAAAGCTCCGAGTTCATGACTTGACGTTGTTTGTTGACGTTGTGAGAAATGGTGGAGCCCATGGAAGTTCATTTATCGGTGCATAATAAGTTAATATTGTACAGTATACTGTAATTTTAGTGATATGTTGTTTTTCTTGGTAAATGTATTATGTCAGAGGAAAATGTTGATATTCTCAACAACTTCATCTTTCTCCTCTGTCATTATGCCGTAGCTTTTCCTTCGTTATGTTACCCACTTGTTACCTTGCTAAACTGTTAGCCTTTATGGCTTCTAGACTCGGACAGTAATGTAAAGTAGTAAAGTAAAGTAATATTATCGTTGCTTGGCAGCGGTGTTCCTCACCACTTAAGCACTTGAACGCAACGCAGATCGTGTTTACGATTTACGTGAAGGCACCACTAGTTACAGGAGCTATAGACAAACTATTTAAGCACCTTGTGAAATAGACTAAAGTCTGAAGTAAAGGCATCATAATTACAAACACTACAGGGCCAACAGGCTGAATTTCATTTATTGGTTTATTAAGAGGAACTGTGTCAAAATGCAGTTTTTCCTCTGTAGACCCAGGACAAGTGCTACTTACTGTAGTCTCCCTTAAAAGGAAAAAAAATGAGTAAAGTTAAAACATATATTGAAATAGTTGCATGCAAAGCAATAACAATATTAGAAATATGTACTATAAAATATGTCATTGTGTTACATTAGAAGCCAATAAACATGCAACACAAAAGCATACAATACACAGAGAAATAGCAGCACATAGAAGCGAGGGCTGTCGATCAAATGAAATATTTAATGTGCGATTAATCACACATTTTGCGTCTGTTCAAAATGTATCTGAAAGGGGGATTTGTCAGGTATTTGATACTCAACAACATGGGAGTGGACAATATCCTTGCTTTATACAAGTGTATATACATGCATTAATTCATTCATTCTCTGTAACCACTTATCCTATTCAGGATCAGGGAGGAGGCTGGATCCGATCCCAGCTGACGCTGGGCAAAGGCAGGTCTGCAGTCTATCACAGTTTAGAGTCAACAGTTAACTTCAGCTATGGGAGGAAGCCTGGAGAGAAGGCACGCTAACACAGAGAACATGCAAACTCCACATAGAAAGAAATAGTCTGAACTCCAACCCTCCTAACCACTGCGCCACTGTGCAACCCTTATATATATATATATATTTATTATTGTAAATCAATTAACAACACAAAACAATGACAAATATGGCCCAGAAACCCCCACAGGTACTGCATGTAGCATAAAAATATGCTAAAATCATAACATGGCAAAGACAAGCCATTGTTACTCTAGCTTTAAAACCAAGCAATGTACCACCTCAGAAAGACCGATTGCATTAAAGAAATTAGTGGTGTTAAATTGAATTTGTATTAACACAGTATCATTGCATTAACTTTGACAGCCCTAATAAAAACATAAATCACTCTGGCACAGTAAAAGCAAGGTCACAGTGAAAGACGTGACTGTAGGTACATTTAGAAGCATTTTTTCAAAACAAAAGATGATGAAAGAGGCAAAATCATCAGTGTGCCTAAAATGCAGGACAGGTGCATAGATTAAAATAAAGAACTGCAATTCTTTTAGAGCAGTTACAAAAAGAGGAACAGTAGTCACAAGTTGAAACTAAGCTACAGGGAAATGATGAACATGCTTTATAAATGAGAAGCAGCAGTAGTGGTTTGATAGATCAGCAGTTTTCATTCCTTTTCACCAGAGCCTTGACAATATGTTACACACATCTAGTTAAGTACAACATTACACCTAGGATGTAAGGTAAATGTGCATAATGGGAAGGATAGGGGGCCAAGCAGTAACAACTGGAGTGTCTAAAACTCCTGTTTGCTGATAAATGTGGTTGGTTTGTTAATTGTTTTTGTGCAGGAGGTGGAAACCCTGACAGCCCACTGGAACCTGTACATCAGTCTTGGCGGCTTTGCTGTAGGCCTGTTGGTGGTTCCTCTCCTGGGCTCTTGGAGCGACTTGGCAGGTCGCAGACCTGTCCTTATCCTCCCCAACCTTGGCCTGGCCCTCCAAGCGGTGGTTTACATCATGGTGATGTACCTGAAGCTGCCTGTGGTCTACTTTCTAGTGGGCAGGCTTCTGAGTGGCCTTTCAGGGGATTTCAATGCCATCCTGGCAGGCTGCTTTGCATATGTGGCTGATACCAGCGACAGAAGTTCCCGCACAATCAGGGTGGCGATCTTAGAGGCTTGTCTGGGCCTTTCGGGGATGCTAGCAAGCATCATCGGAGGGCAGTGGCGGCGAGCACAAGGGTAAGAAATGTGTACCAGTGCACTTTGCTCAAAGTCTTTGCTATCTGAATTGTAATCATTGCCATTACATATTATATATGCCTGTATTTAGGTACATCAACCCATTCTGGCTGGTCCTGGCCACTAACTTGGCGTCTGCCCTGTACGTTTACCTGTTTGTCCGTGAGTCTGTCCTGCCAGACCCAAGTGCCAAGCTCCTCACATTTCGCCACCATAAAGCTGTCTGGCGCCTCTACTCGACAGGAGGCAGCACTACTGAGGTGGGTAGAAGATATCACAGATGCAAACTGTGGCTTTACACGCTGTGTTTCTTCCTGGTGGTGGCTGTACACTCTGGCAGCAGGGAGTTGTATGTGTTGTATGAGCTGAGCTCACCGCTGTGCTGGGGGCCGGCCCTCATCGGCTACGGATCAGCAGCTTACCACCTGGCCTACCTGAGCAGTCTGCTGGGGCTGAAGGTCATGCAGTGCTGCATGGAGGACTCCTGGGTGGCTCTCATGGGTCTGGCCTCCAATATCATCGGACTGGTGGTCTTCTCTGTGGCTAACACCACCCAGCTCATGTTCGCAGGTGAGAGAATCTGGAGCGAGTTAGTGACCTCCAGATGTTTTCTAAAAAATTAAACAGATGTGTTTTTTTCATTTGGGTGGTTGACTTGTCTAAAAGGTTTTCTAGTCATAAACAAAAGTAAAATCAGGATACTACCATGAGAGTAGGAATCAAGGTCTGATAAAGCACCGAAATCAGTATTTATCCAAGCATTATTAATGCATGAGGACATATAACTTACATATCCATTTAATGACTTTACACTTAAATTTAATATATCCTTTTTACTTTCACTACCCTCCTTTATTTGTCTGTGGCTCTCCAAGCTCTCTTGAAAGATTTAGAAAACATGCACACATTTTTCAGCCACAGGTGAAAATAATCTCATATTTTCAAGCGGCTCAGCAAGTGACAGACTGAACAGGCAAATTTGAATACCAGGCAATAAAAACATTCTCTGCTTGTAGCCTGTCAGAATAAGAAACATCATGCACAAATGTTGTAGTGAGGATTTCAGACAGTTTAAAGTAGTTTGCACAGTAACGTATGGACCATCTTATGATCGTAAGAGAACATACAAGAAGAATCCATGCATGCAAATGCAGAAATGTAATTTAAAATATTAGCAATGGAGACTATGTGTTAATGTGGTGTCACTGTGTTTCACAATGAACACTGTAACTCTTTAGCCGATGCTTAAGTTCAGTGTGTTGATTTGTTTGTCTCCAGGTTATGGTCTGAGTTTCCTCTTCGTGGCTGTGACGCCTGTTATCAGATCAAAGCTGTCCAAGTTGGTGGGCCCATCAGAACAAGGTGAGTCAGTGAACATGTACAAAATATTACATGTGTTTTAAACACAATATTTTGAACACAAAAAACAGAAATTATATCAAAATGAGAGGAAATGAGGGCTAGCTCAGAGTGGTCAGTGAATTTAGATCAGTATTATAATGCTACAGTGCAGTTTTACATTGAAGCACATGTCCCTTTGTCATTAGGGGCTGCTTGTGTTGTATACATAATTGTGTGTTTGTACCAGTGGGCAACGTCTGAAGCCATTGCAGAAGTGCCTTAAACTTTCTAAAGGTCCAGACACATCAAGCCCACATCAAAGAACTACTTGTTGCGTTGCCTCATGTCGCCTCTGTCTTGGCCGACAAGCTGCATTCGAAGACACAGCAAAGACTACAGACTTCTGCACCTGTGTGAGAGGAAATAACTCTCCACACCAGCAGGTCGCAGTAGTCTGTGTCTGCCATTTAAAAAGGGAAAGCGGAAGACAGAGGACAGCAGATATACAAGGCGTTGTTATGACACATACATAAAACAAAGCAGTGTTTGCAGACCATTGTCACACCACTCTCAGTCACTCCTCACTTCAGTTTCTCATCTCGTGCACTGATTCGTTTAAGCTGAACATCCAATCAGAGTGATTTCTCTCACCGACGAACTCCGCTGCCGATTCAACATGCTGAATCAGCCAAAAAACTTCCAACATGGGCAGAGTAGAGCCGACGCTGCGGGACACACCACAAAAACTAGACTAAACTAGCCCCAAACTGTAACAGCCAGCAGGGGGCGACTCCTCTGGTTGCAAAAAAGAAATCAGATTGTATAGAAGTCTGTGAGAAAATGAGCCTACTTCTCACTTGATTTATTATATTAGTAAACATTGTTAGCAGAGTTTGGTTGTATCTCTCGTGTCACTTCTGGTTGCAAAAAGCCAAGATTGCGTTAGCCAAAAACCAAGATGGCGACAGCCAAAATGCAGAACTCGAGGCTTCAAAACAGCAGTCCACAATCCAATGGGTGATGTCACGGCGACTATGTCCACTTCTTATATACAGTCTATGGTTTGCACTTTCTCCCAGGTTCCCTGTTTGCCTCTGTAGCCTGTGTGGAGAGCTTATGTTATCTGGTGGCAAGTAGCGTCTTCAACTCCCTGTACCCGGCCACGCTGCACTTCATGAAGGGGTTCTCCTTCCTTTTTGCTGCCATCATCCTCCTAATCCCAGGTGGAATAATAGGGTGAGTGCTCTCTTGCCTCATTGTCCTAATTGAACTTATTTCTTCTTAATGAATTGTAGGTACAAATGCAAGAACTTTGTAGTGCTTTACAAAATATGAATTAATGTTTGTCTTTCTAGGACCCTGCAATGTTTAGACCAGAGGAGAGAACACAGAGAGTCCACTGCATGCTGACCTAAAGAGAGTTAAAGTTCATCCTGGTGTCAGTCCATAAGGTGGGCAGCTCTGACGCAGAGACATCCATCATGTCCATCTGTGGTGCTGGGAGAGACTTTTGATGTCAACACAGTGATGGGGCAGCTGACTGTTGTGGGATTATCCAAGTCACACCAAAATGATCAAGACCAGAGGATGACGACTCAACCTCCTGACTTACATCATGTCTTAATAATTAGACAGCGGAGGATGGGGCTTTATCAAATCTTTGCTGGCCCTAAATATTAAACACATTCTTCTGATGTTTCATTATGTGACGGTCACACAAATGTTGGAAAGAACAAGGTTCGATAGATGCTTTTATTTTGTGATTTGATGCCAAAGAATGTGCCTTACGTCTCCATTTTGAGTGTATTTATTCAGTAGCTCTAATGGCACGCTACAGGTTAAGGTGCAAACCGTAACAGGAAATTCCACCGTTGTTCTAGTGTGTTCACAGAGGATCAAAAAGGGAAGTAACTGATATAATCTAGTTTTGATTTTAGAAGTGTTGTATATTTTCAAATATTAATTTAGATCACACAGAATGAGTGACGATTAGGGTCTTTTACTTAAAGATATGTTATTTGTTTGATAATGAACCACCTTGAACTAATTACTAATTTGTAACAAATACAAATTGGGAACCATACCTACACTACACTATACAAGTCTACTCCATTTTCATCCATATACATCTCTGTGCAATGGTCAAAAGTACTTAAGTATTTTTCTTCTACTGCACTGCGATTCAGAGGCAAATATTGTATTTTTTACTTCTCACTTCTTACATGAGTTTTTATTTTGGCCCATGTCCCATCCGCTAACGTTGAGGAAGCGGGCATTATGACCTATACTGCAGCCAGCCACCAGGGGGTGAGCCAGATGTGGCTTCACTTTTGGGTAGCTGTCATGTCGTCCATCTTCATATACAGTCCATGGTTAAGATAAAACTTACTCAATTGCCACAAGCTACCCAAGAGTACATTAAATATTTTAAATGAGCCACCTTTGTCAAATGTGAAGTACACAGTAATGTGTCAATCACTATAATCCATAAAACTAGTATACTAATAATAATAATAGTACTTTTACTTTTGGTATTTTTTTTCTAGTTAAGATTATTTTTACATGTGGTATTGCTACTTTGAGTAACAGATCTAAATCTGTTCTCTGTAGAACCCTCAAACAGTGAAGTACCTGAGATTCATGGTACACACTATGCAGATGGATTATCTGTGCAAAAATGCGTCTACACCCAACTATCAGCGATCCACAGCAAAGAGAGTGAAACTGTCGCAGCAGCAGCCAGAGGATAATGAGTTGACCCTCCTCCCTCCCCCTGTAGTCTAAACTCACTGAGGAGCCCCCCCACCACCACCACCAGCACCACAAACAACACTGGATAGTCCCCAAGCACAGCCCCACCGCCAGCACACACACAGGGGTCAGCTCCTTAGATGCACAGTGAGGGAACAAGAGCTGCCAGATCAGCTTTAAAATCCACAAAGGGAAGTTTAGAGGTTAAATGAAGAAGCTGCTGCAAATTGATCAGCAACAACAACCTGACCCACAAAACTGCCTCTTTGTCGCAACCAGTTGTGCAATATTTAGAAATTGCAATCATTTTACTTATTGGAATAAAACGGGGTCAATTTGGATAGTTTGTAATAAACACGGTTAAATATGTCTCTGTTTACATGTCACGTGATAATGTGAAGTTCAAATGATTTCACTGTGATGTTTCAAATAAAGGGACCAAATTATGACAATAAAAATGAAATCCTGTGTTACTATTTGAAAAAGGTTAACGACAATTACATGTTTAATGAATGCTGCAAGGAGGACGTTAAGGGCAAAAGATATTAAAGCATGATCAGATAAAAGCCCTGCAGGACAGCAGTTTCATTTCGGCTATATTAATACAATTTTAATATTATAATTCTATAATATAATATTTTCTTATATTTCACCAGCGTCACTGTATCTTGTATATTGCTGGATTTTTTGTTTTTACTTTACTGCTTCTACTAAATACACTGTGGGAATAAAGATAAAATATGAATTGCAAAGTGGACACATAATTATTTATCAGACAACGCAGTGAATAATACCTCGTCAGCAGTATTAAATGATAGTTTAATGTATTACACTATGTTGTAACGGCAGTCTACAAGACACTCTTTAACACAGATTGAGTCATTTTCAAGGAGTCAGTGATGCATTTTTTTTAAATTCATCTTATACATCAATTCAAGTTAATTATACAGAAGGGAGGAATTGTTTAATACTACATGGGTATTCGTTGTTGCCTGTACACTCCTTAGATGTGTATTTGGTTAAATCAGGGGTGCAGTTATACAGCATGTAGCTCGTTTGTTTCTGTACAATATGTCATGCCTCCAGCTTAGATTATGTCGCTCATCATGAACAATTCAATGCATCTTTTCTGTTACAACCCAAACATAAAAACACACAGGTCAGTAAAATTAAGAACTGCTTTGGTCCAATGAATGTTCAGTATACGCTTTAAACAAAAGATGATCTTTTGTGATTAGCGGATGCTTCATAAATTGTTATTGATGGTTTTGCTGGGATGCCAATGACGGCTGATCTATCACAGTCATTTTCCTGAGAGACAGAAGGCGTATATACTGTACCTGATTAAACATATACAGCAGTATGAGGGTACTATCATTAAAGGCTTACAGTTCATTATATACAATCTCTACTGTTTGCCATATAATAGGTCTATTTAAATTAGGCCTTAGTGTGAGCACGTAAGCTCAACACAATCAAATTCACATGCATTTGGGCAGAGCGGGGAAAGCTGCCGACTTGTTCGCCGTAGGCCCAGTGGAATTTGGCATCATTTAAAGTTATTATAGCTGAGATCAGTTTATTTCTTTTTCTGCCCTTTGGAGGCATCTGGGCCATCTATTTGGTCTTCGTGTCCTTTCAGGAAGCGAAGGATCTTCTCGATAGACGCCTCCTGATATTCATGGGACCATCTGTGTCAAGAAAAAGGAAACAGGCATTTGATGACGTGCATAACGAAGGCTGTCAACCAAAGAAATTCTTAGTCGACTAACACATGATTTTTTCAACTAATCGGTTAGCTGATCACAAAAATCAGATCTGTGAGTTTCTTCACAATCACACAAAAGCACCACTTTATATCTTGTGTTTACCAGAGATGTGCCCATAAGTTTCTTGGAAATAAGTCAATCAGCTGAAAAAAAATGAAAAAATGACTAAAGAAATCTTAGTCTGAATCATAGCACCTGCACTTTATGATCTACTTATCGGTCTAATTTACTTTGATCAGAATATTTTTACATTTTTACTTGCTTTTACTGCCAAGAGCTGCTAAAATGTTTTTCGTTGTTTTTCCATGACAAAGTCTAAGTTCTCTAAAGACCAAAACAACCGATTAGTAGATTAATAGACTAGGAGGGGGCAGTCCCGAAATCACTTCTCTAATGGATGTTTTATAAATCTGCTAAACACCAGGCACAAAAAATAAAAAGATAACCCTTGTATTCGTAAATCATTCATTAAAGAAATAAGAGGCTGAATAATGTTGACATTAAACTGTATAATTTTCACACAACCACAAATCAAACTAAATAAGGTCTTAAACATGTCGATTAATTATTGTTTACTGTCCCAGCACCGTACAGCCATGTGGTGAGTGAAAATGTGCTGTCCCAGTTACACAGATAAGCTAACCAATAACAACAGTTGAGTTTTTCGAGGATAGTTACTCACTTGATGCCATTGAAGTTGAGAATTGCTCTCATGTCCTCCGGCAGAGACATGGGGTCGGGCCACATGAAGTTATCTGTGACAGGAACTATGTTCTTCTTACCAGCCAAGGCTGTTACTATCTCCTGCAAGATTAATGAGGATCCCTTTAAGTCTATGAAATATTAAAATGCCCCAAACCATGTAACAGCACAGATGTAAAACATCATCTCACCCCTTGTTTTATGTATGGGGATACATATTTAAACTGATAGCTCAGACAGGGAATATGAATGTGACTAATACATTTCCATAAGCAGCTGTTGCATATTGGCAAGAATCTGACAATACCATATATATTCTGATAGTGATAATAAATCAATTTATTGCAATATATCGCAGTTTTTATTCTAATTTTAGGAAAACTATCATAGAGTAAAGAACCCACCACAAAATCTGAGTTAAAAAAGTCACTTTTATGCAATGAGAACAGTGATTGCATTTATCTCAGTCCGTGTAGCACGCAACATCATAGCAGTACTGAGAGGACGCATCTTTTTGCAAATGAAATAAAGTACTGACTGAATTAATCTTTGCATGTAAAATATTAATCAGAAATCAACAGTATTTTTGAGAATTGATACAGTATCACCAAACATCATATTTCTTACACCCCTAATCAATGTAAATGAAGAATATCTTGATAAGTGCTTAAGATGTAGTGGAGTGAAGGTTTTAAGCAAAAATTTGATAAGTGAGACCCAACATTTCAACATGCAGAGAATGGAAAACCTCCAACCTTATGCACCCAATCCTTCATGTCAGTGTCACCCATGCACTTGTCGAGTGCGTTGGCGGACAGCACCAGGATGAAGTTGCGCGCCCGCTGCACGCTCTGGATCAGTTTGTCCTGGAATTTACCGGCCTCCAGCTTCTCAACATCTATGAAGACGCTGTATCCTCGAACCTGGAGGTGCACCTTCAGGAGGCTTGGGACAGGAAAGGAAATGAGAAAGATGTAGTTTTAGTATGTATAGCTTCTGTCCTTGCCCTGGCTCTGTTTTAAACTCAACTTGTTTCAATCTGTTTCGGTTTTAACCTGGCCAGCTGGGAGCCGGTAGTTCGACGATAGCTGATGAACACGTCGGGCCCTGCAGGCTGGGCGTCTGTGTGGCACGGCTTTAAGGGCCTACGGTTTGCAAAGAGTATCTTGGCCCTGTGGACTCCGTTGTGTATGTGGCAATCCTGCTGGAGCTGCAGGTCGGTCAGGCTCTGGACGTTGTTGCGATCCACTCCTGACTGGACCAGGCCATAGGTGTACTGGCGGAAACGAGGGTCCACCTCAACCAACCAGTCAGCCATGTTGTTTGGGTCACATGTGGAGTAGTTGGCGTAAGTCTTCAACACACGCAAGTCTCTTAAAAACCTGCAGAACAGAGGCGTTTGTTAGACCGGTGTTAGGTTGCTAATACTGTATGTTGAATGGTTTGTACCACTTGCCTCTTGCGAGTGAGACCTGCACTCATGCCCAGATCAGTGCTCAGTTCCTGGTCTGTGATGTTCAGCAGGAGGTCTCCATCCACCTGGAGCTCCTTTACATCATGATAGAAATGTCAGACATATTGTATAAGATTTTGATCTTTATGCTTGCACTTATCTCTCTGTTACATAATAAAACTGTTAAACACACCTGGAATCGGTCACAATAGGCACTAAAGCCAACCTGCTGCAGCCAGGTCTGTACTTCACAGGTTTTCCAGTTGGGCACACATGACAGGATGCGTTTCGGCACTTCCTCCCCCATCATTCTCAGTGCCCGCTTGGCGAGGCCACAGGCTGTGCCGTTACTGGAGTACATGACGATTCTTTTCAGGCTCTGCACCGCTCCGATCTCTTGAAATATCTTGAAAGGAGCACAATTTAAAACAGTCACAACAAAGTCAATATACCTACATTTGGTGCAATATTGAAAGTGGACAGTGATTGTACCTTAGTGTTGCGCTGACGAGACTTGATGCTGGCTTCAACACAAAGGTAAAAGGCTGCAATGCACTTCCCCTCCAGTCTCGTGCCATCCAGTAGTGGCAACAGATGCTGCAGATCAGCTGCCGTCTTACCCTGCATGCAGTCCGCACTGTCCAACAAACTGCGGGCAAAGTCATCCGGATCCAAAGATGCAATGAATGGCTCCACCAGCTCCAAGGTTCCAGACTTCACCACCTCTTTCTCAATCTCTCGGTTTGCAGCCAACACAGTCACAGCCAGACATGCGTGGAACCGAATAAGTTCATCCTCTTTGGAAAAAGCCAGCGGGAAAAGCCACTCGGCCGCCTGTTTCTCAATCATCCATCGCTGGCACCGGTGGCCTCCGTACATGGCACAGTTTGCCAGTGCCACAGCACAGTGGCGCAGCACAGTGGGATCTGTGCCTCGGCACCAGAAGAGGAGGGCGTCCAGGGCGCCGTTGGAGATGAGGTGGACAGACGTCTCCTCGGTGTGTTTGAACATGTGCTCCAGGATCCCAGAGACGCTGCGAGCCAGCTGTGCGTCTTCCTGATGTCGAGTCAGGTTGAGGACGACCCCCAGACCCATGCGTGCTACATAATCTCTGTCAACAGAAGTTTGTAAATATGATGACAAAACTTGACTTCACTTCAAATCAGACAGCTAGACTGACTGCAATTCTAAAGTGATGCTGCAAAGTTATCAGTAAACCACAGGCTGAAAGAGACAATTAATGAATTACTTGATGGGGTTAATACACTTTCAGCCTTCAGTACCAGCTTCTCAAATGTGAAGATGGGATATCACTGAACATTAAATGTAGTTTAGTTTTGGACAGCTGGTCATACAAAATAAGTAATTTCAGCATGTCGTGTTAGCTGTGACTTATATGATATTTTCTAGCCTGAACACTGGACTAGACATTTACAAGCCAATAAAAACTGCCTTCCTGTAAGTTTAAGTTATTACGCTTTTTTATCATTTTGTCCTAATAAGAGCAAATGGCAGAAACGTATTTTTTTGTATTGCATGATACTGTAAGCTGCTTATGTTGTTTTTTTAATCCTTGTGCAGAGAAAAACAGACTGCAGTGTGATGCAATTAAGTACAAACAACATTTATTAACCCGCTGAGACATGCAGGACTGTAGGCAATACTGACCGACTTTACTGTCTTTCAGCGGCTGCAGCAGGTTCAGTTTTTGAAACCTAAGGAAACCACTGGTAACAACAACGCCATAGTCGCTCATCTGGAAGGCCGCAAAATAATGACCTCAAGATATGTGGATGAAAACAGGATCTACCGATACCCACAAGTGTCCCCTTTACAGACTTGCCCCATTATGATAATCACATGCTCGTTTTAGGCAAAAACATGCAGTTTGGGACAATAAGGGGGTTTCTGAGCCGTTTCCAGAACAGAGGTGCTCACCGAAAAATTCAATCTTTGGAGACATCTCCAAATGTCAAAAGTTCTGATACCAAATCATAGCATGGCTTTTACTATGGTCCTCCTCAAGGTCTCGTGTCTTAATGTGGTATTTTGGAGGGAGTATTGATCATTTTTATCCATTCTTGAGTGGTTAAAATGGTTACATTTGGCCCAAAATCTGTGTAACAAATGGTATCAACCCAAAAATTGCTTATTAGACATAATAGAGCATGAGGACGACCATCATATACTTCTATCATAATGTTCTAAGTCCTTGTACACTTTTACAATTCACGTTCATTTATTCATTAGTTCATGTTTACTTCTGACTTATGACTAGAACAATTTAACAGTGCTGAGCAGCATCTCAAATTAATCTTCAGGTTCCCAGCTTTCAGATGATGTACACCACTTCTGTGTGACATCTACTGCTGACCTGTAATCTCCCCCTAAAGACCCCTGTACCCCCTGACAAAAAGCCAAAAACTGGTCTTTGAAGCTGCTCTACTAGACTGTATCATAAGTGTTCATGCTATTTTGTCCACCCCCTGTGCACACAGTAGGCCTACCTGTTCTCTGAGATCAGTATCTGCTCCAGCAGTTTTGCAGACTCATAGGTGATCTCCACAGCAGGTGTCTGCTGAAGCTGCAGCAGCAGCTCCAGGCCTCCATCCAGCCGGATCCTGTTGC
The DNA here is from genome assembly GCA_947000775.1 of Pterois miles. Classification (NCBI taxonomy): domain Eukaryota; kingdom Metazoa; phylum Chordata; class Actinopteri; order Perciformes; family Scorpaenidae; genus Pterois; species Pterois miles. The sequence continues at coordinate 18,260,305 of CAMQGK010000110.1, forward strand.
AGATCTCCTCGGCCACCTGGCGGCCTACAGCGGGGAGGACCCAGGCCTCCTCCACCAGCTGGAAGAGCTCCGCGATGGCCCTGCGGGTTTCATCTGCATCCGAGGTCTCCGTGGAGGACCTCAGCCTCCTGATGGCGGAGCGCAGGGCGGGGAGCGAGCTGTCCAGAACCGCCCGGACGTCGGCGTGGATGCCCGGAGAGACCGCTTTGGGGTCGGAGCCGCCGGAGCTGGATCCGCTCCTCCCTCTCTGTAGCCGGCTGACATACTCCGGCACCGTGAGTCTGTCTGAGCTGAACATGATGGAGAAATGTCGGTAGAGCCTCCACAGGAAGAGCGTCAGAGACAAGAGCATCTACCGGCAGAAACACGTCAGTGATGCTGAGTTGTGTTTGTTTACAGAGGCCTCCTCCTCCTCCTCCTCCTCTTCTTCGTCCTCTCACTAATCTCCAGAGAGACGCGTCAAGCAACGCCTCAGATGTAAATCACAGTTGTAAATCAAAAGTGACACCTTTCACCAAATTGCATCACCTCTCTCTGGGTGTCCCCGGCAGTAAGCCCATAAACACCGGTAAGCGGATCCTGAGCAGGTCACAGTGTGTCTGCGCGTAAGAGCCGCTGCTTTGTCTCTTTTATCCCTCCAACCAACAGATGACTTCATGCACCAACACAATCTGTCCGCACAAGTGTCTTTAAAAGAGGCAAAACCTCAGCACACCGGACCCCAGACTGACAGAGCAGAGCGCAAAATGCGTCCCGGAGCAGAAAACAGACTATTGTTGTCTGTGTTTTGGAGACAAAGAAGATGATTTTCTCATACAGTATTTCATTTGACGCACTGTAGCGGCGCGTCTCCCTGCGGAAATATAGGATATGGTCTCAAACTACAGCCCCCCGACCTATTGCATCCTTTGGTCAGCATCCGCAGCAGGTCATCAGTATCTTCAGGGGTCTGCACCGCCCACCGGCTCCAGATACTGCCGGTGATGAACAGGAGCAGAAGCAGCTCCTCCTCCTCCTCCTCCTCCTCCTTCTCCTTCTCCTCCCTGCATCACAGCCGGTCAGAGCTCATCATGGCTCGGGCATGTCTGTAAACACTGCAGGCCCTCTGCTGGAGGAGGAGGAGAAAAACACCTGAGTCACTGTTTCTTAAAATGTGCTGCAAATGTATATACATATAATAATTATTTCATTAAGGAAAAATCAATAAATGCCATCAGGAGGTCACTAGAAACTCACTTTTGTGTTTGCTTACACAATGTAATACATTTATAACATGAGGAGAGAGTATACTCATAATGCAGTATTGTAGTACCCCAACTACAGTTTAAAGCATACGATTTGCAGATGTTACCCTTATATTTTGTTAACGTGAAATGTAAAAGATCCTATTTATAGGTGTTAAAGGGAAAATAAAAGGTACTGTGGAAATTTCATTGGATTCAGAATTATTTATCTTTTCAGTATGGCTGTCAGTTAAAATATTTAATCATGATTAATTGCAAATTAATGACATTTTTTTAATCTGTTCAAAATGTACCATAAAGGGAGATTTGTCAAGTGTTTAATGCACTTATCAACATGGGAGTGGACAAATATGCTGCTTTATGCAAATGTGTGTATACATTTATTATTGGAAATCAATTAACAACATAAAACAATGGCAAATATTGCCCAGAAACCCTCACAGGTTCTGCATTTAGCATAAAAATATGCTCAGATCATAACATGGAAAACTGCAGCCCAACAGGCAACAACAGCTGTCAGTGTGTCAGTGTGCTGACTTGACTGTGACTTGTCCCAAACTGTATGTGATTATCATAAAGTGGGCATGTCTGTAAAGGGGAGATTGGTGGGTACCCATGGAGCCTGTTTTCATTCATATATCTGGAGGTCAGAGGTCAAGGGACCCCTTTGACAATGTTCATCCTAGTTTTTCTTCGCCAAAATTTAGTGCAGTTTAGAGCATTATTTAACCTATATGGTACTGCATTGCATCTTTTCAATTTTAAGAAACATCTTAGAGGACAGTTCATCACATTTGATCTATCATAGGGACATCCAAGAAGGCATTTTTGCTGCATTTTTGTCTAACATGGGGGCACCAAGGGAGGCAGATGCTCCTCAGTCCACCAGTGGGTCTGTGTGCTTATGAAAAATGTCATTATGACAACTAGAACTGCTGCTTAAACATTACACACCCAACAGCACGCATACTCATGAAGACAAAGATGTCTGTTGTCAAGTTGTCCTATTTTTCTACAGTTGTAAAATGTTGTTTATTAGCCCATAACCTTGTGTTAAACTGTTTCATGAGATGACAGCAGGCCGGTACATGTTGATGTGATTCCAGGTTACAAGATACATTCAGGTCTAGTCCTGTCCTGAAAGTGAGTATTAAAATAACACGGGATGATGTTCTGTAACTCAAACTGCAGAGAGAAAATCACTGCTCTGTGTTCACCTAATAGCTATTGCTTGCAGCAAAAATGAAAAACCAACTTGGTCAAAGGCTTAAACTGTTTCCTATTGACCTCTTTCTCCGGGGGCGGCAGTAGCTCAGTCTGTAGGGAGTTGGCTTGGGAACCGGAGGGTCACCGGTTCAAGTCCCGACATGGACCAAAAACTGAGTGTGAACTGGTAGCTGGAGAGGTGCCAGTTTACCTCTTGGGCACTGCCGAGGTGCCCCTGAGCAAGGCACCAAACCCCCAACTGCTCGGGGCGCTTGTCTGGAGCAGCCCCCTCACTCTGACACCTCTCCAATTGTTGCATGTATATGGACCTGTTTGTGCATGTGTGTGTATTAGTTAACAGAGTGAAAAAAATTGAATTTCCCCTAGCGGGACTAATAAAGGACTATCTTCTTCTTCTTCTCTCTGCATGTCTCTGTTTATTTGCTCAAGTAGAAAGAGGTTTGCTAATAAGGTTAAAGTAAACAGGGAAGCAGGGTGAGTGACACATGCTTCCAATGAATAAGAGCACATGGTCCGTCATTACTTTTTCAGTCTGTCCTCTCACTCAACAGAGGCAACATGTGGCCGCGGGTCGTCCTGCTGCTCGCTGTGTTCGCTCCAACTTTCGCTGCAGATGGTAAGTCCATTAAAAATCACTTTTAAAGTCCAGAAACATTTTTGTAGCAACCAAATAGAGGAGTTTTGCTGGTTATGTCTCAGTAAGACTTGATAGTGGACCTACTCTGTGTGTCAAATGCACTGTGACCTGCAAGTTATTTATCCAATCCGAGGTATCAACTCTGGATGCCCTGTCTACACCAGCAGACATATTTATTACTGTCAGGACTGCTACTAACAGTTATATTCAAAATCAGGTAATCTGATGAGTATTTTTTACATCTATTCATTAGAACAAATCCCATTGTATAGTTTATAAAATGCTAGAAAATAGTGAAATATCCTATATCTGTTACTCAATTAAGTTTTTTTCATGATCATCTCTTTCAGTATTTTATGTGTTATGTTTATCATGTGTCAGGTATCTACGTCTGGTGTTTAGTATTTGTGGCCTTGCTGTGTGCTGTTGGTTTTGTCTGTGATTATTTTTGAAAGCATAATAAAAATACTGTCGAAAAAAGCAGGTATTTATTATATAGAGATAGCTACAATGATAAAAAAAAATACTATTAGTGATAGATGACAATCTGTGAGTCTGCCATTGTTGTCAAAGCCTAAATTTAAGTTTATTATTCAAAAGAGGACATTTATTTGGTCAGAGGTATAAAGAACACATCAAATAAAACAATAGAGACAATCTGTTTTCTTTAACTCCTGTTATCTTCAGATTCCTGTGTGGGTCGCTGTAAAGACTATGACCTCAACAAGAAGTGCCAGTGTGAAATGATGTGCAAGCATTACAAGAACTGCTGCCCTGACTATGACGAAGTCTGTGGCAAGCTGAGTAAGAAGCCTCTCCACTCATTTCTTTCAGATACAGCAACGCTGTGAGGGGAAATATGCTCATTGACGTCACTTTTCTCCCTCAGCTCGCGGAGACACGTTTGCGTTTGCTGAGGATGATGATGATGGTGGTGGTGGTGATGAGCTGTTTGAAGGCACCACTCCATCAGCTGGACGTTCAGCACACGGCCAGTCTATCACCGGTATCAATCGTCGGATGAAGCCGACACAGCGGCCCATCTCAGATTTTGGCAGCAGACCACAGCAGCACCCACAAACCACACTACAAATGACCAGACCTCCTCAACTGATGGATATCATACCTCAGGAAGTCTCCGTTCCACCTGCACAGGTGTTCCCCAGCGCAACTAAACCCCCTCAGGGTGCTGCTGCAGCAGCTGAGACGACCACCATTAACGCCACAATGGCTGCCCCCACTGAGGCACCCAACCCAGACGCTGTGGCCTGCAGTGGGAGACCTTTTGACTCCTTCATGCAAGTAAAGAATGGCTCCATATATGCCTTCAGAGGTGAGCGACGCCCTAATATTCAAATAATCTGACATTTGATAAAGAGCAAAAGCAAGAAAGTCATTTATGTTGTGTTCTCTCTAGGGGAGTACTTTTTTGAACTGGATCAGAAGTCAGTGCTTCCTGGTTATCCAAAGCTCATAAAGGATGTGTGGGGCATTAGCGGGCCTATTGATGCCGCCTTCACCCGCGTCAACTGTCAAGGGAAGACTTATATCTTCAAGGTGTGGACACAAGAAATGCTCTTGTGTTAATGAATCATGTGTATCAAACCCCTGTCGTAATCATTTCGTGTTTAAATGAACCTTCATTAGGGCAACCAGTACTGGAGGTTTGATAACGGCGTGCTGGATGAGGACTACCCTCGAGACATCAGCGTGGGCTTTGACGGTATTCCCGATCACGTGGATGCAGCGTTCGCTCTGCCTGCTCCTGATTACAATGGAAAAGAGAGGGTCTATTTTTTCAAAGGTACAGCCAGACACAATACATCCAGATATTTCTATACAATATTTTGTGATAATGAGGAAGATACTTACTACTTGTTGGTTTCTCCAGGGGATCAGTATCACATGTATGAGTTCATTCATCAGCCGTCCCATAGGGAGTGCATCACCATGTCGGAGAGGTCTCCGTCTACACTGTTCAGCCGCTACATTGACGTATACAACAACTACGAACGCGTCATCAGCGAGCTCTTCTCTGGCTGTGAGTTGTGGCATTATAGATCATTTGTGCTTGTTTTGGGGATAGAGGCAGGTGTTGATGTTTTTTTCTAACTTTCTTTAGTGCCTCAGCATCATGACAAGCACCACTTCATTGACAAGGACTGGAAGGGCCTCAAGGCTCCAGTGGATGCCGCCATGGCCGGCAGAATCTACGTCCCTGTCTGGAGGCCCACACAACGCCGCAACGACTGGAACCAGCAGTACCAGCAGTATGGGCAGCAGTGGGACCAGCAGTACAGGCAGCCGTACAGGCAGCAGTACGGGCAGCAGTGGGACCAGCAGTATGGACAGCAGTGGGGTCGCAGGAGGCAGAGCCGCTCACCTTTCTGGGAGTCCATAGCCGAGCGAGGGATGAACATGGGCCAGGGCTTTGCAGAGCGGGGGATGGAAATGGGTCTAAGGTTGGCCGAGAAGAGGATGGAAATGGAGGAGCGGCTCGGACGGGACTGGGACAGACGCTGGGATCAAGACTGGGACCGGGACAGACGCTGGGATCAAGACTGGGACCAGGACAGACGGAGAAATGGTTACCGCCAGAACAACAGAGGCAACTATGACTCCAGAGACGACAGGATGTACTGGGAGTCCATACGGGGGAGTCAGCCCATACAGACCGTCTACTTCTTCAGAGGAGGTAAGACAGAAGGGACAAATTCATGAGTAGCACAGTTTAGGTTAATAACAGTCATACATCCCAAATTTCCCCCCGGGGATTCCCGAATTTCCCCCCAGGGATTAATAAAGGTTCATCTTATCTTATCTTACAAAACAATTTAACCCACGTGTTTCAGCTTTTTCAGACAGACTTGTGAAAGAAGACCATTGTGAGCTGAGTTACAAATGTCGAAGGCAGACAGGATCTCATTAAACCTATTTTATCAAACTTTACCAGCTCTGTCTCTGCCAATTAGAGCTTATTATAACTAGTTTCACATTCTGTGGACTCGTCCACATGACAAAGAAGCAGATGCAGCAGATAATCAGATACACCAGATATTCAGTACTTTTATCTGCTTTATGAGGAACCAAAGATAAGAAAGGAGTGTTGTGATGAATGCTGACAGTGATCCAAACCATAGACTGTATATAAAGATGGACTCATGGCAGCTCCCCAAAAGTGAAGCCAAAACATCTCAATTGACCCCCCGGTGGCTGGCTGCAGTATAGATCATAAATCCCAAACTAAAAAGTCAAAGTACACATCAAATTAAGTTTTCCCAAAGATGGTTTCTGTTGTTTTAGGTAGTTCTTATCAGGCTGAAGAATGTTAAAGCGTTATTTTTTTCTAAAGACTTTTTAATTAGTTATTTGTTGCTATGAAAAGGGGGTCAAAGATGGCAGCCAACGTATCTATATTTTGGCTTCACTTTTGTACAGTGGGAGGAAGTGGAGGCTGTCGTCCATCTTTATATAAAGTCTATGGCTTTAAACTACTGTTGTGTTGTATTGTATTTACTGACTGAGGGTGAGATTTGCTTCACACAAAAATGACTATGAGCTGCTCCAGAGAGGGAAAACTCATCCTGTGTTCTGTGTTTTCTAGACACATACTACAGAGTGAACCTCAGGACCAAGACAGTGGACTTTGCCACGCCTCCATATCCCAGATCAATCGCCCAGTACTGGCTCGGCTGTTCAGACACTACTGGGGCAGAGAAGTAGTTTAATAGAGCGGTGCAGGGATGACATATTTTTGTAGGCTAAACAGGAAGCTAGCATCGCCTTCAATAAAAAGAAAATGGGATTATTCCATTGGGTTTGGGATTATTGCAGAAAATAAGCTCTGTGGCAAATACATGTTTATGATACTTGCATGTTTTGTTCAGCAAGATAATCTCCACAAATTAACACAACTTTCATGATGTTTAAAGAGTAAATGCAATCACCAGATGTGAAAAGCTAACGTTATGCTATAAACAAACTACATATGACATTCATGTCACCACCACTACGCTAAAGGCACATCAGCGTTCATCGTGATGACCTTTAGTAATATCATTTTGCCAAAATGCATAGTAAAAGTTTTACGGATGTGTTTTATGTTATAGAACAAAACAAAATCAGCTTGTGTTAACCACAGACCTTATTTCAGGCATCTCACTATAAAAACCCATTCAGAAAACCCATTGACTTCCAAAGTGATAAAGATAATCTACTAACCTCCTAAATTTCTGCATAACAGATCATTCAACGTTGAACGTGTGACACACTTGCTCAGTGTAACACACAACTAACTGTTTTAGCAAACACTGGAGATCAATGAAAGTCTGCTGCTCTCTACAGCAGTTGGCCAAACATGGCCAAAGTTCAACTGCCGGTAGTTGATTAATAATATCTCATCTGTTCTCAACATCAGCAGACCCACTTATCCAACTTACCCATAACCCAACTTAACTATAATGAAAATAAGCTCAACTGAAGACACTGCATAGTGATTTGGTTGTGGTTTCATTAATAACATATATTATTATTATTGTTATGATTATTATTATTAGTAGTAGTATAAATAATTTGCTACAGTTGTCAGGTTTTGTTTTACAGATTTGCAGCTTCACATTTCTGAGTTTTCAGTCTCATAATGGAGTTTTTACATTGCATTCGTACAGTGACGTTTTCTAAATCATGTATCTACTAAAAAACATGTTTATTATCTCCTTATTAATCATATCAGCATATATACAGTACAGTGACTAACAAAATATAATGCAGGGTTGATTGAAGACTTTTCATCCACCAAGGGCTCATTAAAACTTGGCACATGGTCGTACAGATTTTGAGTAATGAAAATAAAAAAATCCCTATGTTGTAATAATGTGGGTTTTACCCAACAGCAGCATCGTGTGACCGTCACAGCAGAGAGAGCAGTGAAAGGTGGAGCTTTTACAAGGTCCTAGAGGTGAAACCATTCTTCTGACATCTACTGACTGGTTTAAGCAAAATGTAATACTACACAATAACACACTAACACTTGCTGAATTTTAGTGGTTTTTGACAGATGTTTAAACAACGTAATGAGTCATGTTTCATTGAATTTTCACAACATGTAACTGTCTGTTCTTGTATTTTAATCAATGACCAATATCATCAAGAACTCAGTTCATGATGTTTTAACACTACTATGATATTTACATCCCAGATGTTCAAGAGGCCATTTTCTGAGTACAGAAGCAGATAAGCTATAAATATTACAGTACTTATGTAGGGCTGCAACTGAACTGTAATAGTCAGTTTACTGTCACAGAGGAGAACAGAAACCAGAAAATATTCACATTAAGAGGCTGAAATTTTGAAAATTAAAGTAAAAAATTACTCAAACCGATTATCAAAACAGTTGGCAATTAATTTAAAAGTCGGCAGCTAATCGATTTATCGTTTCAGCACTATTTGTAGGTATACAGTTAATACAACACGCATCACTAAAGGAAATAAAAGTTATTGCTCAATTGTCCCTAAACTCATGTTCATATGAAACTGGAGATACAGATAATGCAGCCAGTGGCACTGCCAGTAAAAATGACCAAAATATCACGCCAGATATTCTGCATTCATTTATCTTTCAATCTAAATTATAAAGTTAATGTGTTTCATATATATACTGTAGCATTTAGGCTAAAGATGGTTTGATTTTTTTTTTTTTTTATCACAAATGCTGTGTAAATGTCAGTATGCAAGATGTATTTGTATGGCGTAACACATGACACCATAATTCAAGAGTTTCCTTTGTGCCTGTAACTTTATAACTGCAGAGTAATAAATATGCGGCTGTGTTTGAATCAGACCTGCTGACGTGTTGTTTCTCAGAGGTTACGAGTGTTTGATCATGACATTCTCATAGCAGGGTTCATCCTTCACACTGACCGCTGCGCCTTCGTTGGCGATGACCTCAGTGAGACTCACGGCGTCTCCTGCTGGTCCCACGGTCAGGTAGGTGCCCTCTGGTTTTCCCGTACTGGGGTCACCACCCTCAGCTGTCAGATCTGACCCAGAGTCAGCGTGTGAAGCCACCTCCGGCACGCTCTTCAAAATGGATGACAGCGGCCTTTTTGGAGTGCTACTCTCTGATGATGGAGTTTCATTAGCACCCGCTGTGTCTAGGGAGTTGACATGCTTTCTCCTGATTGGCTTACAAATGCCCACCTCCCCTGCAGGCGGTCCTCCCTCCTCCCACACACTAGCCCGCGCTCCTAGCTTCCTCCTGGGTGGTTTGGTAATCCCTTCAGCTCCTTTAGGCTTGGGCCGGCCAGAGTCCTGCTCCCTTTGTCTCTGGAGGCTGCCGAGTCGCCGCAGCATGGCCTGAACTGGGCCTTCAGTGCTCGTCTCCGTCTTCGACACAGGTCTACCTGCCTTACCCACAGTCACATACACCGTGGTGACCTTATTTACCTGAGCATCAGAGGCAGATGTTGGCAGCTGGGTCCCTTTATGAGCAGCGGTGTTGGACATAGTCCGCCTTCGTCCTGATGCCCCGGGGACCTGCAGGGTGGCCCGGGAAGAGGTTCTGTCTACTTCCTGGTCCTCACAGCTTGATTCCTGATTGTCTGTCACCTGCACATCCACCTCATCTTCCCCCTCCTCACCCTCAGCTCCATCTTCCTCCCCATTTATAGCTCCACTTCCCTGATTTTGGAGGGCAGACAGCATCAAAACCCCCCAGGGTGACTTGGGTTTGTTGCGTGGGTGTCCAGGGAGAGCACTGGGGTCCTGAGCTGAGCCACGCCGCTCCTTGGGGCTGAAGCGGGTGCCCTCCGCAAAAGAGACAGACGGTCGCTTGGACTTGGCGATGCTGGAGGTGCGAGGGATGTTGAAAGGAGAGGTGATGTCCTCGCTGCTGAAGCCGGAGGGGTCTAAGAACATGTTGCACTTCGAGCTCATCTCGTGGAACTCGCTACCTGCCACCGCCGGGATGTCTGCCAAAGAGACAGAGACAGAAAAGTCCAGCGACATTAGGAGAGATGGAGTGGCAGTTCTACTCACGGCCAAAAGAGGGCAATGTAAGTCTGTGCAGCCCTGGTCCTACCTTCTCTTGGAGGGACACAGTAGAGCGCCTCTCCCTCCTCTTCATCACTGTCAAAGGACGAGCCCTCAGTCACCCAGCCAGAGGACGGAGGCTCAATGAAGCTGTGGTTGAACGTCAGCTCTGGGTCATGGTGAGACACTGTGTGACATTTAAAATAGATTAAATAATAAAATATAATGTTAATCAAAAGCTTGTTCTCTATTGAAAGGTTTAAAGTTTTAAGAGACAGGTTTTAATTTGTATTTTGCTCCTTTGTTATATATTCAGTTTGATGTAAAATATGTTGCATACTGTAAAGTCTGTCCATACAGTGAGATATGTTGAGAACAAATTTGTTTTTATCTCCATTGTCTTGCATTTAAGGGGACCTATTATGCTTTTGTGCTTTTTCCCTTTCCTTTATTGTGTTATGTGTATATACAGTATACATGTAGTACATTTATGCATGTAAAAGATCTGCAAAGTTACAAAGAAAGGATGCATTTCGTGATTAATCTATTTAATTTTTTTCCCAAGAAGCTGTATAATTATGGTGGTCAACTAAGGGCGGTAACCCTGAAAGAGAGGTGAGCTACTGATAAACAGTTAAGTAACTGGTTGCGCAAACTGACTGATCTTTAATGTTTCACTTCACCCTACCTTTCAAGTTACCTACATCCAGTATTGCATCATACTTCACGCAGTCACAGAAAGTGAAGGTTTAAAAGCACCCAAATATTTCTCACTAAGTGAAAATGAAGCACAATGTCACTGAACTCTCGTATATACAGTATGTGCAAGTTTTGGAGTTGAATACTTTGTACACAATCCATGAATTACAGCGTATCACTGTATTATGCAGTATTATGTTAGAAACACTGTGCTGTCAGACTGACCAGTGACACGTGGCAGGCCAGAGGACCAATCAGAAATACAGGGGAGGGCAGCACCGATGTTAGCCAGGACGCTGTAGACGTGATATTTCATCCGAACTGACAAGCCTCCATCAGCCACAGTCGCCCTGAAAGACACAAGGTTTATACTGGAAGAGCCTCCCACCACTGCACAGGTGTCATTGTTGAATTTGTGTTGACTGAACAGTTGAATCTCACTAATTCAAATCCTCGGTACTGAATGTCTTTCCAGAACCCGAAATGTCAAAATAATACCACAACTGCCAATGTTAATGAAGAATTATTAAGGCAATACTTCCAGAGGTAACACTTAATTTTACAAGTCTGCAAATTTCATGGTAATTAGGTGATAATTAGTAAATAAACTATTTGAAATTTCTTTGGAATTACTGACAAATTACCCCAATATTTACCAAAAAAATATTGAAAATTACTTCATTATAAACGTTATTTAATAATTACATTCTGCTATTTCCCAATATCTTTTAATTTATTTAAAACATTTCCAGCAAAAGAATTTGTTAGTTAATTGATTTATTTGCATATCTGCTGACAAATATGTATATGATAATTAGCAAATAACTTCTTTGAAATTTCTTTGAAAAACTCCCCTAATCATTACATTAGCAACCAGGTTACATTTGTGTAGACAATAAGTCACAATTGTGAGATTTGTCCCTGATCAGAAGTGTCTTCTATTAGTTTTGGTTTTCCATTTCAGATGAAGAGAAGCTTCTCAAGCTTAAGGGCCCTGTTTTAACCATTATATGTTATTTTAGCACATCATTTTTAAATAATGTTCATAATAAAGTACTTTTTGATACATTTTGAGGTAAATCTTGGGGTAATTTCAAATAGGTTACTTGCTAATTATCACCTAATTGCCATGACATTTCTGGACTTGTAAAATGAAGCATTACCGTCCAGATTCTTGGTTGTGTTACATAAATAAGGATTTTCTGGACCTGTAGCAGGAAACACACAGCTTATCATGGCACAAAATCCAAATATTTTCACAACTGACAAATAAAAGTTGGTAGTGTTTGCCAAGTGCAAGTTGCCGCCAGTCCAGTTCAAGGTAGTCCAGGAGTGTTTGGGCTTATACAGTATGCTAAGTGGACATTATATTGATAGAGGGAAGTGAGGTACAGACCTGTCTTTTCCACCAACAGGACCTCCTCCACAACACAAACAGCAGCAGAGCACAGCGAGGAGCAACAGGAGCAAAGGAACCAGCACACCTGCTAGTACAGCCGCTCTGCCACCTGATACACACACACACACATCAAGAAACGTGATGCTCGTCGCTAATCCATGTACCGGCATACACAGATACATTTTGTAATGGATGGATGGATGGACATACTGTTGGGGCAGACACCAGTGACTGGGTTGCAGTCTTCCCCCTCACCACAGTCACAGGCGGAGGAACAGTTGAGGCCAAACTGCAGGGCGGGGCAGCTGCTGTTACAGCTGGAGAAAAAGGTCATGCAATTACATCACCACAGCAAACAAAAGATCCAGTGTAAAAACAGTGAATCATCATCTATTTCAGTGTGCAGTTAAAATATACTGAAACTTCACAGAGAAGAAAATTAAAGAGACCATAATGGAGGTCTGGTTATTTTAACCTGCTAACCTGAAATTGCATATTCTCTAAGCATACTTTGTTTTGTTTACTTGAATTATATGACTGTCTTGGTTTGAAAAGTCCCCTTGTTCAGGTTTTGGGGCGGCAGTAGCTCAGTCTGTAGGGAGTTGGCTTGGGAATCGGAGGGTCACCGGTTCAAGTCCCGACATGACCAAGAACTGAGTGTGAACTGGTGGCTAGAGAGGTGCCAGTTTACCTCTGCCGAGGTGCCCCTGAGCAAGGCACCAAACCCCCAACTGCTCAGGGCGCTTGTCAGGAGCAGAACCATGGTTACGTCGTTTGTATACGTCGTCATACTTACGTCGTTTGTATACGTCGTCATACTTACCATAATAACATTACCATAGGAGCAAGGGAAGTCAGTTAGCAGCCGAGACTGAAGTGATGTTTGTTGTTGAGCTGACCTGGTTAGGTCAATGTGGTTAAAACCTCACACTGTGTATCGTATACAAACATATCATATCAGCCTTAAGAACCTTAAGAACACGACGGCCCGTTTCAGGTTTTCATAACACGACAGGCGTGACTAAAAACCCCAAACATGGAACAAAACTGTTTCAACAGTGCTTCAAGCTCACCTCTCTCCCTGAAAGCCTGCATGACAGACACATCTTCCTGTCACATGATGGCAGTTACCATGGAAACAAGGGCTACACAGGAAGCTGCAGGCTTCTCCAAACGTCCTGTTTGAGCAGGCCTCCTCACACCTGGGCGACACGGAGCAATGAACAAGGACACAAATAATCTTTTTACATTGACTTCCAATCCTAAACCTTAATCTCACGATATATATAACAGTTTAAACTGATATTGTCCCACACAGCTGATGGACGTTGCAGACAGAAAAAAAATACTTGTCTGTCTATCTTTGTCACACACACACTCATCCTCATTTTCACAGTCCATATAAAAAGCACACACTCTACAAAACTGGCTGCTTTTGAAATTTAATGACGCAAGCAAAGACAAGATTAAGGAGCATTTTCACGCAGACTACATATATCATACCATTGGTTTTGCATGTATTAGCACATTAAGCATGAACCGCATTAATTACTTATGTTACAGCCAACTGTTTCCAGAGCATACGAGTCACTTGGAAAACCCCACAAATGATCTGGTAACCACCATTGTGACTGAAATACAACATGGTCAAAAGTGCACCTGGGTCCAGTCCATCCAGGGTCACACCTCCAACATTCCCCAGTTTTGGGGTCACATGGTTCGTTATTCTTGCAACGTGGACACTTCTTCCTGCAGCTGTCACCATAAGAACCAGAGGAGCATGGGCGGTCGCATCGTGTACCATTCCAGCCGGGCTCGCAGTCATCACAGGCGCCGTCGGTGTCAGAGCAGATCTGGTTGTCTTTACAGTAACCACAACTGAGGACAGGAGACAACAAAAACAGAACGTTACCAGTCATGCACACTGGTATTTAAACAAACATGTGTCGCCTACCTCATTTTACAGCCACTGCCATACTTCCCAGCTTCACAGGGCTGGTTGCAGAAGACACCCTTGTACCCCGGGTAGCACAGGCACTGCCCGTTACCCGGGTCACAGCTGCTGTGTGTGAGGTCACAGTTACATCGCCGGTCGCAGCTGTGTCCCCACCAACCTGCCTCACATTCACACACACCGGTGCGCTGGTTACATGATGAAAGGTAGCAGTTGCAAGTACCAGGACATTTCAGCCCCCAGTGGCCCCTGTGGCACTGGCATCGTCCCGTTAGCTGGTCGCAGCCGGGGCCCGCAGACCCTCCGCTGATACACTGACACGGCTTGGAGCAGGTCGGTGTCCACCAGCCCTCGTCACAGGTGCAGTTTCCGTGGACGGGGTGGCAATGGCCGTGCCGGGCACACTTGCAGGCGTACTGGCATTGCGGGCCCCAGCGGTTGGGGTTACAGGTGCATTCACCGGTGACGGGGTGACAGCGGCCATGTGGGTAGCACTGACACACCTGGCGACAGTTTGGAGCCCAGAACTCAGGAGGACAGCCTGGTGACAACACAGGTATACATATAATACTGTACAAAACACTTTAACAGTGTATAGTGATGGGATGTAACTATGTACATTTACTCAAGCACTGTACTTCAGTACACTTTTGAGGTACTGGAACAGGTCACATGTAATATAGGAAAAACATTTACTGGTTTATGATGTTATTTCACAATACATGCATTATTAGTATCATCTTAAGTAACCCTAAGTGGTCACTTTTCCACAATAAAACAGAAATACTTAGCTCCTGTTGTTTATTGTAACTCACGTGTTTTACAGTAAGCTCCATAGTAGCCAGGAGGGCATCGACACACTCCAGGATACACACAGATCTCATCCTTCAGGCAGGCCTGCTCACCCTCACACACAGCTGCACACACACATACATACATACCAGTGAATGAAGCACAAGGAAAATAAAGCAAATATCGAGGCAGTAAAAGCTGAATTCCTACGATCCATTAGAATAGTTAAACTCACGTATGGTGCACTCTTTTCCCTCTTGATGCCATCCAGTACAACAGACCAGGGTGGAGGGATCCCTGAAGGTGCAGAAAATAATCATCTTAGTCTGATAAATCTCACACTAACAAATAAAACAATCTGTGGTAGGAAACCAGGAGAAATCAAGGACAAACACCAGCAATAACCAGAGACAAGGATTAAAAGAAGGTAGAAAATAGTCCTAAACTCCTAAACATGAGAAATACCTTGGCTCTAAGGAACTACAACAGTAAAAGGTGCGGGTGAAGGTAAAGTTGTACCTGATATCGTGGCAGACGTTCCTCCCAGCAGGATCTAGTGTTTGTGAGGACGACAGCGAGCAGCAGAGCAGAGCACTCAGAGCTCTGAGGAGAAGCTTCATCTCCACGCAGAGTCCCGAAACAAAAAACAAATGTCTTTGTGTCCTGACTTTTTCTCTCCTCTCAACTTGTTCTCCTTCCAGTCAGAGGGAACACAATGAGAGGCAGTTATCTCTCTCTCTGTTTCAGTCTGTCTACCCTCCACCCTTCCCTCCTTCTTTCTCTCCCGTGAGTCGTCTTGTGGCTCCGCCGCAGCCAGAGAGGTCGAAGCCCCCCGGTTTCCTCTTCCCATTTCCTGGGGAAGTCAGAGCCACTTCCTTCTATTCAGCCAGACACAGAGGCTTTTTAAAGATGGTTGAACACTAACGTGCAAAACTCGCCGCACACACTGGTGGGACTTGTGTAAATGTGGACACACACCCCTGATGTTCACCTTTTTCCCAGAAATGTATTGCTGACAGTCTTCCAGGACATGGAGAACGCCTTTGTCCTCGCTATAAGTCTTGAAACTCAGTACGAAGATCACTGTGAGCGCCTGCTTTCATTCAACAGCAGCAACACTTGGTGCACAACACCATTTTTAATCTAGCATTGTGTCTGTTTTTTTTCTTGAATTGTGGGGAAAAAAATTCAATGAGATCATTTTGATTTTCAATATAATTCTCTGGATTTAATGGATTTTAATTGAATCTTGAAATCTCAATATCACAGAAAATCCACATTTTGAATTGTTTATATCACATTTCATCAATAAAATTCACTCACATGGCAGTTGACATCTTAAATCTCTTTTGTCAGCAAAAACATGCTTACAAAAATAAACAGTATTTTAGGAAAGTATGGTCTGATTGGAAGGTCACACATTGTCTCTCAACAAACAATCCACTGGTCTGTCATTGTCTGAGTAGTGTTATGATGGTCAGATTTACAGGGAACAGAGTCACTATGGTTTATGGTAACTTGTCAGCTAATAGTGTCGGGAACAAACAAACGTGACATTTCTCATTTCCACCGGGAAGCTCACGGCTTCCTTTCAAAGTAAAGTAACCAATCTGCAGAAGCCCGTACGCCAGCCACAACACACACATGCACATTTATGGCACCAGCATCAAACACAAACCAGCCAAAAGCTTTGACTTTTTGTGTAATGACTGAAAATTAAGAAAATATACTTTAACAATACAAGCAGAAAATTAAGGCTTAATGGGGTGTTAAAATTCATTCACTGTTGGAAGAGACTGGTAATATGTCTGGTAAAAGTGCTTCAAATCATTAAAAATATACTAGTAAACATATGGCTTAAAAATTCCCCCACTGGGGTAAAAGTTACACGCTACATTTGTGGTAAAATCTTGATTGTTAGTTATAAAATGAACCAACTCCCTTTTGTGGAACAGAGGTCAACTTAATATACTGTTTCATTATTTCTGGAGGGCAGAATATACACCCTCTTAATGTCTTTGGTCTTTGTTAAAAATGTGAGGATCTATATAAATATCTATGCATAATAACTCATTCTTTCACTTTCCTCTATGAAGCGAAGGTTAACATGATTGTTGTATTAATCATACGTACATACGCTTTGTGGTGAGGTAAAAAGTATCCCTCTTAATACTGCGACACACTGTAGTCAACACTCTACAGTATGTACTTATTTATCACTTGACCTCCATTGAAAAATAAGGGGACAAGAGTGAAATTAACAAAATGGGAAATGAAAGTACTTATGATCAAAATGATGCACAAAAGGTTTGGCTGAAAACACTTTCTCTTTCATCCCACTCACACAGTGACACACTGGGGATGCGTTCAAATGTCCGTTACAAGCTGAGGAAGAAGTTGTGACTGAGGGAAGAAGGGTGTCATAAACTCTGTGGTCAGTACCGGTCTCAAGGGGACCGTCAGTGTCCCGTCTCATCGGCGGCCTCTGAGTCTCCGATGATCTCCCAGCTGGAGGCGGAGTTGCTCATATGGGTGGGGCTCCGGCCGCTGCCCGACCGCGTCAGGAAGCCAAAGCTGCAGTCAAGAGAGTAGCAAACAGGCCTGAGGTCAGATGTGTAGTCAGGGATTACAGCTAAATATAGTCCAGGATTGACGAAGGACAGAGACAGTGTGAGCAGGGACGGATGCTTTAATTCACAGATGTCTGCAGTGTTGTTATTGCTCTTGCTTTGTATTTAATGAGAGTTATAGTGCTTCAGTTTTTAGAAATATATAGATGATTATTCTTCATAAATGCTCCATACTTGTTTCTCTTTTGAGACTCTGGGCCTTAAATATTCTTTTCTGTTTCCAATGCATCTAATAAAGACAAAAAATCCCCACAACACAATGTGACTGAGCTGAATTTTCAGTCCTGACCATGTCAAACACAATCTTCACTTAATCAAATTTTCAGTCAAGGGGTACTTTCCTAAATTCCCAGTTCCTATTCTTTGTTAGCTGTAGCGGGTTAACATCCTCCACCTCAACATATGCACATTTCTGAGAAGGCAGACTAAATTTAAGGGTAATAAATATCAATTACAAAACAATTTTGTTGATTTGCTGAATTAATAGGTGATAAATTAATTAATAGATAATTAATAAATTGTGTTTCAGTGTAAAGATATTACTAAAAATAAACTATTGCAAGAACTTCAAGTACCAATATGTAATATATTTACTGTAATAAATCATAAAATGACATGATATGATATGTAATCAGAGATTCAGGAAACATGATGAATGTAAATACTGGCTTCTCTGACAACAATGCTGCAGCCAGTTTTTTCTCCATTGAAATTTCCACTCCAGTCCTGAACATCTGTTTTTGTTTTGGCCAGTGTGATCCCATCCACTGCCCATTTCAACACCCTGTTACCACATATGAAACAAACTACCACACAAACATAGCTATCTGTAACTGTGGAAGCAAGCAGGCAAACTGGATCAACAGAGATAACGTTAACATTAGATTCTACCTGACCTGAAAAGCCTCGACACATTTCTCTGTGGTCAGTGTGCAGCTGGGTTATCAAGGCAGCGAGTATTTGAACCACACAGCCGGTGAAGTGACTCAGACTACAGCTGCTGGCCAGAGGCTAACACGGTCTTGTCTTAAAGGTAACCCTCAAATTGTGAATATGTGCGCTGCTATCAGTCACACCAGAGGAGCGGACAGGCCTGCTGTCACCCATGTTAAATACTAGCTGTCAGTGTTACATAATGTTCCTTTAAATTAGTCCTAATAAGGGTTAATAACAATACTAGCTACTAAATTAAATATTTAATGAGGAGCTGTTATTTGGACAAATAAGCACATTGTGTGCACAACATGTGCTAGTGTGTTTTGTTTCAGGTCACATCACTGCAAAGCTATACAGACAGGGAAACTATATTTGCTCAAGGCAAAACGAGGACAGCATCTCTGATATTTTGCAGATCAGCATTGTGATTTCCAGTCTGAGCGGGGCAGCGTAGCAGTGTAGGTGGAAGCTGTACTCACAGGTTTCGAATGCGTGACTCGGCTGGTTTGTCAGCACCGTCAACTTCTGTCTGCCCAAACAGAGAGCTTCTCTCCTCCTCATCACTGACAAGAAGAAACACCAACAAAAACATTCTTTTCTACACAGCACATTAATCTGGATATGATGATGATGCGTGCTGAATGTGTTTAAGAGAGACCTGCTGCTGCATTCGCTCACAGGAATGCCAAGCATCTTTGCCTTAATGAGCTTCCTCCTTTTTCTGATGGCAGAGCGGACAGCTTCTAACAGGAAACCAGGACACCTCTCCTCATTCAGGATCTCCCTGCAGAAACACACAATCACTTTTATGTATAATCACTAAAAAGCAACATCACCCACATCCCCAACAGTCGATGCATGAGCTTTCAAACATGTTCAACTAAAGCTTTCTCTCAGATGGATGGTAAAACAAAGACATGTCCACACACGCAGCAGACTCACCTCTGATAGTAACTGAGCTCCTCTTGCACCAGGAACAGGTTGGTTTTGAGCTCGTTCCTCTCAAAAATGATGTCACGCACCTCCTTCTTGGTGAAGCACGGCTGGTCGGGATCCCTCTGATCGACTGGCGACTTTTTCTTGAACTCCCGAGCTGTTTGGCTCGAGCTGGACTGATGGGAGAACAGAGAGACATCACATCATACAGACTGCAAAACTACAGTAAACAACAAAGTCTTGATCTCGTTGAAGGAGGAAAAATGTACGGATGGATTATTTTAGTTGGAGTAGTGTTGAAAGGAGCTCTTTGATCAGTGGTACAAGCTTAATATTGACTTTTTAAATCTTCAGCTTTTGTCCAGAATATTTTAAAATGAGTGAAGAAGTGGATTCTTTTTAATCAGTAAATGTTGATTTTTCATACCATAAATAAATTTAAAAGCATCTCTGAATTCAAAAAGCAAACACACTTGAATACAAGTGAGAAGTAGACTTATAGATGGAACAAAGCAAACATGACTGAAGTATATATACAGTACTATATAAGAGTGGTGCATACAGGGCTGTTGCTGTTTGTTCTGTCCAGCTGTGTTTGGAGGTTTTCTATCTCTTTGTTTTTCTCCTTCAGGTCGGCCTCCATGTCAGCTTTCCTCTCCACGGTGCTCTTCAGCTGGGCCTGCAGCACATTCTGCTTGTGTCGTAGCTCTGCGTTCATCTTCATGAAGCGCTCCAACTGCTCCTGGAGCTAAACACACACACCGTTATTAATCATGAGCAGCAGCAGCAGCAGGTAGACCTACTAAACCGGTTTAAAGTAAAGCAGATAGTCTCCATATTTCCCATCATATAGATAAAGTAAAAACTAATAAGCCAGGACTGAACCAAAAACACTATCTATCTAATAATAACAACAGCAGTAGAGTGGAAATGAAAGTGAAAATGTCTCCATGCGTGGGATTTGGACCAGAAGTCTGGGGGACAGAGAAGGTAAGGAATGAAGCCATACAAGCGTAGCATTCATTTTAAGGATCACAAAAAATGCTAGGCATCCATTTGAGTAAACAGAGAAAACAGTGTAGTTAACCATGAGCTGTTTCAAGTCTAATGACCAGAAGCAAAAAGCAAAGCATCAACAAACACACACCAAGTTATGGCTGCTATTTAAATCACATGGCATACATGCCTCAATACACTAACAGACACGTGCAAACACTCGCACAAGAACACACACAGTGGCTGTGCGGGGGTGAAATCTCTGTCCAGACTTGTATTAAGCAGCTTAATCCTCAACCAGTAACTATGCGGATGATCTCTTCACTCTTTCCCCGACACACTTGTGTGTCTCACATTACTGAGGCTGCATGCAGTACAATATTTTGTAATTGTGTGTATATATATTAAAAAGTAAATAATGTGTGTCCAAGTGTTACAGGTGTCATACCCTCCAGCAAAGACAACAGCTTTCTCTCTAATTTTCTCTTTAGGTTAGAAACCAGCTGACACCAGCTGTTTCATCAATTAAAGGGCAGGTCCATTATTAACTTTTCTTCTTTTAGGTTTTTATATGGTTCTGTAGCTTCACAGTAGTGTTCCTTGTATATTCAAATCCAAACTTTCAAAATTTGGCATCAAAATGTTATGTTACAAAAGCAGTAATTTTACCTCGCAGAACACAGCAGTATACATTTAACCCCACTTCAAAGAAGCCGAACAATCTCTTTCAGTCATTTCCAAACTAAGCACAGTTAACTCTGACCCAGCTACTGCTAGCGTTCACATTATTCAGAACCTTACTGATGAGCTTACTTTGGTAAACTACGTCACAGCTTTTTGCAATGAGTGAGTGTTTCCATTTGGGGAAAAAACGTAAAATTTCAAAAAACAGTTAAAAGCTGCTGTGCATGAATGTGAAGAAGCTTCATCATCATTTGTGTTTGCGTTTCCTTACTGCTTCCGCCTCTTTGGAGATGGTGGTTATCTCCTGGACTTTTGCCCTCAGCTCATCTCTCTGCTTGTCCACCACCTCCTTCAGCTTCAGCATCACCTCTCGCTCCTGCCGCTGGACACGATCTGCACACAAAAACACAAACATAAAAGATCGAGTAAAGATAACAGTGGCTATAAAGTGGGCGTTCTTTTTGTGAAACCAGACTCCTGGCTATGATTGATGTTATACATTTACAGTATGGCTCATCAACTGATGACAAAATGTAGGCGTGAAATCAGTAGTGTTATATTATTACATCATATAGCTAATTGATGGTTAATAAAGCTACTTTACTGATATGTCTTGCTAAATAATCTATCATGTAATTAACTAATCATGGTAAATGTATAAAGTTAAGTGATGACTGCATACAGGGTATGAAAATATA
Source organism: Pterois miles (assembly GCA_947000775.1). Classification (NCBI taxonomy): domain Eukaryota; kingdom Metazoa; phylum Chordata; class Actinopteri; order Perciformes; family Scorpaenidae; genus Pterois; species Pterois miles. The sequence goes on from CAMQGK010000110.1 coordinate 18,282,166, forward strand.
CAAGAAAGGTGGACACTTTCGTTCCAGCCATTCCTACCCTTTTACATGGTGACAAAATATGACTATGGTAATTTACCATGACCATAGTAACTTCTGAGGAAATTAAAGCATGTCAACAGCAGACAGAGTACAGTACAAATTAAATTAGTCCCTCCTCTCCTTCAAGAAAATGTGCAATAATTGACATGACACAGAAGACATCAACACATAGCAAGTTATTACTGCAAGCTAATCAAAGTGTTGTAGAAGTGACAGCAGATACTGCACACAGTCACGTTAAAGCTTCAGTTCACCCAAATCACAAAAAAACACACAATATCGCTTGCTTGTTCCAAGCGTTTTCTTGCCTCTCAGATAGTTTCAGTCTCATCTGCCTAGGATTTGTGATGTGCATCTCTCAAATTACACTAGGTAAACATAATTTATAGTGCTTGCAGCAGTGGAAAAAAACTGTGGGAACAACTTGTTTTTTTTCCCAGTTACAAAGTGCATGTAAACTAGGATAATTCACTTTGAGCCATATTCATAGGAACTATTTCTTCACTAAAAATGAAAACGGTTCACAGCGAGGTCTGGATTATTTTGAGTGACTTGTGTTTGGAGAGACATTTTACTGTTGAGTTTTTCAGAAAGCAAACATACCACAAATTTCATTTCCACCACCTCTATTGGAATCGAGTGGAGAGAGAAATTTTTGACGTGGATATTTCAAAACTTGGACAAACAAACCCAAAGCTATGGCACAGATAGATACCATTCATGACAAGATGCGTTTTGTTTGTTTTGATTTGGATAAACTGACCCTTTAGACATATTGGTGCGGCAGCAAAAAATAATGTCCATCTTTTAAAACATATACTATAGACCCTTAAAATAATATTCTTGCACATGCAGTAAACTGAAGCAATCTACAGCACATTTAAACTTCAAGTCAACTGAGTGGCCTCTTTTCAAATAAATCACACAAGTATTAAAACGTGTTTTTCCTGTGCAAGAAAACAAGAGTCGGCAAAGTGACTCAACCCGCCTGCTCACATTACTGTGATGAACACAAGAAAAGAAATAATAAATTACATCTTGTCTGTTTCACTTTACCAACTATTAAAACAAAATTGATGCAGCACAGCCAAATGTAAATTATGTGAAACAACACATAATTATTCAGCCAGTTAGGGTTACATTTATTTATGCTTTTCTTATAAAATATTGACAATCAACTAAGTGAAAATATTATTTTGTGAATAAAGGAAGGAAAGGAATTATAATAAACCTACTCTAGCACATTTTTAACTCTATAATTTCATGTTTTTCAGTGCATCGGGTAAACACAGCCCTTTTCTGAGTCCTGTCCTCCCTGTGACAACCTCTGCTGCTTCACCCCTCAACATGCCTGCACTATAAACACTGCAGTGACCAGTTTGACTGCTTTCTGCCTCAGTGCATATGACTGTTAACCCACTGCTTTGCATCTGCATGATTTGATGAGGAACCAGTTTCATAGAAAGTAAGTACTGTCATATACGTTTGCATTCTTAGACTGGAGTAGGAAAACTATGTAACAAATAGCGTTGAGGCTGATTTGCTTGTTTAGAGAAGACCTAATGGCAACCCTGAATGAGTCTTCATATTCTCTGGATCATCAGGGCGCTCACGCCAAATTCACAACTAATTCTCAAACAATAAGGTCTAAAGATTACTAGATTGTTTTTGTGATATCCATATTTACTTGTTTTATGTTATCTTAAACTTATTATAAACTACATAGGGGATTGAGATCCATCCTAAAAACACCAGAGGCCCGCGCATATCCAGTTTTGATTGTCCTCTCAACTCTCACAAATGGAAGAAATCCCCATGATTCCCACACGATTCATGAAAAGTAAATGTGGCTGCGTCTCCATTTTGGGGAGGAGGGGTGGGATTTAAACTGTCATCTGAGAACTATAAACAATATGTAGCATAGATCAGTGACTGTAGTTTGGAGCTGATTTGCGAAGTAGTCTAACAAACTGTCTACATTTCAGAAACCCATAGCATGTTTTACAACTTCAAAATCCTGGGATCTACCTTCCTGTGCATGGCTGCCCCTCAGCCTGCTCTGCAGCTCCTCCCTGTCCTCCTGCAGCTGCTGTACCTGGACCTGTAGCTCCTCACACCTCCTTCTCCACTGCTGCTCCTTCTGCTGCAGCTCCTGCTTGAGGGGATGGAAGACAGACGGTAACCTCAGACATGTGATACTAAACCTAAAAAAAAAAATAATAATAATAATACACGACCTGATGTAATTCCCGTTTGTGCTGTTAAAATCCTGTGAGCATGTAGGAATTTGGCTTCGGCAAAATAGGTTGTGTCCAAGCGGGTGTGTCATTTTGGCGTTAAATTATTACAGATGTTTTGTTGAAATGTTTCTAACACATCACAACAGCACTGACTTCTGAGAACAACACCTCTTCGTTGACTTTCTCAGCAATTGATTATAACTACACTGTCTTGTGTACAGTGATCTCATACCACGGAGTAAAGGGTTCTTTGGTGTGTTATTAAACACTTATAGTACAACGATAGGCTCCAGCTGTGGAAGTACACTACCAACTTCCCTCTGGCTTCCCATAACATTACTCATGTCACGACAGCATTTAACTGTATGTTTTTTTTATGTCCCATATGAACTAGTTCAAACTGCATGCATTTCACACTTTATAGCACTGCAGCATGGCATGCATGCAACATAATGAGATAAGATATGGAAAATGGAGAGTATTCAAGTGAAAGTAACGCTTCATACTTTTACTCCATTGCAGCTCAAAAATATTTGACACCCATATGACGCTTTGTTTACTGTGCAGAATTAGGTTTTAGTATTAGGAACAAGCACGTGGCTGGATTAACCTGCTTGAGAGCCCTGGGGCAGCAATGAGCCACTAAGGTCCTCTTAACCCCTGATATGATACTTCAGAGTGCATATTCCCATTCAAGGTTACTGTAACTGAATTACTACAAACCATTTACAATACCCTGTGGTATTGGGCTACCACTTAGTAGTGGTACAACATACAATATGCTTACTTAAATAGTTAACATTGTTGTTGTGCAGTTGGTGTGCAGTGTGTACCAACTCATCAAGTTTTGTTTTTTAATATTCCATTAAGATTGTTGTACCACATTATATAATTAAGGCAAGAGTAGTCCGCTTTATCTATAAATAACATCAAGTGAATTTAGGCTGGCACTAATATTACTGCTACTTTTACATGATAAGTAAATGTCTGACTGAATGGCATTGCTGATTAGCAAACTAGCTAGCTTCGTTTCAGCCAGCTAGCTAGCTTCTTTTTAGCCAGCTAGCTAACTTTAGTTAGCTATACACTGCTCAGAATCCTACCAAAGCTGGCTAAAAATTACTGCAGTGTTGAGTTACCTAACTCAACATACACGTTTTGGTACATTGGTAACATACTGTATAAACATAAAAAAAATAACATAAATGTTACACAATGTTAGCTAAATATTCCGACTATTAGCAGTTCTGCTAACATCGCAACTGTCATGCCGCGGTTGCCTTGACGACGGAGCTTGGCAGCAGCTCAATTTTGTCAGGTTAACGTTGCCGGATTGATATAATTACTCAGTTAACGGACAGCCAAAGCACAATGTCCGGGTCCTAGTCAATCTACATAAATACAGCGAAGGAATGCATCTTTTCGCGGTGGGAGGCGTATGCAATGTATTGTGTCTAGCTAACGTTAGTGGATCTGCTGCCCTGCCTGTCAACATGCTAAGCTACTTCGATGTCATGACACATGTAACCGTTGTCCACGGCTGTAACACACACAATTAACGCTGAAAGACACCGGCGCCTATAGGCTGCTCACAAAATGCTGGGAGGATTAATAGCTATCATGTCTCTCACCCGTATTTCACTTTTGTCGTCGCCCTCGTCGCTTTCCTTCCCCACACGTTTCTTCTGCTGCTGCTGCTGCAGTTGTATCGTCTCGAAGGTCTTCAGCAGCTCCTCTTCCCTCAGTTTGTGAGCATGGTTCCTCGACGCGAAGCTCTCCAGCAGCTCCAGCACTTTCACTATTTTCGGCACCAGACCCACGACGCTCTCCTTTCCGCAGCCATCGATGAGTTTCTCCACCTCGGTGCCGATCAGTTTGGCTATTTCATACACATCGTCCACAGTTAGAGCCGAGAAGGTCCTGTGAAAACAGCCCTCTGTGTTTTTGGTCTCTGCGTGTGCTTCAGGTGCCTCCATGTCGAGTCCGTCACATGCTCTTTATCTGCTATCGAAACCGACAGTGGCTCGTCAGCGCGACACGACAAGCAGCCATAAAACAAGACGATTGTAAGCGTGAAAGCAGCAAACTACTGCAGGTGTAAAGTTTAAAGTGCGTCCATTGTTGATCCCAAGCTGCCGACACGCCTAAACATGACTTGATCCTCTTCCAACAACACCGCATGCATGTTTAATGTTTGCTCACATTAACACAGCCTACCAGAAAACACAAGAACATCGAGTACTCCGTAGTGAACTATAATACAAGGCTGGACAATACTCCTGCAGTCTACTCGCTGCAGGATCCTCCTACTTTTCTGACCAATGTAATTCGAGTATATAAACACACACAACTACATGCAGAGACTCGCCTGCCAGGTCGAGCATACTGATGCATGCACCAGAGCGTTAACATTGAATTTCCTCTGCTGATCTGCAGTCAGAAATGCTGACCTATAACTGTCCAATAATGTCAATCACTAAATGCAAAGTTATGAGGCAGAGCGCTGCACTCACATAGGCTAAACTGCAGTATAATTACATTATACCAGACTTAAGAGCAACAGACAATCCTTTAATAGCAGGCCCTATCTCCAAGTCCCTGGTATCCAAATTACTGAAGTGTGCTTGAGTAGTCCACAGAGGTGGAAAGTTACACCCACGGGCTAAACTACAGTATAACGTCATCATAACTTACTTAAAAGCAGTAATGAGACAATCTTTTAATAGCTGACCCTCTTTAATAGCAGGTCCTATTTTCAAGTCCCTGGTTCTCGAAAATGATCAAGTGTGCTCGAGCAGTTCACCGAGGCATTAAGTAACACTCACAAGCTAAACTACGGCATAACAGACTCAAAAACAGCAATGAGACAGCCCTTTAATAGCAGGCCTTCTTTTCAAGTCCCTGGTATCCAAATTGCTTGAGCAATTCAGAGTCATCAAGTTACACCCACACAGGTTAAACTACAGTATAGTGTCATCATAGCAGACTTAAAACTAGTAACAAGACAATCATTTAATAGAGGGCCCTCTTTAATAGCAGGCCTTCTTTTCAAGTCCCTGGTATCCAAATTGCTGGAGCAGTTCAGTCATGAAGTTACACCCACACAGGCTAAACTACAGTATAGTGTCATCAAACCAAACTTAAAACTAGTAACAAGACAATCCTTTAATAGAGTGTCCTCTTTAATAGCAGGCCCTCTTAGTCCCTGGTATCCACATTGCTGATGTGTACTGGAGCAGTTCACTATGGCAGACAGTTACACCCACAGCCTAAACTACAGTATAACTTCATTATAAAAGACTTAAAGCAGCAAAGAGTCAGTCCTTTAATAGCAGGCCCGCTTTCCAAGTCCCGGTTATCAAAATTGCTCAAGTGCGCTTCAACACATCACTGAAACCGGACCAAGCTGAGAGCTTCACTGTAGGCGGTGTTGACCTCTTCCAAAGAGGGAAGCAAGCCAAAACAAAAGTTCCCCTGCGCAGTCAAAAAACATAAATGCTTCACTTCGCTTCACACAGTTTTATTAAGCGATTAGAATAACAGCACATTACGCTATCACATGACAAATGCTTATAAAAAATTGTGATCTTTATTTAAACACAAGCTACAATGTCACAGGATGTAAAGTACAACATAGTAACTGGGCATTACTGGCATGAAAATACATCTTTCAATTTCATTTCTCAAAGGGATAAGGGGAAGTACCCTTTTGAAATAATTATCAAATATTACTCTAAGTATTGTGTATTAAAAACTACACAAATGCGCATTAGCTTAGATGTATCCTCAAAATCAAAGACTGCATCTTTTTGAAGAAGCTGTACTGGAATAATGGAGGCAAGAGTGGGGAACAAAACATTTATAGAAAATATCAAAAAAAGAAAAACTTAACAGGTTCCTAAAAAGGTCCTAAAGACTTTACATAAAAATTTCCCAAGCATCACAGCTGCATACGTTCAACAGAAATATTACAAGGGCTGTTCTGGACTGGCTCCACATGATTCTGGCAGCGCTATCTCCAAAATGTGTGGCTCTCAGGCATACATGTCCTCGCGGTCTGCGTTATAGATCTCACCCTCCTGCAGCGAGGCAAAGTTCAGGAAGTGCGAAGGCCGGTGGACTTCGTGGTAGAACTCCTTGGGGTTGGCCAGCTGCAGGTCGTACTTCATGTTGGGGTCATGGCGAACACCTGGAGCAAGACAAACATACGGTTATTTGAAAATCACCTACTCTGCCAATCCTATGACATGCGTGACTTACAGTATGTATAACAGTCCTGCTTAAATAAGCCATGAGTCATTTGCACAGTAAAATCAATCAAACTGACACTGGGACAGATCGGAAATATCAATGGCACAGATTGGCACAGATTTATCCCAATATATAAACAAGCAGCAGTATGAGGGATATGATGGATGCAGCCACACAGGCTCAAACTCCATTTTAAAGCTGAATCATTTAGCCCAACTACTGAAGATAGAAAACAAAAGTACATGTACTAAAAATAAAAAATGATGGCTACTGACCCATGAAGTTGTAGTTCCAGGACACCTGGCCAGGCACCATGAAGAAGCCCAGGAAGCGGTCAGAGAGCAGCATCTGCACTCTCTCATAGTGGGATGGCAAGTAACCTTTAGGGTTGTTGCCCTTGTCTGTGTTCTGCCGACCCCACTCGTAGCCACTGGGTGTCAGCTTGTAGGCTGTAAGCGTGCATGAGCCTGGAGTGAAGCTGAAAACAGGTAAAATGCATTTAAGTACCATTCAACAAAACACATCACTATACTACGCAGTAATAATTGTAACTCAAACTCTTTAAAATGGAGCTCAAACAAAAACCAGCAGTAGCAAATAAGTCTTTCACATGCTTGTTATTGGACTGTCAAAAAGCAGAGGACAATGGCAGCAGGGCAAGAAACAGCGTATAGATATAGGAGCCAGAAAAGCATGATGAGCTTCCAGATTTGACTTTGTCTGTCATGAAACATACCTGCAAGTGATGATGATGGTCTTTTCTCCGTCCCAAGAAGGATTGTCAGCCATGATCTTGGCATGGGTGGTGACGTCCTGGGGGGACAGCTGGGGCGACTCATTAGGCTGCGTATGGATCCAGCCGAGGGGCTCCATTTCCTGTTTACAGAAGGGAAAGAAGTTTAAAAAAATTTACTGGTACAACAAGCCCACTTTAAAACAGCTATAAAGAAGCGACTATGACTAACAAGCATTAGGGATGTAACGGTGAGGAAATTTTCCCGCCAGTTAATAATAATCTTGTGACAAAATCAGTGTTAGGGATGGGTCATGATTTTAAACAAGCGGCGGCGCGTCCCTCGTAGTTTCAGCAGGTCAATCAGTTGTTCCAGCAGATTGAGGGTTATACATAACTCCTAGTGATTTTTCAATAGTATTTTTGCTTAGAATGCACATCCCTAACCAGACAGTTTACAAGAAAAAGTGATGGTCATTATACAGTATGTAAGCTTACTTTGATCGCTACCATCTCAAGGATGGGTGACTGTGTCTCTAGCCTCTCCGGTCCAGCTTTCGCTGCAAGATTGCAGGTTTCCCCCTGGCATCGTGCACACCAGTTGTGACTGCTTCGCCCTCCGCACGACAATTGCCTCGTTAACATTACAGTTATCTTAAAGCATTGGGTTTAAATCTGAAATACTACCAGATGCACATTTTTACTTTTCGCATTGACAAATCCTCTGCCATCGTCTTGTCTGTCAACGCTCTCTCATCCTGTGTGTGAAATCGGAATCCTGCTACTCCACACTGAGATGTGGCGCAGACACTTCCAACGCAATCCGTCGGCACAGTCTGTCGTCCGATTATGTACTGACAATACGCCGCTGATATGCAAAAATGAACAAAATGGTTCTATTTCAATATAGACAGTTGGGGTGGTGGGTATGTAATGTAATCGTGTGTGTCCGACCATCATGTAACACCGGTAACAGACTAGCAAGACAGGCCTAACAAGCATCCCACATAAAAATGGTAAGAATGAGCATGTTTGCCTTACTTTGAGGTATTCATGACCAGGCAGCTGGTTGGGCAAGTGGACAGTCTGGTGTGTCCCCCACTGCGGTACCATGACAATACAGCGGATCTCCTTCACCTGGGGGTTGTCTGGTGGACTGGTGCCATACAGGTAGCCTGCAATCTGGATCAACACAGAGCACCGTCACTATCCACACACATCTTTACTTTGCACAGACATGATGAGGGACCAGTGTGCATTAATATCTTCAAAAGAAACAGTCTGTCCATCAGCTGCAGTGCTATGAATCCTCAACCTACTTGTGCTCGCAGATCTGAGATGCAGATGAACTTCTTGAGTACGTTCTTGGGCAGGATGTAGGTGTAGCCCGTCTCCTTGATGTCATCAGATGACACATATATGTGGTTGGTTCGGAGGTGGAGGTTGGCAGCAGATATGGCCCTGACAGGTGAAGAACAAGGAACATTAAAGTTAGGACATCCTACTTACCTGTTTACTACAATACATTATGATGTTATGTTTCTTTATGGATCATAAACGCAACAAAACAAATTCAAACAAGCCGTCTACCTGACTCTCCACTCGGTCTTGGACGAGAAGGTCTGGGTCTCGTAGTTGGAGGTGGTGGAGGTGATGATCTCATCACCGTGCTTGTTGACAGTTCGGGTCTGTGTGGCCGTGAGCTGCGACTGCTCTTTAGTCTGCTTCTCAATCTCGGCAATCTGTTGACGCTGCTGTGAAGGAGCTGAGATCTCCATCCCCAGAATGATGTCACGGATCTCAGACTGGGTCAGCGAGGCTACGTTCACACTGGATGCAGACAAAAGAATTACTAAGTCTGGCTTTATTGTGTTTTATTAAGTTACAGAAAATTAGTATCTAACATATTTCTGAGCAACATATTGTATTTATTTCAGGAAAATATTGATTCCATAACTTGATTCTTACTTGTTCTTTTTGCCATAATCTGCCAGAATGAGATCCTTGAGTTGCACCTCCACCTTGATCCACTCCTCATCAGTGAGCGTGGGCCAGATGTGATGAGGCTCGGTGATAGTTGTCTTGTCGGGTTTCAGGATCACCTTGGCGCGGTCATTGTTGACATGGAGCGCTCTGAGGATCAGGATGAGTCGGGAGAAGGCCTATAGATGGGGCAGACCACCAAACACAAACTATTTACACAGGGGATAAGGCGATGTCACCAAAAATAAATGCGCCATAGTGAGTTTTGTTGGGAAATAAGCTTGGATCAGCCCAGGTATACTTGACAAGAAACACAACACAGTGATCTAATTTTAGCCTCCTGTGAAACTCACTGTGTAAGACGAGATGGTCTTGAGCCAGTCGTCATAGAGGTTGAACAGCACCATCTGAGGCTCCGTAGCCTTTAGGATCAGGTCTCCAAACTTCTCCACCTTCAGACAGGCTTGGAAGGGCAGCTGCAACTCAGAGCCTTTGATCACAATGTTGGGGAAGTCGAGCAAGTGGACCTGCACGTAGAGAACAATGGTATTAGATCTGGGAAGCTGTCCGTAATTAGACCAATATGATCCTTCAAGGCTTGTAATTATTATTATTATTGTACACTGTGTGTGAAACAGTCTCACCTCCAGAGGGTCCAGCATGCCCTTCCTGGTCACAATGATCTGTTTGGGCTGCTCTTCCACAGGGAGGGAGCGAATCAGGGCAGCCACTTCTTCAGCTGTCTTCCATTTGGCCAGCTGCAGAGACAAATAATGAAGTGAGAATCTGATGGAGGAATGAACTGCTACAGCGCGTCTATTTAGTCACTTCAAAACGGTAGGAGGAGTTTGAATGCAACTATATCACTTAGTTGCTGACAACTGAGTTAAGAACTTCATCAACATCACAGCCAACCATCACTGACATGATGGCATATCATCCATTCAGAGTTGGCAGATCAGAATGACAGTTTCCAACCCAATCACAACTTAAAACCTGCCATGACCTTAACAGAAACCTGTGTAAAACCATTACAGATGCAACAGAAAACACATCATGGGCATACAAAACTTCAGATCTGCATTAAATAACCAAAGATAACAATGTTAGATAAATAGGTTATTGCAGCCCGCAAATAATGCAGTCAGAAAACCAAATAGACAAATTTTCAAGGCATGCCAGGTCAATGTCACTGATGATGTCAAGGTAAGTAGGTCCTCCATTTTCGTTTACAATTACTAAATAAAACTCATGTCACTCAAATAGTCCTCAACTTAAATGAGTCAATATGAGCGAAAGGACACAACAAAGTTTACTGACTTTTGTGTATTTTTGACCAAAAAACCCTGCCAAATGTTGACAAAAGCTGTCCAAAGTTCATCTACCAGTCCAATGCTGTTTTTCCGGGCGTAACTTAATCAAAAGTAGCCCAATTTACTAGTATCTGAAATACAAAGAAATGCGCAAAACAAATGTGGAACAAAACACAAAACAAATATGAAAACAAAATCACAGTAAGAGCCTGTACCACAAAAAACAAAAAAACAATATATACAAACAACATATGATACAAATCACTAAACACAACAGGAATCAATCTGTAGCAGATTTGGTGATAATGAAAGTGCAGCGTGGTGGAGCAGAGAAGGGCTGTACCTGTCCCAGACGTTTCTGTCCAGCCCACACAGATGTGTGAATGATCTTGAGGAACAGTTGTCCAGTCCTGGGGTTGAAGATGAAAATAGCTCCATTGATGGGCTTTGTGGTCAAGTTACCCTCAAAGGTCTGTTGAGAAAGACAGAGTATACATGTGACTAAGTTAAAAAAGATAATTTTGTTATATTCCTATGCAAAAGCAACATATTCAGACATTTTTACAACATTAACAAGCAGTAATTGAATTCATTGAATTACTATTGGTAAGAAAGGGTTAACTCGCACCTTGTGGATGGTGACTCGGTACACATTGGTGTCATCTACAAACCAGATGATCTGGTTGGAGAAGAGTTCGCCATAGTTCTGGGAGGACAGGTAGGGCTCAGTGGGCTCGGAGGAGTACAGCTGCAGACCTTTACGGATGCGCTCCCTGAGCACGTACAAGGCGGGGTTGGCCTTCATGATCTTGGCCATGGCCTGCTGGATCAGAGGCTTGCTCCCAGGGAACCAGTTACCGTAGGCACTAAGGAGGAGATATAGTGACAGAGTTAAATACTAAATTGAGATTATTTTTCCAACATTTCCTTCGCTGATGTCCAGAAACTCATGGGAGGTCAGAGTACATCTACCCAACGACACCAATTGAGCTGCTGTTCTACTGCAGACAGTTGTGGTCATGTACAACAAATTAGGAGGCTAGTGTGAAGACTTTCATGGCTACTGCAGAACATACTTGTTGACATGAACGAGTGGATGTCAAAATTCAGGCAATGCTGTCAAGCATTCACCACAAATGTCTGGTTTATTTTTTACACATCTATAACACACTGGGCTAACTTTAAATCAGGAAGGAAACACTGCTTTGCCCTCTTCAACCATCATACCAGCTACCATGTAGCCAATAATTATTGAATTATGAATTTTAATTTAATTATATGGCATCCTATTTTTAGGTTTCTCTTTTAATCAGTTATTGTCTGCCCTAATACTGGTCGTGTACACATTTGTAACAATGCTAACCTGTGGAGGTTGTAAGCCAGGTCGATAGCAATGAGTACCCCCGTGGGGGAGGGGTAGATACTCATGTTGTCGGTGGTGTAGTCCAAGAACTTGGCCCTGGCGTAGCGCTCGATGTCATGTGAGTCATAGTCACCCCAGCGCAGCTGGATGTCGATCCAGTACTTCTGTGTGGTGGTGCTGTCCATCACGTCCCTGGAGGAGAAGGTGCACATTTAAATTCATAGAGGATGAGATAAAGGACCTTTAAAATGCTTCTGTGATGAGTTTACAAAATCTATTAATGTCTTAAAAGGATCTAGCATAACTTTAATATATTCAGTGACATTTTTTCTGAAAGCAAAAGTCATGTACATATAGCTTAAAAAGTCATACTTGGAGTCAGCAAGCAGAGATGGTCGAGAGACATTCCACTTGTATGATGCAAAGAGGAGGATGTCTGCACACGATGAGTTCATCTTGTACGACTTCCTGGGATGGATGGTCTCCTTCTGCACCGTCTCAATCTCAAGTGCATCCAGCTCCTGATCAAACACCTGAAAACAAAAACAGAAAACATTATCATTGTGGGAAAAGCAATCAATAATAAAGCGGGCAAAAAGCCATTTAAAGGACAAACTTCAGCATGCTACATTTCTGCTGTTCTGCTGAGTCCATAACGAAGTTGTTACGCCCCGGTGAGGTCTAGGGGTAAGGGAAGAAACTTAAGGCGATGTTGTCAGGCATAATGTCGCTGGTGACTGAAAGTGGACAAATGAAAAAGCAAGACAAGCTGCAGTCGGTAACAACGAGGTAGCAAACAGTAACAAAACACTCAGCTGTGTCAGCAGAGGCAAGCAAGTAAAGGAAAGAGCTTTGAAAGGCGCCAAAATCAAAGAACAAACGACAAAAGTGCTTCAGTCAGATAATTTAAAATCAGAGCTGACTAGCTAGCAAAAAGTACTACTAAAATTATGATGAAACAAAACTGTTCTTCATACACTACTTGCAGGAAACAAATCACAATAGTGGTAGATAGCAAACCTACCTGACAGAGATCCATGACGATGCTTTCATGAATCTTCTGCCACAAGTGAGCCCTGAAGATCTGAATGAGGGAGATCTTCAGTGTGGGGATCTTGCCGTGCATAAAAATTCCCGTCAGGTCAAGTTGCACCTGGAAACCCACGTACACCTAAAGACAGAGGGGAGAAAATGTAGGCCAAGACAGACATTTTAAAACCCTTCAGACAGTTCCTCATTTCATCATAACTTTTTATTTGTTTTTCTACAGGGACCTAAAAATCAGACACGTTTACATATGTTGGTTGCACTAACGTTGGCTCTGTTGATGGTGGGTGACCACCAAAGTGTGAAACGACGGTTGGGGATTTGGTTCAGTCCAGATCTCTGGGCGTTGGTCAACTTCTTCCATTTCATGGATTCCTCAAAGCCACTGGCCTTTTCCCTGAAAAGCAGAAAATTAGACCATTTTTAATGAAGAAATAAAACAAATCCACAACTTGAAAAATCAGCTCCGATGAAGTTAAAAGTATTTTGGTTGAGCTTGTTTTTTTGCATTTATTAGGTAACACACTTGGGAGCACAAAACAAGACTGAAGTACAGTCTCCTCCTTTGAGAGTTGTCTGAGCTCTAAAATGATCAAACTCTCTGATATTCTCACACTATAAGCTTTCTCAGTATCAAAGTGCTCTCACCAGAAGAGACCCTCCCAGGTGGGAAAGTAAGTGCCTTTGAAGAGCGTGTGCTCCAGGATGCCCTCCACGCCGCCCAGAGCCTGGATCATGTCTGTTCGGTAGTTGTTCAGGTTCCACAGTTTGCCGTCGTGCCTCTGGTGGGTCCACCAGAATGGATTCTGCTTCAGCACCTGCACTCAATCAAGACAGGCACATGACATATATGCATATTGGTGTCAAACGAATATATCCAAAGTTAGTCTGTTAACATGTGAATTGTAAGGATTTGTAGTACATTCATGTTAGAATTAAAGTCAAAACAACTTATTAACTGGTTTACCGTTTCTCAACCTATCAGTGTCTCCATCATACCTGGTACTGTTTGAAGTCTGTCCTGACTCTCCAGCCTTTGTCATAGGCCAGTGTGTGTCTGTCCTTCTGGAAGAGTGTGTTGATACGAGGGATTCCTCTGTCCCACGAGTCCTCCAAATCCTCCAGGGTCAGACGCCTGAAACACAGAAAACACACTGCTACATGCCTTGTCTCGTTTCAGCTCACATTTGTTAAAAGTAGTGCAGTGCTCGTTGGGAGCGGCCCGATGGCTTGGCTTCCAGTACTGCTGCTCGCAGCGCTGTCAAGAATGACTCTTCCTGTATCCATTTGGAGTTTTGGCTGTTCTTTCGCAGAATGTACCATGGCACTTATGGAAAAACAAAATATGTCTAAAGCCTAAATGTCCACTGCAGATGACATGCTCTCCTCAGTCTGCTGAGCGCAGTTTGCTTGTTTATTCATATTGAACATGTCATGTACCCAAACTGCACTAAAATTGACACAACACTCCATTGAGTCCCCAGCAATAGACCCACCAAGTGTGATCTTGATCAGATAAACTGTTCTTGAGATATGGACATAGGTGGAAGGCCATACCCACATACACATACAGACAGTCTTTGCTTTATAGCTGATCTGCTTAAGACGATACCTGTTCTGGGCGATAGCCTCCTGTCTTTTGAGGGCGTACTCAGCCCAAACCCTCTGGGAGTCGATGAACTCGCTCTCCCATGGCTGAATGTAACGATACAGGTTAGGAATCAGCTGATCTTCTTCATGGCTCATTCCAGACCTGAAGTGGGTGATACCCACATCCGTCTGCTTGGACCACCTGGCAGAGAGGGAGAAGAATTTAAGCCTTGCTTGACTGCTAAATTACTCAACTGATCAAGACAACAAACAGCCTGCATGCTGACTTTAACTTACCGCAGGTCTGACTGTGGAATGAGCACGTGGCCCATGGACAGCATGCCGAGGCCACCCAGCTCTTTGGGAGTGTAGAAGACTACAGGAGGGAAGCGGCTAGGCATTTTGGAGTTCAGGCCAATCTTGATACGCGTCTGGATCTTGTTCTCACACTTCACCAGCAGGTCCAGGAGCTCCTGGGTGTTGACCACGGCCTCACGGAAGTACGTCATCAGACCGATCAGAGCCGTGTTCCATTTGTTCACAATCTGAAAATAAAAAGGGATATAGTGAAGTTTTCCGACCCTTTTAACATCATATGCTACCGCTATAGTTTTTGGGAAAGGTTGTCAACTGACCTTGGTGAACGTGGTGGATCCAGAGGCCATCAGGATCTGACGCACTCTGTTGTGGAAGCGCTGCATTGATTCATCGTCTACACGCAAGAAACACTGCGCTGTCCTTTCTTTGGTTACCTACACATGCAAATACAATACAGAAAACTTAAAAACAGGAAATGTAATTGTGGCCACTTCAGGAAAGATAGCAGTTACGCCATAATAAGATGCAAGTTCCAGTACTTTGATCAGTTTGTATATGCAAACTGATCAAAGGGAAGCAGTTAGCATAACAGACGCTTATTTTGGGCATCAGGTCTTCACCTCGTTCTGCAGGTTCCACACACCATCCTTGTGGGTAAACTCCTCGTAGCTGGTGCGGCACTTTGGCAAGATGCGGCACTCGAAGCCGCACATGTTGAAGAGCAGGTTGGGGTTGTCTTTACTGTAGACTGAAACAAAGCTGTTCTCCCACTGGACGGTGGTCACAGATCTGGGCAGGCGGTTCTTGATGTCCCAGAATACAGCACGTCCCCTGGGAAGAATAAGATCAGAAAGATTATTATGGCTACTTGTCACCAAATCTGCAACAAGTATAATGTTCAACATAGATTGAACTACTAGTTCAAGAGGTGGAACTCACAGGTTGACGTCGTGCTTCATCAGTCTCATGCGGGCATCACGGGGCCAACACTTCTTGTTATTATAACCCACTATGTTCTCATTGTTGGGGTCTGGGTGCTCAGTCAGGTACCTCTGAATCAGATCCCTGGCCTCGTCAGCAGAGAACCTTTTGGACCCATGAAAAAGCCACAGCTTATAATTTATCAATAAAAACCTCCTTTTCCATTCCTGTTCACAAATCCGTACTATTTGGCAGCGAAGGCAGAAGTCAACTAACTTAATTCATTTTTTAATTTTATAATTTCTGCCTATCTGCGCTCATGTTACTAAAAAGCAGTATTCCCAAAAGCCATGTTAGGAATGTCTTCATCACTTTGGTGACTCAGTCCCACCTGAAGAAGATGTGGATGCGGTCGATGTAGCGGCAGTACAGTCGGATCGGGTGGGCGCTCTCCGTGGGCGTGTCTTGGAAACTGAGAAAGTCGTTGGGCATCTGAGGCGGGCCAGCCATCTCGCTGGCACGGTGCAAGCCCAGCACCAGCAGGTCCATCACCAGGCCGTAGTACTGCACAATGAACGAGGCAAACTGGAGCCCCCTGATGATGCCGTAGGAGTTGGTGTGGTTCATGTCCTAGATGGACAATGAGGAAAACATTTCGATCAAACACCAGAGAAACTTATTTATAAAGATTCTAAATCAGATTCAAAATGAATGAGTGTTTACCTTGTAGTTGATAACCACGTTGTTCTTGGCTGTCATGTAATCAGCGATGTTGTGGTCAACAATCAGACGCAGCAGCCTGTTGAGCAGGGTCAGATCAATCTTCTCGTACATCTTCTCGTAGCGGGACTCCAGCATCACATTGCACTCTCCCTCCGCTGTCTCCCACACATCTTGCAAGTTGTTGATGCCTGAAGGAGAATTAACAAAAAGATAATGTTTCCACCTAAATGCATACTGCGGTAATACAGAATATGATCAGACTTGAATACAGTTAACACGGTTTTTGGTCCTGACCTTGGCACCACTTGTAGACCAGCAGCGGTGGTGGTTCAGTGTCAGCAGGTTTGATCCAGGGCGGGAAGAGGCGTCTCTTGTCCGCCTCGTACCACAGGTACTGGTCGAGGTAGGCGTCCGTGATCTTCTCCAGTGGCTCGACATCATACACGGGCACCAGGTGACTGTACAAGTCCATGAACTCGATACCCACCTGCAGAAGAAGTTGTTGCTTTGAGACTGACAGGAATCTGTGTATT
Source organism: Pterois miles (assembly GCA_947000775.1). Lineage (NCBI taxonomy): Eukaryota > Metazoa > Chordata > Actinopteri > Perciformes > Scorpaenidae > Pterois > Pterois miles. The sequence continues at coordinate 18,299,220 of CAMQGK010000110.1, forward strand.
GGCAAGAATCTGGCAATATGAAATGTATCATGAAACGGGAGTTCAATATATTGCGATACTGTATGCAAGTCAAATTTTTGCATGTAAACTATTGATTAAATAGAAAGTATTTTTGAAAACTGATATAGTATCACAAAACAATGTCATAATACTCAAGCGTATCAAAATTTTCTTACACCCTTAATAGCAACATTTAATTTAGGGCATCACCAGTCAGCTTATAGCAAACATTTCCTGCAGTGGCAGCTTGTGAATAAGACCTCAAGTCCATTGTTCCTGCCAACTATCCTATGAAACAACCTCTGTTAATTAAAAGCTTTTCATCCATGGACACAAAATACTGTACAACATTTCCCCCCATAACTTATGTTCACATCTGTATTGTTTATAAATTGTGCTGTAAAGAAATATATATTCATGCTTTGCCCTAAAATTGCACATGTCTGACAGCAGAAACATCACCGTTAGCTAAACATATCAGTCCGTCTTGGTCCTGACCTCTTTGAAGGCTCTCTGGGTGAGCAGGTGACGTTTGATCCTGGACAAGGCCTCGTGAGGGTTGTCGTACGCCTGCTCAATGAGCCCAAGCTCCTCCCTCTGACTCTGGTTCAGTCGAGACTTCACACTGCAGGGACGCAGACACACAAAATGTAGAGAACAACCGTCTGGCATTTGCTGATTAAGTTGCTCATTTTGAAAATTTTTTTTTTTTTTTTTTTTTTTACCTGTACGCCTCCTTGAGCCTCTCCAGGGCCAGGATGAGCAGCTTGGTGTCGTGTTTGTAGGACAGTGGGGGGAAAGGGATGGGTGAGAACCGCCGACTCTCCAGCCAGTGAACGGTGGTGGTGTAAATGGCCACTGCCTCTTCAGCTGTGATGTAGGGGCCATCCTGTAAGCAGGACGTGCACTCTTCATTAAATATGGCAAAATGCAAAATGTATTAAGTGGTTATTAGCAAATACACTTGTGGGTGATTAGTAAATTTTAAGACGATACAGCATAAATGATTAGAAGCTATATCTGAATGGTGAAGACAACTGCAGCTGCAGCCAGTGATTAATAAAAGAGACACCATTCATTTTAATATTCCTCCAGTTCTTACGCACAGGCAAGCAGACCAATGCAAGTGCGCCTTTGTAAGAGGACTTCATTCAAAACAGGGATGTGGGTGCATTGTATTTATGCTGAAAGGCAGGAGGTTCACAATTAACTGCACTTACTAGGTTGTTATTACTAAATACAGATACAGGCAATGTCCTTAAGGTAGGGGTGAAACAGATCACAAAACTCACTGTTCAGATCAGCAGAAAAGAAAAGGGAGCAAATGTAACATGAAAGGACACCCTGATCACATTTTTTTGCTGCAGATACCACATGCAGATCGTCGATGAGCCACACTGGATGATACAGTTCGCTTTGGTTGTTGTTTTTTAAGTTAAATGCAGTTTTTACTTTTAAATGTCATACTTTGAATTTGTTACAGTTGACTAATGGATATTTTACGTTTGAACACATTCTGATAGTTAGAATTTACCTTTGACCAAAATTCACTTTTTACTGCATATACCCTGAACATACCATAATGCAACTCAATGGAGCCGCTAAATGTTAGCTGCTCTGGTGCTGCCAACATTCCCAGGTCATGGCCTGCCGATTTCAACAAAGATTTGTTGTTCACAAAGTATTATCAGGGCTCGGTGACAAGAGAGCATTAACGCAAATCTCCCAATCGCATATTTTTACTGAATATCGTCCGACAACAACCTGCACTAAAAGTTTATTACACTAAACGATGGGTATACTGTGTAATTAATCCTCAGTTCACGTGCATGCCGAACCATGGGAGTGGATCTGTATAGATCACAGGTCAACTATAGTCTGTTACACCACTACTTTCAGGTCACTGACCAAAAAGCAATGAAACATAACTAATCAATGCAACAGTTTAGAAATATTGACAAAAAAAAAAAAACAATACATAATACAGCTGCTTATTCAAATGAAAGGGCCTTTCAATATTTCCTTTTTGAGCTTTCTTTCTGTGTGTTACCTTCAGGTAGTTGTGCTGTCTCTCCTGCTCTGCTTTCAAGTACAGACGGGTCAGCCTCCCCAGGTTCTTCTTGCACACCGTCTTGTCCACAGTGGCTCCGCGGCGGATTCGCTCACGGTTGTAGTGAGCAGTGTTGGTCCACCAGTCGGCTTTGGCCTTCACGTAGCGCAGGATCATGTTCTCAATGGGAGTGGGCAGACCTGGCACCTGTAAAAAGACAGACATTCCTACATTCAAACAGAGCAGTGCTTAAAGGATTCTGTGCTTAATCCTGGTCTTTTAGTACACCATCCCCTCTCCCGTATCACAGTGAAAGTGATCTCTGTGACCCACTGACCTTCCAGGGGATGTTGGCCTTCCAGCACCTCCATGATTCACTGAGGTGCTGCAGGATGGTTCTAGCCTTGTTCTGTTTGATGCCTTCTGGCATCATGTCCAAGATGTCGTGCATCACAGCGGCACGCAACTCCAGGTCAAAGTGAGACTCCACACGCTGTTTGGTCACTGTTTTGGCTACGCCCTTGGAATGGCGTCCTGTTGAAGCAATCGAAAACAATGGTTTGTTAGCTCCTACAGAAGCAAATCTCTGTGCATCATGCTGTATTGTCGCTGAAAAAAAAAAAAAACACGGGAATGTGTATATGCATACCTTCAAACTGCCTGGCGAGCAGATTCCCCAGCCACCTCTCCAACAGCGGAGTGATCCCCCTCATGAAGAACAGCCACACTCTCCAGCCGGGAGCCCAGAAGCCACAACCTGGACCCTTGCCCACAGGACCCTGATCAAGAACAAGAAAATCATAATGAATTCAAAATGGACACCAAACATAATATCTCAAATGCACAAACAGCTGGCAGATCATATACACTGAGTGTTTACTTATACACAGAGTGTTTACTTACAGTGTTGAAACGGTAGTAGATGAGATGCTTCAGATCTTTGCACATCCGGATTTGTCTCATCAACTTGTACTTATAGCGGTACATGCCTGTCAGCTGACCCACATGGGCGAAGATGTACTGCAGTCCATCAGCCAACTACAAAACAGAGAAGAAATTATGGGATTAGTTAAGTATGAAACGACAATTAGGTAAAATAATCTTAAAACACCATCACCAATGAAATAAATCCAAAAAGATTATCACACTTTCTCAAGAACAGTAGAGAACCAATTCAACAGCAATATCTGAATATTCAACTATTCAGGTAACAAACAGCAATACGGTAGAGAAGCAGAATCCTTAAAAAATGAATGACTTTAAAGACACATCCGCCATCTATCTCAGCTGAGAACAGAGAAATTTCTGGCTGTCTTTCCAGAGTAATGTCACAGAGACAAGCCAGAATTGTTGCTGCTATTGCTTATGTCAGAGCGTTCCCTGAGCTTGGGTTTCAAGGGCTGAGCAAAAGCCTCTGGAAGCAGCATTACACTCTGCACTGTTGGAGAGGTGCATAATGCATGGAGACATCAGCCTCAAAGCTGCCGTCTACGGGGAGAGGGCCAGCAAATGTGACTGTGAGGTACATCTACATTCGCACACAGAGCGATGAGGAGAGGAGATGCTGAGCCACACGTGCACCATCCACACGAGGCATGAAAACAGCACTCGTGGACTCATCATAGCACATTTTATGAGAAAGACGTGTAGGGGAAGCCTCTGAGTGTGTGACAGAGGATTTTATGCTGTTTTAATGACATGAGACAGGTTTAACTTTGCTGCTGAACTAACCTGGAAGGCATCAACATTTCCCAGTCTGTATTGCACATGGCTGTCCACCACCAGCTTGCTGAGACGCAGCACCTCTCTGCACAGGTGAAAGGCGTTTCCGAATCGAGACTTTTTTCTTTCCTGGGGGACAGAAACATGAACAGATTGTAAATCGACCATGAAATACTACAGAGCACTCAGAGGACGAGAATAAAGTGACAGTAAAAAACAAGCGTGAACCACTTTTTGGAGTATTTTTGTGAGTGAAGCTTCCAACAAAAGGATAACGAGAATATTGTACAATATTGTTCATTTAGGTTCGATATAATGTCGTCGCCAACAACAACATGTGGATCTGCGCTGGAGATTGTACCTTGGTGGTGAGAGTCTTGACAGGCTTCAGGTTGAAGTTGTAGTCCAGATGCAGGTAGTTGAGGTTTTTACGGTGGATGAGCAGATTGAGCATGTTGTAACCCTGTCGGCAGACCTGCAGACCCACCTCCACCCAGTCGAGTTTGGTGGACTGAAAGAACTTGGTGGCTTTGAAGGACCGGAACAGATACCTGAAAGACAACAGATGGAAAATCTTAACAGAAAAAATAAAAACTCATTGATGAGCTTCATTTAAAAAAGAAAGGTTAACAGGAAATCAAAATTAAGAGTCCAATGATGCTCACCTCTTCTTCTGGGCTTTGGGTGGTCTGTGTTTGAGAGCGTTGAGCACATAGTACTTGAGCAGTTTCTGGTACGACACACGCACTTTCACTGGCTGTCCCGCAGGGCAGTGCTCACGGTACCTGGAGAATTTAACACACAACTACCATTTAGGTATGACATGGTAACTGTGGATTTGTTAGGTTTTCTAGTTTCATATGATGCCAGTATCCTCACTCTAGTTTTAAAACTGAGCCTGCTACAACCTGAAAAAAAAAATCGCAAGTTGCATTAATGAAATTGTTGGCATAAAACAAATTTACATTAACGCATTACTGTGTTAACTTTGACAGCCATACTTAACATCTGAGAGAGAGATTTTCTGTTTGCAATCAGTAAATTATGACACATTTAGTTTTGTTCCAACATGTTGGTAGTTTGCTCACCAGTTCTTGATCAGGGGGATATCGATGGCTCGCCTTGTACGACCAGATCTGAGGTTGAAGGGTCTTGGTGCCCAGAGCAGAGCGATGCCATTGGCTGTGTTGTCTGTGTAGAGCGGGGTCTCCTTGAGGAAGGGCTCCACATACTCTGGAAGTTCAAACTCCTCATCGTCATCAGGCAGAGGCTCCTGACTCTGCAAGTGTAGGAAATTACAATAAGATTTGAGGGTTAAAGAACATTTATTTCTAAATAGAAGCTACATGTAGAGAAAGGCGATTACAATCATCTTCATTTCTACTGGAGCTTTACCCCAAATTGAACTTAAAACAATCTGAAGCAATATCTGAATGACAAAGGACCAACTGCTACTGCAGCCAGTAATAAATAAAAGTCATCCATGTCAATATTCCTCCAGTTCTAACGCACAGGCAAGCAGACCAATGCAAGCGCGCCTTTGTAAGAGGACATCATTCAAAACTTCATGTGATTTGTTAGGGAAGAATTATATTTATCTTTTCACAGCTGCCAAAGGTAGAAGGTGAATAATCACCCACACTTACCTTGACAGAGTGTCTGTGTGAAATGGGGTTGATCAGCGGGTCAAAGTAGAATGCTGGGAGATCTGGATCCTCCGTTTTGATAAACACCACGTTGGGGGTATGATACCTACAATGGTAAAGTCAATGAGTATCAACTCATTTCTTCCAGCCAGTAAATTTAATCAGTGGATGAACAAAGGCGTTCACAGGCACTTAACACAAGTTACATGTGAATATTTTTATTTGAATTGCTCTACAATGAAGTTTCATTTCTCTGATTCCAGCTTCTTAAATGTGAATATTTTCTGGTTTCTTTAGTCCTGACAGTGAACTGAATATACTACAGTTGTGGACAAAACAAGACATTTGAGGACGTCATCTTGGGATTTGGGAAACACTGACATTTTTCACCATTTTCTAACATTTTATAGACCAAACAACTAATCGATTGATAAAGAAAATAATCAGCAGATTGACAACAGAATTAATCATTACTTGCAGCCTTTAAATAGTTGCAACTTTAAGAAATACTGCAACTCATTCACAGATTTCTTACCAGGTGAGGTGGACGTGGTGCGGCAAGTTGTTGTACAGGTAGGGAAAGGCAATTTTGTACTCTGTCCTGATAGGCTGCCGGATGATGATCTTGTTGATGTCATTGAACTCATTCCAGTCTTCATCCCTGCAGGAAACACAGAGTAGAATCAGCTAAGACACATATCATCTAGTGTCCATTCTTACTCAGTGCTTTTTTTGAGGGTAAAACAGGATTACCATTCAAACTATGACAAGAAACACAAAAAGTCAAACAAATATGTTTACTTTTCTGACTATGCAAGTGGTGGATGTGGCAAGTGATCCTCCACAGTCCAATAAAATCAACAGTGTAAAGTCTATAAGTCTATAATTTATCAAAGGTGGGAGGTCCTTACTGGAGGTTGATGTCCCTGACCAGTGGCTCAAACTTCGGTCCCCCTGGGATGGCCATGTTCAAGGCCTTGGAAGTGAAGAAGGCCTTGAGGTCAAACAGATAAAAGTAATTGAAATCCACCAAATCTGTGAGCAGCTGGTTGGCCAGGCGGTACAGTGTGGACATCATGGGCAGCGTGAACTGCCAGCGACGGTAGGTGGTGCCATTCACAAACCTGGAAAAGGGCACAAATGAATTACTGTTTGATTCTTTAGCTACATTTTAGCTGAATAAGTAAAATGTTTGTCTTTAAAGAGGGATTGAAGAGCTTACTTGGCAGTATCTTTGAGAGGCTGGTGCTCATAGAGCCACTCTGCAACTGAAGAGTCCTCCTCAGAGTCCAACTCCATCTGGATCGCCTCCAGTGGCTCCACATCAAGGATGTTGTCAGCGTAATCCAGCGGCGGCTCCTCGTCATCAAATGGTGGAAAGCGCATCCGCTTGAAGTGCCGACGATCACGCTTCTCACGTCGCATCATGATCCACATGGTGCTGGGAGGAGGATAAGGGATACCAATGACTTTAGAAATAATAAAGCCAGTATAATGCTCTTGATGTGCCAAGTACTACACACATGATAACATAAAAGCATCACCCAACATCCCGCTCTCTCTTACCCCCACTGGGCAATGTAGACTGGCTCTATGACCCAGGGGATTTCATTCACAAAGGAAATAGCTCCTGTAATATGGTAGAGGACGGGCACATCTCTGATCTGTTCCCAGGGCATGGGCATGTTTTCCAGCAGCTTCAGCACAGCATGGGGCATGTACTTGAGGGCACTGTTCAACAAAAAGAAAGATACAAGATGAGCTATAGCAGTGGTGACGGATCTTCAAAACCAATTAGTAAAGAATTAAAATGGTAATTAATTTTTACCCAAGGTACACCCTCTTGTCATGGCGAAACTTTCTGTTGGTCATGTCTCCATGGTCCCTGATGATCTTGCGGACATGCTCGGGTGGCATGTCTTCCTTCTGAGCATCCACAAAGCCAAACTTTCTCTTTTCAGAGTAGCGCTTTGCCTGCAAGTGCTGCCATTTTCTTGCTGTAGAGTTGGAGGACATTTAAAACAAAATTAACTCACATCCACTTGAGATCTAACATTGTAGTTTTTAACTTGTGCTGCACTGAGTGATGAATATACCTTTCTCTTGTAGCTTTTCCTCAGACATGTAGTCCGGGATGGGCACAGGAGGGGGGACACCTGGTGGCATCCCTGCAGGGACCCCTCTGTAGGGGAAGGTAGCCGCCATGGCGCCTCACTACTGAAAACAAAAACGTTCAATAAACACTGATCCTAAGAGTGTTGTCAACGTTTAGTTCTGAATACCATCAAGGAGTGGGGTTACAATTTAAAACAGAAAAGTCGCATTTACATTATACGTGTAAAAGCTAAATTGATCGGCACTTCTCCGTTACGTTAAGGCACAGTTTTCTTGCTCGCTTATTCTACAAACAATGCACAGAAGAAACAACAGCGCTGAAATTAGTCTTGCTGGTTCAACACAAACTGATAATCGTCTCTTGGCCCCATAAAGATAACCACAGCACATTACCTCCAAAATGACAACAAAACCATTCATTTGGCTAGCGATTAGCTAGCTAGCTTTACAACATGGCTTCCCGTACGGAACAAACTGTAACGATAACGTACAACTTTAAAAACAGCAGACTAGTCTGATGATCCGTTCCGTAAACTTCACAGTACGAAATAAAACTAATGTATTCTTAAAAATACGTTGCACGCCAAGTTTCAAAACATTAAGTCGACTTTAGCAGTGTATTTGTTGATGAGGCCGAGCGTGGATGAAGCGGTAAGCTAGCCAACTGCTAAAACTAGCATAGCAGCTAGCGGCTGAATGTTAACAAAGACAAACGTGCTTACAACACCACGCACCTCGCTGCCTTCGCTGTGGTTTCTTAACGTTGAAGACAGTCCGAATAAGCTACCACAACATTTCTCTTTCAGACTTGTATTGTGCTTTCTTCCGACCCACTGTTGCGTTGACTTGGCTTCATTAAAACTGCATCACACACGACGGACGACGGCGGCCACACGATGAACGCAGTTCACTGGGAATCAGAAACATCAGCTACGCCGGATGTACGTTACGTTTACCGCTAAACAGATGGGGCTCTACGTCGAAAGATACGCAAACGTTGGACAAGCGCAATTTTGCAAGTACCCGGATGATTGAGTTTCCGGCGCACTACTGCCCTCTGTAGTGTTGGAGTGTAGCCTGCAGGGTTTCAACGACAAACAGTAAACAGTAGAAGGCTGCATAGTTGATTATTTTCATGCTGTGTTGGTGTTGTTTTGGATGTGATGCAGGGAGACCCTTCGTGTATGTCCTGTTAATTGTTTTGTTGAATTTATGCTTTTGTTTAATTTATTATTCAGCTGGTAGGCGGCGCTTGGTTTTCCCTCAACTTATCTCAACGTGGCTGCCGAGTAACAAACTTTCTCATTTTACAGCTACACTACGAGAAAGTGAAAACAACTGAGCAGAGAAACAGATATTACAGTGACAAAATATTGATTCAGCGTTCAGAGTGATTGACAGCTGCTCTGAGATGGCAGGCCCTAGCTCAACTCTGATTGGTTGTTTTCCTCCGGTCTGGGAAATCTTGCAGATGCCATTAGTGTCTTAACTTTTTTAATCATATTTGCTCCATTTCTACCCACTGCTGCTTTAAGTGCAGACCTACAGGGGTGTGACAATGAAAGGTGCCGTGCCTATCTGAAAAACGTTAACTGATGGGATTCTTTTGTTTTAGCCTTTTACACTGATCAAGATAATACATAGAATAAATAGTTACATTCTGCTGCTAAAGTATTGCTTTTATTTGTTTTATTTTTTCATTTTTTAAAAAAAAAAAATTGTTTTTCAACATTTTATAAACATTTTATGAACATATAGAACAAAAACGTCAAGCAAAATCAGAAAAAGAAGAAAGGAAAAAAATCGTTATGGAAAATAAAATAAACAGCTTGTGAACCAGATGGATAAATAAGGAGTACAACACCACGGTCACAGTTATTTGTTTTGTTTTTGTTTGCTAAAATTTTATCGTACATATTTGGTTTAGCCAGTTGTTTGTTTGTTTGTTTGTTTGTTTGTTTGTTTTTTTGTTTTTTTGTTTTTTCTTGGTTTGGTTTGAACTTTCTATGCTGTAGGCTTTTATTGTGAAAACCCAAGTTGACCGGAAGAGTGGAGTGCTGTGCTCAGCAGAGAGGAGGCAGGTCTGATTTTAGCTGTCATTGACACCACGAAGCGACTGCTTTTCACACAGTTTGAGATACTTTTTTAATGTTTTTGTCGTGATGTCGGACGTAATAGCGGCTTGTGACGACGTGCGGGAAAATGTGAAGGTATTACTGAGTTTTATCTGAACTTCAAAGTTCAGTTTTTCTACAAAAGCAGCTCTGACGTTACATAATAGCTGGTCGCCCAGTCGCGTTTAATTGATAACCAGCTGAAAATCCTGGCGTTTCTTTAAACAAAACAAATATATATACGATGATGAAGAAGGATAGATAATCATTTGTTCATCATCCATGGCCCTTATTTTATTTTACTAGCGTAACATCTGTCAAATCTAGTAATTACAGTAATTATATTTCTACTGTTCTAATATATTGTGCCAGGATTCACTAACATGGAGGAAAATGTTAATTTTGCAATAATGAACCTGACACATTGTTTTATAGTCATTCTATTAATTTTTGAACAGATATGGAAATATACATTTTAAGGACTGCCTCTCAAAATGAGTCTTAAAGATGTTATTATTTATGTTTAAAGCGAAGTTAATGCACTGAATTGTTTGATAAATCTCATGATCCTGCTTGGTAAATGCCATATTCACAAATTCATCAAATTTACCAAGTCATCCCCTATTTTTAATGGATTTTATCATTTTAATTGAATCTCTGAAACATGTAAATAATGAGAAAGGTTTGTCCACCACACATCATTATAACCAGTTATTTAGTGATCTGTAGAGTATATTGGTTTAAAATGCTGTCCTTTTTTTCCATTGCTTCATCTCTTTTGTCTCTCTTGACAATAAGTGAAGTCTAGGATGTCTCACTTTTTACATAAAGTAAAAAAAAAAGTAAGATTTGTTGACTATGCCATGTGATGTGTACAGAAGTACTATGGCAGCCAACTGGAATCCTCTCGTGATCTGCAAACCAGCGCTGTCTCTTGCAGTTTGTCTCGCTGCCCGATACCAAGAAGTGTCAGGGATGCACTGAGTCTGGTTCACCCAGAGGTAACTAAAAGGTACGGCGTGCAATCTTGCCTAGCCTTTATTTTTGCATCATATAGACATTCTCAGAAATATTATTGTTATTATAATTATTTGCATATTTCCCACACAGCCTTCTCACACAGTCACCAAATGGGCTCATTGGTAGCCTATGAGAGGTGCTGAATGAAAATTGCAAATATTCCCTGTCCCACATGTGGGAACGACAGGAATGGGCTGTTTTGTAGAAGGACTACTTGATTACTCAGCGACAACAAGAGCATGAAACACAGACATGGCATGCTGGGCACTATATAAATATTATATCTATGTCGTAATATAAGACTAGGTTAGAGATTAGATTAGATAGAACTTTATTGATCCCTTGGTAAGACTCCTTCAGGAAATTAAGAGTCCAGTAGCATTGAATAGCAGCACACAGGGTAGAAAAAACACACAGGGTATCAAAAAAATAAAAACAATTTGCAAAATATAAATACATGATATACAAATACAAGATATACAACAACAAACAGACAAATCCCCATATATTTTTGTTACCCCATATATGGTTCCCCCATATATTCCTTGTTGACTACTTTAGATATTGGCTTAGATTTTGGATATTGTGACATGTCATAAGTGTTGTCTTTACCTGGATTTAAAGGCTGCATTACAGTAAAATTATGTAATTTTCTGCAGAGTGTTTTAGCTGTTCTATTATCTTACCCACTTAGTCATTATATCTACATTACTGATGACTATCAAAAATCTCATTGTGTAAATATTTTGTGAAAGCACTAATAGTCAACCCTGCAATATCGTAATATAGATATTGAGGTAATGGTAAAAAATATTGTGATATTTGATAGTCTCCATATCACTCAGGCCTAAGGGCATGTTAAAATCAACACAAACATTGCAGCCATCGACAAGTCAGGCCAAAAAAAAAAAAAAAAAAACATTCATGACCACAATTTCGCTGGCAAATGACTTATTGAACCTATCTGTAAACTACGGGTGTAAGAAAATATCGATACTGGCATCATATGAAACTAAAAAAAACCTAAAGAATCCATTGATACCAACCATGTCATACTAGCTTGTCACAAAAGAGGCTAAATAATGTTACAAAATGATGCTAAGTTTTGGCGAGGAAAAAGTGGCATGGCCATTTTCAAAGGAGTCCCGTGACCTCTGACCTCAAGATATGTGAATGAAAATGGGTTCTATGAATGTGTTATTTTGCCTATTCCTGATGTGTTCTTTATTCTATGACAGTTGTCCTAAAATTACATTTAAAAAAATATATTGCCATATATGGGCTGCACGGTGGTGTAGTGGTTAGCGCTGTCGCCTCACAGCAAGAGGGTCGCAGGTTCGATTCCAGCTTGCGGCTCTTCTGTGTGGAGTTTGCATGTTCTCCCCGTGTAAGCGTGGGTTCTCTCCGGGTACTCCGGCTTCCTCCCACCGTCCAAAGACATGCTGTTTAGGTTAATTGATGACTCTAAATTGCCCGTAGGTGTGGATGTGAGTGTGAATGGTTGTCTGTCTATATGTTGTCTGTCTCTATGTGCCCTGCGATGGACTGGCGACCTGTCCAGGGTGTACCCCGCCTTCGCCCTATGCCAGCTGGGATCGGCTCCAGCCCCCCCGCGACCCCTAATGGGATAAGCGGTTGACGATGGATGGATGGATGGATATTGCCATATATATCTATATATATATATGGCAATATATTGAATCGTTAACCCCGTATCATATCACTAGATATGTGCTAGTGCCAACACACAGCACTACTGTAAACACATCTGAAAACATAGTCACATTGCTGTAAAAGCCTCTGTGAACATCATCTTGTATTGTCCAGGGTGCTGAAATTCAGACATTACTCAAATATGTAACCGATTAACTTAAATTTAGTGATTACAAATTACATCCAACAGAGGAACTAGCTTCCTTTCTGGTCTTTCTTAGTTTGTTGTCATCCTTTACAGCACAGTGATTTTGTATTTATGCTCCATTGTCATATATTTTTCTCCAGGTTCTTTGGCTGTGGCCTTCCCTTCCCAGCGAAGCTCGAGGGCTGCAGAGTCCTGGATCTCGGCAGCGGCTCTGGCAGAGACTGTTATGCCTTCAGTAAACTCGTTGGGCCGAGCGGACATGTGACAGGGATCGACATGACGGAGGAGCTGGTGATGACACGTAACATGTTCACAGCAACATTTGACACTTGATTTCCTTGTTTTCCGCTGATGTGACTTGCATTTCTTTAGATCGCAACATCTCGTCAGTACCTTGAGTATCATCAGAAGGAGTTTGGCTATGAGAAGCCTAACGTCACTTTTGTCCAGGGGTACATGGAGAAGCTCAGTGAAGCCGGTATTCAGAGCGACTCAGTGGATGTTGTGCTGTAGGTTTAAAGCATGGATGTGCCTCTACAAGATCTGTTACAATAAGACAGCTTAAACAAAACAATTTTCCCTCTAATCTCCAGATCCAACTGTGTGATCTGCTTGTGTCCTGATAAAAGAGCAGTGCTGCAACAAGCTTACAACGTCCTAAAGGTTTGTCTGAAGAATTTCTACATTCCTGTGTCAAAATAAAAGTGCCCGGCTGTTAATGGCTCTCATCAGTCATTTTTACACAGGACGGAGGTGAGCTGTACTTCAGTGACATGTACGCCAGCAAAGTTATTCCTGATCACATGAGGGAAGATGCCGTCCTGTGGGGTAAGTAACATTACATCATCAGTAGGGTTGTCAAAGTTAACTCGATAATATGGCGTTAACGCAAATGCCACTAATTTATTTAACACATTAACGCAACTTGCAAGTTTTAGGTTATAGCAGGCTCAGTTTGAAAGCTCGAGTGAAGATATTGGCATCACATGAAACTAGAAAACCTAAGGAATCCACTGCTACCAACCATGTCATACTAGAGTGTTGGAAAGGAGGCTAAAAACGCTCCAAACTTGTGGTATGCATGTGATATGTGATTGAAAATGGGTTCAATGGGTACCCACGAGTCTCCCCTTTACAGACATGCCCACTTTATGATAATCACATGCAATTTGAGGCAAATCGTAGTCAAGTCAGCACACTGACACACTGACAGCTGTTGTTACCTTTTGGGCTGCAGTTTGTCATGTTTTGATTTGAGCATATTTTTACGGTAAATGCAGTACCTGTGAGGGTTTCCGGACAATATTTGTCATTGTTTCTGTTGTTAATTGATTTATAATAATAAATATGTACATACATTTGCATAAAGCAGCATATTTGCCCATTCTCATGTTGATAAGAGTATTAAGTACTTGACAAATCTCCCTTTAAGATGCATTTTGAAATAACAAATGTGATTAATCTCGATTAGCTATGGACAATCATGCGATTAGTCAAATTAACTATTTTAATCAACTGACAGCCCTAATTATCATCTAACATTCACTTTAAAAGAGCAGAATCCCTGCACCACTAACATGCAAGATCCTCTGACTGTGACCTTTCCTTTCTGGCCCAGGTGAAGGAATGGGCGGTGCTCTGTTTTGGCAGGATCTCATTTCGTTGGCACACAGCATAGGTTTCACCACTCCTCATCTTGTTTCAGCCAGCCACATTGCAATCTACAACAGTGAGCTCAAAGCAAAAGCAGGTAACAAATAAAAGCAATGTTGAGTTTTATGATATGCAAAGATCATTTTCATTGCAGAACACCTTTGTTTTGCAGGTGACGTGAGCTATGCTTCGGGCACGTACCGACTTTTTAAGCTGCCCAGAAGTCCAGTCGTGTCTGAGGCAACAGTGACCTATAAAGGAACGGTGGCAGATTTCCCAGATCAGCTTGACTTTGATTCCTCCCACTGTTTCAAGGTAAAATAAAAGTCCCATTGAATTGCTCTATCAGTGTTTCACAGGGCTTTTACTAACCTGTGGCTGAAATAGTATGTCTACATGTGCTTTATCTACGCATGTGCTTTCTTAGTTCAAAGAAGAAAAAAATCCTGGATATTCACATGAAAAAGTGATTCGTTATCCATCAGCCTTCTTATTTTTCATTTATTTTCCCCATCTACTATGGAAGGATTCATATGTCATAATCTATAATGAATTTTTTCAGATATAGTTAGCTGGACAGGAGGATTGTTACACAGAATTATGAGTCTGTGGCATAGTGTGTCTTTCGAAATGGTGGATGGATTTTGGAATACACATTTACTTATTTTTGTGATCAACTTTTTATTGTTATTATTTTATTTTCACAAACTATCAAATTGTTGTACACGTGGTACCATAGACAAGGATTCTTGCACATACACACAGCTTTTAACACAAACTATATTTACATATCACCATTGCCGTGCAAAGATAACTAATCAAAACAAGACATAAACACACAGATAACAACAAAAACACAGTAAATTAAAGAAATGAATGCATAAAAATAAGTGTGTAGGTCTTCTTACATTCTGTCACAGTGACATGAATGCACATTTTCCATGTATAAAATTTCTGGTGAATGTGTTCATGATAGAGTATGGCGTATTGAAAATAATGAACAGCTGCAGGTAACATAACTGAGGTCACAAGAGGACACAAGTGTGATA
The DNA here is from genome assembly GCA_947000775.1 of Pterois miles. NCBI lineage: Eukaryota > Metazoa > Chordata > Actinopteri > Perciformes > Scorpaenidae > Pterois > Pterois miles. The sequence continues at coordinate 18,314,450 of CAMQGK010000110.1, forward strand.
ATGGTGTTGCATTTTGATCCAGTTCATATTCTATATGGATAGGATTTTGGGAGGGGGGTTTATTTAAATTTTTAAATAACTTCTGTATTTTTATTTATTTTAGTCGGATAATTTATGTTATTATTGTTATACCTTGTGTTTACATGTGTATGTTTGGAGTTGTATGTACTGTGCAGTATAACTAATAGACAATACAGTTTTAAATAAAAGTAAAGTTGTGTTGGGAAGATGATGTTAGTGTTTTCTTTTGTGTTGTACAGAAAGACGTGGCAGTGAGGGTAAATGGAGAGATGGCAGCAATCCTCCAGAGATCCCGTTTCTTTCCAGATTTCCAAATCCAGATATCGGATCAACCAGAGTCTATCTCAGAGTCAACGCCACAGGTAGCTGATGTTCTGGGTTTACCTTTTATGATATGTGCTTTCTTTTTTAAAGGTTAACTTCTGACTATATCCAGAAAGTTGCGCATGCAAAAATCAAATTATCTATAAGTTTGCCTAGATGTTTTTTTTTTTTAAAAAAGGTTTTACAGAAAAAATAAATTTTTGTAGCAGCTGCACAGTGAAAGCTTTTGGCAGCGGCTGAAGATTTGTTTCAGTCACGTGAAAGTGATGGTGAATTTTCCTTCATTTCTTCCTCAGTACTGCCACCTCAATCCATTTCTGCTGGCTGACAAACTGGGATCCTCAGTGACACAATGCTCCAAAACAAGCAAATAACGACGTGGCTGAGCTGCTGAAATTGAGTTTGATTTGTTGATTTTATAAGTCCATAACATTAGACACTACTCCTCACCTGCCTCTTTAGTTAATTTGTTGATATTACGGTTTTGAATTGTCTGACAAGAAAATGCTGTCACAGTAATATAATACTAAAATAATATATTTTGTAATTGTTATAACCTATAATGCTTCTACCTTCTTGAGTAATGTCCAAGTAAATAAACAAGAAAAAGGTTTTGTGTACAAAAGATCAATAAAAGCATCATCAGTGTAGACTGTTTTTTGCTGTTACTGTGCAACAAGAAAGAGTTACCTGTACTGACAGATATAGTTTTTTATGATTAGAAGTTTTTATTGTTTTTTTCTTGTCAAACAGGACAGGACAACACATCATCATATACATCACATGGCAGTGTAAGAGTTGGAGACAGGACACATGGACAACAAATGGTGTTACACAGTTAAATAGCTGAACATTATATGGTCTCTAAACAATGAGATTTCTGTAAATAGTTGCAGCCTGTGACGTAAATAGGCAAAGACTACTGAGAGTGGACTGTCCTGGTGCAGGTAGTGGTCGGTTTATAAAATGTCGAAGGGGACATATCATGAGAACTCACCTTGTCGGTGCTTGTGTACATACAGTACATTTAGATATCTGGAGCACCTACCGACCCACAAACAGTCAGTGGACATGGGCTGCCTTCATGAGAAAATGCCATTCAACAAGCCGTTCAGATTTGGCTCCTCTTTCTATGACATTCATTAGAATATATCCCCCGTGGATCGAGAACTACCTTTGTAAAGGTGCTTTATTTTTCCTCACAAGCGAGAGCAGATGGGGCTTTTTCAGGTGGGGGTCTTAAAGAGACGAGCTAAAACACATATCTGAGAGGGTGAATACAGGTATATTCAGACAGACAGTATTAGGAAAATAATAATATGCTTTCATTGAAGCATATAAACATGTTCTAGTAGAAACCTAAAACAAACATGAACCTGAAAATAAGCAAGATACTGTATGTCCCCTTTAAATAAACTCTCAACAGCACACAGACTCAAAGCAGCAAAGGCCTCATAATCTGATGTTTGATAGGAAATGTTACAACTACACCTGATGAGTATTACATTTATATAACCATGTCAAAATCAACTGTCTAAAACAAATCTAAAACAAGCTGAAGTAGCAACAGTTATGAGTGGTGATTTATTGTAGTCAGTGTAACAAACAATTTCAGGAAAAAGACAAAAAACAACCTCCTACTGCTCCCGCAGGCTGACAACAGTAAGTATGACATGGACAGATTTCTTTTTTTAATAATACCTGAGTTTAGTTATTATATACCACGTGGCATCCAGCATAAACTTAAAGGTGAGAATACACAGTGCTTTCGTTTTCTCCTCATGTAGATTTGAATTTCAAGTTATATCATTAATAGTTAACAATGAGCTACATCTCTGTTATAAACATTTATGATTGATTCAAGCACTGAAGTGAAAATCAAATAGCAGTATTGGCAAAAATAATAATAATAATAAATAACATGTTCATCACCATGTTTTTTGAGAGCAGTATTTTAATTGACCGTTGTATTTCTGTTTCTTTTTAGACTAAATGGAGTCTTTTCAGAATGTTTTAGCGGATAAAATAGCATGAAAATATTACTTTACTATTATTATATAACTATGACTACACTACAAAATACTATTGAGTGTTTATTGAATATTGGAATTTTTTTTTAATAATGACAATCACTGTGGCCATATTCACAATAGGCTTTATCTTAAGATCGTGAAAAGAGCGAATCTGAGCATGAATGAACGTCCCTGACCATTTTTACTGCCAATTCTTTATCACCTTATATAACATTTTTATGTAAGTGTTATTGAAATCATAGATCTTAAATACTTAAATAAAATATTAAATAATATAATATAAATTAGACTAAGTAAATGTACATAGGCCAAGTTAAGCTCTCATTTTTATCCTCTCATCAGTAAAACAAAAAATGTATGCTAGCCTTTCATATTAGATTCAAGTAAGCTACAATTATCAGAACAATACAAACAAGGTGTACTGCAGTTCCACATCTTCGGTAAAAGACTATGAAAGGAACTCAGCAAAAGCATTTGGTGACCCGAATAAAATCTCCTGAGTCCCAGTACAGTCTTTGGAAATGACTGATTTAGATGCTCTACTGTGAGTGCAGCTGTAGTTAAAGCTTGGAATGAATAAAGATGATGGAGGGAGGACCAAGAGAGAGAAAGGCGACATCCTTCGTCACTGAGAGGTGTAATATATGCAGTCGGCCTCTGGTTACATCTGCAGCCAGCTCAGGTCATCAGCCCTGAACGCACAAGGAAGGAGTAATAATTAGGTGATGAGCCTTATCCTGTGATTTGGGCTCCATCCATCATCTGCAACCGCATATCCTATTCAGGGTGCCCTTTTGTGTGGAGTTTGCATGTTCACCCCATGTTAGCGTGGGTTTTGTCCGGGTTCTCCGGTTTCCTCCCACGATCCAAAGACATGCAAGTTAATTGATGACTCTAGATTGCCTGTAGGTTTGAATGTAAGCGTGAATGGTTGTCTGTCTCTATGAGTCAGTCTGTCAAAAATTGACAGTACACTACCTGCCTGCACAAAATAGCAGACAGACAGTTAGTGACAAGCTGATGAACATAGTGGAGCATTTAGTAGGTCAAAGTATTTCCTTCAGGGAATTGATTATTGGACTTAAATTCACCAGGTGGACATGGACACAGCTCTCAATGAACGATAGTGTTGCTCCATAAGCAAATGTAAATAAGCAACATTTGCTTACAGGTTCTGCATATCATCTCAAAAGCCCAGTTTTTCACAGCTTGTTTCCGCTGCCCCCAAGTGGCCAAAATAAACAATAACATTTCCTCCCTAATAACATAACGCAGCTGCAGAATTCATCATTATTTTGTGTATTTAATGTGCTTACAGTGTATAAACAGTCTAGTTTGTCACTCACTGAGCCTGTGCCTTGGTTAAGATCTGGCCGGTAGCCATCAGCTCTGCAAGACGAGCCACAGCGGGGTCGAACATCAGGCTGGCTGCAGCGACCACCACCTCATCTCTGTTAAAGGAGAAATTAAATTTAGTTCAGAGCATATATTCATATTCAATTGTATCACAAATCATTTCACAACCGCTCACTTGATGTAAAATGCCAGGAACTTCCTTTCTTCCACTTTCCCTTTGAATATGATCTCTGTGTATCCTTCTCCATAGCCTTGAATGAGGAAGTGAAAGAGGAAATGAGACTCGGTAGAGGGGGTTTCAGTGGGGTTAAATATTCTGATGCAAGGCTGAATACTCTACCTGTGTATCGGATACTCTTCCCAAGTAACACAGTCCAGAAGAAAGGAACGGACTCACATTTGGTTGGTTTCTTCAGCATGTTTAGTGCAGCTACTCTTCCTGAGAGTAAAAAAAAACATCAACAATGGCTTTGGATTAAAAAAAGATGCAGAAATATCTAAAGAGAACTCAGGCTTATCTGCAGCATGCAACACAATATGAAACTATGTTTTTTAGTCTCTTACCTTGAGCTTGAGACATTTGCCAGTGACCAACACTGACTCTTTGGTCTCCACGAATGGTTAGAGGGAAAGAGGTAACATCTCCAGCACTAAAAATATCTGGTATATTGGTCCTCATGAACTGTTGAAGACAGTTTAACAACAGGAGCCTCAACATTAGGCTCATTAAGACATTAATAAACAGTATATTTATACAGCTGTATACCATTTCTTTTTAAAATAAACACTTGAAATGACGAAGGCAAGGCAGTACAAAATGTAAACCATGCTTTAATTTTTACCTTTTGACTTAAGATTTCATTAAAGTTGTTGTTTTGTTTTTACAACATGAGCCAAAACACTGACAATGAGGAAGATCTCGGGTAGGTAATGAGAATACATATGAAACGAAGTATAAATCATAGCCTCTAAAGAGAAACACAAATTACAGTGCTTGTTTAGTCAATGCTGTCAGCTGGACAAAATTAGCTGAGGGATTCAGGTAATATAAAATATTAATGTTTGGCCAAAAACAAGTAATTAAAGTCATAAACGTAAAGCTGTAAAGCCACGTTTATGCTTCATTAGTTGTGTCAATATCACAGTGATGAAGGCCACATTATCTAACGGGTTACCTTGTCAACAACTACAGCTTTCCTCGAATCGACTTCCACCTCACTTCCTGCCAAGAAGTCTGAATTGGGGATAACACCTGAAAAACACAGAACTGAGAGGGTCAGAGGGTAGAGCAGCTCGTCCACCGATCAGAAGGTCAGTGGTTCGAACTCCGGCTGCTCTGGTCAAACGTCTATGTGTCCTTGAGCAAGACACTTAGTGTATCCCCAAATTGCTCCCAAAGGCATAGCACACTGGTGTGTGAATGAGTATTTAGATAGATCCCGATGGGCAAAGTTGGCACCCTGCATAGCATCAGTGTATGAATGTGTGTGAATGGGCGAAAGCTGACATGTAGTATAAAGAGCTTTGAGTGGCTGGAAGACTAGAAAAGCGCTGTATAAATGCAAGTCCATTTTCCATCTTTAAACTGCACATTTAAATAGTCCCAAGCTTGCTTTGTGTGGAATAAAGTTATAAAATACATTACCTATAATAAATAAATAAAGTTAAATAGAGTATAATAAAATTACCAATTCCAACAATCACCACATCAGCCTCCAGGACTACACCACTCTTCAGCGCCACCCCCTTCACCTGGAAAAAAAGGTTTGAAGCAGCATAATTCTTGTTTCATTGTTTCAGTGATAATAGACTTTTTTCACTGAAGACATTTTCCTGCCACAGAAATAAAAACACAGGTGAAAATAACATTAATGATGGCTGGATTCCATTTCGCTAGCAGTTTCAGGGTCCTGGTATTGTGCATGGTGGCTCAATGTTACACTGCCATGACTTAATGGGACTCTTAAATAGAACAGAGCCATTGTTAATGATATTCAGCCGATTAGACAGTTATCAGGCCATTACATAGCTGTTATCGTTGCTATAATCACCATAGATGTGGGTCAGTAGGGGCATACTACACCCAGTTGTAGGTTTTTTCATCTATTCACATGGTAGATCACCAAAAAAGGTCTAAAAGAGGACGACAGCGACCCCTAGCAGCAATAGTAATTAAGACAGGAGCAGAATCCAAAGTCAGGCGCTATAACAGCGGCAGCGTGAAACTCCATATGGATTCACATCCTGTGTGAAGACAACGTGTAGTTGTCTTTGTATTAAGAAGCATTAAGTTTTCACTTTTGAAACATAGTGATTTTAAGCCAAAACATTGTTTTTCCCAAAATTTAACTAAATGCTTCTGTTGCCTAAACCTTAAGAAACTGTAGATTTGTTCTCTAAAGGTAATTGTTTGTTGCTGAAACTTAACTAAGAGTTTTTGTTGCCCAAATTAAAGAAGTTGTGATTTTGTTATCTAAACTTAACTAAGAGTTTTTGTTGCCTAAAGTAGCTGTAATGTTTTTGCCTAAACGTAACTACGTTTTTCTGTTGTCTAAACTAAAGAAGCTGTAATTTTCTTGCCTAAACTTAACTAATTTTTTTGTTGCCTAAACTTGACTAAGCATTTTTGCTGCCTAAATTAAAGAAGTTGTAATTTTATTATCTAAACTTAACTAAGAGTTTTTGTTGCCTAAATTAAAGATTGTGTTCAAAACATTTCATTCAGTTTTACATTAGAATGTGTTGCTTTTAAGTTTCACTTTCACTTTTACACTGTAGTAGGTGCAGTAGACCCCAGATTATAGCGACCGATAATGCTTATTTAATGGCCTGATAACAGTCGAATCAGGTTGTTATTAGTAACGCCTGTGCTGTTACTACTATGACGAGTCAAAAATAAAAGTCTACCCTACTAATGGAGTAAAAGTAGAGTCACCTTGCCGCTCTCCCCTTGGATCTCGGTGACTCCGTCATTCATGTAGAACTTGACATTTTTTCCCTCCAGCATCTTAAAAGAAGAAACTATTTTAAAGTTTGTTCCATTCAATAAAAGCATTCATTGATGACGCTGACAGACTAACGTCGTCACTGTTTCTTACTTGCATACTCATTTTGCCGATCTCTGGCCCCAGTGATCGCTCATACGGGTGTCTGGAGGTGCCGACCACGGCCACACTGGCAGCTTTGCCTGACAAGTAGGATGCCACTTCCATACCTATTATGTTAATAAAAAACTCTGCTCTTGAACTGTCAAATATTTACATAGCAGATTTAATACTGAGAGAGGTAGCTAGGAGCGAGGTAATGACACCACATACATAGAGCATCAACCTGATAATGAAACACAAATCAAATCACTTTCATGAAGAGAATATGAATCTGGCAACCTATGAAGGAGGATCCAATCACAACAGCTTTCTGGGCCATACAGGAGTCATGAATCTCTTTGGCGTCTTCATATCTCTGCAGCAAATTTACTCCCTTCAGGTCCCAACCAGGACAGTCCAGCGGCCGTGCTCTGTGAACAAAAGGAGGACTTTTACGGCATATTGCTGTTGTCACATGAACTTTTGCTCATGAATGTTTCCATTATCTTTTATATATTCAGTGAGTCTTATGACATCCGAGTGCGACAAAACAATCTGAAGTCTTGAGGGACAGGACGATGACTCTAACCTACAACCAGTTGAGATGAGAAGCTGGTCGTACGGCTGCAAAGAACCATCGCTCAACGTCACCGCCTTGTCAGCCGGGTTCACCGACACCACCTGTTACACAAAACACAGGAACAGTGTGTAACATTTAGGGGTGTCTATGAGCAGAAATGGAATATAACATACATAAATATATTTTTAATTAGTGTATACCATAGTTTTCGAACTATAAGGCGTACTTGAAATCCTTTAATTTTCTCAAAAATCGACAGTGCACCTTATAATCCGGCGTGCCTTATGTATCAATTCTGGTTGTGCTTACTGACCTCGAACCAATTTTACGTGGTACAGGGCGCTCAAAAATCTGCCAAAATGTTTTATTACGACTTTGGTAAGCTACAAAGCCGTACCGCTGGAAGGATTGGCGGGGCATTACAGCACTCATTGACACTGTCAAAACAAAAGCGAAGAAAACTAATTTAGAGCTTGCCATCATTCCAGGTGGATTAACTAAAGAACTCCAACCGCTAGATATTGGTGCACATAGGTCGTTCAAAGTTAAACTGCGAGATGCGTGAGAGCGTTGAATGACAAAAAGCGAACACTCATTCACCAAGACAGGGAGGCAACGCCGGGCGAGTTACTCCACTATCTGCCAATGGATCGTGGATGCCCGAGCCAAGGTATCAGTGTCAAGTGCTGAGCTTTCACAAAGGCCGGTATCATTACTGAACAGTTAACAGTAATGACACTGACTCGGATAATAACGAGAGCGCCTTATGTATGAAAATGGACACATTCATTGATAGTGCGCTGTGAAATCTGGTGCATAATATGGTGCATAATATGGTGCATAATATGGTGCATCTTATAGTGCGAGAAACACGGCAATCCCCTGAAACTAAGACTCATTTTATTTTTGTTAGTTTAGAATGAGCCCTTCATATCTACATAGAAAGCAGGACCTCTTCAAAGAGTACGCCATGTTGCTCCGTTATGTTTCTACAGTAGCTCAGAACAGATGAACCACACACTGACTCTAGATAGAGACCTTTGTGTTTTTACGTTACCTGAAGGCCACCGTAGTTCTCTGACATGCTTGCCAAACTGGTAATATGAGCTGCAGAATGCAAAACCGTGATACCGCCAGCTAACTTCCGTTGTTCCTAAAGTAGTGTTATTATGGTAAGGTTGGCCTCTGAGCTAGGTGAACAGTGTTACCACGGCTTTGCACTCGGAAGCTCGGTCTTGGAAACGAAGGAGTGTGTGGAGGGGTACTCTGTTGGTTGCAATCTGCCACCACACCACCAGATGTAAATAAATCCTACACACTGTATCTTTAACACGACCAAAGAGAGGATCAGCTTTTCCTCAAGACGGTGAATACATCACAAATAATGTCTCCTTTTTCTTGCTTCTCACCTCCTTCTGTGTCCACACCTCGACCCCGTGCTGTCGATAGAAGTCACTTGGTCGGAGGAGGATGCTGCTGCTGTCCACGTTCAGAGTCTGAAAGAGACAGGTTGTCGACAAACACTGACGGAAGAATCTCCTCACTCAAAAAGACAAACAAGGATGAATACAGATTACCTCTCCTCTCTGACTGACCTCTTACCTTACTCAGCTTGGGCTTGTCAAATGGAGGCAGGCTGTCTTTGGTTATCATGATGATTCGACCTTGGTAGAAGTTCTGCCGCAGTGTTTCAGCACAAACCAGCGAGGCAGGGCCTGAAATGTGTCAGTGTACATTCAGAGAAGGAGCTAGCGGCAGCACTAGGCCTCCAAATTTACTTGAGCACTATTTTTTTTTTCATTCCTATTAGCAGAGATTTGTAAGATCCCTAAAAAAAGAATCCAATATTAATTTATCATCTGTATTAATTACATCTAGTCCTGACCTCCTCCTATCAGCAGAATAGTGTGTTTGTTGTCTGGCACCACGCTGCACATCTCCTTCACCCGCCTTGTCACCTTCAGAGACTGAGGGACAATGTGACAGTGTGTATTTTAACACGAAATGAAAGGAAACATTCATTGTGATATTTCTTTATCTATCTGACTTGCCATCACTTACGTTTTTGTTAATGGAAACATACACCTTGCCATCTTTAACTTTCACCTGTGAAATAAAAAAAAGAGAGAAGCTCAAATGTTTTAAAAGAGTGAGGAAGAACCAAACAATAGTAACATCTGGTAACTACGGCTGCAGGATTTTGAGAAGATATCTATTTGTGATTATTTTGACTGATATTGCAATTGCGGCATGATTTGTGATAATGGAGGGACTGATCATTTCTACATCATTATTCTCATTCTTTACTGAAAAACATATCAAAATGATTATTATGTGATGTTTGCAGGGATCTGCACCAAACAAAGATGTTGCAGCCCTACTGGTATGGTAACTAAAATGAAGAGAATTAGGCCTCTTATCTGATTGATTACCTAATGACAGCAGGCATAACATGTGTTAACAGCTGACTAAATATCACTGTTTGAAAAATATGCAACTTTGTGGGTGGGACTATCTGCCATTGAGACGTTTAATCTAATCTCTCATCTGCAGGGGGTGAATTTGCAACTGCTCAGTATTTTTTCTTCTAAATAACTGCATGTTTTGTTTAAAAGATAATGTTCAATCATTCAACGGTCATACATTGTGTAGCATATTTGTATGTAATAGTGGTATAGTTTGAACCAATTTACATGGAAATAATGTGCAAGTAGATCATCTCAAATGTGAGGAATCTCTCTCTTGGATTCATTCATGTTAAATGAGCCATGAATAGCTATTAAATGCTGATCTCTGCAGACATATTTTACCTTATAACTAGGCAGACAGTCCAGACCTGGATACTCTTCAATGTCTCCAGTTCTCACATTGAAACAGGCACCATGAAAGGGACATCTCACTCTGTCACCAACCAGTGCTCCTGGTTTATTACAGAGCATGCAATTAATGCTTCTCAAAGTCAGTGGAAAACATTTACTAAAGGTATTAATCATAGAGATTGAAGGTTTACCTTTGGCTAGAGGAGCGTTGTAATGAGAGCACCGGCTCCCAACAGCACTGTACTGACCCTGAGTACGCACCAGCAACACCTTCTGGTCCCCCACAGTCACCTCCCTCATCCTTTGAAAACACAAAAGAAGCGAAATGGTGAAGGAAAAAAAAGCTTAAATTGGTTGTGAAAGTGTTGATCATCTTAACTGAGAGCAAAAATCTGATCTTCTTCTCCGGTAAGAAGTAGCATTGTGTAACTTACTGTCCATCTTTCAGGTCAGCCTCCTGACATACCATCCCAGTCACCTCCTCCTGCTCCTCACATGGCTCCTGGCACCGATTCATTCCTGCAAGACACATCAGAAAAACATGACTATTGTTAGGCCGACTGGCTTTGGGTGGACCATGAACAGGCTCTGCAAAGGAGACACGAGAAATGAGGAGTTTAATTTAATGTAGGTTATTTTGAAGGTACATTATATCATTTATCTTTTAAATATTTATCTCAATCATAGGGCCCAAATAACTACAAATTACATAGATTAGCATTATATGGAAATAAAAACTCCTTTGGGCTTTTTTGTTCATATTTGTACAATATGTATTAACTTGTTGGACCTGTTTGTTGTGTATTATCTTAGTGCAAATAAACACACTTGAATACCTATGTTTTGTGGTCATTCTGCCTGTTTTGCAACTCTTATGTACTCCTTAAAAAGCCTTCAAGGGCAAAAGACAAAACAAATAATGCAGACAAATATAATAATGTAAGCTAAACAATAAATATGTAAATATGAGGTATGGACATGCACATTTCGCACCATGGTTCTCTGTTTATTGTCTGCAGTGGAGACATATCTGACTTGAGCAGTTACTAAACAATGTCTTAATGATATGGTGGATCATCCACCAGACCAGTCTGACAGATCAGGACAGAGGCGGGTTTTCAACAAACTCACATTCACCTTTAGCACAACCCTTCGTGTCATACACTTAGCTGCATTAACGACTGAAGGCTCCATGTAGCTCTTCTCACCTGTTTACCTCAGCCGACAACAAGAGTCAGAAGCGACGCATCTGCAGCTCCACACCGCTCCTCCTCGGTGGTGGTTTGCGCCGAGAAAGCGCGGTGCGTCCAGCAGCCGAGGAGCGCAGAGGACAACTGAGTGCCCGCGTGACCGAGCAGCCGGATTCACGTGATACCCGCGAGCTCCTCCTCCCACAGCCAACCATGACAGAGATGGGGTAGACTATAATAGAGTGCGATCACCAGACACCATTATCACGAGGCATTAGCATGAGATGTGTTTATTCTCACCGTATTATTATTATTATTATTATTATTATACCATAATGATATATTATTATTATTATAGTGTGGATTATTATAGTGGGAAGTCTTTAATTTTCTTAGAATTAGATTATCTGTATATACCTCACACATTGGTATAGATGTGTATATTCTCTCATGTATATTGTGTTGATAACCTGCTGCTCTTTGTATGTCGGCCAGCTGAACATTATTTTATATTATTATTATAATTATTATAATATATATAATATCGTAAATATATTATTATTTATTATTATTATTATTATAGTGTGGCTTATTATAGTGTACAGTGTTTAATTTTCTTAGAATGAGATTCTCTGTATCCTTCACACATTGGTATAGATGTGTATATTCTCTCATGTATATTCTGTTGATAACCTGCTGCTGTAACATCACAGTTTCCCAACTTGGGATCAATAAAGTATCTAGCTAGCTAGCTAACTAGCTATTAGCATCCTGACGGCTCTCTGTTAAACAACCTGTTGTTGGTTGCTCGGTAACGTTAGCGATGTTACGCGAAAAGTTAATACAACATTGCTGATATGCCCTACTATTTCCTTAGCGTATGGGTTGATCGGTTCATTTTCATCGATCCATGAAGCATGACAGCTCGCCATAAGTCATGCCCTACTGTTTTGCTAATGCTGTGTACAACAACGGTTACTCGGATACAGGCACGCCCCCCCCCCCCAACACAATTTTCTTCCGAGCTGCGCGCGCATCTCTGCGCGCGCATCTCTGTGCGCAGGCGCTTTGTGACGTCACTCCTTTGATCATAGTTGATCATAGGAATGTCTTTAAACCCACATGTAAACTACACTAACCTAGTTTGGATATGAATACCGTCACAGTCAGACATATCCTCAGAGCATCATGGTTTTTCTAACTGTAGCTTTTGTTTTGGGTAGTTTAGTCACTAAAACTGCAAGGAGGCTCCTTGAGTCTTACTGCACACAAGGTGAGAGCAGTGAAGATGATGCAACCACCCCACCTGCTGGTCCCTCGGAGGATAAGGCCCGCCGAAGAATCGGCGTTATTACAGGAGGTGCAACTAAAAAGGGAGAAACCACTCAGGACTACGACGCCCAGATCCCCCCCACCACCACACACTTGCCCCACCACCCCTCCTCCCCGATCACCAGACACTCGCCCCACCCCCCTCTTCTCCCACCACCAGACACCTGCCCAGCTACCACTCCTCTCCCACCCCCACACACTCGCCCCACCCCCCTCCTCTTCCACCACCAGACACCTGCCCAGCTACCACTCCTCTCCCACCCCCACACACTCGCCCCACCCCTCCTCTTCCACCACCAGACACCTGCCCAGCTACCACTCCTCTCCCACCCCCACACACTCGCCCCGCCCCCCCTCCTCTTCCACCACCAGACACCTGCCCAGCTACCACTCCTCTCCCACCCCCACACACTCGCCCCACCCCCCTCCTCTCCCACCACCAGACACCTGCCCAGCTACCACTCCTCTCCCACCACCAGACAACTGACCAGCTACCACTCCTCTCCCACCACCACACACTCGCCCCACCCCACCCCCACCCCCACCACCAGACACCTGCCCCTCCAACTCCACCCCCCCAGCACCAGACACCTGGCCCGCCGCCCTTGCTACCCCCGAAAGCTGATGCCCGCCCCCCTCCACCACCCCCCCCCACCCCCCGCCCTCCACCACCCCCTCCCCACCAGAACCACCCCCCCACCACCACCCCTCTGCCACCAGATGCCCGCCCAGCCACCACTCCTCTCCCACCACCAGATACCTGCCCCACCACCACCACCCCACCTCGCCACCAGACCCCCTCACCGCCCCCCAGAGACCCCATAACCACCATCTTTGGTCCAGCTATGTGGAAAAATCTACGCAAGGAGTTTCTGTCCAGCGCTGCTGTCACTGATTTTGCAGCACAAAAGGAAGAAATCTATTCTAGTGATGAAGAAATCTCTCACGACAGGGGTCAGGCCAACCCAAGAACCAGCAGGGATCCCTGCGGGCACATCTGCAGATTTCCAAATAGATTCCTAAATTGTTGGATGAATGCAACGCTGCAAGCTATACTAAACCTGCAAGTTGTGCGGAGGACATTCATGCACCTACCACCAGACATTCTGACATCAACAACAACAACACCAGCATTTGTGGAGCTGTTTTTGGAAGCCCTCCACAACCCAGGGAAGAGATTTGAGCTACCACACCTCATAGAGATTTTGTCAGAATTAAGCAAAGCGGTGCCGTCATTGCGCTTTTTAGAGGATAATGATCCAATGGATTTATTACAACATGTACTAGCCTGGTTAAATCACTTTGAGGTTCAAACAAGTATTCAACTGATCGAGGAACGCAAGTGTGAAGAGTGTAAATCCACCAGTTCCGGAACCATGTCCATGGGCAGTATTTGTTATCTGCTACCACCAACTAAGTATTTTTCAACTGCCTCTCTTCTCAGACATACTATCAATCAAAGCCAATGCACAGAACACTGTGGCACATGTGGCTCCATGATAGAGAGACAACAAGTGTGGGATAACCCCCCAGATATTCTAACCATTCATCTGTCTCGAGTGGAAGGTGCTGGCCACTCGGTGCTCAGAGACTCTGTGGATCCGACTCCACACATAGTTATTCCTGTGAAAGGAAACACAATGCAGGTCTACTTCCTGTCCTCTGTAATTTGTCACAGAGGCAGCAATACATCTGGGCACGTCTGGTCCTATTTGTTTTCTGATTTTAAGAATGATACCATCGAGGCTGACGATGATTGCATATCAGTCATACCAGAAATCCTGCCAGCTGACATCTTCGGACATGGGATAATTTACCTCTATGAGAAGTGCACTAAAGGAGTGAGTAAAGGAGAGAATTAGTGTGGGATTTCTCCGGGTACTCGAGAGAGTATCAGCGAGACAAGTGTCTTTCTCTATGTGTGAGCCTGTGACACCCCTGACCCTGAAAATGATATGCAGTGAATAAATATATAAATAAATAAATAAAAACATGAATTCAACTGATGTATAATGTCTTGTTTTTTTATGTTTTTTTTTTTTTAGTTTAATTCCTGCTGTGGTCAAACAAGCATTTTCCAGTTAAGAAAGAAGGCTTGACAAATGCTGGAAATAACTAAAGCAGATATATCCTTCCAAAAACGTCCTCAGCATTGAGAGTCCCAAAATAAATCAGTGTCAGTAGAGCCCTTATACAAGAACAAAAGTAGGATATTAATACAATTAATAGAAATAATACAAATATACTGAACAAGAGTATAAATGCAACACTTGTTTTGCTCCCATTTTTTATGCGCTGAAGTCAAAGATCTAAGACTTTTTCCATGTTGACAAAAGGTCTATTTCTCTCAAATATTGTTCACATATTTGTCTAAAACTATGTTAGTGAGCACTTCTCCTTTGCCGAAATAATCCATCCACCTCACAGGTGTGGCATATCAAGACTAGACAGCATGATTATTGCACAGGTGTGCCTTATACTGGTCACAATAAAAGTCCACTCGAAAATGTGTACTTTTATCTGAGACATTTACAGTATTTGGCACTGGGACATTTCACAAAACCTGCTTTCTGACACAGGACTCTGGGTTGCATTTAGCAATTATTTTCATTATTTATTCATGTGTCATTTGTTATTTTTTGGTTAAGCAACTTAGTTCCTAAGATTTCAGAAATAGCAATAATTACAGTCTTATTTATTCCAGTAAATAATTCAATATTCAAAGATATTTGATCTTTGATTATATACAGCTAATCCTCACAGTGAGAACTAGAATCAGTAAAACTGGTTTTGCTTTACAACAAATTTAAAGTGACACTATTCAACATTAGACAACAGAAATGACAAATGAAAGGTTGAATTCCTTAGAGTTTAAATACACGCTCGCCCAGTTCAGTACAGTAAACAGTTTAGCTGCTACAGCCTTACTTGGTCTGAAATGACCAGCAGCTTATGGTGGCTCATGTTAGAAAACCTTTACTAGAAATCTATGCTACAGTTCAGCATATTCAACCACACCATCACTGTTTATATAGCAAACAAATCACAAATTTGCCTCAGGAGGCTTGACAATCTGTACAGCATTATAACACCCTCAGTCCTTTACAGTATGACTCTCGCATCAGATGAGGGAAAACTTAACCAAGCTAAATAACTTTAAACAGGGTCAAAATGGAAGGGCAATGGCTGCTGTTGAGCAAAAGTTATAAGGGGCATGCTGCTGTCTAAATACCCTTGAACCAGATGGTGGCGCCGGGACACCAAATATTACAGCAGCCATTCATGTCCATGTCCACGAGCTCTGGCATGAATCAGTGCGATTTTCCCTCCACTTCCACTGAGAGAAACAACAGTGAAAAATTAAATATTCATCATGTTTCAAGGTCCGGCTATAATAGCAATCAATGCTAGTCTATAAAAGATGTACAGTTTTTTTTCCTGAATTTCAAAACTTCAGTACAATTGTAATAAACAACAATAAACAATTCATTATAGTTCTGCAACAATATTCCAAGGTATTAAAATAATAATAAAAAATAAATAATATATTATACAACAAACAACAAGTCAGGAAAGGAAAAGATCAAGAACAACAAAAACAAACAAACACAAACATTTAGGTTGTTCAGCCTTCCAGATCCTAGGTTTTGTTTGTTTTTCCCTTTTCACATTCATTACTTCAATTTCCTGTTTTATTTTGAAATCACTAACCTCCCTCTCATCTCAGATCACTGCACTTCCTGTCCTCGTGTGTCTCCACGCCCACTGACCCACTTGTCATCGCTGCACCTGTGTGTGATTGTCAGCTCCACCTCTGATTGTGTCCACCTGTGTCTCGTTGATCACTCCTCCTCTAGTATATAATGTGTGTCCTCCCTTCCTCATGTTGCCAGTTCATATCTGATCCTCATGGTGATTTTTGTTGTCACATTCTTTCCTAGTGCTTTCCTCTCTGTGTACCTGAAACTCTGCCTGTTTTTGTCCCTGCCTCTTGTTCACTGTTTTTTGGATCTGGTTGCCTGTCAGACTGCCTTCTTGTGTACCGAACCTTGCAAAGTAAAGCTGGCTTTGAAATTTTACTCCTCCTGATTCAGAGTCGTGCATTTGAGTCCTGTGCATCACTGACCCAGTTGTTACACAGGGTCTGTTAACCAATTGCAATAAATTTAAAATGTCGAAATAATTTAACAGTTTTAATCAATTTAGAAAATTTGAGTCTCAAGTTAATCAGGGACAATATGTTTTTAAATAAGTACCTTTAGAAATAAAAATGGAGATGTGCTAAATCAAAGTACCATGTCATGCCTTACATATTCTCTAGTTACATGTGAAATAAACTACTACTCCCATAAATCCACAGGGTGAGAGGCAATGTTGCCTTCAAGTGCTCGTTGTATTTTGCGTCATTCTAGTCAGACGATAGGCTACTGTGTGTGGTACATTTTAGTGTTTCTGCAACAAATAACATACATCGTGACAAAACCACCTTGGTGGTTGGTTTTATTTGAGCATAAACAGGTGTTGGAAAATAAAACAAAGAAGAATTAAGAAGTTCATTATAACTATTGTCCTCATTGCGTTGGTTGCTGACTCCAAAAACAAATCTGCACCGTCTTTTTTTTTTCTACCATAATGTAAGATATCAGCAGATATAATTTAGCTTTTTTGAAGTGAATTTTGAAGGTGATTATGATATTAATGACAGATGGGTCCTAGTTTTTATTTGGTATGTTTGCTTGATCAGCAGGTACTTCAGGCATTCACACTTTATGGTGGCTGCCACTCATTTCCTCCTCAGCCTCAGCTCCAATCAGGGCTGCCAACCATTGGCCAAGTTTGGATTTTCTGTGTCTAAACACCTGGTCAAAAGATAGCTAAGGAGAAACTGGTCATGTTTGTATCATGGATTTGGTTTAAATTGTCTGAGAAAAACTCAAGCAAGACCTGTATTCAGTCTAATCAGTTTTTTGATAGTACGTTCACTGGGGCTGGGTATCTTCTGAATGGTTTTGGGATATTTGTGCCATACAACACCTGAGTTTCAGTCAGCCTACTTGTTATGGCTTCTAGATCCTAGGTGATGTTTGGTTCTTCGTGTTGCACATTTATGATTTCCATTTCCTGTTTTATTTTGACATCACTAACCTCCCTCTCGTCTCAGATCACTGCACTTCCTGTCCTCGTGTGTCTCCACGCCCACTGACCCACTTGTCATCGCTGCACCTGTGTGTGATTGTCAGCTCCACCCCTGATTGTGTCCACCTGTGTCTCGTTGATCACTCTTCCTCTAGTATATAATGTGTGTCCTCCCTTCCTCATGTTGCCAGCTCGTATCTGATCCTCATGGTGATTTTCGTTGTCACGTTCTTTCCTAGTGCTTTCTTCTCTGTGTACTTGACCCTCTGCCTGTTTTTTGACCCTGCCTGTTGCCCTCTGTTTTTTGGATCTGGTTGCCTGTTGGACTGCTTACCCGTGTACTGGCCATTGCTCAGTAAAGACTGTTTTGAACTTTCCCCGTCTGAATCCGAGTCGTGCAATTGAGTCCTGTGTTTTCCTGAACCAGACGTCACACTACTAATACCAAAACAATACTTTTTTCAATAACTTACTTACAGACAAGTTTCTCTTGTTAGCAAAACACCACAAAACAAAACATTTTGATGCACAGCCATGCCTGTATTATTTATAATTTAACGATGTCAGTGGTGATATCATATACTGACCATTTAAAAACGGCCTAAATCATGAGAAAAAGCTTTGGCTTCCTGTTTGTCAAGTTTAACTGACAGTAGCTTTTCCATGTTGAATTTGATTATTTTCAGCACACATCGTTAACTTGTTACACACTAATATTTGTACATTTTATAACAGACAACTGGTCGATTATGTATCTTCAGTATGTGAATATGTCTCATTAATGCACACCTCTATCTCCCCACATGGACATATTCTTTGTACTTCATACTGTGAACATCAATGTTTTGCTCATTGATGCAGAAAACGATACAGCTCTTCAATCAGATTTTGTCATATTTCAACCCCAGGGTGCTCAAGGCATGTGCAGGGCAGCTGGCAGGAGCGTTCCAGCACCTCTTCAACCTCTCCCTCAGGCTGAAGAAGGTACCACAACTCTGGAAGACCTCCTGCATCATCCAAATGCCCAAGAAAGGACTCCCTAGCACCCTCAACGACTACAGGCCAGTCACTCTGACGTCACACGTCATGAAGATCCTGGAGCGACTGGTCCTGCAGCACCTCAGGCCCCTGGTGAGAGACTCCCTGGACCCCCTACAGTTTGCATGCCAGGCTAACATTGGCGTGGATGACGCCATCATCTACATGCTCCACAGAGCTTACACGCACCTGGAGAAGCCGCAGAGCACAGTGAGAATCATGTTCTTCGACTTCTCCAGTGCATTCAACACAGTCCAACCACACCGGCTAGCTGAGAAGCTCTCAGCTATGCAGGTGGACCACGACCTGGTGGACTGGATTGCGGACTACCTCACCAGCAGACCACAGTATGTCAGACTGCAGGGCAGCCTGTCTGACGTGCTGGTGAGCAACACTGGTGCTCCCCAGGGAACTGTGCTGTCACCGTTCCTGTTCACCATCTACACCTCCGACTTCTGCTTCAACTCCGGAACAATCCCACCTGCAGAAGTTCTCCGATGACTCCTTCATTGTCGGCTGCATCACAGACGACAACGAGGAGGAGTACAGGACCCTTGTGGAAAACTTGGTGAAGTGGTGCGACATCAACCACCTCCAGCTCAATATTGGTAAGACCAAAGAGCTGGTGGTGGATTTCCGGAGGAGGAAGGGCTCCCCTATTCCCATCACTATTCGTGGGGAGGAGGTGGAGGTGGTGGACAACTACAAGTTCCTGGGAGTTCACTTAACACTTAACAATAAACTGGACTGGTCCAACAACTCCGAGGCCCTCTACAGGAAGGGACAGCGCAAACTATTCTTCCTGAGAAGGCTGAGGACCTTCAATGTGTGCAACAGGCTACTTCAGATGTTTTACCAGTCTGTAGTAGCCAGCTTTCTGTTCTTTGCCGTGGTATGTTGGGGGGGTGGCATCAGCACCAGGGATGCCACCAAACTTAACAAACTGGTGAGGAGGGCTGGGTCTGTGGTTGGATGTGAGCTGGACAGTCTGGAGGTGGTGGCAGAGGGGAGGACCAGGAGGAAGCTGGAGTCTATTCTGAAGAACCCCTCCCACCCCCTCTATGACCAACTGGTCCAGATGAGGAGTACATTCAGCCAGAGACTGATCCCCCCTCGGCACACTACAAACCGTCTGGGTCAGTCCTTTCTTTTGGTGGCCATCAGGCTCCGTAACCAAGGTCTGACCCCCATGTGACTCTGATCATCTGCTCCGTATTTATTCCTGGACCAAATGTACATAATTACATATAATTATATAATTACATATATATGCTATGCATATAAAATACCCACCCACCTGCTGCACTTTACTTATTACTGTTGTGACGGCTTCAGAGGCAGACAGGTTTGGACTCAAATGCAAAATCACAGACAGCAGGTGAGGATGAAACAACACTGGGTCTTTAATACAGAAAAGGGTTCGGTACACAGGCAGGCTTAATTCACTGGCGAACAAATCCAAAGTGGCAGGCAAAGGCAGAGTCAAAAAACGAGCAGAATGTCAGGCACGAGGAATCAATACTAGTTGCTGGATGCTGGAACGCTGTAACACGGGGGATAACAAGACGATCTGGCACAGGAGGAAAGGGAGACGCTGCTTAAGTACTGGTGAGGGAAGTGACTAACTATGGACAGGTGGACATGATTAGGGGCGGGGGCGACGATCGGACACAGGTGACTGGTGCAGGTAACTAGGTCAGAAGGAGGTGCTCAAACGTGAAGGTGGGAAGCATGCAGGGCAGGGAGTGAAGTGAACTGCAACGAGAGGAGAGGTTAAACATGTCAAAATAAAACAGGATGTGCATCAAAATAAAAGCATGCAACATAAAACACACAATAAACAGACTCTAAGTCCTGCGGGACGCTACAACTGTTACTTATTTATTTTATTGTCAATTTTCTCCATTGCACCTTCTTTTCCTTCATTGCACCTTCTCTTTTACTTTTTACTATACTGTATTCATGTGTGCTGTTGTTGCTGCCGCTATGACACCTGAATTTCCCTCCGAGGATTAATAAAGGTTCATCTTATCTTATCTTATCTTTATTTTCAGTCAAGGCGAGTTACTTTCCACCACTGATGCAGAAAAGAAAAGCATAGCGTAGACTGATTGTAAAACCATTATTAATATCATTATTCAGTGGGTTTTATTTTCTATTTTATCTGTTCTGTTTCATTTTTTCTAACTTTTTTTTTAATCTTATTTTACCTTTTATAATGTGTTCATGTTTTCTGTATAGCACAAAATGTGCTATCTAAGTGTTCTTTTCTTGCCTGACTATTTCTTAAATTTTTCATGTTTTCCATTGTGATTTTTCTATTTTATATTATGTCTCTCTTGTACGACAGAGTATTACACTAACGGAAAAAAATCTTTTCAAAGTCCTGACACTGAGAATAATGTGACGCTTATATGCCAAAAGATGAAGGATTTCATCATTTGTGAATCCTAAACTAAAGTATAACTTCACAAAATGCAACACGTTCCTCATGTTCACACAGAAGGCATGCTTCTGTATTTCCCCTCTAAGATAACAAGTAAAATTACTACTTTATAATATTATCATTCAGTCATAATATTACAACTTTTTTTTCTCTTAAACTGCTCATTTTATTCTCATAATATAACCCGTGTTTTTTTTGTAAACCTATGACTTTGTTCTCATAACATTATGAATTTTTTCTTGTTCATTTCTGACTTTATTATCATAATATTACAACTTTTATCTCATAACTGATGACTTATTGTCATAATATTGACTTTTTTTTTCTTAAATTCTGAATTTATTCTCATATAACTAGCATTAGTATTAGGCACTGAACGGGGGGGTCAGAAAACCAGTCAGTATCTGGTGTCACTACCATTTGTCTCACACAGTTCCCTCTGGTGTCCAACGCAATGCCACTTTTGTCATGTCCTCAGATGTTTCCTTTATACATGTCCCAGCCATCTCCATATGCTTCTTATCAATATTGTTTCCATGTCCAGACACCCTGTTGTTATGTGTAGTTCATGGTTTTTAATCTTTCAAGGCCACTACATCCTCATGGTCTTTCTGAGGCAGGTATTGTGAAAGCGGGAAAGCTTGCCTATGTCTTTTTCAGTCATTCTCCAGCACTCAGCACCATATAGAAGGACAGATAGTACACAGCTGCTATATAACTTTATCCTGGTGTCTCATGGTATATGTGTCGACTTCCAGATGTTTTCAAGTCTTAGAATTGCTGTCCTTGCTTTTCCTAATCTAGCTATAATATCTTGGTCAGCTCCACCATCTGAAGTTACCAGGCTTCCAAAGTATGTGAAAGATGACGTACATGTCAGTTGTTGTCCATTTAGCTTTATGACAGGTGGTTCTTCTGTGTTGAGGGGCACGACTTCTGTTTTCTTGATGTTAATCTTAAGTCCCAGCATGCTTGCAGGTAGCCTACTACTACTGCAACAGCTTCTATTGGTACTGCTATCACTACAAGTACAGCTGCTACCAATAGTACCATTACTATGAGTACTACTGCTATTATTACTACCAGTGGTAGCAATGCTATCCATCCATCCATCTGCCACCGCTGATCCCGTCAGGGGTCGCGTTGGGGCTGGAGCCGATCCCAGCTGGCGTTGGGCGAAGGCAGGGTATCGCAGGGCACACAGAGAAAGACAACCATTCACGCTCGCATCTGCACTTGACCTTAACCTAACCTGCATGTCTTTGGACTGTGGGAGGAAAACGGAGAACCCAGAGAAAACCCATGATAACATGCGGAGAACACGCAAACTCCACACAGAAGCCACAAGCTGGAACCTGCAACCTATACCGTATAATTACAGCAAGAGTTGCTGAGTTATGCTGAACACATTTTTTGTCATAACATAAAACTACCATAAATGTATGTGTTTTACCAAGTTATTATTTTCTAGTTCACATAATTAAAGTAAAAATGAGTCAAAGCAATGTTTAATTTAAAGGTGAAGCACAGCTTCCATTTATTTGTTTATGTAAGGCTGAGTTGAAATCCTGTCCACCTTCAACCGCTGATCCCGTTAGGGGTCACGGTGGGGCTGGAGCTGATCCTATGGAGATACATCTGTGTCCTAGCGATTATTGCGCCTCCTGTCCCTCTTTCTCTTTTTGCCCTATACAAAAACAAACATGTTAGATGGTCCATATGACACAAGCTGATCAGAACAAGACTCTTTATAGTGACTTTGTTTCATACGTTGTATGTCAGCAGAGAGTACATACATAATTGGCACGGGCTGTCCACTCTGGGTGTTGCTGTTCGTGGAGGTATTTTTCTTGTTGTGCCTCTTGATAGTATTTGGCCTTCTCCTGTTCTGACAGCAACTTCCACTGTGGACAGAAGACAACACACTGTCAGCACACACACCAACACTATGGGCAATTTAGAGTCATCAATTAACCTAAAGTGCATGTCTTTGGACTGTGGGAGGAAGACGGAGTACCCGGAGAAAACCTACGCTAACATAGGGAGAACATGAAAACTCCCCAAAGGGCCCCAAGACAAAACAATGGAAACATAATAGTGGATGCACAAATATGCACACAGATCCACATGAGAGAACAGGCTCCCACAAGCTTCTGCAGTGCAAATGTGTCGTAAAAAGTGAGAAATCCTCAGTTTGAATTTAGATGTGTTTACTCGTGATATTAAGTGAAAATCATACTGTCAAGATGTGTAGATTTAGAGTTATTTCTTTGACACAGATCAATAAACACCAGCTTGTGTAACACTGAGTATCTCACAGAGCAAACACACTTACTTTCTCTCCCAGGATCTTGTTAACTTGTGCAGTCCCGCTGATTTTCATTTCAGCCACATATTTTTGCCTCTGCTCCTTCATGAAGAGCATGAAAGCATTTGGCGGCTTCTTGACGTATGGCTGATCGTCCTGCTGGCCGTTCTCATGCTTTCGCTTTCTGTGGGAAAACAGAAAAAACAGAATAATTTTAGAAAGAAAGGGTAAAGTAAGCAGAATAATACAAGACATGGGTGAAATGCCACCTTGTCTGTGCTGTGTTGTACATTAAACCCAATAAAAATACTGATTATAGTAATATTTATGCTTGCACGTGCAATCAAACAATAGCTGCAAGAAATTGCATATAAGGTTTGATTATGACCTGGTGTCTGCCACAGATCATGAGGCAGGCACAAATAAGAAAGTTAATTTTGACCAAAACAGGCCAGAGTTCACTTACCTTGATTTGGAGGTGCTGGTCGAAAGGGCAGAACCAGCTCCTAGAAAGTACACCGGCACTCCATTTCTACACAGAAAGAGATGCAGAGCTACTTTAGATAATAGATACAACATGTTTGAATACTCAAAAAGTTCAAAATCAGTGTACATTCCAGTGTGTTTCTTTGCATTCATGCGTGTGTTACTTACATGTCTGTAACAGGATGCAGGCCTTCTGGGAGCTGCACCACTGGAAGACTGTCATACTGGAGACACTAAAACACACACAGACGATGGTCAGATAAGTTACAATGGTGTCACCTGTCTACCAGGCTACATCACAAAAAGAAAATCTGGACGAGCTTCCTGGTTTACTCATCTAATTGACCTTAAATTCATTTGAATTGATTCACCTTACATAACCTTATATATAACCTAACAAATCATCTGAGCTACTAGACTGTACAGAGTCATCTCCTAAATTGCTGTAAAATGTGTCGTTTTTCTACTGGAGTGTTGAACTACAACTGCAGTGCAAAGTACGCTCATCCATAATAGATGTGTGCATTTGTTGTTGTACAGCTGTGACTAATCCAGCGTTGATATCGTTCTCCTACAACGATGCTACTAAACCTTGTGTCTACAGCTAAACAGTGGTGATGGTTCAGAGTGTGTGTGGTTAATCAGGGTCTTACTGTCTGTGGAGGAGCAGCAAATGCAGGAGGGGCAGAGAAACCTGGTGGAATCCCAAAATGTGGAAACGCATAGACCACTTCTCCATTTCTACACAGATAAAGAGACACAGAGATAATAATCAATAGACTGTATTTGAAGATACAACAGTGTGTGTTTGTTTGCATTAATGTTTGTGTTACTTACATCATTCCAACAGGCATCAGTGGACCATTGTTATACTGGAGACACAAACACACAGAGAAGGTGGTTAGACAAGCATAATCATAATCATATCTACGAGCCTCTGAGAGGAAGTAGGAGGCACAGGAGTTTCATTTCATCCTTACTGCCTGTGAGAGGCAGTGCTTTAACAGGTCGAGTATTAATATCAAAGCTTAGTATTAAAGAATCGAGTGAAATACTGTATCGATCTAAGTGTGCGGAAAACTTTTCGATTATCTGTTGGACTCATTTATATTTCCGACACTTCAGCAGAGATTTAGACAGGTGGTTGTTCATCCCGGATTTCCAACAAAATAAAACTCCACAACAAGATGAGCAGCGTCGTACAGGGCTGTTGTACAACTCGTTACACTCAGCAACACGTGGGGTAACAGAGAGTGCTGAAATTAAAATAAGTCCTGTTCTGTCCCTTTGTTGTCCTAACACATCCACCATTGATACTAGGGCTGCAACTAATCATTAATCTCTACAATTAGTCTTTGATTACAATTATTACAACATTAGTCTGCACAATTTTTTCATTCATCTTCAAATTATCTTTTTGGTATGACCAACTAATTTTTCAGAAAGACAGCTAATATTCACATTTAAAAAAGCTGGAACCAATTATGAATTTTGGCCATTATTTTGATGCATGTATTGATAAAACTCTAATGATACCTATCCTTAACTTACACTGACTCTTACCTGTCCCTGACTGCATGGTTGACTGTACAGAGGATCTGCCTGAACGACATTTTGTGGTTCCTGATACATGATGGGTGCAGCCTGTCCAACATCCTGATTTGGAGGAGCCAACATTGGATGTGGCTGCTCAAATCTGTGTGGCGCTTCTACTTGGGGCACGAACCCATCATGTCCTCCACTCAAACTATTTACAAGCTGAGGGTGGATATTGAGTTCTTGCCCCTCGTAAGAAGCACCTGTCGTACCGTACAGGTTACTTGGCTGCTCAGTGCTGTGCGGAGCTGCTTCCAGAGGGCTGAACTCATCCTGTCCTTCACTCACACTATCCACAAGCTGAGAGATGATCAAATCTTCCTCAGCAGGAATTAATGGAGGAAGAGGTGAAGTTGTCGATGCTGTAGGATTGATTGAGTCAATGAGATCCGTGATCGACTCAATCAAGTAGCTGTAGTCATAATCGTCCAGGAGCAGATCCTGGTCTGGATCATTGCAAGCAGACGACTTGCTTGCTGGATGCGTCATGTTTAAACCCCAGAAGAATGACTTGTCTGACTTGTCTGAATCTTCTGAGTCACACCTTGATAAGAAAAGGGATGAAAGCATTATTATTATTATTATTATTATCATTATTGTATTATAAATTATTGGTGACAGTCTAGAGCCAGTAAATGTCAGTAATAGTAACAGTAATAGCTGAATTAGAAATATCAGAAAAAGTAAACACCCACATACACACAAAATAAGAGTATTACTGAGAGAGGCATGAAAATTCCCACTGTAGAGTACTAGTACAAGTTTTTCCATCTTACTTTGCACAGAAACTTTCTACACAGCTTATTTAACACAAGATGCATTTATAAAATGCAATAGTTTCTTAAAGATTGAATTACCCACCTATATACAAAGCCGATAATTGGTTTCATCTGGACAGCAAGCAACATTTAAATGCAGCTTGTACGTTGATGAATCAGTATGAATAATCCCATAATATATCCTATAAAGCTTTTAAAAGAGCCAATCTGCTTGATGCATACTTTTAATTTAGAGCAA
Organism: Pterois miles; assembly: GCA_947000775.1. Taxonomy (NCBI): domain Eukaryota; kingdom Metazoa; phylum Chordata; class Actinopteri; order Perciformes; family Scorpaenidae; genus Pterois; species Pterois miles. The sequence continues at coordinate 18,341,218 of CAMQGK010000110.1, forward strand.
TTTTACTAGTAATACTTCTGAACCTTTAGTTAACCACAATGCTGCATTTAGTTGTAGTATTGACACTTGTACTTCAGTAACCGTTACACCACTGTATCAATAAACCATCGACAATAAATCACAATAAAGTGAGTTTCTCAGCTTTCTTCTTTTTGAGTTTTTCAGTACTGCAGTATTGACAACTAACAGACCACAGGAAACCACTGAAGTAAAGCTAGCTGTCTGTTTAGAGACACAAGTACATCGCTCATATTTGACTGTTTACATTTAGCTGAAAATCATTTACATTTAAACGGAGCTAACCGCTAGCTTGTTTAGCACTTACTGTATGCTTTGACTGAAGGTGGCCGAAACAATCCTGTCCAACTATCTCGTCCAACAAACTTTTCCAACAATCTGTGAAACAATCTTGTCCAACAATCTTGTCACACACTGTTGTCAAACAATCTTGTCACACAATCTCGTCCAACAATCTTGTTAAACAATCTTGTCCAACAATCTTGTTCAACAATCTTGTCAAACAATCTGTGAAACAATCTTATCCAACAATCTGTGAAAAAATTTTGTCCAACAATCTTGTCACACAAAAAGGTTTGTGAAACAATCTAGATGAGGATTCAGTGGGGTATCCGCAGGGGAAACGTCTGCTCAGTGCTCCGAACTCCGACTAATGACGAACAGAACCGCATCGAGAAGTTCTCGTTGGATCAGAAGAACTTTTCGAATGTTTACTTCTGCGTCATTTGAATCTACGGAGTCGTGCACGTGGAGCGGCCTCCGCGTGCACAACACTTTAGCGCCAACAATAAAGTATTATTCTTCAAACTAATCAGCTCAGTGATTGGTGGATAGTAACTAAGTACATTTACTCAAGTACTGTTGACTACTTCAGTACAGTATTGAGGTACTTGATCGTTTCCATGTTATGCTACTTCTACTCCACTGCATTTCAGACGGAAATATTGTACAATACATTCATTTAATAGCTGTAGTTAACAGTTACTGTGAAAAAAATGAGATTATTAAATTTAAGTTTACAGTAACAACCCCCCCCCCCCCCCCCCCCCCCCACGCACACACACACACACACACACATTTTACTAGCTGCAGCATTAAAGTGATGCGTACACATATAAACCAATATAATGTGGTATTAATATGTTTTTGCACTAAGGTGTTGCTAATTTTATTTTAAGTACTTCATCGACCACTGCAAGCAGTTAATACGTCTGTTATTAATATCTTGGGATAAGAACACTGAGTGGCAGTGTAATATTTGAGCTGTCGGCGATTTGTTAACTTTTAACAGGGTGGACAGACCCAGTTAGTTTTGCCCAGTTTTTGTTACCCATTGGTTCAGTCTGCTGCTTCAGCACCACGGACAGCTCCATGGAGTTATCAACGAGAGCAGAGTTTGTCTGCTGATGAGCCGTGGTCGGGGCCATAGAGTCTAACTTACACAAAACCACAGTCTGACTGCTACCACGCTGTTGGATAGGTGTTACAAACAAACATCGTTCCCATGTTTGTGGGCTAGTTGGGTTCTACTAAACTAATAGTAGGTTCACATGGCTGTTATCTATCTATATATCAAACCACTAAATTGTAAAAGCAAAAGAGACATTTTAAAGCTACACATTTTAACATGAATTGACTCACTGACTTAAACTGATTGTTCTGATCACAAACAAAAAGGCTTCTTTAGATTTAGGCAATAAAACTACAACTTCTTTAGGTTTAAGGAAAACAGGGGAAAGATTATTAAAAGGGTTGGGATTGGGGGGGGGGAGAGGGGGGGGAAGAGGAGAACCCCAGGAAAGGGGGGAAGAGAGGGGAAGGAAAAAAAAAAAAAAAAAAAAAAAAAAAATTAAAATAATAAAATTTTTTTTTTTTTTTTTTTTTTTTAAATTTAAAAATCCTGTTTTGGGTTAAACTTAGTATAAGGACAAATTCACATTGTTGGTTTGACCCATGATGTAAACTCTTGACTCCTGGGTGAAAGTCTTGTGGTTGTTTGACCCATCCACCAGCCCTCCCTCACACCCTTGATGTGTGACTTTTTCACTCTTCAAACTACATGTTGTCAATCATGTAGCCGCAGGGGGGCACAAGCCAGTGTCTTATTGTGCCGGTCCCAAGCCCGGATAAATACAGAGGGTTGTGTCAGCAAGGGCATCCGACGTAAAACTTTTGCTAAATTAAACATGCAAATCAAATCTAGGAGAGGAACGCAGAAGGACAGGTGGTGGTTGACTTTGCAAAAAGGATGGAAATGGCTATAGTGAATACTTTCTTCCAGAAGAGGCAGGAACATAGGGTTACCTGTAAGAGTGGAGGTAGGAGCACACATGTAGACTACATCTTGTGTAGACGGTGTAATCTGAAGGAGATCGGTGACTGCAAAGTATTGGTAGGCGAGAGTGTAGCCAGACATCATAGGATGGTGGTGTGTAGGATGACTGGTGGTGAGGAAGATGAAGAGGGCAAAGGCAGAGCAGAGGACGAAATGTTGGAAGCTGAAAAAAGAAGAGTGTTGCATGACTTTTAGGAAGGAGTTGAGACAGGCTCTGGGTGGTCAAGAGGTGTTTTCAGGTGACTGGACAACTACAGCTAATGTGATCAGGGAGACAGGTAGGAGAGTACTTGGTGTGTCAACCAAAAGGAAAGTAGATAAAGAGACTTGGTGGTGGAATGAGGATGTGCAGGAGTGAATACAGAGAAAGAGGCTAGCTAAGAAGAAGTGGGACGCTGAGAGGACTGAAGACAGTAGACAAGAGTACAGGGAGATGCAGCGTAAGGTGAAAGTAGAGGTAGTAAACGCTAAACCAGGGGCGTACAATGACTTGCATGCTGTGTTGGACAGTAAGGAGGCAGAGACTGATCTAGACAGGTTGGCAAGACAGAGAGACAGATGGGAAGGACGTGCACAGGTTAGGGTGATTAAGGATAGGGATGAAAGTGTATTGACAGGTGCCAGTGGTGTGATGGGAAGATGGAAAGAGTACTTTGAAGAGTTGATGAATGAGGAAAATGAGAGAGAATGAAGAGTAGAAGAGGGGACTGTTGTGGACCAGGAAGTAGCAAAGATTAGTAAGGATGAAGTGAGGAGGGCATTGAAGAGGATGAAGAGTAGAAAGGCACTTGGTCCTGATGATATACCTGTGGAGGTATGGAAGTGTCTAGGAGAGGTGGCAGTAGAGTTTCTGACTGGGTTCTTCAACAGGATCTTAGATAGTGAGAAGATGCCTGAGGAATGGAGGAGGAGTGTGCTGGTGCCCATTTTTAAGAACAAGGGAGATGTGCAGAGCTGTGGTAACTACAGAGGAATAAAGCTGATGATCCATAAAAATGAAGTTAGGGGAAGGGTAGTTGAAGCCAGACTAAGGACAGAAGTGGGCATTTGTGAGCAGCAGTATGGTTTCATGCCAAAAAAGAGTACTACAGATGCAGTTTTTGCTTTGAGAATGTTGATAGAGAAGTACAGAGAGGTCAGAGGGAGCTACATCGTGTCTTTGTAGACCTGGAGAAAGCTTATGACAGGGTGCCCAGAGAGGAACTGTGGTATTGTATGAGGAAGTCTGGAGTGACAGAGAAGGATGTTAGAGTGGTGCAGGACATGTATGAGGACTGTGAGACAGTGGTGAGGTGTGCTGTAGGTGTGACAGAGGAGTTCAAGGTGGAGGTGGGACTGCATCAGGGATCAGCTCTGAGCCCCTTCTTGTTCGCTACGGTGATGGACAGGCTGACGGACGAGGTCAGACAGGAATCTCCATGGACTATGACGTTTGCAGATGACATTGTGATCTGCAGTGAGAGCAGGGAACAGGTGGAGGAGAAGCTAGAAAGGTGAAGGTTTGCCCTGGAAAGGAGAGGAATGAAGGTTAGCTGCAGCAAGACAGAGTACATGTGTGTGCTTGGGAACCGGAGGGTCACCGGTTCAAGTCCCGACATGGACCAAAAACTGAGTGTGAACTGGTAGCTGGAGAGGTGCCAGTTTACCTCTTGGGCACTGCCGAGGTGCCCCTGAGCAAGGCACCAAACCCCCAACTGCTCGGGGCGCTTGTCTGGAGCAGCCCCCTCACTCTGACATCTCTCCATTACTGCATGTGTGCGTGTGTTTGTGTGCATGTACCATGTATGAGTTAAACAGAGTGTAAATTGAATTTCCCCACTGTGGGACTAATAAAGGTTGATCTTCTTCTTCTTCTTCTGATCTTCTTCTAGAAAGTGGAGGATTTTAAGTACTTAGGGTCAACAGTCCAGAGCAATGGAGAGTGTGGAAAAGAGGTGAAGAAGAGTGTACAGGCAGGCTGGAACGGGTGGAGAAAAGTGTCAGGTGTGATGTGTGATAGAAGAGTTTCAGCTAAAATGAAAGGAAAGCTGTACAAAACTGTGGTAAGACCAGCAATGTTGTTTGGTTTAGAGACAGTGTCACTGAGGAAAAGACAGGAAGCAGAGCTGGAGGTAGCAGAGATGAAGATGCTGAGGTTCTCTTTGGGAGTGACCAGGACGGATAGGATCAGGAATGAGTCCATCAGAGGGACAGCACATGGTAGAGGTTTTAGAGATTAAGTCAGAGAGGCTGGGTTGACGCCACAGCCTCTGATGACTCCTGTTTCGACTGGGTCTCCGTCACCGCAGCTGGCATTTCCTGGTCCTGCTCCGGCTGGGTCGCCACTGCAGCTGACGCCTCCTCCTGTTCCACTGTGACTTTCGTGTGCTTCTTTGATATGTACTGAATCAATCAGGAAATAAAACAGCGTGTCTGTGTCTGTGGAGTACACAGAGAGAAACTCAGGGTTTGTTAACGAAAACTTACCAGCGAGCAGGTTAGGGTCACACATAACTGAAAATCCAGAGTTCACCTCATCTCAGGGTTAAAATAACTCAGAGATTTCACAAAACCTGCTTTCTGACGCAGGACTCTGGGTTGCAGTTAGCAATTATTTTCATTATTTATTCATGTGTCATTTATTTGTTATTTTTTAGTTCCTAAGATTTCAGAAATAGCAATAATTACAGTCTTACTTATTCCAGTAAATAATCCAATATTCAAAGACATTTGATCTCTGATTATATACACCTCACAGTGAGAACTAGAATCAGTAAAACTGGTTTTGCTTTACAAGAAATTTAAAGTGACACTATTCAACATTGGACAACAGAAATGACAAATGAAAGGTTGAATTCATGAGCGTTTAAATACACGCTCGCCCAGTTCAGTACAGTAAACAGTTTAGCTGCTACAGCCTTACTTGGTCTGAAATGACCAGCAGCTTATGGTGGCTCATGTTAGAAAACCTTTACCAGAAATCTATGCTACAGTTCAGCATATTCAACCACACCATCACTGTTTATATAGCAAATCACAAATTTGCCTCAGGAGGCTTGACAATCTGTACAGCATTATGACACCCTCAGTCCTTTACAGTATGACTCTCGCATCAGATGAGGGAAAACTTAACCAAGCTAAATAACTTTAAACAGGGTCAAAATGGAAGGGCAATGGCTGCTGTTGAGCAAAAGTTATAAGGGGCATGCTGCTGTCTAAATACCCTTGAACCAGATGGTGGCGCCGGGACACCAAATATTACAGCAGTCATTCATGTCCATGTCCACGAGCTCTGGCATGAATCAGCGCGATTTTCCCTCCACTTCCACTGAGAAAAACAACAGTGAAAAATTAAATATTCATCATGTTTCAAGGTCCGGCTATAATAGCAATCAATGCTAGTCTATAAAAGATGTGCCGTTTTTTTCTTGAATTTCAAAACTTCAATACGATTGTAATAAACAATAATAAACAATTCATTATAGTTCTGCAACAATATTCCAAGGTATTAAAATAATAATAAAAAATAATTATATATTATACAACAAACAACAAGTCAGGAAAGGAAAAGATCAAGAACAACAAAAACAAACAAACAGAAACATTTAGGTTGTTCAGCCTTCCAGATCCTAGGTTTTGTTTATTTTTCCCTTTTCACATTCATTATTTCCATTTCCTGTTTTATTTTGAAATCACTAACCTCCCTCTCATCTCAGATCACTGCACTTCCTGTCCTCGTGTGTCTCCACGCCCACTGACCCACTTGTCATCGCTGCACCTGTGTGTGATTGTCAGCTCCACCCCTGATTGTGTCCACCTGTGTCTCATTGATCGCTCCTCCTCTAGTATATAATGTGTGTCCTCCCTTCCTCATGTTGCCGGTTCATATCTGATCCTCATGGTGATTTTCGTTGTCACGTTCTTTCCTAGTGCTTTCCTCTCTGTGTACCTGAAACTCTGCCTGTTTTTTGATCCTGCCTGTTGCCTTCTGTTTTTTGGATCTGGTTGCCTGTTGGACTGCTTACCCGTGTACTGACCATTGCTCAGTAAAGACTGTTTTGAACTTTCCCCGTCTGAATCCGAGTCGTGCAATTGAGTCCTGTGTTTTCCTGAACCAGACGTCACATTACTAATACCAAAACAATACTTTTTTCAGTAACTTACTTATAGACAAGTTTCTGTTGGTAGCAAAACACCAAAAAACAAAACATTTTGATGCACAGCCATGCCTGTATTATTTATAATTTAACGATGTCAGTGGTGATATCATATACTGACCATTTAAAAACGGCCTAAATCATGAGAAAAAGCTTTGGCTTCCTGTTTGTCAAGTTTAACTGACAGTAGCTTTTCCATGTTGAATTAGATTATTTTCAGCACATCGTTAATTTGTTACACATCGTATATTTGTACATTTTATAACACCCTCAGTCCTTTAAAGTACGACTCTCGCATCAGATGAGGGAAAACTTAACCAAGCTAAATAACTTTAAACAGGGTCAAAATGGAAGGGCAATGGCTGCTGTTGAGCAAAAGTTATAAGGGGCATGCTGCTGTCTAAATACCCTTGAACCAGATGGTGGCGCCGGGACACCAAATATTACAGCAGTCATTCATGTCCATGTCCACGAGCTCTGGCATGAATCAGCGCGATTTTCCCTCCACTTCCACTGAGAGAAACAACAGTGAAAAATTAAATATTCATCATTTTTCAAGGTCCGGCTATAATAGCAATCAATGCTAGTCTATAAAAGATGTACAGTTTTTTTTTCCTGAATTTCAAAACTTCAATACGATTGTAATAAACAACAATAAACAATTCATTATAGTTCTGCAACAATATTCCACTGTATTAAAATAATAATAAAAAATAAATTATATATTATACAACAAACAACAAGTCAGGGAAGGAAAACATGAACAACAACAAAAACAAACAAACAAAATAAATGTCAAATAATTTAACAGTTTTAATCAATTTGGAAAATTTGAGTCTCAAGTTATCAATCAGGGACAATATGTTTTTAAAAAAGTACCTTTAGAAATAAAAATGGAGATGTGCTAAATCGAAGTGCCATGTCATGCCTTACATATTCTCTAGTTACATGTGAAATAAACTACTACTCCCATAAATCCACAGGGTGAGAGGCAATGTTGCCTTCAAGTGCTCGTTGTACTTTGCATCATTCTAGTCAGACGATAGGCTACTGTGTGTGGTACATTTTAGTGTTTCTGCAACAAATAACCTACATCATGACAAAACCACCTTGGTGGTTGGTTTTATTTGAGCATAAACAGGTGTTGAAAATAAAACAAAGAAGAATTAAGAAGTTCATTATAACTATTGTCCTCATCGCGTTGGTTGCTGACTCCAAAAACAAATCTGCACCGTCTTTTTTTTTTCTACCATAATGTAGGATATCAGCAGATATAATTTAGCTTTTTTGAAGTGAATTTTGAAGGTGATTATGATATTAATGACAGATGGGTCCTAGTTTTTATTTGGTATGTTTGCTTGATCAGCAGGTACTTCAGGCATTCACACTTTATGGTGGCTGCCACTCATTTCCTCCTCAGCCTCAGCTCCAATCAGGGCTGCCAATCATTGGCCAAGTTTGAATTTTCTGTATCTAAACACCTGGTCAAAAGATAGCTAAGGAGAAACTGGTCATGTTTGTATCATGGATTTGGTTTGAATTGTCTGAGAAAAACTCAAGCAAGACATGTATTCAGTCTAATCAGTTTTTTGATAGTACGTTCACTGGGGCTGGGTATCTTCTGAATGGTTTTGGGATACTTGTGCCATACAACAGCTGAGTTTCAGTCAGCCTACTAAAACCAAAACAATACTTTTTTCAGTAACTTACTTACAGACAAGTTTCTCTTGGTAGCAAAACACTTCAAAACATTTTGATGCACAGCCATGCCTGCATTATTTATAATTTAACGATGTCAGTGGTGATATCATATACTGACCATTTAAAAACAGTCTAAATCATGAGAAAAAGCTTTGGCTTCCTGGTTGTCAAGTTTAACTGACAGTAACTTTTCCATGTTGAATTTGATTATTATCAGCACACGTCGTTAACTTGTTACACACTGTTAATATTTGTACATTTTATAACAGACAACTGGTCGATTATGTATCTTCAGTCTGTGAATATGTCTCATTAATGCACACCTCTATCTCCCCACATGGACATAGTCTTCGTACTTCATACTGTGAACATCAATGTTTTGCTCATTGGTGCACAAAACTATACAGCTCTTCCATGATAAAATCAGATTTTGTCATATTTTTAGTCAAGGCAAGTTACTTTCCACCACTGATGTAGAAAAGAAAACCGTAGACTGATTGTAAAAACATTATTAATATCATTATTGAGTGGGTTTTATTTTCTATTTCATCTATTTTGTTTCATCTTATCTAACTTTTTATCTTATTTTACCTTTTATAATGTGTTCATGGTTTCTGTAAAGCACACTGAATTGCCTTTGTTGAAATGTGCTATATTAATGTACTTGCCTTGCCTTAATATTTCTTAAATATTTCATGTTTTCCATTGTGATTTTTCCTTTTCATATTATGTCTCTTGTACAACAGAGTATTACGGCCACACCAACAGAAAAAAATCTGACATTTTGAAAATAAAGTGATAATATTATGAGAAAAAACTCATATTATTACAACAATGAAGTCATAACTTCACAAGAGTAAGTTATTTCCTCCTCTACAAACAGGCCAAGTCTGTGAATGTTCTCATTCATCCAGGTCATATTCATTCAGGCAACAATTGAATCGAAGGCAACTGGACTTCGATTTGTCTCTGAAGACGTTTCACCTCTTATCCAAGTGGCCTCATCAGTACAAACGCTACAGTCTGACTAGTCCCCACTAGTCTGACAAACAGTGGAGTTAGACCCAGGTTTTTAAGACTAGTGTTTGTTTGTTGTTAGTCAGAGACAAATCTAAGTCCAGGTGCCTTCGATTCAGTTGTTGCCAGAACTACAAACAGGCCGTTTCCCCAGGTCCACGTGGGTCCTTCTTTGGTATAAACACAGTTTCTTTCACAGTCTTTTCAAAGTCCTGACACTGAAATTAATGTGACGCTTATATGCCAAAAGATGAAGGATTTCATCATTTGTGAATCCTAAACTAAAGTATAACTTCACAAGTTGCTCCACGTTCCTCATTTTCACACAGAAGGCATTGTTGCTGTATTTCCCCTCTAAAATAAGTAAAATTACAACTTTATAATATTATCATTCAGTCATAATATTACAACTTTTTTTCTCTTAAACTGCTCATTTTATTCTCATGATATAAACAATGTTTTTTTGTAAACCTATGACTTGGTTCTCATAACATTATGAATTTTGTTCTTGTTCATTTCTGACTTAATTATCATAATATTACAACTTTTATCTCATAACTGATGACTTTATTGTCATAATATTTTTTCTTGTTAACTTCTGACTTTATTCTAATATAATTACAACTTTTTTCTTTCTTAAACTTATGACTTTATTCTCATAATATGACTTTTTTCTCTTAAACTTTACTTTATTGTTATGACTTTTTCTCTCTTAAAATTACAACTTTATACTCGCAATATTACAATATTTTTCTCGTACACTTAAGACTTTTTCTCATGATATTACATTTTTTTCTCTTAAACTTATGACTCTATTTTCATAATATTACTTTTTCCTCTCAAACTTATTACTTTATTATCATAATATTCCTTTTTTCTCCTAAACTTCTGACTTACCTCTCATAATATTGTGCCTTTTTCTCGCAAAGCTATGAATGTACTCTCGTTATATTATGAGTTAACGAGTTTAAATCTCAGATTTGCTTCTTTTTTTTATCTCAATGTGGCCCTAACAGTCAGTCATAGTCTTGACCTTTGCCCTGTGTTTATCGTTTTGCACTCATACAAACGGATATGATATTTCCGACGCCACCTGAACGTCGCTCAGCAAATGAAACGTGCTCTTGGCCTCGCCTCCTCGTAGTAGGGCGGGGAAAGCCCGTCCTTTGGTTTTTGTTGTTGGTGTCTAAAAGTTACACAAGCGAGGGATGAGGTGTTACAGCCGGACGGTTTCACAACTCCGAAAACGAGGCTTCACGCCTACATCTGTCGACCGTATCTACCGCTCACACCCGTAGAGCTTTCTTTGGTGGAAAATATCACAGAAAAACATCGCAGTCATTCAGTCAGACTCGTCCACGCCTCCTCCGTCTGCACATTAATCGTGAAAGAAACACGCTTTTTTTTCAAGCGTGGCCAGAAATGACTGGGAATACACCGATATGCTGACCGGATTGTATCGGACGTCACAAACAAGCAGCTCGTAGTCGCTCCTGTGCGCAGCTCATCGGCTGCGGTGCGTTTCACCTGTTAAGTCTTCGCTCCCACTCATCAAATATTTCAGCCATGGAGTTGAGTTCAGTGATTTTAACGACCGGGGGATCCGTCGGATTTTTCAGCCTTGTCAACGCTGGGGTCGGAAAGATGCCCATGCCTGAATCTGCCTGCAGGAATACATGGAAATGGAGAAACATCTCTACGTCCTTTACGCACAGTTTTATCACTGCGATATGGGCAGTGCTTTGGTAAGCTGAGCAGGATATGATCGAAAATAAATGGTTTAATATGGGAGCATGGGTTTTATAAATGGGAGCTGGCTTTTGGCGCGGCTGTGTTCAAAATTTGCTTTAAATAGATTTTTCTTTCATTTTAGGATCTTTTACTGACTTCATATTATTCACTGTTGCACTTTGACTTTGACCCAGATCACCAGCAGGCCGCTCATAATACAAATAGCATTTAACAACATCCAGGAGGACAACAGGTTGTGCAAGTTAGTCAAGCTGTGAATCACGTTTTCTTTTGTATTGACTATGATGAGTGAACTTATATTTTAAATCAAATGTCTGTTCAAAATTGAGTGTTGGTGCTCGTATTGCTTTTATTAGAATAGCTGTTTATTTTTAATGCTTATAAGGTGGCTACTGTTGTTCCTCAAGCTTGGAAAAACTGTCAGGGTGATTTATTTATTAAGTTTTATTTGTAATTTTTATTGCTATTCTGGTTTCTGCCTTTGTGTTGGGGCTGGGCATATTAATTATGTGTGACACAATCATAATAAACTCAAATCAATATATGATATAGCTTAGTAAGAAGCTTAATTTAACCACGTGTACTTTATTGTAAATATAGCACTCTCAACGATATGTCTTCAAACTGTTAAATACCTTAGAAATTATTTCTTTTGTTTATCATTTTCAGCTTTTTCCTTCACCCACGGATGGCTGAGGATTTGATAGAAACTCACTCTGTGTTTTCTCACGCTTTGGTGTCATTTTCTATCGGTGAGTATCCTGACAGCGCTGCTGTAAGTGTTCAGTAACAAATTGTGCTGTGTGTCTCTGAATGGGCTGGTGGAGACGAGGCCGAGAGACTGAGTGCACCCATAGGTGCTGCCATCACAATGGGAAATTGGGAAGTGACATTATCCATCCCAGCTATGGTGCCACTTATAGGTGAAAGAGTTTCATGTGAAACATTTATTTTTATCCAGCTGGCACATGTCTTAATTTGATAAATAGTTTAATCAGTTGGATTTGAGAGAGATAAGAAAAAATGATTTAATGTCAGTAAATTACACCTGAAGCCAAAATGTAAAAGCATATTGTCTGTAAGACTGGGACAGACATGAGAAACTCAGTGCCGCCCTGAATGCTCAATAAATTAGCCAGAGCGCTGCAGGAACGAGTGAATAAATTAGCATTTTAGCACTTTGGGTTCCTTCGTCTGGAAGACATTGGGCTTTTTAACAAAAGCTAAAGAGATTTTTACAGCTTGTTCTACAATATCAAATACGTGTTAAATATCCTGCTCATGAATTTTGAATAGAGTACATATAGTACCTCAGTTTCAGTAGGCCTACTAATATGAAAACAATACTTTTTTTTCAAGTTTAACTTGCTTTTCCATGTCGGATTTGATTATTATCAGCACATGTCTCTAATTTGTTAAATACTGTTAATATACTGTTAACATTTTACATCATAATTTAAGTATTGGTATGGTCTATTATGTATCTTCAACCTGTGAATGTGTTTCATTTATGCTTTTCTACCATTTCCCCACATGCACATATTCTGTGTACCTGATACTTCATACAAATCCCAAGTCAATATTTTTCACATTGGTGCACAAAACTGTGCAGCTCTTGTTTTAGAGTTTTCTTCTTAAAAAAATTCAAATTTCCACTGCTGATATATTTTTATTACTTCTCATTATTACACACTACATTCCTGCTTACTTGCTCTGTGTACATATATCACTCATCATCAATGTGTCTTAAATGAGACTACTAAACGTCATCAGACTCGTCCACCTTTACAGCTTTGTTGTGTTTACTTGCGCTCCTGCGACCGTGGTGTAGGCGTAGTTCGTTCACAGCCTAACATTAGCTTTTTTATTTCTGGTGGTCTTATTGCATTCACACTTCAAAAATCTTAAAAGTGGTGTTCATTTACTTATTTTCTGCAATAATCCAAAACCCAGTGGAACAATCCCGTTGGCTTTTTGTCGAGGGAACCTGGGCAGTGCTAACTTCCTGGGTGCCCTACAAATGTACGTCATCAATGCAGCGCTCTATTGACACGTTGATGTGCGCCATCATTTATCACGTCCAATGGCTTTTCATTATTTCACATTTCACTGACGCTGGGTCTTTCAAATTTAAGCAATCTCATTTTTTTATGAGGGAATTACAGGATTATTGATTCTGAGGTGTGTTTTAGGGTGTATGTGCCCTCCCTTTAATTTGACTCTGGCCCTTGTTACACTCTTTGGCCTGACTGAACATCACATAGACCTTCAGATAATTTTTTGTAGGCTGCAGTGACTTTCACCATCTCCTATCTGTAAACCAAATTAGAGACTTGCATGAATTGCTTGATGCAACCCCACATTTTTAAAATAGCAGCTCGCCCTGATTTTACTCTTTTCTCATTATTCCTTGAGGTTTTTTAGAGCAACTAGCGGCACATGAGCCGTCTTCAGGCTACTAATTTATTGGATCTGTGCCGGTCAACAAGGGCTCCCCAAGGATTCCCGGGATGTTTGACATTCTTTCAGGAAGCCCAGCCCTGGAAGCTGGCAAAGCAAGGGGCAGAGCTGGTATGTGAGGATCAATAGTAGGCATTATTGTCAGTCCAAGGCACCAGGCGTAACCCCGTACAGTCATGTGACATCACCGAAACAGTAACTGCGCAAAAAAGTCAGTTGATTTATGCGAGCCATGCACGTCGGATGCCAGTGGTAACAGAAAGGGGAGTCATTCATACAAAAACAACTGGAGCGCTTCTCCCGAGCCCTCCCACTAGAGATTTGGTGTGATTCTGAGGCCTCAGCAAGCTGGAATGAGGAGATTTGTCCACCAGATTTGTGCTCGCTGTGATACCACGCTGAAAACCTCGCAAAGACATCCCGTAAATGATTCTCCACTTGTTGAATGAAGACCTTGTTCAGTGCCTAGAACAGGAATGCAACGGTGCATGTGTGTAATACTTTTGTCATGTGCCTTTACTAGTCTCTACATTCGCCGTGTTGCTATGAATAACCAATTTAAGGAACAATTTTCTCTCATTGTGGTGTTTCACCCACAGAATAGAAGAGTAAGTTACCTCTAATACTGAAATAAAACACTGATTGATCTTCACATGTTGGTAAGAACTTGGCCAGTATCAGACAAAGCCAGGTGTCTCAGTCCAGTGTCTTATACCTAAAGGGACAGTTTGGGTGTTTTGAAGTGGGGTTGTATAAGGTACTTATCCATAGACAGTAGGTTACCCCCCATCTTGGAGAAGCAGACAGGAGTTACCACATGGAGCCATAGCAATGTACTGCTGTGGACGTGGGCAGCAGCAAAACATATTTTAGACACTTAAAATAGAGGCCCTCGTAAAAAAAATCAATATCACTTCAGGTGCATGCTGTATTTAGAAGCCATCCATGTTTTCACCAAAGTTACCACTGGAAAAAAAAAAAAAATCTGTAATTTTACCTCAGAGAACACAGTAGCTGCTGGTCTACCGCTTCCTCGAGCAGTTAGTTTGTTTGACTTTACTTTGGTGAAACCAAACTAACCACAGTCACACAATAACACAAACAAACTAACTGACTGATGCAGAGGTAGACCAGCAATTCATATGCTCTCCAAGGTAAAATTACTGTTTTTTTTTGATAGAGTGTGGTTGCTTTGGCTTCGGTTCCCCGTCAGAAACAGACTGAATAACTGTCTCACGTCGAGGTTAATCTGCAAAAATATTCTAAATACAGCCTACACTCCAGGTGGGCCTCTTGTTAGTGGCTAAAATGTGGTTTCCCCTGTCTACAACAGTGCATTTCTTTGTTCCCATGCTGGTAGTCCTGTCTGTTTCTCCAAACTAGGTGTGTGTTAACTGTCATCTACTGTAGGTAATACACTGACTATGGATAAGTACCTCATAGCCCCACTTCAAAACACCCGAACTATCCCTTTAAGTGGGTATTCCAACAGAGACTTTATGTTGTATCAGCCTGAAACTTGACTAACTGGTTTAATGTAAACATGCCAATGCGTTTCACCCCACAGGATTTTAAAATGGAAGAAAAAGTAATGCGCTACTTTGGAGAATTTCATTAGAAACCTATTTGTTCTTCCTGTTCAGTGTTTGTCTGGTAGCCAATGGAAAGTCAAGTAGTTTTCAATCCCTTTGTTTTCAGTGTTGACGTTAGCTGTGCAGAGGACATAAAGAGTAATACTGTGTCAAACGCTACTGAATGAATCATTATACAAATTTGAGGACAAGAGAAGAGATGTCAGTTAATTATTTAACGGGTCACATGCTGCTCCAGTTGGCTGTTTATGGCTAAACTTGACCCAAACTCAACCTCTTGTGGGGGGAAAAAAAGCTATTGTTGAAAAGACTGCGTTGGTGTGGAGTTCCCTCTGTTGCCAATGCTCTTATGAAACAATATGACGTAGATAATGCATATAAACTAATCTTTTGATCGTGATTTGTTGTGCGGCTGGTTGCAAGTGCGTTTGTTTATGGTGAAACGAACCCAAACTTGTCACCACATCGACAGAAGGGTCCTGGTATCAAATTTCCAACATAATGAGGTTAATTCCAGTCTCACCAAAGCCCTGAGCTCCCTCGCACCCCTTCATCCCCATCCCCAACACTTCATTATTTTTCCAGCATTGTGAATAGCTGTCACCATGACTACAGCTGGTGGCGGGGAAGGGGTGGGGTTGGTGGATATGAATAGCCCCTCTCCAAGACACATCTTGCTTGCCATCGCTGTCGTCATGGAAGCAGGGTCCCCCCTGGTACACTTGATATTCTCGAGGCGTCTCGTGTCCAATAGATCTGTCATGCTTTGGTTGATTAATGAATTGCTGATCCTAAAGATGTCATTAACATTGGCTAAAAGCTCTTTATCCTCACAGGTTACTTCATCTATGACTTCCTTGACATGGTGTTGCACCAGAAGCTGAGTCTGTCCTGGGAGCTTCTCTTTCATCACACTGTGGTAGGTGTTTCAAGCATGACTGTAACAGTTTAAGATAAGCTGTGGTCCAAAGATGCATGGACCATTACTGACAGTAGACTAGATCTGACTTTTGCATCTGTGCCTGCCACCTCAAGGAGAACAATATACAGTTGTCTCTGCACAGATAAAACAAAAAGAAACACCTGTCAGAAGCACATACTGTACATGAGAAAGACAAAATACCCGACTTTCTCGTCTAGTGAGACGGGACAAGTGAGGGAGGAACAAAGAGACAGTCATTCCAGTGTGACAGACTCCCCCACCCTCTCACCAACCATTCAACCCTCTTTCATGCCTCGAGAAAGTTGAGGGAAGCACAGGTCAGATCCAGTTAACCCTTCCCCCATTCCTGCTCTTAAACACTATGGAAAATAACATGAAATGGAAATATAGAACTGCATCCTGAATATTTCCTCTCTCCGCTTACGACAGCGTGACCTACATCCACGACTGCTGCTGATGTTGCTCTCTGTTGCCAAGCCACCTCACGAGAGCTGTTTATTTAAATGTTTTATTGGAGGTGTTTCTGACAGGATCGCAGTGGATTTGTGCTTTACAGCAGCTGCGATTTATGTGTGTTTGGATGTTAGTGCAGGCATGTTTTCAACGCAGTAGTACGTGGAAATATTTCTCTGCACAATTTAGAAATCAGGCCACTGAGGATGTGGCTCATCATATTTTATGCTGACGTTCTAGTTACAGATTTATAAAAGAAAAACATGCTTAAAATGGCTGCAAACTTAATATATATATATGGACTTACTGTCTATATAATTGTAAACATACACTGTAATGTGGACTCTCATTCTGTCCTGATGAATGTGATTTTAAAGGACCAGTGTGTAGGATTTAGTGGCATATTATATGCCGTTTCTGCTAATAATTGCCCTCTCTGATGTACTCAGCTAGATATATTCTCATACATTTACATGCGAATCAACTCTTAAATGTCAATTGAAACTCCTTTTCAGTGTCTCTCTCACACAAACACACTGAGGGCTTTTACACCAACATGGAGGCTGACACTGTGCCAGGAATGGCCACCATAACAGATCACATGTAATATTTGCGCTTAAGAAAACAATACAAATGTTAGAAAATGTCCATTTGTGAAATTTTCCTGTGTTGGTAGTTGCGGGGCTGCTCGGTGGTACAATGATTAGCGCTGTTGTCTCACAGCAAGAAGGTCGCACGTTTGAATCTGGCTTGTGGCTTTTTTGTGTGGAGTTTGCATGTGCTCCCCATGCAAGTGTGGGTTTTCTCCTGGTTCTCTGGCTTCCTCCAGTCCAAAGACATGCAGGTTAGGTTAAATGATGACTCTAAATTGCCCGTAGGTGTGAATGTGAATGTGAATGTGAATGGTTGCCTGCGATGGACTGGCGACCTGTCCAGGGTGTACCCCGCCTTCACCCAATGTCAGCTGGATTGTCAGTCAGATTGCGACCCCTAACGGGATAAGCGGTTGCAGATGATGGATGATGGATGATGGATGGATGGTTGTTACAGAGTCACAGTTTCATCAAGTGCAAACAAATCTAACTGTATCATGAATACAGAGTGAAAAGTACCGGATCATCCAGCGATCTTCTGCATCCTTTGGACCCATAGAGCAGGCACAGTAGTGTTTCCAGTAACTGCGCCTCCTGGCCCTCGGTCCACTGAGTTACAGACATCTCTCTCCCAGTGTAAGACTATGGGAAAAGTCTTTGGGCTCAGTGGCATCACAAGTTGTTGTACCACCGTTTTGCTACTATGAAAATTTGCTTTAAAGCCTGACGCTCTTCCTGAGGGCTTGGACGGGCTGCTAAATTGTGTTTTTTTGTGTGTGTGAATTTTGGTCATTTTAACTCAAGTCTGGTGAGGAATTAACCTTATGATGACTGAGGATTGTACTAGCCTGTGACATTTGGGGTCTATTGTTTCTAAACAAACTTAAAGGCACACCTGAGTCAGTTTTTGCTAGGTTTGAACCAGTGTTTCAGTGGTGGCAATGCTCAGAGTCATTCAGGGTTAGTTGTGGGAACCAGCTCCAAAACCAACCGGTTGTAGGTGGCAGAGGCCTAACAGAGATTTAAAGAAGATAGACGTATTGTCTTTTTTCTGAAAATCTTGTTTTTTTTCTTTCCTCACTTCCTGAAAGCCTAATGAATGGATGCTTATGCCAGGCCAGCTGGCCTCTGATTGTCACTAGAGTGTGGGAGGAACGGAGACTTCTTCCTCATTCACATGGCTTTCTGTGTTTCTCAGCGAGCTAACTCTCTCGCTACATACTCCCTTCGTTTCCCTGCCGTACCAACATCAACACTTTCATTCACTCTCTTCTATGACGTTTGCTCCCTGACTCCCACATACCTTTCTAAAAGCCCATCCTCCTTCAGCTCTTTTGCTATCTTGTCCTCATCTGGCCCCTTTCTTTTATATTTGGTTGCCTTTTTTCTTGTTCTTTTTATGCAACTATTATAAATGGTTTTATTGTGTTAGAGGTTCATGAAGGACTGTAAAGCAAAAGAACCATGTTAGGGCTTGATTTTCAAATGTAAGCATACTGTTCATCCGAAGAGGTTGATGTTAATCTCTTTGTATTGCAGCCCACTTATTCATATTTATCTCTGAACCCCTTTTTACAATACTGGTCAAATCAACCTTTGCCTGGACACATGACGCTGACAGATACAAACAAAAAATGTAATGATGGGAACATAGTTGAAGAAAAACCTCCTTTTGAGACAGATGGAAAGAACAATTTGGCATTAATTGAGTACAGAACATCTTTATGTTAACTTCTCCCATGCCACCCCTCTTTTTTTAGGGGGGGGGGGGGGGTCCAGGGCGTCTTTAGGGGGACAAAGCAGGTCAACAGTAGATGTATATGATGGTCATCATGCTCTATATGCCTCATAAATTGTTGCCGTAATTTTTGGGATAATACCATTTTTACACAGAATAGGTGCGAAATTTAACTAAATTTTACCTCTGGAGGAATGACAAAAATTCAAATATCCCTCCAAAATATCACATTATGAGACCAAGACATTGAGTAACACCATAGAAAAAGCCATGCTGTGATTTGATATAAAAAACGTTTGACATTTGGAGATTTCTGCAGGAATTGCATTTTTCAGTTATTGGATGGTGAGTATTTCTGGTCTGGAAACTGCTCAGAAACCCCCTTACACTCAATATAACTAGGAAAGCCATCCATCCTCTGAATGCTCTAGGTCTCTAGTTTCATGAGACTATGATTGTCCTAGAGGTCACAACAGGTCATAAAATAAAAAAAAAAAAAAATGGTCTCAGTACAATGAAATGGCTACTGTGGGGACTAACATCATCACACATTAATACAATTGGACTCACTGTATCCACAAGAGTCTCCGCTTTACAGTGACCCCCAATTTATGTATGTCCAAAGAGAATTTAGGGACCCCAGTATGCAGAAATTCCCAGATACACCATTTAACCATATAGTGTATTTTTATTCACATATCTTGACATCAGAGGTCAAGGGACCCCTTTGAAAATAGCCATGCCAGTTTTTCCTTGCCATAAACACACTCTGGCTAAAACTGAGCCTCCTACAGCCTCTGAAAGACAGTAAAGTTGGCCGAGGGCGCTGGTGCCCTCAAGGAGTTGAAAAGGTTAATGTTTGCTAACCCAACGAACATCACTATGTATATATACACCACACTGCATGTAAAGCATTTATGTGTGACTGAACAAACAAAGTGGTTCATATGACTGAATCTAGACGGAGCGTAGGGGTTCGTCTTGAGGGGAAAATCTGAATGCTGTGTCAACAATTCATGATAAAAATGTTTTATTATACATGTTTTATTATTATATGTTGAGCTGACAGATGGAAGCCATAAAACAACACAGTTAAATCAGGACTTTGTGGACCATTTGGCCGCATGCTGTTTCAACTGTAAGGCTGCTGAACTGTGGAAGGTGGTTTGTCTCTGAAAAAAAGCGTCAAAATTAATCAGAGTCATGGTCAGACCTGTCATGCACTTTTATAAATCCTGTAATCTATGGTATTCTATCAAAAATAAATAAATGACACACTAATACATAAATAGTAGGAGTAGATAAATAGGAGAAGTAATGCAAAGTAATCAAATTAAAATGGACATTTGATTATTTAATTAATGTCTATATTTATTATTATTTTTGGTACAGTTAATGCCATTATTTTAATATTGAATCTTTTTTTTTTTTTTTTGGCAGGGTCTGTCTTTCATAAAAAATAACAGTGTTACAGTTTAAGAGAGGATTGGCTCTGCATGTTGGAATAATTTCCTTAAACAAGTTAAGTTTATATCTAAGTTTTGTGACTTGTCCAGCCCTGTTTGTACTGTCAAACCTGTGCATATTTTTTGTCTTGTGTCTCGCTTTTCCCTTCTCCTCTGTTTTGACCCCTACCTCCTTTAGTGTCTGCACAAATGCACATATACTTATTTTTTCCTGGCGTCTTCATTTCTGTAATCACCTCTGAGGGTTTCCTCTGTTATACAAGCTTATAGTGAAACAGCATGAGGTGTAGCAGGAGTTTTGTTGATCCCTGTTGTCGCAGTCCAGGAGAAATAATAAAGTCAAACATTCCATGGAAAGTTTTTTTTTTCCCCCGTCGTATTGACTGAAGTGGAGATTAAAGCTTCTTATTTCTGTCTGAGAGGCATGTGAGCCCGGCCACAGTCACTCACGCCTGATGAGATCCTGTCAGCTGTAACCTTGTGTTTCCAAAACAGGAAATCCTGATAGAAATAGGGTTCCTTCTTTTGACAAGAAACATAACATGCAGGGCTTCAAAGTTATGGCAAATTTGTTAAGCCTGTTAGCACATACTTGAGAAAGAGTACAGTTAAGTGAAAAATGTGCCTTTTGCATTTGTTTGAGGCGGACTCGCTGCGATGCCTTTGGTTAATGTAAAACCAAGGTTTGTTTGCTATACTTGTAAAAACCCCTCCTGACCCCTCCCATGTTCAGTCTGTTTCAGCCTCGTTTGCCCATGACTCTTGGAAATAGTGAGTGAATTAAAAATATGAGCCAGGAGAGAAAGATGCCAAGCAGAAGGGCAGATTATTTTTTCCATGAAGAACGAAAGCATGTGAATATAGCAGTGTGTCCAATGTTCTCTTCATCGATAAAGCACAGTGGAAGTGAATCTGTTTTGCTCCTCTGCTCTCTCCTCGCCCTTTCACGGGGAATGCCAGAGTAGTGCAGCATGATTGCTGTTTCCTTCTTGAAATGTCTCTCATCCCTCTCTCATTAGGCTGAATTCAATCATCTTCAAGCCGACACTCCTCTAAACCAGATCAGGGCTGCACAGGTTAATCAGCTATTTTAGGATCCGTGCTGTATCCAATCACATCTGTGCTTCCTAGTCTTCTTCAAATCTAAAGTAGTACACTTGTGGACTCTTGGATGTTTTCTCCACTATGCTACTTACGGATCTTAGCCGTGTAACACTTCATCATCAGTTTTTCTCCAGTTAGTGACAGGGAATACTGTATACCTAAATGCATAAGTTGCTCTAACACACAAATGAATTGGGGTTGTATAACACCTTGGGGTGGTAATTAATTTCTCAGCTAAGATTATCAGCCCAAGAGGTCTGTAACAAATACAGTAAAATGTAGAACTGTTAATCATTAGTAGCACTCAAACTCAAGTTTCGAAGCTTTTGCAGCAGTAATGTATATGGTGCTTCACTTGGAGGAGGACCTTTTGTAAACCACCTCCAACAGAGTGTATATAAGATGTGGACGTAGTCACCGTGACGTCACCCATTGCCAAGGGAGGAGCCAAGTATAACCCAACCAAACACTGAAAAAGACATTTTTAAGCAACCAAAATTCACAATTACAGTTAATTATGATTAACTTTCATTGACTGAAAACATACTCTGAAAGGGTTAAAGTTGTAAGATGAAAGCACAGACAACTCCATAATCGGCCAAAGCTGTCAATCATAAGGTAGCCACAGCCTAAAGCATACTCTGCTTTATGGTGTAGTTGACTCTAAATGGGACCATAATTTACGAAATGTACATCATGCTGTATTGAAGACGACTTTAAACTAGTAAACAATGTTTACTGAGGAAAAAAATCAAGTGAGAAAAGTGTCATTTCCACATAGACTGCTATCCAATCAGACTTCTTTCAACCAGAGGAGTCGCCCCCTGCTGGCTATTAGAAAGAATGCAAGTTTAAGGCACTTCAGCATTGACTTCACCTCTCAGACCCTGGAGGTTTCCCACTGCCTCCTCATTTTACAGGCTTTAAATGTGTTATTTCAGATCCAAAGATTGGCTGGACATCTCCAAAAACTTTTCATAATATGGTTTAAAAGTCTGAAGCCTTAGCTGTCTGATTAATGTCATTGTTGTCAAGTTGTTGTCATGTAATTGATTTCCAGCAAGGATATCTCTTTATGTGGTTCAGACATTTCCTAGTTCAGCCGTTAAAAAGTATAGCCACAACATGGAGCTGCCTCCGAGCTCATCTGTAGAGATGATTGTAATAACTGATGAATTGTGTCTAATTACTACCAAACATAAGACTTTGAATTATTGTTGAAATGAGGGTTTTTATCGTCACCCCCTTCCTTTTGCTGATGGATGTACAGTATATAAAGAGCTCAGATGATTGCTAGAGTTACTGAAACAACAGCACGTGTCTGTGTCCATGTATTTGTATTCCTATGACTTGGAAATCCTCTTAGGTGCCTGAACGCTCCTGTTTACCATGTTGAACCTCAGTAACTTCGCTCTTGAATGTTCATCTTGTACCAGCCTCAGATATGAATGGAACTTGTCTCGGTTTACCGGGCATGAAAATAGATAGTTGTGGGAGGAGCGTGAAGTTGTCTCACATAGCCAGCAGGGAATGTTACTTTTGGCAGCAGGCACAAACTGTATTTAGACATTGGCCATGTTGTCACTGCTCCGACGCCACATGTCACAGAAAGCCGTGGATCTCTGTAGAACCTGACTATCCTGTACGCCCGTTTCTGTCTTTATCACTTTCCTTTCCTTAGCACCAGCTACTCCTTCCACTAGCTGCTGGTTGTCTAAAGACCAGCAGCCTAATGTGAGAGCAGTACAGACAAATAGCCTGTAGTGGGCAGATTTGTAATCCCTAAAGACTCATTTGGTCTAAAGTCTCCATTGTTGCTGAGGTGGTCCTGTTTATTCAAACATATCCGGAAGCTATTTCCTGATGGATGTGTTTCCTCCGGTATGCATTGACAAGAGCATTATGAAGCATGTTGTAGAGCATGGTGTGTAATACACCCTTGTGTTGTCTTGTAATGCCTCTTGATGTTTTATAGAAGCAGCTGCTTCAGTATGTATGGTATTTTTTTTTTTTTTTTTTGTTTTTGCTAGCCAGCCCACATATATTTCCAGCCATCCACAATCTGTGGGCTCTGCCGCTCCTCCTTTTTGACCCACACTTCGGTATGTCAAACCACATGGAACGACGGTTGCTTTTTAAAATCTCCAGCGTAACGTCCGTTGTTTTTGCGGACATCTTAGTATAACACGCAGTTGAGTGAGAGGGTCTTGAATGATAAAAGACGATGATGGCTAGTGAGACCCACACTGCAAAATTGAAAATACAATGTTGTGTATGTGAGCGTTTTTTTTTTTTTTTTTTGGCGGGGGGACATTTGTGATGTGTGTCTCAGCGGTTGCATGTTTTTGGCGGGTAACCCCAGAAGGTCCCGTCCCTCCCTCATTCTGTGTATCTCTTGATAGGACAGACATCTGGTCTCCACATGAACCTCAGGCTCCCGAGAGAGAGAGAGAGACACACATGCAGCAAACCTCCTGTTTCCTGAGAGGGCTTCTGCAAATGTGTGCACCCCCTCAAAACATTTCTGTGCTGCAGCTCCACTCCATATATCACACATGCTGCCTTGTTCTCAACCCCCCCATCTTAAGACCTCAAAACATCTCCCCCATCCCCCCTCGTCCACCTACTCTCTGCAGCTTGTACCACCCACTCACATGGATACAAACCAATGAGAGCCTCCACGCTCTAGTAGTATTATATCTTGTTTTTATGTTGCTGTTTTTTTTTCCCTCGTGGTGTGACTCTGACACGGAGGAATTTTCTTGTCCATTGTTTTTGTGTCAGAACCAGTTCACTTTCATCTAACGCAAAGAAAAACAAAGCCAACAGAACGACGGGTGCAGCTTCTTGTCTCTTTATCAACCACATACTGTAAATGCTGCTGTGAGCCACTGAATAGCAGTCACTGTGGATTATTCAACCTGAACATTTTGTCAGCTCTCAGGATGTGTGTGTACGATCTGCTCCTGAAGTCAGGCCGATATTTGCTGACATGATGTACTAACACAGCTGCAAAGTAGAAACTGAGTAACGTATGAATACGCCATTAACATGTGAGTGAGAAAGCGTGCTAATGCATGCCCAATCGACTGCACACTAGTGAGAAATATCTCCAAGATATGTTATTATAAAGACAGAAAATTAAAACTAGTAGCATTGGTGAGGGATTTAAAGTTAAGAAATTTGAGGTGCATCTTGTAAACAGTGGATTTTTCAGTATATTAGGTATTATTCCCATCATCATGCTTATCAAGGCGAAAGAAATTCAAGTTAGAAGTGTGACGTAGAAATAAGCCGCTCGGATGCATCCATCCTGAACAGAGCAAGCTGGTGTGAATGAGCCTTATATTATATTGTCAGACAGCAGAAAGCTGGCATGCACACACGTGCCATGTTTTCCAAAAAGGCCGAGGGCTAGAACAGCAGCGAGCCCCAAAAAAGGAGCCGGAGTTGGCATTTGTTTGCAGTTGGCATAACGACCAGGAATGCTGTTTGTTGAGGCATCCGTCCATCAGCAGGTTTACGGAGGGAGTTGACGCTCGGTGAGCTATTTGTCATTCCTGAAAAGCAAGGTGGGGTAAAGTTGGAATTGCATTTGTTCTCCCAGGGAGACACACCTGTTGGCATAGAACCACAGCATGAAAACGATAGAGAACGAACTTGGCTGACCTCCAGTTTCAGTGGGAATACCACTGTAAGTATTTGTTTGATTCAAACACCAGCGCAGACATGTGAGTAAGAGAAAGGCTCAGGAAGAACCTCACATTGTAGTAAGTGGAGTTAACAGTTTCAGTGTCTTTTTTTATTATTATGTTTCACAGCAAATCTGATATATCTCCAGTCATTATCAGAAGTTTCCTTTGTTTGTATCTCACATCTCCCCTGAATCCCTGGCTATGATATTGCTCTGAATTAATTCAACATTTTGTTTAGTGTATGCTATAATTTATCTAATAAGATTGATACCACTCTTATATCTGTTAGGTAAATATGTAGCTGTGAGGGTCACCGGTTCAAGTCCCGACATGGACCAAAAACTGAGTGTGAACCGGTAGCTGGAGAGGTGCCAGTTTACCTCTTGGGCACTGCCGAGGTGCCCCTGAGCAAGGCACCAAACCCCCACTGCTCGGGGCGCTTGTCAGGAGCAGCCCCCTCACTTTGACATCTCTCCATTAATGCATGTGTGTGTGTTTCAGGTCTGCATGTACCATGTATGAGTTTAACAGAGTGTAAATTGAATTTCCCCATTGTGGGACTAATAAAGGACTATCTTCTTGGACTATCTTCTTCAGTAGGCGGTTAGCTTAGCTTAGCACAAACATGGGAAAAAAGAGCCAATAAGGATATATCCCAAAATGCAGAACTATTCCTTTAAAGGTGCAATTATGTAATGCCTGACCACAGGCTCCAAACAAATAGGGGGCAGCATTTCACCTCCTTTACCACTGTTAGAAACGCATAATAAACTTTGCAATGTCCTCAAAATGTGTAGTGAACTTTTCAAACTTTCAATCTTGCCTCATGTCTTAAGAGTAATGCCGTCTACTACTGGGTCTACACAATCTAAATGTATGGTTAGATGTTATTTAAAAAAAAAAAAAAAGCCAGCTACAAATTAACAGCAGGGCACTAAACTGCTGAAACTCTGATATCCATTCAAAATAACATTGCTATCTTATAATCTGAGGCCAGGTCTGGCATCGGCCTATATTGCTTAGTTCAGTAGCAAGAAAACAACCACATAAAAACCAAATATCGACGCCATTCTGAATGTTTTTCAGTACCGTTTGTGATGTCGTTAGTTGCACTAAACATACATTTAGCTTAATACTCATCAGTTTAATTGAAACATTTCGAGTTCAGCTTCAAACCTCATCTCTTTACTTGCAAAGAGTCGTCTCCAGCAGTGGAAAGCCACACCAGTGTTTACTCTTTTTTTTTTTTTTTTTTTTTTTTGCTTCTTCTTTGCTTTGCTACCAATTTCTTGCCGGGAGCGGGTGGTTGGGATGGTGATGAACGTCGCTTGCCAAGAGCTTCAGCCATCTTTGTGTTTACTGTGCCACTAACCAGCGGCTGTACCAAACCCCAAGAAGAGCGGCGGTTATGGATCCCAACATGGTCGTAGTGGCCAGCGGTGGAACTGCAACTCCTGTGTCTGTCACGTAACGCCACTGGGCCCAAAAGACTTTTTCACACAGACTTACATTGAGAAAAAGACATCTGTAACTCAGCGGATTATTTTTTTTGAGGTGAATCAACTCCGCAGTACAAACACTCTAATAGTCCTTACTTAAATCTTTAGGTCTTAAAAGTTGTAAAATGCACTAAAAGCTGAATCCAGAGTTTTCTCATTAAACTGGGAAGAGTTTTGCTCAGCTTTTCAGTTTGTTATTAACATTTATTTTCACTGTTTAACATTAGCATTAATCTGATGAAATGCTTATTGTCGGTTAAGAAGAAGAAGAAGAAGATAGTCCTTTATTAGTCCCACGAGGGATTCAATTTTTAAATTAAATTAATTAATTAATTAAAATTTTTAAACAGTTTATTATTGACATCCCAAAACACAGTACATATACATCTTTGATATGGTGTCAACACTTTCACCTCTTCACATTCTGTTGATAATGTTTTTTTTAATGTTTTAAACTAAAACTCGGTAAAACTTTGGAAGCAAAATGATTGTGCAGTGGAGTAATATGATTAGTGCCATCGTTCCATTTGTTAAGGAATGTCTATTTCAACTACGATTTTCTGCGCTCAAAGATAAACACCAAACATTACAGTATCAGATCTCAATGCTGAGAGTGTTGCAACCCATGAACAATCAGGAATATCATCAGATCTCAAGAGCTTTCTGATTCTCGCTGGTCCTAATGAGCGTTGAGAGCATTGGGAATCTTTCCTTGGCCACTCTGAGAAGTGACGCAATGGTGGAGACATACAAGGCGATGCAAACCACAGCTCCTCCCTTCACACCCAGCGCCTGAATACTATGAGTGTCCATGATTCACCACAACACACCTACTAACAGTCATAGAGCCTCACCCTGATAATGTGAAGATGAGGGAGAAGACGCAGCCTGTACTTGTAATGGCATGCATACAGTACACTTGCTAATTGATCGTATTTGCCCTAAATAATTATGTTTTGGAACATCTAGTGAATTTCTGACCAGATGTGGGCGCTGATGTGGGCTGCTGTCAGCTGACGGGAGTTAACGCAGGTCGCATGATGATGGTTATGACCACCATCAGTCCACTAGTGTGTGTGTGTGTTTGTGCCTTTTTAAACTTTGACCTCTGTGTGTGTGTGTAATCAGTGCCGTCTCGTGTTTCCACACATCCGTCCTTGTTGTCTCTCATGGACTTGGAGCTCTTGTAAGACCCTCCTACCCATTCATCACCCCACAGCTGGTCTGCCTATCACCAGATGGCTAACATCTCTCTGTTGAGCCTCCTATTAGTTTCCTCTCTATCAGCTTCACTTGACCATTTCCTGTCACTTTATGACACGTGTCATGGAAGCACTGCCTGTCCAGTAATGTTTTACTAGGAAACATTACAATGTTACATGTGCTTGTATCTTAAGAGGACAGAGATTCAGGCATGTCCATCCATCCATCGTCAACCGCTTATCCCGTTAGGGGTCGCGGGGAGGCTGGAGCCGATCCCAGCTGGCATTGGGCGAAGGCAGGGTACACCCTGGACAGGTCGCCAGTCCATCGCAGGGCACATAGAAACAGACAACGTATAGACAGACAACCATTCACACTCCCATCCACACCTACGGGCAATTTAGAGTAATCAATTAACCTAAACAGCATGTCTTTGGATGGTGGGAGGAAGCCGGAGTACCCGGAGAAAACCCACGCTTACACGGGGAGAACATGCAAACTCCACACAGAAGAGCCGCAAGCTGGAATCGAACCTGCGACCCTCTTGCTGTGAGGCGACAGCGCTAACCACTACACCACCGTGCAGCCCTGATTCAGGCATGTGTAAAATAAATTTATATTTAGCTATCATCGCTGTATGAACACCCAAATGCACTCCCACTGTGTGCCAGATAGTCACAGGTGCATCTGTGAAGCACAGTTTTAGTTTTGCTTGTGGTATTTGTGGTACGTTGCTGGAGTTAGCTGTAGTGAGGCTAGATTGACTCATTTCCTGCCCAAACAAACTTATTTGTCCATGTGACTGGGTCATGTGTAAGTTGCTTGATGTACCAACATCCTACATTACTGATGCAGA
Organism: Pterois miles; assembly: GCA_947000775.1. Classification (NCBI taxonomy): domain Eukaryota; kingdom Metazoa; phylum Chordata; class Actinopteri; order Perciformes; family Scorpaenidae; genus Pterois; species Pterois miles. Next base: position 18,369,779 of record CAMQGK010000110.1, read on the forward strand.
GAGAGAGAGGGCTAACATGTTCTTGATTTCACAAATAATATCCCTTTATTTATGATGAAGTCAAAGTTCTTTTATTCAAAGCCTAACAATAAGCCTAACTGATTTCACCATAGAGGGGGTTATAGCTATACATATGAAATGTCCATCTTTTGTACCTGATCCAGAACTGGTTGCCCAATGGTGTAAAAGTTGAGGGGACAGTCTCTTGTGGCATAACGCCGATATCACACCCAGAGCAGCAGCAAAGCGCTGTCTGCGGCGAGCTGCCATGCAATATCTGTGAAAAGTTGCGACGGCCAAGCTCAGCAAACTGCCACCGTTTGATTCTGTGCAGACAAACAAAAGTTGGGAAAACTTTTAGCAACGTAGTACAGCCAGAGAGGACCCGCAGCCAATCAGTTAACAGATCCTGTGACATTTTCACCTGTTGTTACACAGAATTTCTTCCCACTTGAAACGCATGAATACGCCTCCCGGCCTGCAGAATAATGTGATTATTGCTGCACTTCTACAATCTCAAACTGTATTACACTACTTTCTTTTAAACAAATTGAAGATGAGTGTATCTTATCTAATGTGGATTTCCATATGTGGTCAGAAAGAAAGAAAGAAAGAAAGAAAGAAAGATATTCCCTTATTAGTCCCACAGTGGGGAAATTCAGTTTCACACTCTGTTGTTCACACAGTACATATACATGTCAATGGAGAGATTTCAGAGTGAGGGGGCTGCTCCTGACAAGCGCCCAGAGCAGTTGGGGGTTTGGGGGGTTTGGTGCCTTGCTCAGGGGCACCTCGGCAGTGCCCAAGAGGTAAACTGGCACCTCTCCAGCAACCAGTTGGTCTTGGTCCATGGGGGATTTGAACCCTGGTCCTCCGCATCCTAACCCAAGTCCTTACGGACTGAGCTACTGCCGCCAGAAAGTTTGTTATCTAATCCTTCTCATTGACTTTTTAAATGCCTCAACTCAGTTTGCTCATTATTTGAATTATTCTTAGTTGTCTTTGTGACATAACTCTGTGGTGTGTTGTGGTCGTGACTCACTGAACGTTGAAGGCCGTATTTTAGGACAACGAAGGATTCATTATTTCCCCAACATAACTTTATTCCTGGGCTGCACAGCGGTGTAGTTCTTAGCACTGTCGCCACACAGCAAGAAGGTTGCAGGTTCAAACCCATCTTTTAGCCCTTCTGTGTGGGGTTTGCATGTTCTCCTTCTATTAACGTGGGTTTTCTCCAGTTTGTCCGGTTTCCTCCCACAGTCCAAAGGCTCTAAATCGCCCATCGGCATGAATGGTTGTCTGTCTCTATGCGTAAGCCCTGTGATAGTCTGGAGACCTGTCCAGGATGTACCCCGCCTGGACAAAATATCAGCTCTGACTGATGGAAACAAAGCAACATAAGTACAGAAAACACGTCACTAACAAAAGGCATCACAGAGAAGTTTCTCAAAAGAAAAGAAACCCAAACCTAAGACACTCGATCCTGAAGCAGAAGCCAGATGTTGTGGAGTAGTCACAGGTCATCATGTGTAGATGGAGCAGAACTTCCTAGTTATACATGATAAATATAATCACACATTGTAGTCAGCACAGACGCCAAAAACAAGAACGGCAACTCAGGCTGAATGTTTTGATTAATTTATTATGTCTGAAACATCCCTATAATGACTTTAACATATGCAGGCTAAGGTTGACAGTCACATATTTTTATTCCATTTCCTGCTGTGGTTAAAATCTGAATACTAACTTTGGTAGAATATGATGATGGACGATGTTTTCCGTGTGTCTTAGTGCTGATGGTCGACATATCTCAAATGTTTGTGGTTTGCTTTTTCTAATGCTTAAATTACCTCAGAGAAGCTGCTGCTGACGTTGTCGTTGGTGGTGCGCTTTCTGACACGGACGTACATACACATATGTGTGGGTAATATGTCTGGAATACATTTAATAATCACTGAACAAATGTGGGTGTGAGCTTTCATAAGCATCTACGTCTGATTGTGTGCAGTTGTTGAAAACATCTAACCAGTTTACGCACACAAACTGGCACTGCTCCTGTGAACCTCCTGGGTTAATGACCCACTCACCTTCCTAACCACCGTCTCTTTTTTCCTCTTACGTCATCCTGTCATCATTCGGCGTTCACTTTGTCCATTGTTTGTCCAAAAACATGCTGCACTGGTAGGTACTGAACTTGAATTTCCCCCTTAACTGGGTCATCTAGCAAGTTATCAGCTGGAGGAAGGGAAACTGGTTTAACATGGGAACCTTTAATAACCTTTGCATCTGCTTTTGACTGTTGTTATAAAAAGTGTGTGACAAGGAGGAAGGATGTTGTGGAAGTTATAATAAGCAAGGTTATTTACAAAAGCAGAAGCATGGGATGTGAATATCGGCTGCACCAGTAGTATAAGAAGTGTATGGATGTGATACCAAAACCTGCAGATGGGGATGAGAGGGGGAGACTGGGAGGACTGGCTGGTCTGGTAGAGGCCCAACTGGTGCTACAACATCAGGATAATCACCTTCAGCTTTGACTGCAGACTCCTGGAAGTCCTGCAGACGGGGAGGGAGGGACGTAACGCCTCATACTGTAACTACGATATTCAGACCTCCACTCCTATACAGTATGTGACAGAACTAGTCGTGGCCTGTACTCATAAGCGCAGCACGTTATCCTGTATGTACACATTGCTAAGAGCTCAGCTACAGATGGTGTTATAGGAGCTCAGTTTATTACTATAAGCTACTGTGATGTCTAAACCAGGAGTGAGCTAGTTGACGCTCTCTGCTAATAGTTAGCCTCCCATACGTTACCATTAGTTGTCTGCAGACTTGTTTTGCGGTTGCAGTATAGCAACCCATTTATTGGCTTTGCCGTACGTGAACATGAACACAGTCCATCTCTAATTTCACAGATAACCAAACACACAAAAGTCTCAGAGCATGACGAACTAAATGTTTAGCACTACATTGGTCAAAATATCTTTGTCCTTCTGGGGTCAAACACCTGAAAACATCAGTTTCTCATTTATATACCTGAGGCCAAGATACTAATACAGGGACAATCAGTGTACACAGACAATCACATTTCTGATTATTGTAACAGTATATTTGGCTCTTACAGATTGTTTTATGTTTCTGCAAGACACATAAGTTGTACAAGTATAAAAGACACAGCACTGCCTCTAAACGACTTATGTGCAGCCCTGAGAGGCGTGTTTTATCTGTAGCATTACTAAATTATTTCAATTCAGATCTTTGAATTTCATGACCATAGGCTTCTGACCAACTTCCCTCAGTTTTTGATTCTGTGTGCAAATGGAGAATAATACTTTTGCTACAGACTTTAATAAAATATTTACCGAATACTAAGTAAATAACAGCAGAAAACATGCATGAAAATTAAAGCATTAAAGACAAGAAAGCTATATTTCATGAGTATTAGTTTTTAACAGCTGAAAAAGGTGCAGCTATTTACTTTATGCTCGTACCTTGACATAATAAGCAGCTACTTTGCCTCTCAAGTGTTATCTTTGTTTGCAATCCTGTTAGGGCTGAATTTATCTTTTTTATCAGTTTTGTCTCATCCTGAGGTTTCCTTTCAGTTTGCCTTCTGAATGCTGACTACCAAAGCGGCTCAGATCAAAATACCTGCTGCCTTGACACAGACTTCCTTATCATGTGTGTCCTTTGATGGTAAAAATGAGGGTTAGGGATGATGTTTTTTCCCCCATGCTAGAGCCCCTTTTTAATCAGGTTTCACCATGTTCATACATGTTTACACCACCGTTTACAGTACTTGCCTCACAAGGGTGTAGAGAACATCTAATTGAGCCCACAGGGAGGAAATGTAGACAACAAACACCTATACTGCCTTGTTTTTCAGCCCTTTGACTGGATTTTACCCAGGTGGCTATAAACAGTAAATGTCTCTAAAAGCAGACCAAAGGTTAAAATAACACTCCTTATGTCCTCTTCTGTTCCATTTAACCTTAAGCACCAACCACCTCACTGTGACAATGTAGGTTGTTGGGCTTATTGGTTAGGCTGTATGAGACTATTCAGTCCACGTAATAATCTAATTATAATTCATGAATCGAAATTAAAAGCAGTTCCCAGTTAAAAACAAGTTCCCATGTTTGTTAAAGATTTAGGTTGAAAGCTCATTCTTGTGACGTATCCTCGCACAATGGTTCATATGATATCTTGCGAAAAATTATTCAGAATTTTTTGTGCATTTTCCTACAAATGTCCGGCAACATGTGACGCATGCGTCAATTTCCGCTCCAGTCTTTTCAAAATAAACTTCTGTCTTCACAGGGAACTACTTGGCTAGTTTTAGACATCAAGACTACTTTATTAGGTTTAGGCATCAAAAATACTTACTTAGGTTTAACAAAAGATTGACATGGTTAGGTTTATGCATCAGAACTACTTATTTAGCTTTAGGCAACAAAACTACTTAGGCTTAGCAAAAGATTGGCTTGTTGTTACACAGGGTGGCCCTTTGAGCCATAGTGCTATCAGTGTTATACAAAGACTAGGTAATCAATTGTCATTGTCTGATAGGAGAAACACTATAAAACAGAGAATGCCACCATAAAATAGATACATGTGCAGGAAGAACAGAGCAAGATGCCACTTATAAATTAAGAAACCTCAAGAATTGTCTCCGTTTTTAATGGTGATCTGATTCCACTTCCTTTAAAGTAACACACCGTCTTTGTTGTTGACTTTGTCTCCATCATCTTATCTGAGCGTCGTTGTATAAGGGCTTGTTTTGACCTTCCCACTCCCATGTACTATCTTGTTTTACCTTCCCAGATTAGACTTTAGATAAGCCTGGCCTTCGTGAGTGTGTATGTGGGTACTTATAGAGGTTAATCAGAGTATATGGTCTTGTTTTCGCATGTTCAGGGTAACAGATGAGGGTGGAGGCTCATGCTTTAGGCCTTGAACCAACATGGATGGATGTTTCTCAAACACACATATCACCCTTTTATGTGTTGTTTTTACTGCAGGTGTAAACTGAAAACAGTGAGCACATGTATAGTATGTTTTCCACTATATATCTTACCTCATCTGTCTGCTCTCTTCTCATGTTTGTTAAGATGGACTGATGTTGGATTTATGCTAAGCAGTAATTCAATATGATAATGTATCATCTTTCAATGGAATTGTATCGTGATGAAATCATGTATCGTGATACATAATTATGTTGTGTAAACTGATAATAATGTGCACATACTAACTCAAATTTCCTGATGATACCTCTGTTAAATCACACTATTGTCTTAATCTGACTACTCTGTATTCATGTGCATGCATTGTAAATGTACTCAGTGTATAGCTGGAAATATTTATGCCTTTCTCACTTGAAACGGTTATTTTCAATTTTTAAATGAGAAAATACTCTGTACTTTTCATTTGTCAAGTATTTAATTCACACATAGGGTTATATAAAAGTAGGTTTTACCATATGGTTACTTCATATAGACTATTTATTGGGGCTGTCAAATGATTAAAACATGATCATCATGATTAATTGCATGATTGTCCATAGTTAATCATGATTAATCACAAATAACCATACATTTTTTTATCTGTTCAGACTGTATATCAAAGAGAGATTTGTCAAGTATTTAATATTCTTATTAACATGCTGCTTTATGCTAATGTATGTCTATATCTATTATTGGAAATCAATTAACAACACAAAACAATGACAAATATTGTCCAGAAACCCTCACAGGTACTGCATTTAACATAAAATATATGCTCAAATCATAACATGACAAACTGAAGCCCACAGGAAACAACAGCTGTCAGTGTGTCAGTGTGCTGACTTGACTATGACTTGTCCCAAACTGCATGTGATTATCATAAAGTGAGCATGTCTGTAAAGAGGAGACTCGTGGGTACCCATAGAACCCATTTTATTCACATATCTTGAGGTCAGAGGTCAAGGGACCCCTTTGAAAATGGCCATGACAGTTTTTCCTCGCCAAAATTTAACCTGAGTTTGGGGCGTTATTTAACTTCTTTCGCAACAAGCCAGTGCGACATGGTTGGTACCAGTTGGTTCCTTATTTTTCTAGTTTCATGATACTAGTGTCTTCACTCTTTAAAATTGAGCCTGCTACAACCTAAAAATCACAGGTTGCATTAATGTGTTAAAGAAATTAGCTATGTTAAAATAACGTTAACACATTATCGCATTATCTTTGACAGTCCTACTATTTATGTATTGAACTATCAGAAAACATGACATATCGTGATATATGTCATTATTGAGATATGAATGATCTATATTGTGATAAGTTGGATTCATGTTCAGTTTGAGGTGTCGTTTGTTAGTTTGTGTTTGTAAGGAATTGCATAGATGATACTGTGTATGTTACATTTATGGCTAAGTCTTGATACTGATACTTGATTTTGATTTTAAATGTGGTTTTTGAGACTCTTTTACGTTCTTTTTATTTGTAAAGGTGAAGTAAGGTGGATTTTTAGTATTTTATGGGACCAAAGTGGTGCAGAACAAATGTGAGTGATCCAACAACAATGATCACAAAACATGTAATTCAGCGAGATGCCAATTTAGTAAGTTGATCTGTTTGTCGTTGCCCTCCTCAGTGACTCTGATAACAGGGTGTCATGACACACCTGCATATGCATCACCTCTCATACCAGCGGCACCAGTCTTGCCACATTGAAATGTCACAGGAGAATGACCTGACCTCCCAACACCGCAGTGTGATCTCATATATCTGTCAGTGTGTTTGTGGCTTTGTTTTGTGCTGAAAAGACGCCTGCTCCGTCAACATAACTGTTTTCCCTCCCAACAAGCCGTCGCTGACCTCGATGAGATGGGCGGTTAGTGTTGCTAAATGCGGCGCTTTGGCTGTCGTCATTGCAATTGTTCACCGACATTGTTCGTCATCACCGTCATTGTAACCCGACAACATGGGAAGACTTTGATTTGTGAGAAAGAGTCAGAGCCAATCCTCAAATCACTGTTTTTATTGTTAAGCTGCAGAATTCACAGTGAAATTATTTTTTTTTTCCCAGATAGCAGTGTCTGTTTGTGGTCCAGATTAAGATATTTCCCTGAGGTATTATTTACTTTTAGTGACCCGTAGTGCCACTTAAAAAGTTTCCCCTAGAGAAACGTGCTTTAGTCCATGACAGGATATCTTGAATACAAACAACCAGACTTGGCCAGGACCCCATGTTGGATCTGGGCCACCTCGAACCATTTTGATGACAGTTTGAATTGTAGATAGTTTTTACAGGAGAATGAGCAGTGCTTACAGTGTACTTAACTAGAAATGCTGCCAAGGCTAACAACTCAAACAACTATGTGAACTTGCATAAAGTGAAACATGTAGAAAACCTTTTGAGGACACACATTACAGCGGATAATGTGCACACAGCATCTATTGCATGTCTGTCCGTCCAGGGAGAGGGATCCCTCCTCAGCTGATCAAGCTTTCTTCCATTTTTTACCCATTAAAGGTTGTTTTGAGGGGAGTTTTTCTTTATCCAAAGTGTGGGTCAGAGGACAGGTGTCATATGCTGCACAGTAGGGATGCACTGATCCGACTTTTTCAGTCCCGATACCGATACCTGGGTTTTGAGTATCAGCCAGTACCATGGACTGATCCAGTACCTGTGTTAATAAGCTGTATGCCTCGCTGTGTGGAAGGGACTGGGATCATTATTTTATGTGTAAGGCAACATCAACCTTGACTTATACATAATTTTCCTAACTTTCTAAAACTAAATGTAACAAATTAATACATCTTATTATCTATTTTATATTTCTGTGAAAATATCTTCAAACCGCTGGATTTATTCAAGTTCCTCACCATCTATAATGTAAATCAATGGCACCGCCTGTTAAACTCTCATCCTGAGGATTTCAGCAAAGATTTGTTGCTCACATTGCAGCATTGTGAAGGAAAAAACAGGTTACGGTTGTGATATTTCTCAAGGAGTACAGGGTGCTGTTTCACACCTGTTAAATGTCAGACGCACTGGTAGGCCCAATGAAAATGTTTAGTCGCACTGGACAGATTTTTGGTTGTATAATCGACTAAAATGTTGCACCCTGGAGCCTTGCCGTCGCCTAACCCACTACAGTGCATCCCATGACTATTTGTTGCATTAGAGACAACATCCTGTGACCTCGTATGAGACACACAACATAAGCTGCTTCTCCAACTGAGCCATAACTGACGGACTGATGGTCATTCTCTCACACCAGCGTATCCCATGACCCGTACTGTCTGACCAAAGACATGGCTTGCTTTGGACTGCCTTTATACCTTGCACTCTTAATTTATAAACATGGTAGTTTAGGTGGTAACAAGCCTGACACTAAAGTACAATCTGGCCGAACACATTTTTTTTCCTTGCTGCAACACTATGAGTGTGCTCTGAGTGTGAATGAAGCTGGTGAATGTGGTGGTGTGAGAGTAGCTGACGGTTCCTGTGGAGAGTTGGCTGAGCAGTCTGTTTTGGTATAAACACATTTCTGTCATCCAAATTTTCCACCTGCAAACACAGCTGCTGCGTGAGTGTGTTAGACCGCAGCTTTCACTTCTGTCACAACATATCGGACCCCGTCTGTAACCCTTCCCAGACACCTCAGTGTAATGTCAGCAGGCAGGATTTGTTGAGTTGCATGTGTTCACCACTGGTGTCTGGTCTGACGCTGGTTTAAAGGGACGTTGCTGCCATCTTGTGGAGATGTTTTTGTTAGTTAGTTACCGCACAATCTTTCGTAAGCGCTGCTCAGCAGACATGAGTCATGGGGGTGATCTCCTTCCACATGGTCTTTGAGTAAAATAGGGTCAAACATGAAAGAAAGCATTCAAACCTCAGCTCTGAAAGTGAGGTGAAAAATGGAGATTTAATCTGAAAATTATTAATAATTGCCTCTTATAAGTGTGTAACATTTAGGGGGATTTATTGGTAGAAATTGAATATAATATTAATAAGTATGTTTTCTTGTGTGTTTAATCATCTGAAAATGTGAATCCTGATACTTTTATTAGCTTAGAATGAGATGTTTCTATCAACATACGGAGCAGGTCGTCCTCACAGAGCCATGTTTCTACAGTAGCCCAGAACGGACAAACTGAACACTAAACCAAACAAGCCACTGTAGTTCTCCTACATGCTTGGCACATGGAAGAAGTTTCAGTCGGTTTCCATCTGCAACCTCAGCACTAGCTGCCTCCAGATCCTTCACACTGCACCTTTAAGACTTCGCTTCACCACTTCTTTAGCTAAATTTAAACAAATCTCTTTAATTAAAAGATATTGGATTATTAGAGATGCATGTTTAAGGCTGCAACTAACGATTATTTTGATTGTTGATTAATTTGCTGATGATTTTCTTGATTAATCGATAAATTATTTGGTCTCAAGATTACCAGAAAATTGTGAAAAAGTGTTTCCCAAAGCCAAAGATAACATCAAATATCTTGTTTTGTTGAAGACAAAGATATTCAGTAAATAAAACAGAAAATATTCACATTTGTAAGTAGCTGCAAACAGAGTTTTTTTTAACTTTTTTTCTTTAAAAAATGACTTAAACTGGTTAATCGATTGTCAAAATAGTCTCATTTAATTTAACAGTTGACAACTAATCGATTAATCATTACAGTTGTACATATGCTGGCATACCATTGTGTCAGCTGATATGATATTTGTCATTTTATCCACTTTGCAGTGGACCTAAAGATAGACATGTCTTAAACAGTTTTGCACTTTTTCTACGCCGTTAACAAAAAATGCATATTGTCATTGGAATCAGGTAGAAAAATACTAGTTCATGTTTGTCAGCTGGTCAGTGCATCACTGCATTTTACTGCGGTATAGGACAGGTGATATCTTGACCACTCCAGTATCATTATTTAAATTATTGTATATATGCTGTGCCACATCCGTTGTAACCTTCCTATTTTTTGTCTTCTTTCTCACCGTCTCCCTCCATAGGTGATCACCTGCTTCGGCCTCTCTGTGCTGTCATGCCGCTACGTTGGCTTCGCCGTGGTGGCCCTGCTGGTGGAGGTAAACTCGGTGTTCCTCCACCTCCGGCAAATGCTGCGTTTGGCCAGCTGCGCCACAGGCACGCTGTACCGAGTCAACAGCATCATCAACCTGGGCACATACGTGGTGTTCCGCATCAACACGCTGGCCTGGATGACCCGCTGGCTGGTGCTCAACAGGGACAACGTGCCCCTCCTGGCCTACACGCTGGGCAGCGTGGGTATGGCCATCATGACGGTCATGAATATTATTCTGTTTTGTCGGCTACTCAGGAGCGACTTTTTGAAGAACAGCACCCGGGAGACCAAGAAAGAGAAGGAGATGTAGAGAGGAGAGGACACAAGAAGGATTATAATTCACACAAACACACTCCTCACTGTTAACGCCCTGTGGCTGAGATCTGGTACTGTTTGGCTTGTGTGTAATATACTCAAAGCTGCAGGGATCTTTTTACCTCTCATACTGTATAGGTACATACGTACAAGTTGTAATCAACACAGATTAAACACAGCCATTATGTTTAGAGCTACATTAAGTTGTAGCTTTGACTTTAGGCTTGGGTACGTGTGCGGTCCAATCATACCTAAGTGCCATTAGTGGCTCACTAATGGTAGATGATGGATTATTCACAAGAACAACATAAGGCCTTGTAAAACAACACCAAACGCCTTACTTTCCACCAGGTGTTAACAGCTAAATCTGTTCTGAAATGTAGCTTACGGTACACACTGTTCATAAAACGAACCCACGAAGATTCGTATATTTCCATAGGAACAAAGTACAAACATCTTAAGAATGTCCTTTTATTCATATATATTATACTCTAGTGGGTTATTTAAATCTTACGTAACATTTATGTGCCACTGAGTCAAAAAAAAAAATAACGTTAGCACTGCAGAGGTGATTATAGGTTTTTGTTTTTTCAAATAAATCTCCTCAACTAAAAAAAAAAAAACGCCTGCTACCTCAGAGAGCTCGTAACAGTTCTTTGCCTCACTCTTACACAAGCTTTGCTGTTAGTGTTTGGCAGGTTCTTTGTTATTAGAAAGAAGAAAATCATGAATTTAAAAATGCTAGTTGTCTGTAAGGATATCCACAAATACCAATCCTTACTTATAGGGTGATGGGTGAAGACTTTTCAATTGGCATGTATGTCGAACGGATCAGATTTGATGACACAACGCAGAACAGCTGAATATTTTGTTGCCAAACAATTGTGGCCGATTTGTGCTCTGCAAAACTGTATTAAAATATCTAGGATAAAGGATTTATAGATCATGAACAAATGCATAGCAGACTTAAAATTCATTCTTAATATATACAGTAGATGACTAATCCTTAAAACAGCTTGAACAGACTGTCACTTGACTGGCTCACAGATCCATTACAAGCCATACGTCCAGCAGCAGTCAGTGACGGAGGTTGTCAGACAGCTCAGCTGGCTGCTGTATTTGTGAGTGCTGTTCAACACTGTAAAATGACACGCTAAATGGCGATAGATGGTGCTGCACAACAACCTGTTGTCATGGTTTGTTTAGTTCAGTGGTGCGTGATGGTTTATAGTCTGCAGTAGGAGCTTTCAGACAGGCAGAAGTTGTTATTCCTCACTAAGCCTTTGGAGGACAGCACACTCCTCAACATCACCTCAGTGATCTCATCAGACACCAGAGATGTCTTTATTTTGTAACATCCTTATGTTAGATCTGTGCCTTTAATTTGCATGGAGAGAAATCCCCGAGGTCGGCATCAGAGCAAACTGGTCTGAGATCTATGAATGCAGCAGACTGTTCGACACGCTACGAGACTACTCACATCATAGCACTGCAGCCCTTACACGGCATGGAAAGATCTGATGCCATTTAAGTTTTGTTATTGCTTTTTGTGTGTAGAATCATTGTTTTAGGGGTTAAATTGTGTGTATTTGTAATTTATTCGTAGGATTAAAGATGAAATGAACACAATGTACAATGAAGAACACTTGATTATAGAGAAACTGAAGTGATTGTGTGAGTCGTGTTGCGGGACATTGTGTCACGTTGGGTCTTATATTTACATTAACGTCTACAGGGGGAAGCTCATAGTTGACTCGGCTTGAAGGTGTCCACGTTCAAGCCCTAAAACCAGGCTGTTCAACCACTTTACAAACACAGTGAACAGACACAAACACACTGTACTTGGCTGCAGTTGGAAGAAAACTTTGAAACACAAATTGTACACTTCAATATGGCTGATTAAATGACACAGACGCAGCCCGTAAATTTAACTTTTTGTCCACGTTAAAATCAAGACATCGCTGCACTAAAGAAACGCACTGTTTGGGAGGCTAAGTTTGGATTATCGTTGTTGTGGCTGATTTCCAGATTTAAAGATCAAGAGTAACTCCCTTTTTTAGTTTTATTGTGAATGTACTTTTTTTTTTCAATTCAAATTTTTAGGGCAGCTTAACTTTGTGGTTGTAGTAAAGACGACTGGTGATAATTGAATTTCTTTCTAACAAGCAAGCTTATACTTGTGAATGTGTCGTTTTAGGCTGTAACATTTGAATTATAACTTATGTTGCTGTTTGCTTTTATGAGTTGTGATAACATATAGCAGCCAAGTTTTTGGCCAAAAACAAGCTACTGTTCTGCTTTTTTTTTTTGCTACTTGTATGGTTGTGATATCAAACTATGATTGTCCCAAAAGCCAAAGGATGATTATAGTTTTATATGTGTGGGTAGTGGACACAAGGAAAACTATTTCAGGAGAAAGTGGCAGCATTTATGAAGTCATGTTGCCACCCTGCCTCATATTTTTCATCAGTAAATGTGGTGGTTGACTGCATTGATCTTGGAATAAAAACACACTAGTTTCTTTATCACAACCAGCAGATAATACAAGTTTTATATCCTTGCTTGTTCATTTATTGTTTTTTTCTGGTGGTTGGTGAAATGTTGTCTATTGTTAATTGTGAAAAAATGAAATTCATAACAACAGCGAAGACTACTGACGCTGTGCAGCACGTCAAAGACTTCAACGGGAAAAATCATGGAACACTGAAGCAACCGAGACCAAAAGAGGTCGTGAAAGCAAAATCATCAGCTTTGTCGGAGCATCAGACTGTCACGTTTCACAGAATTATGTCTTTATGTGTAAATATAACAGTTTTATTTTTTCATGTTTTGGCAGATTGTAATTAAAACTCCAATTCATATGTTTATATATTAACATAATTTGTGTAGTGTGAAAATAAAGATCAAAGTAACAAATGTGTTTTTCTATGGTTTTTACTAATGGCACGTTCTGGGATTAATGTTAATAATAATTAATCATTCAGAAATGTAGTGTACTGTTTAGCTGTAAAATGAGAAAGTTTGTGACCCGGCAGCCATGTTGAGATCTGTTGAGGAAATACCAAGCATGCCCAACAATCAGAGCACAGCCAATAGGAACGCTGTCTCTCTCAGAGGAGGAGCACAAGTCTAGTTATCTCACAGACCTCTTTTACGATACAATTACAATATGCTGAATGGTTATTATGACATTTTTGCCCAATGATGGCAAAAATATTTTTCCCACTAAAGCTTTAAGTGGTTTTTAAAGGGCTTTTCTACCATGGAGTATTAGGGCCTCACTGAGGGAAAAAAAAACCTGAGATTTCAGTTTTATTAAAATAATATTATGAGAATAGTCATAAGTTTAAGAGAATAAAGTCATAATATGAGAATAAAGTCATAATTCAATGAGAATAAAGTTGTAATATTACAAGAATAAAGTCATAATATTATGAGAATAAAGTTATAAGTTTAAGAAAATAAAGTTGTAATATCATGAGAATAAAGTTATAAGTTTAGGAGAATAAAGTCATAATATTATGAGAATAAAGTCGTAAGTTAAGACAATAAAGTCATAAGTTAAGAGAATAAAGTCATAAGTTAAGAGAATAAAGAGTAATAATTGCCTCTTCTGTGGGGGTCATCTCCTGTGAATTGTACCAGTAATAGCTCCTGAGACGTCCCCAGGAGGTCCGCGTTCCGCAGGTTGAGAACCACTGCAGCAGGGTGGGTTGTCTCTGTCCATGATGCAGAAATCACACCTATCAAATCACTTTGAATAGAGTACCAAAATAAACACTTTGACTGCTTTACAGCAAGTAACACTTGGATGTTTTGAAGTCGTGTTTTGTTTTGTGATAATTAATTTATTTATTCCAGTGAGTCGTTATACAGCGTCGTGTTTTCCTTTGTACTCCACGCTCCTTTGTATCGATCCTCCTCAGAGTCGACGTACAGCTGATCTGGGATGGACCCTCCAATCAGCTGTCAGCTGACTCCGTCGTACGATGTTCTCGCGTGTTCTGCCCACGGCGGCTTGTTTTCAGCATTTCAGCCTCGGTCCTCGCTCACAGCAGCTTTATGTATCAGCCGGTGGGCGAGGAGGAGGAGGAAGGACAAGGGTGCTGAAAAATGGACTGCGCACTTCCCTCGCCAGTGTTCATATCGACGCATTTAAAAATCTCCTCTTCTTCCTAGAGATGCTCGATGCTGCTGCAGCGACGAGGAGGAGCGCTTTTGCCGGAGCACCGCGGTGCCATGCGTCGCGGCGGTTTTGCATTTTTACGCAGCAGTCCAGCCTCTTCGTCCTCTAATCAAACGGCGTCACACGCGGCCGAAAAGCACTTTAACGCTTCAGATGAAACGTATTTGGATGAACTGACAGGATTTGGACCAGCAGCGCCTCAGCACAACATGCGCGGATCGGAGGACGTTTTTATAACGCATGCGAATCATATTTAATAGATTTTGGCACTTGGCACACATTAAAAGGTGAGCAGATACACTTGCATCGACTTAAGATCAAATGCAAAAGGCTTTATTATTAAATTAGCTATTAAAGATATTAATCCTGACTGTAAGGGCATGTTTTCTCCCATTTCTGCTGATGTCTTTGGTTATCAATACCTTATTTATAGCTCCCACATGACCTCAATAGAGAACTTGCACTCCCCTCTCTGTGGCTGACATAAGCAATGTTCCCAGTATGGAGACATGACATTCAGCAGCTGGAGTTCAAGCTTTACACTGTAATATGAAGTTGGACAAAATAGCCTCTAGTCTGTAGATGCTGGTGAGCCTCCTGACTTCCTCCTCCTCTGTCCGTCCAGACTCAGCCATGGGTGATGAGAGCAGCCTGTCTCGGCAGATAGGGAGTGTGGAGAGGAGCGTGGTGTTCCTCAGGCAGGAGCACCTCACTTTACTTCACGGCCTCCACCTGGAGATCCTCTCCCTGCAGAAGAGATGCTCCGGTGAGGAACACACTACTACCGCTGCTGCTGATGTTGATGATGTTACTGTGTGTATGTGTGCATGAGGGAGACAAGAAACTTTTATGTGACCCCAAATTATGACACCCCAACACCCTTGAATTAGAGGAATGACATATTACTATTCCTCTGTATGATAAGGGTTTATTGTATAACCTATGTATGTCACTAACATTAAAGACTACAGTGTTTTAAAGTTGTTTATTAATGCTTCACTGATAGATAAGCTGTAAGGAAATCTTTACTGATTTATATATAGGGCTCTAGACCTGCAACTTACCATTGCCTTCTAATCATAGTTATTGTTTTGTCTATATGATCTGTCAAAAAATGCAAAAGTACCCACAAAATGATGTTGAAACTGCACTGATCTGCATTGATCAAGCAACTGTCCAAAACCCATTATATATTCAATTTAGTGTCATATATTATATATTAATATATCATAATTTCAGCACTAATGAGAATGTATTTAAGTGAAAGATCCTTTAGTGTATTTTGTTTTGCTGCTATAATCTCTATAATCTCTTTGACCCTCAGAGAACATTTACAGAAGTAGTTGATTATTGTTGTTTTTGTAATATTAGGAAGATGGTAATTTTGTGGTTTTTACACTTTATAATCCATCAAGCCTGCACCTAGATATGATTCTATCCAGGCAGAGCTGTCATTTGATGGACCACATGATCAATATTTAAGTTTGGAAGGAACATAAGCTACCGTTTGCATGTTCTCCAGGTTCTCCAGACTTCTTCCAACTGTCTAAAAACATGCGGGTTAATTGTTGGCTCTAAATTGCCTGTAGGTGTGAATGTGAGCGGGAATGTTTGTCTGTCTCTATGTGTCAGCCCTGTGAGAGTCTGGCGACCTGTCCAGAGTGTATCCCGCCTTCGCCCAATGTCAGCTGGGATCGGCTCCCTACTGTTGTGAATCTGTGTTTAGTTACAATCTGCAGTTACTGTTACTGAAACTAAATCTGTCCGTGCACATACAGGCCTCATTGTTCATGTGATGTGTGTGTCTGCACCATCAGTCAATGCCACACAGTGACTACATGGTGATATCATGCTACGATTCCTGTAGATTGCATCATTTCCTGTTTCTGGCTTAATGGATATGCCGTCCATTTAATCAAGCAAGCAACGCACACACACACACACACACTCACACACACATTTGTATTGCTATAATTGTGAGGAGGTTCTATTTAATTTCATTAATTCCCTGGGGGCTTCCCTGATCCTTTTACTAGAGTGAATATGAATATTTAACCTTGTAGGGGGCGGCTCTGTGTCCTCAGAGTGGAGGAGAATCTCCTTATGTGATTTAACACACACATGCACGCACATTTAATTGTCACACACACAATGCATCCTCAGAAAGATTCATTCAAACATCCATCATGGTTAATCCATAGATCCCATATATTCAGTAATCCATATGAATGGGATTGTGGTGTGTGTGTGTGTGTGTGTGAAAGAGAGAGAGATATATAGGGTGAGCTGGCTCAGAGCCAATGTGACCAGTTGTGGAGAGAAAACGACCCCCTCCATCACTTTATTTTCTGCTGCACGATCACATGTGGTCAGTAAAGCTGTGCTTGGTGGTTAGTAGTGTGTGCGTGTGACTGACACAACAACACCACTGCGAACACAAAGGGAAACCCAGCTGGTTCTGTTACAGATTATTTATCATTTTTAGTCCATATGGAGTTAAAGTTTAATGTTTATGTGACAATTTGTGGCCAAACCTTCAGAAACCTAATAGTTGTCATTATAAAAATAATTAAATCAGTAAAGAAGTCTCCAGAGAGTTTAATTGCGTTTTCTCAGTAGCAACAAACAAATAAGATATAAATCTCTGTCCTGCAGCCGCTGGAGTCATGAATCCAGTTTTTATCTATACAAGCTGTAACACGGTTTTTCATTTATACATTCCTCAAAGGTTTGTGAGGTTGCTTATGCAGGGACATTATTACACCTCCCTTAATAAAAACACATATTTTTCTCTTTTGAGCATCTTTAAAGCTTCTTATAATGCTCTCATACCAAAGTGAAAATCTATTAAAAAGTTTTACGGGCCAATGTCTGTTTTTTTTTTTTTTTTTGGCAAAGTCAAATGGCCACCACACACCCTTTCCTGAAGGCAAGACAAGTTGATTTGTGCAGCACCTTTCATCAACAAAGAAATTCAAAAGACTGTAGAAAAGGCGTGAAAGGTGTTAAAGCTAGGATCAATAATGCTGTGAGACTAGCAAGAGTACGCTAAATTTACAAAATTCTCCAACTGAAAAACCCAGCTAAGTGTTGCCAACTCTTTTCCAATCAAAGTAGCTGAACAAGCTCCACGAGTCCTAAATCTAGAGAGAAAGTCACCAAGTCGTCAACACTGACAGTCCTCCCTCCAAAGCCACTCCCCCAAAATTATCATTATGACCCTAAACAACAAACATGGCTATTGTTAGTACTCATTTCATTTTAATGATTTCTGTCAGGGTGTATTGAGAATTCAATAAATATAACAAAAAGGATGGACAGATGTGCAATAGATGTTGTGTGTAGAGTAACAACATAATGAAAATACAACATTGACAATCCATATGACAAAAAAATAATACATCTAATGTGATCATTATTATGATCACCAACTATGTTCGGGAGCCACTGATGAACACTTTAGTATTCAAGGGGCAGAGTGAGTTCAATAGATATCATTGTCATTAGTCCTTATGTGAACTCTTGTTGTCCCACACAGTCCATTTACTTCTAATTGGTGGGTTTTGGTTTCAAGCACTGTAAATCTCTGTAGATACAGCAGCATCTTGCTGCTAACATCTTGTCGCATATGGTTATAGCCAACTGTATCTTTCATGCATTTACGTCCCCAGTGATTTATCAGTATCCAGGAGCCACTGTCCATAAGTTCTAGCAGAAAAAAACAAGGATGCCAGCAAAAAATGCTAGTAGCAAATGGTCTGCACTGTAGGAAAGCAGGCTCCTTTTCAGGCCTTGTTTACGCTAATATTTTGACAGCATCATGCAGTCGTTCTTTTCAAAGAGGTTCACAGATATAAAACAAGGTGATGGTGACGAGTGTGGAGGATGACTGTGTGAGGCTAGGTGCTGATAGGCTAATGCAGTTTGCAGGTGTGATAGGTGTTTGCTGCCAGCTCACTAATGTGCAGCCTGGAAGGATACTGCAAGGTTGAGCTGACAATGCTGCCGTGCACATCAGCTCTGCCTTTGTATTGCTGACCTCTTTATATATTGTTCTAAGCTCTCATTGTCATCACCATAAAGGCTCTTCTGTCTCCCTGAACAACGACCTAAATCAATTTCTGTCTTATGTTTTTTTTTTTTTTTTTTGAAATTGGGGCTTATTCTCTGATATGTCTTTTCAGATATGTTTACAACATTCAAGGTCAAGCCATGAAACAAAAACCTGTAGAGGCTGTATAGGAGATAAGCCAGACTTACATTACACACAGTGGGTGCTGCTGCAATGTGCTGAGCTCCTTGTTTTCATTGTTTCAAGGAGTAGTTCTTAGAGACAACTTCCTGCGGTTAAATTAACTTCGTGAGTGATTCTGGCAGTCGTGAATGAGGACAATGAAAACATGGCCTCTCAAAGTCACATTTAGAAGTCAGTTCAATACTTAAACAGCAATCAGCGACTCCGTCTGTCTGGGAACTGCATATCTGGGGTTTCTCTATCCTCCCTTCCTTCCCTACTATCTGTCTTCCCTCCATCTCCTCTGTATTCCCCTCTTCATGCCAGCTGCATGGGTGGGCGTGTTATGCTGACTGCAGAGGAAAGGAGAAAGGGTGTGACAAGGAGAGCAAGAGGAGAAGAAAGGCAACAAATAATAATAACATCCGCTGCTCTAGAGTCTGCTTCTTATTTTTAGTAAATGTCTAAGCGAGTAAGTGACAGTAGAGAGTTACAGATTTAAAGTAACGGCTTTCTCCTGTCTTGAAAATTCAACTAGTTTACGATTATGTCACATATTTCTGGCTATGGTGAATTAAAATAGGACTCATCTATGCCACATTAAGCTACAAATCACTGGAGTCACACACACACAGAGACACTGCTGTGTTTCAGTGAGTGACAAAAGCTGAATGTAGAGATTTCCCTGCAGTCCGGCCGCCCTGAGTGACAATCAACATGACTGACAGGACAGACATGACCAGAAGTACGACCCCCACATCCCTGTCAGAGACTCTAAGCTGACATATTTTTGTCAGTCCAGTCCAACCCTGCTAATAACTGAGTACCATCCACCAGTCTAATACATTATCTTTTCAAAAACATAATTATAATGCACTGATATGAGATATAATCCATCTTGTATCTAAAAATGCCAGCGTGCCATGATGTTTGGATAATCCTACAATCATGTTGTTGGAGTGTCTCATTCAGCTCTATTAGTACTTCCTGCACTACTAAAGAAAAGTCCTACAATCGTGGTTTTATTGTCCAATGGAACATTAAGACAAGATAGCTGCTGACTGTCTGTTGTTTGTTTTTTTTATGGCACAAGACAAATGGGTGCATCCACTAATGCAAGACATAAAAGTCGTCTACAATGGGACAGTATAACAGTATTCAGGAGAAACACAAACTGCAGCATACAGAAAGTCGGCCTCTTTACACAATACAAAATAGTAATAATAATTCTTTTTATTTATAGAGCACTTTTCATATAAGAGATGTAGTTCAAAGTGCTTCACATTCAGACAAAGGCAGATAGGCAAAAAAATAGACAATTTGAGGACAGTAAATGATAAAATGCATAAGTGAAATTAAAAACAGAGACCTTCAGCAATAATAAAAATGAGAGAATTAATAAAAAGAAGTTAAAATACCAAATTATTAGGGGTGTCAACGTTAATACGATAATAATGGGTTAACGCAAATCTGATTTAATGCTACTAATGTCTTTAACGCATTAATGCAACTTGTGATTTTTATGTTGTACTGGCCTCAATTTTATTTTACTTTTTTAATTTTTTTCACTGGTACCAACCATGTCATGTCAGGAAGCTAAAAAATGCTCCAAACTTGCGTTACACTTTGGTGAGGAAAAACTGCTGTGGCCATATTCAAAGGGGTCCCTTGACCTCTGACCTCAAGATATACTGTATAACTGAAAATGGGGTTCTCTGGGTACCCGCGAGTCTCCCCTTTACAGGCATGCCCACTTTGTGATAATCACCATCATAGTTAAGTCACCCTGTTGGGCTGCAGTTTGCCATGTTATGATTTGGGTGTATTTTTTAAATGCAGTACCGGTCTATCATGCGATCCATCCACCCATCTTCAACCATTTATCCCGATTTGGTGTTCAGCTGTCAGTCAAGAGTATTCAAAGAAGCATCTCTGTTCCTTAATTTTGGAGCATTTTTTGCCTATTTACTTATTACTGTGTATAACTGTGTATTTAAAGACTCAGCAGTGGAAGATCAGAGCCTGTGAAGGCTTAGAAAACAACAGAGATTCTGCAAAGTATCACTTGAGGACATCTATATTGATTGGTTCTCTATACAAAATCCTGTATCACCTTTATGATCCAGCAGTCATCAGTCTGTGAAACTGTAGCTTTGGGTTAAAATGTTGAAATCTGCCACCACACAGCGTAAAGAGTTATTCAGCCACATCAGATGTTGGGATAAATACGGCTCTGCTTACATTGCGTCTTTACCTTTGCAGCATTTTACTCAACTTACTTAGGGTTCCTGTTTGTTTGGTTTGCATTTCCTCTTGAAACAGATTGCACAGCCAGTAGTTTTCATTTAAGTGGTTATTGATTTCAGTGAGGAATGCTAATAATGCTAATATGTCTTATTGTGGTTGCAGCAGTGGAGTTTTTCTCCTTTCTGAGACAAGCAAAGTAGCAGGACATCAGTCTTTGATGTAAAGTTTCAGATTTAGCTTCATGAATTATGTATAGACTCACTGAAAAATGTGCTGGAAACTGCATCAAGCATCTGTTATTTTAACCAGCAGCAAACACAAAATGTCAGCTTTAATAAGACATTTCAGCACTTTTAAGCATCTGTATCTATGATTTCATGTATGTATATATATATATATATATATATATATATATATATATATATATATATATATATATATATATATATATAATTTATATTATGTCTGTTTAATGCTGTGGTTCTGTGTTTCTTGTGTTTTTCAGAGTTAACAAGTGATCTAAAGGTGAAGCCTCCAGGCAGAAGCCAAATAGGTATGTTAAAAACATTTCTTTTTCTTCCTCACCCACCTCTATCCTGGATCAGCTCTCCAGCTGCACTTGAGGTAGTCAGACATGTTTACACCTCCATGGGTTTGTTTGTCTTCCCCACACTCAACCTCAACCCCCAATCCACCACAACTCGACGCCTGCATCCCCTCTGTCCTTCCCACCCTCCCATCCCCCAGGGATGGATCCCTGTCAGCCGCCCTCCTCCCTCTTATCACACGTCCTTATCTCTCTCTCTCTCTCTCTCTGCTCATTTACTTATCCCCAAGGTGGGGGACGTCTCTGACAAACTGTGACAGATCATGGGTGCAAAGTGCATCTGTGTGTCCTTGTTTTTCTGTGTAAAAAGAGTTGGTTACAGCTGTATGGGGGTCAGACACAGTTGCAAAGACAGCATGCCTCAACATATTTGGCTCATGGCTGACATTTGCAGGACCGTCTGTAGTGTCTGGGTGCAGGGATGCAGAGACAGACACCATTTTGTCACAGTGAATTAGAGACAGAGAAGTCAAAAGGCTGTGTGCATATAGCAACAAGGGTGGGTGAGGGGGGTCGTGCTTGGCTGCATTACTCAGCCATTAGATCCCATCTCCTTTTCCAGGACAGGTTATCCCCTGATCCATCAATACGGCACTGCCCTCTGTTCTCCTCCCACCCTGACACATTGATCCCTCCTCTTTCTCTTTCCCTGCTCTCATTTTTCCTTGTCTCCCCAGAGGGGGTGTCCACTTACCAGACTTTGCTGAGAACAAGAGAGACGTAGAGCCAGGAAAAGGAGGAAGAGGTGGAAGGAGAGAGGTAATGAGAGGTAGTGAGGAGAGAGATTAAGGGGAAAGACGAGGATGTGGTCAGCTGCAGACGTGGAGGAGGAGGAGGAGGTGGAGGGGAGACGGGTATGGAAGATCACATTAGGTATTGTAGTCTATAGTTAGCATATGAGCTCAACCTGGGTGTGGTGATGGGCGACAGAAAACCTGAGACTGATCGGTCCTCAGAGGATCCATCATGGAAGACAGAAAGAGATACTAGAGAAAGAAAATCATAGGACTAATAATGATAAAGGGAAGAGAAACAAGAGAGAAATGTTGAGCAAGTGAAAATTGTATGTCGTAAAGCAATTAGATGTAGCAGTTTCAAACTCAAAGCTTTCATCAACATATGAAGCACCTTATTACATTTAAGCCTAATATGGATTCCTGGATTTATAGTCTCACCAAACCTCCCTCCACCCTTTTGGATTTTCCGACCCTGAAACCTGGCCTATTTCTATGGGCAGCGACTCTGTGGATGTAATCTCCGTCTCCTCTGGCGAGCTCCAGCTCAGTCAGCTCCGACGTTGCTGCCCTGGCTTTTCATCCATACCTCCCTCTCCTCTCCTCTGGGGAGTTTTACTGGAGTGAAAGAGCGCGAATGTCTACAGAAGCAAAAACAAAGAGAACAATAAGCAGAATACTGCGTTTAACCGGACCTTAGCTGGCAGAGAGGTTGAAGTTCCTCAAATAGTGGTTCTAGTGTTTTATCTTTTTTTTTTTAATCTTTTTCAACTTTTGTCCCTAGTTACACTAGTTTTACATGTACAGTGTAATTTAAATATACAGCTTTCTATATGATAAAACCACAATACACTAAAATATGAAAATACCCAATAAAATACACATCATACAATACTCAGCCTACCACAATATACCAATGCACCTTGGTAATTTACTGTACAGTTTGCTGAAAATGGTTTGGCTTGGTTTGGCTGGTTTGGCTTTTAGCACTTAACCTTTGTTGTAAAGGACTTTATATCTGGAATTTACCTGAATGACACGTGAATGTGTCCAGTTGGTGTTTAATTTAATCTGATGAAAAATGTTTTTGAGCTGGTGTTGAGTATTTTGACAGTAACTCTGGAAGAATTAGACAAAGTTGTATATAATGAACAGCTCTCTTTAAAACAAATACCAAAACATGATTAAGATAGATGACAAAGACTAAATATTGATATATTCCCCGCTCAGTTTGGGATAGGATGGAGATTACCCTTTCCGTATATGTATATGTGTGTCATTTCCAGCTCCAGCTCTAAAGCCACATGCTGCACCATTTTTAGATTATCCTCATCAGACTTTGAGAGGAAACTGGTGATATCCCAAATAATACTCAGACTTGATCCCATTAACTACTTTTAGATATTTTACTGAGTGGACAGAATATGATCTGGACAATCTCTGCTGTGCCTCTATGGTGATACATGCTGAGGATTAGAGCTTGTGTGGCCCAACGAATGCTTAACTTTGCTCCTTTGAGATAAGTAATCTGCCTTTATGGTGAATTGCAATGTTTATTAAACTGTGCGTATATGCTGTGTTTCTGTATATGTGTGTATTTTGCTGTACACAGTAGTAGGCTGTGGAAAGAGATTATTTTTGTGAATTGTTAAACTCCATTTATAGATACAGGTCATATACTGTATGTAGGCCCATATTACAGTTAGAGATGGAACCTCCTGCAGGTATTTAACACTTGTATTTGTGGTCCATCTCTGTGTCAGAGTTACAGGAGGAAGAGGAGCTCCTGGAGGCCCACTGTTGGGACGTGGAGAGCCGCCTGGCCGAGCAGGAGTGCACCTTAGGAGAGCTTCGTAAGGAGCTGAGTCACAAAGGGGCTTTGGTGGGAGCCCTCAGAGCCAACCTCAAAGAAAAGGAGCGTCATTTTCTAGAGGAGCTCAAACGCCGCAGCCACTGTTCCACCATCCTCAACACAGAGCTGCAGAAACAAACGGAGGCGGCAGCGTACCTCTCCTTCCAGCTACACGCTGCCAGGCAGAAACTGCACCACCAGCGGATGCAGCAGCGGCAGGGACTCCTCGCACGAGCCAACAGTCAGGGGGCCCAGTATGGTGCCGAGCAGAACTCTGTCTCTCCGCAGATGCCGTCAGGAGCTTCTCCTTCCTCTCCTGTGGTTAAACCCAAGCGTAAGAGCGCCAGGGCATCTATGAGAGTGGAGCGTGCCCGGGAGTGCGTGCCCATAGAGAAAGTGACGGGCCCCGCGGAGCCCACAGCGATGCCGGACCCTGCGCTCTTCCTCCACCCTCGACGGCACAGGGCTCGCTCCAGGCACACTGTGGCACAAAGACAGCCTCCGCTGGGCCTGGAGAAGGAGGACGAGGAGGAAGGAGGTGGAGAGGGGCCCCAGGGTGAAGCTGCCAGACTGGTGTCTTCAGCTGCAGCGCCTCCTGCTGCTGAGACGAAGGCAGATTAGCTACTACTGTGACCTGCACTTCATTATCTTCTGTCAGACTGTTAAAGCTGTTACCTGTTGTTCTGCACCTTGACTACTGAGACTGGGTTTAGCTATATAATTATATCACACTTATTGTAGACACTTTTTAATACAGACTTTGATATAACCTTAAATAACTCAGTCTTAAATGAAGTTAGATGAATTATCTGTTTACACTAGTGTCACATGCTCAATTTATTGCGGGGCCTAATTTCAAAGCAGCCCCCTTTTTGATCTATAGAGTACGGTCTAGACCAGCTCTGTATGAGAAGTGCCCTAAAATAACTTAGTAACACTTCATTTTACTGGCCCACAAATTTCATGGCAATCAGGTGATAAATAGCAAGTAATCTGTTTGAAATTTCTTTGGAATTACTGCCAGATTACCCCAGTATTTACCTCAAAATTGATCAAAAATTACTTAGTTTGGCTGTTTTGACTCTGGACTTTTATTTTTATTAATTTTCTATCTATTATAAACATTGTATTCCACTATTTTCCAATAAGCAGTAATAAATAGCTGGTAATGTATTTAATACATACATACAATTTTTCAGGAAAATAATACAAAATTAATTGATTGATCACTTTATTTCCATGTCTGCTGGTAAATAGATAATAAATCAAATCAAATAACGAGATGTATGTCTGATCAGAAGTGTTTTCCAGCTCCGATGAAGAGCAGCACACAGCCGCTTCTCAAGCCTAAGGTCCCAATTTTAACCATTATATGTTATTTTAGCATATAACTATTAAAGTTTGTTTATAATAAATTAATTTTCAATACATTTTGAGGTAAATGTTGGGGTAATTTTGCAGTAATTTCAAAGAAATTTCAAATAGGTTACTTGCGAATTATCATGAAATTTGCGAACCCTGTAAAATAAAGTGTTACCGACAACTTCTGTTATGATTTGGCGCTATATAAATATGATTGGGATTAGAAATATGAGGATAGTGATAGTAGTAGCCATTTTAGACGGACTATGAGCTGATGTGTTATGTAGCCCGACCAACTGTGAGCTTTCAAGGCCAACCATAAATCAACCATGTGACCAAATGTTTGCGCGGGCCCCGACTGAGTAACAGCTGAGAATATCTGAGGTGGTATGCATGTCTGTGTGAATCCAAATGTTGATTGGAAGAAGGGCTGTTATCTTTCCTTTGAAAACATATACAGACATGTCTGTATTTCACCCTGTTACGGCAGACCCATTTTATCTGTATTGCACCTATTTATACCTTAAACACAGTAAATATTCATACCTGATTTACCAGAAGTTGTCAATGATACTAATTAATCAGGACACACAATTTCGGGGTTGTGTCGATATGCCCGATCATTTTGTTTCTAAGCTCTAACCTCAACCAGTTATCTCTGCAACAGCTACGTTAACGTAAACCCCAAAGACTGAGAGCGACGCTTCAGAAAACATTATTTTAGGGGGAAACTTTCTAATACAAGACCTACCAACAGTTGAAACGGTTCTGCTGAATATTTTCTTGATTAATGGATTAGTTATTTGGTCTATGAAATGTCAGAAGATGGTGAAAAATGTTGATCAGTGTTTTTAAAGCCCAAGATGACGTCTTCAAATGTCTTGTTTTGTCCACAACTCAAAGATATTGAGTTTATTGTCACAGAGGAGTAAAGAATCTAAAAAATATTCACATTTAAGAAGCTGGAATCAAACAATTTCACTTTTTTGTCTTAAAAAAATGACTCAAATAAATTAATGCATTATCAAAATAATTGGCGATTAATTTAATTGACAACTAATCGATTAATCTCAAGTACCGACTGCAGATAAATGTAGCAGCTATAATTGTGCCTCAGTTAGCTTTCCCTGCTGCAGAAAAACACTTTTAAAATAAATCACATTTTGAACTGGTATAATACATGAGAGAATACAGACGTCACCCATTATGGCGTCCCGCTCTTCGTTGTGTATTATTTATCAATTAATACATTTTTAAACATCCAAAAAGAGAATACACATGGACACACAACACCAAAAATATGAATACACATCATAATAAAAATTGATTTGAAAAATTAAATCTGATTAGCTGATTAGATAAGGTTTTCTTAAAAAAAAAAAAAAAAAAAAAAAGGCTGATCTGTTTGTCTTTTCTTCAAATTGCAATTGGTCATCAGTGCACCTGAGGTGGGGATGTGGCCGCAGTAGTGTTGGTCACATACAAACTCTGCATCTTACAGTGTTTAGCCTGTTGGAAAGATGCGCACCGAGGCACATGTATGCTGCAGCTCCTCTGTAGTAACTGCTTTGTTTAAACAGGTGATAATATGTTCTGAGTCGTTGGACCATGTGTGCCACTCAGGTGTGGTTTGTGTACTAAACACACACACAGAAGACAACTGCATCAACTAGTTTGTTTGAGGTTGTTGTGTTGGGGTTTATCGCTTCAGGAAAAATGGACAAACAGAATCAACTAAAGTCTGATTGATTTGGTCTGTTTGCATGTTTGTTCCTTGTATGTGTGTGTGTGTATGTATGGGGTATGTATGGAGTGTATTACCACGTTGTGGGGACATGAATCTGTTTACACAGTCACATTGTCGGGACTTGCCTTCATTTGCACGTCCCCATAATGTAAAACATTTAATTTTAGGGTGACGACTTGGTTTAGGGTTAGGATTAGACAAGTAGCAGTTAGGGTTAGGGTAAGTCGCCAGGAAATAAATGTAAATCAGTGTCATGGAAACATGACTGTGTGTGTGTGTGTGTGTGTGTGTGTGTGTGTGTGTGTGTGTGTCCTCTGTTATGAAAATACATGCACATGGTGGCCCCTAGCGTAACAAGGAGCAAATAGCAATTTGAATTAAAAAAAGCAGTATAAGAAAGATCAAATCAACACTGTAATTGATTTTAATGTTATTTTTTCTTTATTGTTGTCCATTTAGTACCCGACTGTAATTACTGCCTTATAATAGAGGAGTTGTGGATAGAAGAAATGCAAGCAAAGTGTGGAAACTTAAGACATTTCTAAAGTACTGTGTCCTTTTGTTTCAGAAACACTTTTATATTAAGTCTCTTTGGCATTTGCGTATAAAGGTTCACTGTATGTGACGTGGCACCTCGGTTATTTTTGATTCAAAGTTGTGTCACAGTTGATTTATACTTGAGCTATGACTTAACTGAGCATCTCTGAAGCCAGCCTGGTTTTAATTGTGATCAGTTACAGTGAGTCTTTCATTGCCCTCTGCAGCGTCTGATCAGAAGTTTAGCATTACGTTTTAGCAGTATATATCCTCAATAAAGCAATATATCAATATATTTATATATTATTAGAAGGTCACGTCAGCCGATTTAAGGACACACGAGGTGGTAAAATAGATTTTATGATTGTTTAACTTTGTATTTTGTAATTGTTGAGCTCAGTATGTTTTGCTTAATATTTTTCTGAATTGTATGATGGATTGTTTCTGTTTGATTGTCACATGATTATTATTGTTATGTTACAGTTTATAGGAGGCATAACCATGTGAGGATTGAGGCTGCGTGTGAAGCAGCATTAAGCATAATATTATGATTATTATGCTACATGAGACTGTCTGGATGGCAAAAAATGCAAATATGACAAGGGTAAGCCATTAGCATGACTGTGTGCACTATTCTTCCTCAAGTTTTAAGAGACAGCAGGAGATAAAACTGTTTTTTTCCCCCAACAGGAGTCCTGAACTTAGACTGTTAGACTTCATGACTTCATCATGTCATCCTAACGAAGCGGCAGGTAGATTAAACTTTCCATCCACATCTCACATTTCATATGATCTGTACTTACTGGTGTTATGTAACAACTCTGATAAAGACTGCTGACTTGTTTGTGTGCTTTGAGGGGAAATGCTAATGAGCCAAAGAGGCCCACCACTAAAATTAACACAAAGACGAATGGTGTGATGCCTTAATGAAGATGTCTTTTCATGAATATTTCAGCTCAAAGAGAATAAATCTTCACCGCCTGATTTGCTTTTTCAGTACATCTCAAAGCCACAGAGCATGTCTTCCATCTTTCGAAACACCTTTATAATAACCCGGATCCTCGTAGTAATAACAAATGTCTCTCCAGGTCTTGTCCTTGTGGGTCAACCCTGGCTGAGGTTGATCCATCTTAGAGATACGTACATGTCAGTGGACTGTGCGTATGTGTGAAGCACCCTGTTTGACATGTTATGTGGTCTCTAGCAATAATGCGGTGTGGTACCCGACATGGAGATGTTGCTCTGCGTTACGGTTTGGTCCTCGGGTGATGCATTAACTGATTACCGCATATACTGTGTTGGCTTCCTATCGTGATCTACTGTACACATAATTGGAATAAAATGAAGGATTGTCTAGCTTTCTCGTTGTTGTTGCTTCAAAGTTGACCAGAGAGAACCTGATTTGAAGAGTACATCTATAACTGATTAAATTAACAACTATGTTTAGTATGATAAGGAACATTTGTTCTGATTGGTTAAAAATTTTGAAATTTGGTGTGGACATAGTTTGGGTGAGTATCTAACAGGACAAATTTTTAGATCACATGAAAAATCACAGTTTTTTAATAGTAAAAATCAGGATTTTTGGAAAATGAGGAAAAATGCTAATATTGTGTGGGGGTTTTATATTAAATATTTTCTTTGCATACGTTTAATATTCAACTTGCTTTGAGTTCTTAGATGCCAAATACTCGATTGTGCTCCTTGTAGTTTCTGAGATTATGTTTTCTTATCATACTATATCTAGTATTTAGGCACATGGAGCATAATGGAGTCTGCAGAAACATGCCCAGAGACTAGATATTGTACGATACTGCATTTTGAAAATAAAAAATGTCAGTCGCAGGCACAAATGGATTAAATGATTTCCCTTTTCACAAAAATGTGGAGCTGGATCGTTTATGTCAATCTTTTTAGTAATTACTATTGATGGATGATGAATCTAATATGACTGGAGTCTATAGATGATGATCCATCTGAACAGCTTCAACAAATGTGTATTATATAACAAAAATGGGACTAATACATTGTTATGGTTGTACAAATATGGTGCTTTTATTGAGCGCTTTCCATATGTGATTCTCCTTTACATTCATTATCTACAGTAATTCAATGTGAATGATAAAACATATTTATGGCCATTTAAATATGTACAATTTAACACTCCATTGTCATAAAAGTAAATGCTTTGAATCCTTCTGAGGAAGCACTCAGAGGGCCAGGGACTAATTTTATCTGTACTTTTTGTGGGAGAAGCAGCTTTTATCTCCCAAGAGACTCATAATGCTGTTATCTGCACCCTGTAAAATGTCTTTGTGATATTAAGAAAAGTACATTTCAAGCCTAATTTGGCTCTTTGTTAAGTGGAGCGGAATGGCTCTCTCAGTACTTTTCTTAATATAATAAAGGAATGAAAAGGAAATGAAAGGAGAGACAGAAATCACAGTTTTGGAGGACAAAATAAATGTTTTTTATACTGAGGTGAAGGTGCTTATACATTTCCAGTTTGTAAAAAAATTGTATATATTATCACTAAGGGAGTATGATTATGAATAGTAATATTATTTATATTAGTTTATTTATATACAATTTATATCTTTGACAGACCAAATACTTGACTATATTGGCAATGAAATATGTACTACAGCTTTCCTTCATTAGGCTTATTAATACTGTTTGACAAAATAAGATAAGATAAGATGAACCTTTATTAATCCCAGAGGGAAATTCGGAATAGTCGAGTCCCGTTTATCTATAAAGCACAATGAAAAACAGCAAACATTGACTGAAGTGCTTTACAAATAAATAATATTTAAATGGAATTAATAAAAGTATCATAGTATAAAGACTTTAATGGTATATTTTACTATGTTGCTGAAGGCATGGTGTTATGTTGTGGTTAAAACATGTTGGTGCTGTGCTCTGACAGCTGCTTATAAGAGGTGTAAATCACGTTTCATCATGATACAATATTATATAGATTATTTGGACAATGATACGACATTTGCTGATATTACAAAGTCTGCTACGGTATTAGACAATATCACATGTTCATTCAACACTGTTAGATTTATGTCAACTCTCAGAAAGTAACTAAAATATGATCTGACAATCAAATCATTGGCTCTCGAGGAATGAGGTGTGCTTGGTTGGAAATGGTGACAGACGTGCAATGTTTTAAAAATGCGTGATCCGTTTCATTCTGAAATTCAGCTTTTTCAAAACAAATATGGCTCAGTTCAAAATTGTTTTAAAACAAAACTCATCTCTTCTCTGACATATTTGTGACATCAGATTTTTTGCTACCACTACACTTCATAGTGATGTTTGTTCAAACACATCTGTCACTGGATTTAAATTAGTGCCTCTGACTACAGTAAATGCAGAAGAATAAAAAAAGTGTCCAGGTCCTCTGTCATTAAAGGACAGTATAAAAATAAGACACGTCTTCTGATTAATCTAAAAATCTGACATTTACAGAGAAATTTGTAGCTTTGTGTAGTACGCCTTCATCAGTGTTTTCACTTTGTATCAGTAATATTGGATTGTTGATCACTGAATCAATACATCATTCCAGATCAATCTATTGTCACACCCCTACTCACAGTTTTGTCTGGTAGAGACTGCTCCCAGTGTAGAAAAAGCCATATATAAGTCTGGGTTACCAGGCGGGCAGCTAGCCCAAATAGCTCCAGGCTTACTGTCTGCCAACTGACCTGTATTATCCGTATATTATATGTATTATATTGAACTTTTGGGAGTATGCACCACTAACACATTAAAAGACATAACAGCCTTCAAGTGAGTCTTGATCTATTACATGACCCTGAAGAGCCTTGTGTTGTGATTTTGATCATATCACACAGCACATCTGGGGCTAGGTAGTACTGTATAGCACAGTAACTGTATAACTGTGCAACTGGATAACTGTACACACTGCACAAAGAGGAGGGAGATCAGTAGGGCTGACCTGAATGCTTCGACCCTTGCCATAGTATTAGTAACACTGAAATTACAGACAAAACAACAGATTGTCTATTACATTTTGAACATTTCACCCAGTTAACCCCCATCCCTGTCCCTCTAACCCCTCAGTCCACCCCTCTCCCCTCCACCAACCGACAGTTTAGTGATATCCACACAGACAAAAGATCTTTTAATTTAGATATGAAGATTGTCTACATTAAAACTGTGTTTGGCCGTGCATCATTGACTCTTGCTGATGATAGTTCTAAGCTAAGAAATGTCCAAAAAGCTCCGAAGCCAGAAAACATTTGAAATATCAAGAGGAGGTTTCAATCACTGGACCACAATCTTGCTGCTGCTCTAGCTGCAGTCAGACCTGACAGCCAGACTTGTTTTATCCATAAGGGAAAGGTGGGAATCATCATTATTAATCATCATTAGTTATTCTCAGACAGATATCGCCATTTGTTGTGTGTAGATGTGCATGTGCGTACGGTAAGGCAGCAACGCTGAAACAGGGGAGACGGACACAGACAGAAAAATGTCAGTCTGCCATGTCACAATGCCCTGTGAAGCTTCGAATACCTTTGAATATTTCTTACTGAAGCTTCGAAGCCTAAAGAAATGGTATTCGGGACAGCTGTAAACAAGGTTAACAGGGGCCAGCAATAACAATACATCCATAACTTGGTCAACTAGGAGTTGTGTGCACTGTGCAGGCCACCGCTGTATTCAGTGTATGGAGTTCAAAAGCCAGTGTGACTGACAGCAGCTGATGATATCAAACTGTCAAAGGTCAGTCAGGTCAATGAAATCTGTGTTTGTGGTGTTAAATAACAGTTACAGTATTTCTATTGCTTTGTCTTTCCACTCAGCTATTCCTGCTATTTTATCCTCCACTGAATAAAATCAAATCTACATTGTTAAAAAAAACCATTAAATTTGGAGAAGTCATTTGTCTCATGTGGCTTTCCGTAGCGCCACGCTCAGTGGGAGGGGAAGCGCAACGCAAAGGCAAAGAGGTCAAGGGGAGGGGAGGAGAGAACCACGTGTGATCAGCACCATGTACAGCACTGTCCTTCCTCTCTAGACTTGTTTTTATAAGCTTGTACCCTTCGCATGTAGCCAGCTAGCCCGCGTTAGCCGGAGAAGCAGACTTTTTTGTATTTCTTCTACAGCTTCACATATTGAAGTAACGCTGCAGGGGGGATTTCTGTTGCCACACTGACTGCCGACCATGGTGAGCAAGACCGATGACATCCCGGCGTCAGTGCCCAACTGTAATCCGGTCGATCTGGCGGATGAAGCCGGGGATGGAGCCCAGGACAGCCAAGAAACCAGCAAGACACGTCTGAAGGATCCCTGTGGCTGTGGTGAGACTCTGAAGCAGACTGACTCTCTGCTGTTATAACACCTAACATACATTATTAATACACTGATCACACAACTTCATATGACCAGCATCCCTGTGCATTAACTATTTTCAGTGTAGTTTCATTACATGTTTTGTTGTCTGTATTTTTGCATAGCATCAATTAAAGTTAATAGTATATACCTCCATGCTTTATTGTGACTTCAAAGTCCCAAGGTGGTGGTTTGTGGGTGTACCCCCTCCTCCTCATCTCTCCTTGGTAGCCTCTCCAACTTTAGAGGGTCCACCTTGCACCTAGCTAGCAGCATCTGCTAATTAGCTGTTTGGTGTGCTAACAAGCGAGCTAACAACCTCAACAGGGTCAGATGCATTTTACATTCAAGGGTCATAGTTAATAGCATGTAGTCCAACTTCATACTGACCCTGCAGGCAAACTAGGCTAACCCAAACCAGGGTAGCCGGCATGCTAGCATTAGCTTCCCCACTGAGCGTTGCTAGTCAGCTAGCTAGCTAGCAAGCAGCCGCTCGCCATCATCGGCGCGTCGCTTCGTGTGCAATAGACAAGCATATGCACTGACAACGGGTGTTTTTCTGGTAAGACATAAGTCGGCTGTGTAGCACATGGTTTGTTCGGCTGTCACAAAGAAGTAGCAGCTGCTGTTGTGCTAACTTGTATTGACGCACATGTTCGGTAACAGCATGTCAGAGGAATGAACTGAAGGTCACCTTCAGTGGAGCTGTACACTCTCCACATGAGCGCGGGGGGCTTCGTGCATACGGTGTCATTTTATCTAAAGGATAAATGTCCCACGAGCAATGTAAAGGTCGCATTACCTCGTTTGGGTGTTAATAAAAGTGCACTTTAAGATATGTCTAAACGATGAAGTGCCCGGCTGTCGGTGGTAGTACCGTAAGCGGATACGTCCACCCCCCAGTGGTGAAGAGCACATCGAGTGTCCCTGCTCGACCGGGAAGCGGAAGCTGGTTGTCGTAGAAAAAGTCATGATGGTGCATGCACAGTGAGAGGGAAGGTTACGCTAATAATACATGAACAGCCGTGTAAGCAGGTGAGTAAACTGAAAGATAAAGTCGTGGTGGCGACTCGCAGTGGAGCAACAGCAGGCTGGTGTCGAGATTAAAGTGAGACTTGGACTGTCAGCCGGTGAAGTTAACGTTACCCAAGTTCGACTAAAGTCAGTGCTGCTGCAGACTGTCTGCGTGTGTCACATGTGGGACCTTGAATTGCCTCCTGCCTGTGCCATTTCATAAGAAAACACAGGCGATGGCGCGTCACTGCTTTACCTGTGAAGGGATGAGTTTGTGGATGAGCTGCTGAGAGCATTTTAATTCTCCTTTTGTGTGGATGACAACTGATGTGTAGCCTTTCAGTCCTTCCACAAGCTGTTGGTCGGACAAAACAAGCAACCTGATGTGCCACTTTGGGAACTTGTCATGGGCTTTTGATGGACATTTAATGGCCCAAGTGATCAATAAATGAGCTGAGGACTGATAATGAATATGATCAATAGTTGCAGCTGCCATAAAACTGTCTGTCTGACTGATACCAGACTATCACTTTACTGTCAGTGCAGAGTAGTATCAGGACATACTAGCAGCACGTGGCAAAGCAGACAGATCGAGGTGATGGTCACTGTTTTAAGGGGCTTAATGATCCTGTTGGGTGAAGTTAGTTAATCTCAGGAATCACTGACACCCTGGCACTACTCCAGACTCCAGACTAGATGTCTTCTTCACCACCTCACAGTAACTAAGCTACTGTATGCATCATCTGTAGCAGTGGTGACCTTTTTAGGTGTGAACATCTTCATGTAACCCTGTGTCACAAGGTTCAAGTAGGAATGTTATTATCATCATTCATTGTGGGAAAGTATTTAGTGATTAATGCATAAAGTCGGTCTTAAACAGACCTTTGTATAGATAGATAATAGATAGATAGATAGATAGATAGATGATAGATATATATACTTTATTGATCCTAAATTGGGAAATTGTGGTACAGCACCAGGTTATCCAAGCAAATCACAGAAACGGTACACAAAATGTACATGTCAACACTAAAGAAATAAATCCCTAGAATACAAAATATAAAGAATGTTGGAATACATTATAAGACATGACTAACATAGCAAAGTGTGCAAGATGCAATGTTTTGTTCTTGAGGTAGAGATAACTGGTTTAAACCATATGGCAAAATGTGTCGGGTGCTCATGGAAAACTGGGGAAAAATATTAGGATAGACAGGAATCCAGGCACTGCTCAAAAAATACTAAAACAAGTGGCAATGAGGAAGGAAATATATTTTAAAAAGCCTGTATTGTTGTGGCTGAATCTTTAAAAAAAGCCATGTTTTGATCCCTGTAGGACTTCATCAGGGCATTCAACAAAAAGACAGCGGATGTGGCCTCACCAATATGGCATCAGCAATCACATGATCACCATAATACTACAAACTATTACCAATTGAAGAAATAACAAGTAATTCATGTACATCATCATTGAAACATACTCTGTTTTGAACATACTGTTGTCCCCCTGATGGCATATTTATGCTCATTGAGGTGATCACTCTGGTGTCTAAACACATCAGCTTTTTTAATGATTTGGTCACTACAATAGCAGATTTTAATAGATGTCCCTCCTTGTTGCCACTTGTTTTAGTATTTTGGAGCGCTTGGATTGCCCTCCTGCGTGTCAAAGTCTTTGCAGCTATGAAATCCCATTGCAGAAGCATGACTCAGGGTCTGTCTGCCCGTCAGGAGGTTACCACCTTGTGGCGCTGCAAACATGATGACAGACGGACCTTGTGTGTTGTTGTTGTTTTCAGAGTTGTTTGGCTGATTGTTGTCATGGCAGCTGCCTGGGTCCCTGTGTCAAGGGCTGGAGAGTAGCTGGCTAGGTTTATTATTTTGTTGTTCTCAAGAAGCGCAAGCTAAAGAAAAGCTAATTTTTAAATATTACATCATCTGAAAGAAGATCATGTGAATGGTCACTGTGAGTTAGCAGTTTGATTCAGAGGACAAATGGGTCAGTTACACACTAAACCTTGCTTGCTGTAGTGTTTTATTGTGTCTGGTTTTTGCCTCTCATCTGTCCTTATCTGACTGGTGTCCTTGTTTTGCGACTCTTTACCTTGACCTCGTGCATAACCTTCTGTCTGGCAGCTATCCAACCACGAGTGTATGATTGTGTAATGGTTGTCAGATACTTATTTTCCCATGATACATATCATGTCATTCAGCCTTACTTGCGGGTGAAATTAAAAACACAGTCTGAGAGTATCTTTAATAGATTGTCACTAATATCCATTAATGAAAGATACTGACCAGAAATGTTAAAGCCATCAGATTAAACTTGTCTCACTGTGACGTTCACCACCACCCATCTCAGTTCAACAGAAAATGCATCAAGGAAAAGTCATGATGCATTTCTGCTTCCTTTCCTTAAACAATAGCCGACATGAGATTTGTTCTGTGTACTGTTGAACCTCACTGTTCCCTTCTCTCCTCTCTCCTTCTTACTGAACTTTCTTCCATAACTGTGGACAAAAGGGGTCAGTTTTGAAACACACAGGCTGCTGGATTGCATCATCACTCTGTACGCTCTCCTTTCTGATGTAGTGAATGCTACTAGGTTCAAAATAGCGTCTGATGTTCCTCATTAAAGGTGCTAAATGCGAGATTGGGAGCATTTTCACTGCCTCTGCACGGCTCTCAACGTGGTGACAGCAGAGTTGTTGGCTCCCGATCCCAGCTGACACTGGGCAAAGGCAGGATGCACCCTGGACAGGTCGCCAGTCCATCACAGGTCCGATACACAGAGACAGACAACCATTCATGCTCACATTCACACCTATGGGCAATGTATAGTCATCAATTAACCGAACATGCGTGTCTTTGGACTCAGCCTTGTTATATGGGCTGCCCACCCTACCAACTGAGCTATCAGGGCACCTTGTTGGAATATGTCAGGAGTTTAACTACACAGGTGGTCCCAAAAGATTGCTGAAATATGGCAGTTGTGTGTTTACCTGTTTGAGTGCCTTTTATCAATATTTTGAGAATAAAATTATATCAAATGGCAAAGTGAAAGGGGGTTGCTCATAGCATTGAGATATATATATATATATATATATATATATATTTTGAGTTTCAGCTCATTACTTAGCTGTGTCTGTTCATCCTCACTGCTCATAGCATTGTTTTTGGCTGCAGCAGGCAGCTGTCTTTTTTTTGTTTTGTTTTTTTACACAGGAAAGAGCTCGAAAGCCACTGTACACTACCTGCTTGGCACTAAACAATAAACAGACACAGACTAGCTGGTGAACTTAGTTGAGCATTTAGCAGCTAAAGAGGCAGATTTCTCTCAGGAGTTGGTTGAGACCAAACACCGAACTAAAAGACAGTAAATAATGGACTTGCATTCATCAGGTGAACAGAAACACAACTCCAAATTAATGCTAATGTTGCTAAATGTAAATAAGAAACTTGAAGAAGGCGAGTGACAGAAGTTAATATTGTCTCAACCTGATAAGAAATTAAACGTTTCTCAAACTAGAAACAAAGACGGCTTCACTAAAACAAACACGAGCCGTCCTTCTCTTCTGGTTTGTAACACGATTAACTTGTGTGTCTGCTCTGAAGCCGCTGTGTTTGTTATTCAAAGCGTGGCCCGTCGCCCCTCTCTCCTGTGCTTCCTCCCCCTCTCCTCCAGCATTGCAGTGCGTTGTTCATTCCCACTTGGGGTCGTGGTCCACTTATGAGGCCCCACCCCTCCGTACTGGCCCCTTCTCTTCAGTAACCCTGAAGCTGTTTACCCTTGACAGAGAGCAAGGGCACACTGGCTGGCAGCAGTTGTGTCCCAGTGAGACATCCACATACTCGGCTCTGCTTTTTTGAATTACTGCACCAGTGGGCCTCATTTTTATTCATGTCATTTTCCTTTCACTTTAACTGTCAGTTAATAAAAAAAAGGTGGGGAATATAATGCATTCACATAATGAGATTAGCTCAGAGTTTTCACGTCATGCTTGTTTTGTAAAGATAATAAAGTAACTGTCATTTTGACAAATTGAATGTCCACTAAAGAGAATCTATGGGCAGCTGCTGCCTGGTTTCTAGCTGACTTGCAGGTATTGTATTAGTGACCGGTAATTCCCTCTTGCGAATGCTGAAATCTTTTGTATTCAATCCCTCAAGGCTCTCCGGCTAAACTCCTTCCAGTGTTGCAACAGTGTTGGTTTCAGCAGCTAGGTGTTTCTTTATAGAACAGCTGAAAAGAGTGCCGGGTTACTTATTGTCAAATGTTTTTGATACAGACGTTAATCTGTGTGTGTTAGTTTCAACTTTTTCGAAGAGTTTATACACTTTTGTGCAGCTAATGATTGAAAGGGAACACATGGAGTTTATCATGCTTATTCAGCAGTTTGTGTTTATTTAATTTGCATATCAAATGCAGGGACACCATGACGTAGGCATGGTGCAACATACGGTCTTATTGCAATTTTGAACATTTCGAGATATGGTGAGTACTGTGATAAGATATATTGCAATTTATTACATTTTATTTATTTATTTACAAATGATGCAGTTTGTCAACATCTGTTTAATATAACAAGATACAGTTTTCACTTTGTTCATATCAGAGTTTTTGTACAGGTATCTTAAGGGTAGAGGTCAAGAAACCGTTTTGAAAATGGCCATGCTAAAATTTTGCATAACTTTGGAGCGTTATTTAGTGTTCCTCCTTGGTACCATCGATTCCTTAGGTTTTCTAGTTTCATATTACACCAGGATATAGCTTTAAGAATGAGTGCACTACAACCTCTGAAAGATGGTCGTTGGATTGTGAAGAGGTTAATAGTTTATATAATAGAAGATAGATATTTTACGTCCATTTATCGGTACAGTATTGTTACGCAAAATGTCGTGGTCCTGTGCCGTATTGTATTTTTTGCTTCACCCCGACCATGACACATGCATGGCGTACCTGAGCTTCGTCGTCTCTGTTCGCTCATTCATAAATATTCCATAAGGTCATCCAGCCTCTGGGTCTGTGTGCTTTGTTTGGGATCTGGCTGCCTAGCAGCATCTCCGTGTCTTCATGTGATTGAACGCTCTGGTGTTTTTGTAGACAGGATGGCTTGCTCTGCACAACGGTCTGAAGGTGGCGTTCCCTGTTGATCACATTATGAACGCATGGCAGTTGTAGATTTGTAGAGAACAAATCTGATAAATATATATACTTTTAACTGCATCTTTGGTCAGAGTCGTCTAATTTAAGTCGATCACAGGATGCAAAAAGTTCACAGATGACTCTTTGTGTCTTTCCCATTGCAGGGCACAGTGCAGATACAGCCATGGTAAATGGCGACGGGGCTCATGAGCGCACAGAGGAGGCAGAATCAAAGCAGGATGGGAACAGCGAGACGGACGGAGGAGAGGAGCCTAACGAACAGGAAGTGATAGTGATCCAGGACACGGGCTTCACCGTTAAGATCCAGGCACCTGGAACAGAGCCATTTGACCTGCAGGTAAGGATTAGCACTTCACAAGCAGCCGTTCATTCAGCCAGGTGTTCAGACACACAATAGTACCATGTCAAAAAAAAACTCTCTCGTTCCTGTCAAGGATATGTGCATGTTGTCTTTGTAACCTGAACTGGATATTTCTGGAATTTATCTGCTGTTTGTCATGACGAGAAGGAAATAATTACCACCGTGATAACTTTCCAGAGTTGTAACATCCTTCCTCATCATTTTGTAAAACTCATGGATCTAATACTCTGCAAATATTTCTGAAGCTGTACTTCTCTTCATCTCCCTCCCTCTCCTCCATCAGGTATCTCCCCAGGAAATGGTACAGGAGATCCATCAGGTGTTGATGGACCGGGAGGACACCTGCCACCGCACCTGCTTCTCGCTGCAGCTGGACGGAAACGTGCTGGACAACTTTGCTGAGCTCAAGTCCATCGAGGGCCTGCAGGAGGGCTCGCTGCTCAAAGTGGTGGAAGGTCAGAGGCTTTTATTCACACCTGGGTTTGTGGAGGGAAAATAAAAGCTTCCTTTATAGCTAGGATAGGTCAAGCTCTTATCGCGTTACTAACAAGTTTAGCCAGGCCTGTATTGTAGAGCAGTCTCACCTGTTTAAGAGACCATAATCGTAGTAAAGGTGTATGGCATCCTCAATTTTCTATAATGCTAAACATGGCTACTCTCAATTAAGACAAGCAGTGAAATAAATCAGAAGTCCCTTTTTATTTAGAAAGTACTTTAAAAGTCTGCCTACAACAGTCTATAATATAAAAAGCTGCAAAATTCTGTGACCAACCTCAGTACATAAACATTACAATAACAAAAGAAATTGTTCTGTGAGGATAGGGCACGTCCTGAATGCCTATGGCATTTTACTCTGCATGAATTAGCCAAGCAACTAGCACATGTTTTCTTACTCGTAGCTTCTCTTACTTGGTTTAAGTCAATGCATTTCCTGACAGAACACCACAGTTGAATTTCAGTCTGCATGCAAGTGTTTTCAGCCCAGCATTGTTGAGACAGAGCAGCTGATATTGGTAGCGAGAGCAACAAGTTATCCGGTTGCCAAGTGTTTTAATGCCGTCTCTCTGTACAAGCTTGGTCCTCAGTGAAACACAGTGATCAAAAGAGAAGAGAGAAACTAGGGCGACAGTAAATGACAACAAAATGCAGACTCACACCAAAAACAACACTGAATTACATTTTGTCACTGCATCAATGCAGAATCGCCCATTTCCACATCGCGATGTACCTTAAAATCAAGAAATTTCCTAAATCAGTTAATGTCCTCACTGGAAAAACAAAGGATGTATTAATTTAAAAAAACATCCTCGATTTCATGGTTTACCCTCCAACTACTGCCTGGCACAATATCTTTGTTGCTGAGTTTCTACTGATAGGTAGCTGCGGGCAAAAGCCTAAACAGAACTGAGTTATAGTTCATTACAATTGTCCATTAGCCTGATCTGTTCCATGTCAAACCACTCACTGGCTGCTATTTATACCCTTTGTCTCTCCTCTCTCCAGAGCCCTACACAGTACGCGAGGCTCGCATCCACGTGCGCCACATCAGAGACCTGCTGAAGAGTCTGGACCCCTCAGATGCCTACAACGGGGTGGACTGCAACTCCCTTTCTTTCCTCAGCATTTTCACTGATGGAGACCTCGGAGGTATGACACTGTGAGAGACGTTTAGGATAGAAAATAACACCCATGTTCAACCATCTGGAGCATGTCTTTTTTTTTTTTTTTTTTTTTTTTAAATGCATGAAGGCAGCAACATGCAGACGTTCACCTTGCTTGTTTTTGTGTGGCTGTAGATAGCGGTAAGAGGAAGAAAAAGGGCAACGAGCTGGAGCAGATTGACTGCACCCCCCCAGAGCATATCCTGCCCGGCAGCAAAGATCGCCCCCTGGTGCCCCTCCAGCCACAGAACAAGGACTGGAAGGTGAGCAGCAGCGCTGTGGGAATGATATCTTTTGAAATATAGAATCAAACAAAAGCACCACTTTAAATCTTGTGTTTACCAGAGATGTGCTCATAAGTTTCTTGGAAATAACTCATTCATCATGGGAAAAAAAAAATAAAAAAGCAACCAGGCAATGAAAGAAATTTTAGTCGAATAAGGCCAAAAGAGGGCTGCACGGTGGTGCAGTGGTTAGCGCTGTTGCCTCACAGCAAGAGGGTCGCAGGTTTAATACCGGCTTGGGACTCTTCTGTGTGGAGTTTGCATGTTCTCCCCGTGTAAGCGTGGGTTCTCTCCGGGTACTCCGGCTTCCTCCCACAGTCCAAAGACATGCTGTTTAGGTTAATTGATGACTCTAAATTGCCCGTAGGTATGAATGTGAGCGTGAATGGTTGTCTGTCTATATGTTGTCTGTCTCTATGTGCCCTGCGATGGACTGGCGACCTGTCCAGGGTGAACCCCGCCTTCGCCCAATGCCAGCTGGGATCGGCTACAGCCCCCCCGCAACCCCTAACGGGATAAGCGGTTGACGATGGATGGATGGATGGATGGATGGATGGATGGATAAGGCCAAAAGAGCTCATTAGTCGACTAATCGACTGAGAGGCAACTAGAGAGTCTACAAATAAATACTTGCTCAGTAGTCGAATAAGAGACTGAATTTGAACATTCGTCCTTTCTAATGGTTTTAACTCCTCCAACAGCCTATGCAGTGCCTGAAGGTCCTGACGATGAGCGGCTGGAACCCTCCACCTGGAAACAGGAAGATGCACGGCGACCTCATGTACCTGTATATTGTGACCGTGGAGGAGCGTCACGTCAGCGTCACTGCCTCTACACGCGGCTTCTACCTCAACCAGTCAGTCAACATTTCAACCTTGTATCTTGTTACATCTCAGAGTTTTTACTGCAACCTTTTAAGCTCCATAATCTCTTCAAACACGCTTTACATAGTAGTATAGTATACACAAAGCATTTGGCAGTCCCTTGACATTAACAGTTTAAGGATCCCAATTTTGGATTAGTTTTGGATGCCAGCAAGGACTTACCAGTCAGACAACTGGATTACATTCGAAAGTAGAAGTGGGAAAGGTGCCATGGTTTGTAGATGGGCCAGTATTAGCTGCACTTGTGTTTTAGTGTTTCTTGATAGGCATCTGTTGGAGAAAACTGACAGAGCTGCACTGCTGCTGGAAAAGTACCTCCTGTTCAGGCTTACTTAGTTGTTAAAGTTTTCCCTCCAGTTAGTAGACTTAGAGCCATAACAACAATGTGACTAATAATAATAATAATAATGTGTGTTCCAGATCTACTACCTACATCTTCAACCCCAAGCCAGCCAGTCCCAGCTTCCTGAGCCATTCTCTGGTGGAGCTGCTGAGCCAGATCAGCCCTGCCTTCAAGAAGAACTTCACTGCCCTGCAAAAGAAAAGGTACAAACTTACCTTTCCATTTAGCTTCCCTACTTTTTTTCCCCCTCCTGCCAGTGCTCAGCGTATCTCCATACTGACCATACTGAAGGACATTATTGTGATTGAGCACTTCAGAGCAAGAAAGTCGATGCACTCGGGATGGGATGAAAAATATTTTCTCATGTTTCTCTGTTTCTCTCCTCACTCTTTGCTTCTCTTCTTTACCTTTAGTACATTTTTCTTTGCAATCTTTTCTGCGGTCATTCTAAAGTTTGTTCATTTATTCATTCATTCATTCATTAACTTTATTTAACCAGATGAAAACACATTGACTTACCCTATAAGACTTTGAGTCAGTCAAGACCTGGCCAGGAGGTCAAAGTCTTAAAAGGTAACTTTAGTTCTTTTAAACCTCGATCCTATTTACTCATGTTTGTGTGACTAATAAGGGGCAAGATTTTTTTAAACTAGTCCAGTATTGAATGAGAGCGCTGTAGACGGCAGCCGCTAAATATGTTGTAATGTAATGGAGAAACAAAATGTTCTTCTAACCTTTCACTATGTTAGTTATCGTGACGCGTCTTTCTGAAATCTTGTGTCACGCCACATTGTCGAAATCAAAGTATTCAGCCATGAAATTGGAAGTCTTTTAGATGACACGAAGCTACACCTCCTCTAGTGCAAGCACAACAAACTCTGAAAACACCGGCACTCCTCTCTTCACTTTCACTCATGTTTCCACCGTTTTGGCAACAAGTCCCATGACAAAATGATAAAACAAAGTAAAAGGTAAGAAAAACATGTCAGTTAAAACAAAGGAAAATAGGGTCCAGGCTGAAAAATACAAACAATTTTGGTGATGTAGGAATTGCTAACAACAAGAGC
Organism: Pterois miles; assembly: GCA_947000775.1. Classification (NCBI taxonomy): domain Eukaryota; kingdom Metazoa; phylum Chordata; class Actinopteri; order Perciformes; family Scorpaenidae; genus Pterois; species Pterois miles. The sequence goes on from CAMQGK010000110.1 coordinate 18,413,830, forward strand.
AAACTTAAGATAAACTGCCCTAGATGTACGAAAAGAGACCCCACAAGTGATGCCATTTGTTACGCCTTGACTGTGTTTTTGCTGCAGGGTCCAGAGACACCCATTTGAGAGGATAGCCACGCCTTTCCAGGTGTACAGCTGGACAGCTCCGCAAGTAGATCACGCCATGGACTGTGTTCGAGCTGAAGACGCATACACCTCCCGCTTGGGGTATGAGGAGCACATACCCGGACAGGTGGGCACAGCAGCACATCAGGCATACTAATAATGCAAACTTGTTCCAGTATTAATACCTTTTTTTAATGCTGATTTGTCTTCAGACTAGAGATTGGAACGAGGAGCTGCAGACCACCAGAGAGCTGCCCCGGAAGAACCTGCCTGAACGCCTGCTGAGGGAGCGGGCCATATTCAAGGTACAGCAGAGACTAGATAATACCGACTCACCCAAACTGCTGAGTCACTCTGTTAATGGGCAATGTGATGTGTAAATATGTAGCTTTTTAATGCTGACATGATACCAATAGCTTCTTCTTCTAAATCACCGTTACCTCAATTTTTTTTGTCCTACAGGTCCACAGTGACTTTGCGGCAGCCGCCACTCGAGGCGCCATGGCAGTCATCGATGGCAATGTAATGGCAATCAACCCTGGCGAGGAAACGCGTATGCAGATGTTCATCTGGAACAACATCTTCTTTAGCCTGGGCTTCGATGTGCGGGACCACTATCGTGAGCTCGGCGGAGACGCCGCTGCCCACGCTGCACCCACCAATGACTTGAATGGTGTCCGGGCTTACGGGGCAGTGGACGTGGAGGGTTTGTACACGCTCGGGACAGTGGTGGTGGACTACAGAGGCTACAGAGTCACCGCCCAGTCCATCATCCCTGGTATCCTGGAGCGCGAGCAAGAGCAGAGCGTCATCTACGGCTCCATCGACTTTGGAAAGACGGTTGTGTCTCACAGCAAATACCTGGAGCTGCTGGAGAAGACCAGCAGGCCACTCAAGGTCAGTGACATTACTGTTGTCTTTATGCAAGTCTGGTGCTGCTCTGTGTTTCTAATTGTCAATAAATCCCAAAAAGTTAATTTGGCCAATTGCTGGGTGTAAATTTCAGGTACAGAGACACAGCGTGATGAACGAGAAAAATGAGACCGTGGAGCTGTGCTCTTCTGTCGAATGTAAGGGCATCATTGGAAATGACGGCAGACACTACATCCTGGACCTTCTTCGTACCTTTCCTCCTGACCTCAACTTCCTGCCTGTGGATGGAGAGGAGTTGCCTCCAGAAAGTCAGTGCCTAGGCTTCCCCCGCCAGCACCGCCACCGCCTGGCTTGTCTACGCCAAGAGCTCATTGAGGCCTTTGTTGAGCACAGGTAGGCGTCTACACTGGTGTGCATCATCACATTCAGGATTGATATTCAATGTTCTACAAGCATTTTAACCGTTGATTCTGTCCCTCTGCAGATATCTCCTCTTCATGAAAATGGCAGCGTTACAGCTCATGCAACAGAAAACAAACAAGGATGCTAAAACTGACATAGCCGCCATCACAGAAACTGCTGAACCACCCTCAGAAAGCAACGCTGACACAACCCAGACACAGACCACTACATCAGATCCTCCCAGTACAACAGAGGTCTCCATGGACAGCACATGCCAGACAGAGAACAACACCACTGCTGCCTCACAGGCTGCAACTGACAGTGAAGAAAACTCCTCAAAGCCCACCACAAACGGGCCTCTAGAACCCGCAGCCACCCAGAGCAGGGAATGCAAGAGCCCACTGGAGGGTAAGGAGCTTGAGGAAAGTATTCCAGGATTAGCCCAGGCCAAAGAGCTGGCAGAGACCTTAGTTGCCGAAGATGGATCTTGTATTGGTACGTCCAAAAATACCCCAAAACACGAGACCAGGACAACTCAGGGAGAGCTACTCTGGTGGATGTTTGCGTAGAAAAAGTAGCATTTTCTTGATGCAGCTAATTTAAAAGAAATGCGTGTGTCCATGGCATTAGAGCAGTAGAGTGTTAAATACCTAGTACTGTGTTGTAGTGGCTTCTTTCCACCAGGCTAGCTGTCCCTGCTCAGTCCTCAGTCTGCAGTGGAGAAGCGTGTCGGCCCCCAATCATTAATCTCTTACCGTCTCATCCTGTGATGCCTTTGCTGTGGGATTTGACCCAATAAACTGAATAATCAGTTGCTGTGTTCATTAATCCAGCGCAGAGGTAATTTCATGTTCAATGATTTGTGTGCTGCTCAATCGACCCTAAATCACAGTAATCTGACCGACCTAATCTGTTGTTTGTAGTCGTTAATTGACCACTTTGGAACGGTGGTGGGTACTTGATAAAGGCCAAGTCTACAATAAGCTCATCAAATCATTATTTTATGCTCAAAGATCAATGATAGTATCTGTTGTGTGAGCAGCTGTCTTGAGATTTAAAATGCTGATCAATACTGCAGGTGAAAAACAGCTCTCTCAAAACATTTACAGTGCATTATTGTGCACTATCCTTGTTAAATAAACCAATAAATAAATGCAATAAGTGATCACACAGAGTTGGAGGTGACGAGACATTTGGCATCTTTACATGATTGAACCAAACCAAATGGCTGATTCTAAGTAGTCATCTCTGTTCTCCACTTGCACTATAAAAAGTGGTTTTGAAGCTCAGCTCAGATTTTAGTGGCTTAATGTGGACATGGTTCAAACTTTCACTTTTCGGACACGTTGCCATGATGTGTCTGTCGTCATTACTTTTAACATGTTTGCATCTTTTCCTTGTATCTGGCACAAATCCCAAGCAGATCCCAAAAGCCGTGAGGTCGTCCTCAACGCCTGCAAGGCAGTCGGCTCCATCAGCAACACATCTTTTGACATTCGCTTCAACCCCGACATCTTCTCTCCAGGTAAGCACAACAAGGATGATTAATTAATCATATGTGGACGATGAAAAAGCTTGATAGTAGCTTTATGGCGTATGAACAATGAAGGCTATACGCATGAAAAATGAAATGTTTCACTGATATTGATGAGCTATGTAGCCATAAAAAGGAGGCCATCAAGAATCAAATGTAATCTTTTTCATCAACAGGTTGAGAAATAGATGCCGATTTTATGGCAGCGTTAGAACATGTCAAACATTTTGCAAAAATTCAAAAATTGTTTCAGGACCAACCGGTCAGACAGAAAAAAATTAAATCAGGTGACTAGAGAGCTGCAAAGATTAATTGATTAATTGTTTATTAAATTAATCACCGGGTATTTTGTTAATCGATTAATCTTTTTCAGGATTTTTTTAAAAATTAAGTTACATTATTTTGTTCCAGCTTCTTAAAATGTGAATATTTTCTGGTTTCTTTACTTCTCTATGACAATAAACTGAATATCTTTGAGTTGTGGACAAAACTAAGCATTTGAGGATGTCATCTTAGGCTTTAGGAAACACTGATGAACATTTTTCACCATTTTCTGACATTTTATAGACAAAACAACTAATGATTAACCTACAAAATAATCGACACATTACTTGATAGTGAAGACAAGCGTAAGTTGCAGCCCTAAATAATAATGACCAATGTAAGGTGACAAAACAAGAAATGTAAATGCCGACAGAAGCTGTCCTATATACAGTATACAATGTCTGTAATACATTATAAATTGATTTGTATAACCGTAGAAAATAGTGAAACAATTTTAGTTGGAGAGCAGCCAATATAACTGTGGTATTTCATCCATTTTACACCCTGAACTGTTTTTGTCTTGTATTTGTCAGCATCTAATCTCTTTCATGCTTCAGGTAGTTTTTAGCACATTTGGCTTCAGTTATGTTTGAAGTGAGGAGAGAGAGTGACGTGAATATGTGCGCATGTGTTGTTGAACCAGGAGTACGTTTCCCAGACGACAGCGCAGACGATGTCCAGAAGCAGAAGCAGCTTCTCAAAGATGCTGCTGCCTTCCTGGTGTCCTGTCAGATCCCGTCACTGGTCAGTAACAAGGGGTTGAGTTTGATGGTTGTGTATTGAACTGCAACGATTTATTGATCAGTAATCAACCATTAAATGACTCCCCAACTATTTTCATAATTGATTAGTCAGTTTGACTTATTTATTTATTTATTTATTTATTTTTTAAGAAAAAAAAAAGTCAAATTTTCTGGTTTCGTTACCCTAAATGAGAGAAATCTGAATGTCTTTGAGTTGTGGACAAAACAAGACATTTGAGGACATCATGTTGGATTTTGATTTACATTTTTCTAGGCCTAGTTGACTTGACAGATCTGTAAGACTTAGTTTCTCCACAAAGAATCACACAAAAGCATCACTTTAAATCTTTTTGTTTGTTAGAAATAAAGTAATTTAACATGAAAAAAGCATAAAAAAGACAGTCGACAAAAGAAATCTTAGTCGACTAAGACTAAAACAACCGATTAGTCGACTAATTGGCTAAGAGGAGGCAGCCCTACATTCTTCACCATTTTTTGACCATTTATAGACCAAACAGCAAATTGATTAACTGAGAAAATAATCAACAAATTAATTGATAATGAAAATAATCGTTACTGCCCTATATGTGATTCCTGACCAGGTTAAAGACTGTTTGGACCACAGCGCTCTGCCCATGGATGGAGCCACACTGACCGAGGCCTTGCGGCAGAGAGGCATCAATGTTCGTTATCTCGGCACCGTTCTGGAGTTTGTGGACAAGACGCCGGCCAAAGCCCAGTTGGAGCACTTCTATGTGAGTCTAAACCATAGACTGATGATAAAAATAGATGGACGACATGTCTCCACTTCCTCCCACTGTGCAAAAATGAAGCCAAAATATCCTGAATAGTTACCATCTTGAGATTTTGATGTTATTTGGAGCCAGAGTCTGAGCAGTGGTGATCAGGGGGCTGGAGCCACGGTATCAAGGTCCAATTAACTAGTTCAAAACAAACTTATCAGAAAAACGAACACTTGAACAAACATCAGCGTGATAAGAACTTGCTAGCTAACATGGAGGATGCAGGCTTTATGACCTATACTGCAGCCAGCCACCAGGGATGATCCAGATGTTTGGCTTCACTTCTGGAGTGCTGTCATGTCATCCATCTTTCTATACGGTCTTTGATATGAACCCCTGAATCCAACCACCACTTTTCGTTCTTGTGTTTTATCATTCTAACATTTCCCTTTTTCCATACATTAGAGAATAGGAATCAGTGAGCTCATCACCAGATGTGCAAAACACATCTTCAAGACATACCTCCAGGTTGGTATCATCTGACATACGTTATCCAGCCTCTTTAAAACACTACATTTATTTTGATAGAACATATTTTCCTCATCATGTAGGGTGTGGAGTTGTCTGCCCTCTCTGCCGCTGTAAGCCATTTCCTAAACTGCTTCCTGAGCTCCTTCGCCGACGCGGTCGCCCACCTGCCTCCTGACGAGCTGGTGTCTCGCCGCAAAAGCCGCAAGCGTCGCAACAGGGTCCCCGGCGGCGGTGACAACACGGCGTGGGCCAGCCTGACACCCAGTGAGCTGTGGAAGAACATTGCCTCTGAGGCCAAGAGCTACTATCACTTCACCATACAGTGGTGAGGGTCCCACCTGCTGATGTGAAAACAGATGTTAAAGCTCTCTTTTTTATATCAAGCAATTCTATTTTCTGTGTTTATCGATGATATATTAAATGTTTTCTTGCACAGTGAAAGTGTGGACCAGGTGGTGGAGAAATACGGCCTCCAGAAAACCAGTTTGCTTAGAGAGATTTCAGTCAAAACTGGCATCCAGGTAACATTCATTCAGTCTGTAGCTACTCCTGATGGCATGACTTCGCATAAATGGCCTTTATGAAATTTCTTCTTCTTTTCATTTTCCTTCCAGATTCTGATAAAGGAGTATAACTTCGACAGCCGCCACAAGCCTGCCTTCACAGAGGAGGACATACTGAATATTTTCCCTGTTGTGAAGCACGTGAACCCCAAAGCCTCAGACGCCTTCCACTTCTTCCAGAGTGGACAGGCCAAAGTGCAGCAAGGTAAAACATGTTCATGTCAAAAGATTGAATCTTACATAGAAATCGTAATTTTCTTTGTATTTTTGACTAAATGTATCTCACTACTTTTTCTTTCCACTTCCAGGTTTTCTGAAGGAGGGCTGCGAGCTGATCAACGAGGCTCTGAACCTCTTCAACAATGTGTACGGAGCAATGCATGTAGAGATCTGTGCCTGCCTGCGCCTGCTGGCACGCCTTAATTACATCATGGGAGACCACCCTGAGGTAGGCAGGAACGTGGTCGCAACTCTTATTTTGTGTGTCCTGTTGATTTTATGTACCGAAATGACATCTGTGTATTCACCCACAGGCTCTCAGCAACCAGCAGAAGGCTGTTCTGATGAGTGAAAGAGTCCTCGGCATCGAGCACCCCAACACAATTCAAGAATATGTAAGTTATCGCACCAGATGTGGGAGGTATTTAGTTCAAATTAAAAATTATTAATATCCCTCTAATCCACTGATTCCCAGCCTGGGGGTCATTACCCCACTACGGGCCGCCAAAGCTTCACAGGGTTCACAATGCCTTCTTGATTTTATGGGGTGTAAAATAACTTAAAAAATAATAATAAATACACACACACACACACACACACACACACACACACACACACACACAGTATATACTGTATATATAGAGTTGGCCTTTCTCTCAGCATGTCATTAATTTCTGTGAAGAAATTTTGGATTAGTTAAGATATAAACAGGATGAGGACACAGGGACCCTTCCCTCTCTGCTCAACAGCCTCGTTCTGCATTAGAAAAAATATGTAGTTGAAACAACCAAAGAGCTAACAGAACAATGGTCAAGCGTCGGGGAGAAGAAAACACTGAATTTGTCAGAAAAGAAGCCTATTAAGTATGAAAGATTGTTAAAAAAAAAATAACGATACATATTGCAGAGACCTGTGTTGAATGTCACTTGAAATAACTGAACAGCTCATCTTTTATGCAAAATTCACAGGAAATAATCTGCTCAAACTCCTTGTAGTTATTGCTTTCACTATTTGGGTTAATTGTACAGTTTATCAGTTGTTCTGTACTGTTATTATTATGCATTGACTATAATATGAAATATCCATAAAATATATCCCTTGGTCAGGGGTCGTCAGTTAACTCAATGATAGAAAAAGGGTCCCTTAAAGAAAAAAGTTGGGAACCACTGCTCTAACCTATACGTTTGTTTCCTGTTTGTTCCCAGATGCACTTGGCTCTCTACTGCTTTGCCAATGGCCAGCTGTCGACCGCCCTGAAGCTGCTTTATCGCGCCCGTTACCTCATGTTGTTGGTTACCGGCGAGGACCACCCAGAGATGGCACTACTAGACGTGAGTGCAGACCTCACTTGAGATTTATATAAACTGCTTCTATTGTAAAGCATCAATACTTATTAAGTTTTTGGTGAAATCCTAAAACAAGAAAAAGACAGAATTAACGCTTATAATGATCCTTGTCCTTGGCTCTCCTTCCATAGAGTAACATTGGGCTGGTGCTGCACGGAGTGATGGAGTATGATTTATCGCTGAGATTCCTGGAGAACGCCTTGACTATTAACACAAAGTACCATGGACCCCGGTCCCTCAAAGTGGCCCTCAGGTGGGGAGAGATTCACTGTCCATATGCATATGTTATAGTTATAATACTGACTGACATGTGGAGTAACCTCATGTGAGCCTTGTTATTTATTTTTTGTTTTTTCAGTCATCATTTGGTGGCGCGGGTTTACGAGAGCAAGGCTGAGTTCCGCTCTGCGCTGCAGCATGAGAAGGAGGGTTACACCATCTACAAAAACCAGGTGAGCCCTGCACGATTCGACACTTATGGGAACTGACGCAAGTTTCTTTGTCAGCTGTGATGAAGTGATGTGTTAAATATTTTTTTTTTTCCTCTTAGATGGGCGAGGCACATGAGAAGACCAAGGAGAGCTCTGAGTATCTGAAGTATCTCACCCAACAGGCCGTCGCGCTGCAGAGAACCATGAATGAGATCTATAAGAACGGCTCCAACGCCAGCATCATGCCCCTCAAGGTGACTGCTCTGATTCACAACGCCTTTTTGTGCTTCTATCTGTTTCATTGCCGCCATTTAGCAGTGATTCAATTCTTATTTCTTCCTCTTTTCCAGTTCACTGCTCCCAGCATGGCCAGCGTCCTGGAACAGCTCAACATTATCAATGGAATCATCTTTATACCGCTCAGGTACATAATACCTTTTGAGATTTTTATATTATTCTGGAGCTTCACAATGGTATTCCTTAACTAAACATTCAAATTTTAGTCAAAGTATTTATATTTTAGTGTCAAAATGCTGTTTTCCCAAGCCCTTCTAAAAGCTTTGTCCCACGTAATCTGACAGGTTTCTGCATGATGACACTGCTATGTGTGTACAGTATGTGCATCCTTATAGTGACTTTATTAATGTCACATACAGTAACTTCAGTGGCGATCAGCATGCTCTCGGTTTGGAGAGGCAGACAGGAGAACCAGAACGGAAGCTAAGCAACGTACTGCTGTGTGGACGCCCCCCTCCGTTCAGCTTACGCCAACATCAATGTGTATTTCTGTTTGTTTGAAATCAGCTGTACATAGTAGAGCATCGTAAAACATTCAAACTGGACCGAAACAAAATAAAACTCACCTAAACCATCATTGTTACTTTTTACAACAGTCGCCAAGTGTGCTTTGGTCGAACTCAACTCTAATTTCACGGAGAAATGTGACGACTCTACAGTTGTCTCCCCCCACCGCTGTCTCTGTCTCTGTTTGCAGAAGGAAGGAGGCTGGGTCACATGTCATCGACACGTCATCAGTTACACTGCACGTGTTATACCCAACGGTCTTAATGTTATGGCTGATCAGAATCCTTTAAAAAAAAAAAAATTCCTGAATCCAAATCTTGATCCGGATCGCCACAAAAATGTAATGGATTGTTCATTGTGCCACACCCCTACAACAAATTTCATTCAAATCCATTGCGAACTTTTACAGTCCTGCTGACTGACAGACACACAAACACTGCTGAAAACATAACCTCTTTCCGAGACCCTTGGCCCTCGGAGTTAAAAATCCAAACCCTTTCAGTTATTTCCAAACTTAGCATGGCTAACTTTGACTCAGCTAGTGCTAGCATTTACATTATTCATAACCTTATTGATTAGCTTCAAATTAGCTTACTCCTAAGCACGTGATCGCTTTTTGCTGTGGATGGGTGTCCTTTTAATATTTTCTTGAGACACAACAGAAGCTATCCCTATAAATGGCTTTACAGAAGAGCTTAGCCCATGATGATGATTTTGAACTAGACTGTTGGTTTTAGTGCATTTTAATAAATTTCAGACATGAGTGACAACATTTCTGAGTGAGGAGAAATATAAAAGACCAATATTTTAAGTGATCAAGCTGTACCAGAAATTTCCCCTACAGGAAAGTATTGATTTATTTTTTGTTTGTTTTTTTTGGTATTGCCTTTCAGCCAAAAGGATCTGGAGAACCTGAAGGCAGAGGTTCAGAGACGGCAGCAGCTGCAGGAGCTGGGAAAGAGCGAGGAGCCCGCTGAGGACAGGCCGCTGGAGCTAGAGGACAAAATCCCCATTGATTAATGTCTAAAAGCCTTCAACATCAGCTACTTTCTACTATGGGGGGCAAGGAGAGGCCGTGACGCAACAGCCATGTCACTGAGCCTGTGGAACCCGAGAACCGAGCGGTCTAAATCAGCATTGAAATAAACAGGGAGGGATGGGTCAGGGCGATCCAGAGAACAAACTGTATGAACTGTAGGACAAAAGGAATACAGAACGGAGATTTCCTACCAGGTAGGAAGGGAGGGAGGATAAAGTACAACCGTAGTACCAATGTAAACGTGCAATCTGAATAATCCCCGGCCCAAGAACCTGGTGATGTGACATCACTCAAGGGGCTTAGAAATATGAAAGAGCGGTTGCTGCAGCCGGGGGAGGGAGACCAAGGATGACCATGACATTGTATACCAGAGCCTTATCCACTGTATCATATCCCCCCCAATAATGCTTCTTCTTAGCTCAAACTTCCCACAGCACTGTTAGTCCAGGACCATAGTTTGCTCCGCCATTCCCTAAAGAGCCTCGAAGACACCTGGTCATGTAGCCACCCCTCCAACGGTGCTCTAAATGATAAAGCACCCACCCTGTCCACGAACTCAGGGGTACTTTCTTTCTACTGTGCACTTACACCAGAATACAGTCGCTAAATTTGAGATATTTCAAGCAGGGCTTCAGAATGTAAAGTCCTTTGTTTGTGGCTTCTTTGAGCCACTTTGCAGCAGTCGCCCATCACTCTTTCACGTCCCAGATGGTTAATTAATCTGTTCTATCATTTGTACTTGCGACATCCCAGGTGGGTGCCTGCTGTGGTTCCTGTTTCTCCAAGCAAAACAATACAGTGACACATTTAGTGAGCTTTCAACCAGTTTGATTTAATTTGCTGGATTTTTTTTTTTTTTTTCGTAAATAAAATGCATTTTTGTAAAAGTGCACAGGAGAATTGTGAAGGTATTTTAGACCTGTTGATCATCAGTTAATTTAAGCCATGTCTGTTTTATAGAAAATGTATAGAAGTGGATAAAAGATGTATAAATCTATCAGATTTAGACAGGTACTTGATTGATGTTTATGGCAGATTTGAAACGTCCACCTTGGAGCAGTAAATTTATCTATCTATATACTAGCTGTGTTCAATCTTCTATTTTTACACATTGAACGAATATGTGCATGTATGTTTGTATGTGTGACAGTGTGTGTCTTTGTGTAGTCTGACAGAAAATCTATCGGCCAGCACTGTCGCTGCTTTTTGCTGCTGCCTAGTTTGAATAGAGGCTAAACGAACATTGGTTTTCCAAATGTTTTATTTTTCTATGCATAGTAAACCTGTTGGACGGCTGACGCCTCTTTTCCTAAAGCATTCATGGCCACCAGTGTTGTAAACCTGTTTTATGGTATGAATTGGTACTGAACTGAACCTCTTCTCATCGCTGGACAGGTGTACAGCATTGGCAGTAGTGACTGATTTATTGTTGCTGGGTGTTTTTGTTTGTTTTTTTTTTCCATTATTGGGTCATCTTTTCATAATGTAACTGAGATGCCAGCCAAGAGTGTCTGTTCATTGAGCAGTATTTAGTGCACTTTCCCGGGCTGTTTTGGATGTGTGACGTGTGTCCACGGCACAACCAAAAGTGGGCGAAAGAAGGGCTGCTTCAATGTGATGTACAAAAAAAAAAAAAAAAAAGACTGATGAGGTTTGTTTGCGCTTGTATACATGCAATGTATCCCTCCCATGGCAATTTGTTACCTAATTGTTGCCGTGTCTAAATGTATGTGATTAAAGCAATAGAGAGATGGTGCTGGAACTGATTGGAAAATGCTGTTTTTACTTGGTGCAAGAGGGACTACGTACTGTGGGGCTGAATCACCTGAAAATAATGGAGCCATATAAAAGCAAAACAAACTGACAGACTGGGTGAATCTGTTATTACAGTGATTTTCCTGATTGTGCTCCTAAAACATGATGTCAGTAGCCCAGCGTGGTGTGTATTGTGCCTATTGTTTATGCTTCTGAATGGGAACCAGGGTGATGAAAGGTAATAACAATTTATGAGGGTAAAATAAGCCTCCTGATTTTGTTTTCTGGGTTTCTTGTATATTTTTTTTTAGTTTATTTACTGACTTTTTTTCCCTCAGCTCCATCAGTCTTGCTCAACAGTAATGCTCAACAGTGTCCACAAGGTGGCACACTAACACTAGTCTCATTGTGAAGGACGTGCATTGACCTGGATGACAGGAGATGATGCAGTGCAGGTGCACATGGATACACACATTAAAATTAAGGACTTTTTTTGCATTTATTCCCAGGATATTAGTCCCAAAATTACAAACCACGACCTGTTGAACATGTTCTGGACCTGTTGAAATCCCAACAGCAGGAAGACTACTGTTTGGGTATTTTAATAGTTTATGATATAGACTGTCATATAGACTCATTGATAATGAACAAACTATTTGTCTGTTTAGCTGGAGGCCCTAATCTCACTTCACTTGAGTCCAGTATAACATTTGTTTTGAATAGTTTATCTTTTAAAATGTTTGAGATGTTATTTCACGGTATTAGACGTTAGCATCAGAAGTGGGGAAAAAAACAGACGTATGATGTAATAATACAAATCTAAGTGTATTCTTTAAAACATAACTTGCATATATTGGAATACCATTTGCAGTTATTTTGCAATCTGAATGTCTGAAATAAAAAAAGAAGTGTGGAATATGCACATTAACCGATGAATACAGACAATAAATGTTCCTTTAATTTTCAGGTATTGATCCTGAGTAAAATAACCATAAAGGTCTGTGTGTGTGGGGTGAAAAAGAATCTATGTACCCCGAAATATTATGCACTTTGCTGCCCAATGTTGCATTTATTGTCTGGAAATGATTGTGTTTTCTCAGCTGATGAAATTTTATTCTTTACAAAGGCTTCATTGGCCTAAGTGTTTGACTCCGCTTCCCCTGATGATGTGTGGTATTTGTGTGTTGTGTCTTTATAAAATAACAATCCAATTATATTTTGGTTTGAGTATGCTTTTATATTAAAATGAATAAAATCAAACTAGTTTAAGTTTTGTTTGGGGTTTTGATAAAATATGCAACAAACTTATAAAAGTCAAGTCAACCAGTGGTGGAACAAGTACTGAGATCTTACTTAAGTAAAAATAGTACTGCCACTCTGTTGAAGTAGAAGAACAAACGTATAGGCAGCAAAATTTACTTTAAGCATTACAAGTAAAAGTGGGCAACTCACGAGGTAGCTGAATGGGTCAGTGATTTATATTTTTACTATATTATTACTGATGCAGTACCGTATAATAAACATTTAATTGTTTTTTGCTGGCTGAGACAGAGGTATTTTAGCTGCTACCTATTCTAAAGTTTAATATATAATATTTTATAGGCCAATTGCATGTTTTATATTTAAATTATTAAATTACAAAGTGGCTATGAATGTCAGATAGACAGTGGACAGTGGAGTAAAAAGTACAATATTTACTATAGTTAGTATAAAGTACCATAAAATACAAGTACCTCAAAAGTAAAGTACTACTAAATATTCCTAATTACTTTCATCACTGCAAACTGCATTGAATATAGTATAAATTTTCTGTGTAAAACCCAAACCTCTTTTCTTTTTGCATATACAAAGTTTGATTAAATAATGACAAGTCTCTTTATCATACAATGTTTAAATTAAAGTAGTTGTATTTATGGTAGGGCTGTCAGAGTTAATGTGTGAATGCAAAATTGTTTTAACCACTAATTTCTTTAACGTATTAACACAATTGATTTTTTTGGAGGTTGTAGCGAGCTCAGTTTTAAGGCTACAGTGAAGATACTGAGATATGAAACTAGCAAACCTAAGGGACCCATCAGTACCAACCATGTTATAATAACTTGTCGGGAAGGAGGTTAAATAACGCTCCAAATCTGCTACTTTTGGCGAGGAAAACTGTCATGGTTATTTTCAAAGGGATCCCTTAACCTCTGACCTCAAGATGTGTGATCAGAGGTCTTTTTTATAATCTCAAGCACATTTGGACAAGTCATTGTCAAGTCAGCACACTGACACATTGACAGCTGTTGTTGCTTGTTGGGCCTCAGTTTGCCATGTTATAATTATGTTATGATTTACCTAAGAGGTTTTCTGGACAATATTTGTAATTGTTTTGTGTTGTTAATTCATTTCCAATAATAAACATATACATATATGTGAATAAAGCAGCATACTTGCCCACTCCCAAGTTGCTTAAGAGTATTAAATACTTGACAAATCTAACCTTTAAGGTGCATTTTGAACAGATAAATGTGATTAATTTGAGAGTAATTGTGATTAATCATTGACAATCCTGTGATAAAATATTGCAATCGGCTGACAGCCCTAATTTAGAGTAATTTCTGCATGTGCAGATACTGAGAAGTTAATGCAGCAAAGAGTTAAAAGTAAAAAAAAAAAAAAAAAAAAAAAAAAAAAAAAAAAAACGGGATTTTTTTTTCCCCTGCTATCAAGGGCGTGCTCGCTCCCGTCAGACCGTGAACGCGACCTTCGTGCGCGCTCCCGGCTGAAGGCGAATGCAGCAGCCTACGAAAAAACAAGCAAGCAGCGCCGGAGAGACAAGACGGGCACAGTTTACCTCCACACCACAAGATCATATTTTGGAGCGGAAATTTCACGCCCTGTCGGGTCGTGTTACCGTTAACGACGGCTGAGGATATTCACGTGCAGAAACAATAGGGTGAGTTCAAATAGTTTTGAATTATGAAGCCGGCCGGGCTCGAAGGAATCTGGCGTTAGGTGGGGAAAATGACGATGTGGCTGTAATTTTTGCACCTCCTTTTTATGTCTCAAAATGGCGGATAGGCCGCTTGGACGGGAGCAGCAGGTACCTTGTCAGCGGAGTTTATCCTTGTGTCCAAACCAACAATCTCATTATAAATCAAGTCGACCATCGTTATCTACCGTATCAGTTAAATGTAGCTTTTTGAGCTTGAATGCATATTATGAACCCGTGGCGTTAGCTTTTGTTGCTTGAACGTAGGAGTTAACTTTCTGACTGCATCGTCGGGAAGCTAACTTAGCTTAACTTTAGCTAACATTAGCTGACAATAACCGGGCATAGATAACGTTAAGCTACCGGCTGGCACAGTCGTCGTGTGGACCAAAGTCGTAAGCGACCACGGTTAGGAAGACATGTCAGGTAAGGTGGCAGGACCATCGTAAATTACAGCTGCATTTGGCGTCCATCCAAAGTTAGTAATAATCAGTAATTAGCATAGGTTGAAGCAGCGTTAATGCAGCTTGTTAGAAACATCGACAACAAGATCCACTGTAGGTCACACGACGTTACCGCTGGCTTCTCATGTTAGCTCTGTTACTGTTGGCTTGTTTCACGTTTTAATGCTATCAGGGTGTAGATATTTTGTTGTAAATCGCTGCAGCTTCACAGCACTGCTATATCCTGTGTTAGCATTTGGAGAGGGCGTGAAATCGTTATAAAAGAACAGTAGTTTTTGACATGACACAGCTGAGTATATTCCCTCTGCTGTTTGTTTGTTGCTGTCATACCGGTGGATGCTCGCCGATGGCTGCTGCCCTGCTCAGCTATCATCTCTGCTGCTCGGTTTGCTTCATGCGGTTTGCTGGCACAGTGTTAGAAAATCAGGGTGGAGCACATCGCGGGCGATTAGTTTGTATGTGTTGCGTCTACCCAGCACTCAAGTGTCTGCACTGTTTTCCATTTGCACGTTTTCTCTCTCATTGTGTGGCTCTTTGGCTGAGGGCTTACACTGGCATGAATACAAATCATCGCTGTGGTGGATCACACGGTTGTACACGGGAGTCCCACCAGCGAAATTTCGGGCAGCCTTGTAGTGATATCGGATATAAAGCACTGATTATTGCAAGGATCCTTGGCTGGTGTATTTTTCACAGCCACGCCTGTAAGGTCTGCCCTGCAGCTGATCAACTGGAATTATGGAATTATTTTTTTTAAAGCATTAAAAATAAACGTTGACTGTGTGCTCTCCTTTAAGGTATTTGTGTTGCTTGAACTGACTTAAATGCAACCATCTTCAAGAGGAATGTGATCCATTTCTCAGCTTGTAGTCATTTTGACAGCTATAATCTTTACAGCTGTTGGGTCTTTTGTGAATCTAACAGTACTATGCTAACATCAAACACAACTATCCCTTAAATAAATAAGCTATTATAGTGGTTATACTGGAGCAGCACTGATGAAGGCTTTATTCTTCAATCATTGATGAGGAATATCTTGCCACCTGTTGAGTCAAATGGAGTGACTCTTGGGTTTCATCTCAGTTCATGGTAATTTTCTCTGTTGTTTCAATGTTGGTTTATGTCTTAATCAACCTAATAAGCTTATATTTATCAATCCATTCTCTGTAAACGCTTATCCTATTCAGGGTCGCAGGGAGGCTGTAGCCGATCCCTGCTGACATTGGGCGAAAGTGGGGTACACCATGGACAGGTTGTCAGACTATCACAGGCTGACATATCGAGAAAGATAACAATTCATACTCACATTCACGCCTGCAGTCAATTCAGAGTCAGCAATTAACCTGCATGTCTTTGGACTGTGGGAGGAAATTGCGCGAGGAAGTTGGAGAACCCGGAGAAAACTCACGCTAACACAAGAACATCAACTCCACACTGAATGGCTGGACAAAAAAACAACTTGGGTTTGAACCTGCAACTCTCTTGCTGTGAGGTGGAAGGGCTAACTACTGCACCACTCTGTCACCCATACGCCTATATTTAGCCCTGATATATTATTTAATTAGACACTACTACATTAGTCTGACATTACTGACAGACTAATCTAAGATGAGATAAGATATTCCTATATTAGTCCCACAGTGGGGAAATTTGTGGTCTGCATTTACATCTACATTTATGATTTGTTCTTCAGACACATTGCTTTTGTTGTCATGCAATTTGAGTATATAATGTATTTAAGTTTCTCAATATTTCACATGTCAAAAAAGCCAGATATGCAGACTAACCATGATGTTGAAATGGCTCAAAGTTCAAACTACAGTGCACAGTTCTCGAAACAGACAAACTGTGTATTGTGAGACCAATTTTCTATGTTTGACTGCACAGAAAAATGAGCTAATACAAGAACAGCAGCTCTCTTTCTTTTTAATAAACGGACATGCTTCATTTCTTTTACAGATTAGTTGAAAGCGGTCTTATTTAGTCCCGAGTGTTACCAAAAGTTGATTTGAATAAGTGCATTCCGGTGCCCAGTTTCTATTCAGTGGTGACAGAAATGGAAACACAGCAACACCAATTGTACTAGCTTCGGCCATTGCAAGAGCTGCTTTGCTGGCACTTGTTGCAAGTTCAACCGGCGAGTAAAGGAAAGATTATGTAGGGTGTTCGTTGTTCTCTAATGTTGTTGTTGATAGTCTAGTTAAAGTAAAGAAAAGGAAAGGAGCCTGACAGGAGCAGGATGTAGAGTTTTGCCGAGGGGCCCTCCTCTTTATTTTATGTCAACAGACAATTATGAGTATGGGCGGCTGTTTATCGTTGTGATTGTGGCAGGCTGAAGGGCAGATAGACACCCGCATGACTCTCCTTCCCTGAGCTGACAGTAGCACAGAGGGTGACCTTCCAGCTAGCGAGCTGACTGGTCATTACCTACCCGCTGCCAGCAGCAAGTGCCTGTCAACCTACAAGTGATTGTGAAGAAACGTCTTACAAAATTGGCAGGAAACTAACACTGTCAACGAGCTCTAGAGGGTGTTGAATATAAGTAGCCTGGAGAATTAAAAGGTTTGATTTGAACATGCTTCATACTTGCCAGTTTGGCAACACTAACCGACAGACTCAGCATACACCTTCAGTCTAAATATAGAGCTATAATAATTTAAAGTTGTAACGTGTTGGCGTGAAGTGAGTTCTCTGGAGAGATAGATCAACCTTTGCTTTGCTGCCAAGTGGAGATTTACTTGCACTGTACAATTAACTCAAACATGTATGAATGAAGAAGGGTAGCTAGTATTTACTTTGTGTTCCCACCCTGTGTATGCAGGTTTGCTTGGACATGTGATTGATTTGTTGTCCGTGTGAGCTTCCTGTCTGCTCAGTCTCTTGTCCTTCTGTGTGGATGTGAGTTCTGATCCACTAACATAGCCTCTTGCATCAGATAACATAACTGATAGGACAATGGCAGGGTAATGTGATTGGCAAGATGCACTTGTCAGTTTGACAGAGGTGACTACTTTTTCCATCTGGTGACTATAGTGTTTTAAAATGTGTGGCGGGACAGACAATTCATACAACTGCTGTTGTGTTGTGTTAATAGACCCTCCTTTTATGAGCCACCGAAGGGAGCTGTCACTCTGTAATTTAATAAGGTTAGCTGATTGTTACCAACCCACATAACTGACGCAGGCACCTTGCGGGTCGTAACGGCTGCAGATTGAAAGCTAAGCCAGATGTTCACTCAGTTAGTGATAAAGCTCTTTGGGTGATATCTGTCTGAGTGCTTTTACCAAGAACAACCATTCACAGAAAGCGGAGATGATTTACACAATATTCAGCTGTTCAGTCCCGTTGGTTAGAGAGTTAAGAATCTGGACGATCAGTGATGAACAGGCCTCTGCACACAGGCTCAGGTCAGAGTAGCATCACATTACCTAGGCCTACTTTATTACTTTGAATAATAAATTATCCATGTTTATCCAGCTGATGCAGCACAGTGATGCACTGTAGACATGTAAATTACTGTGTGTTGTGTAGCTGCACCTGATGGGGACGTCCTACCACAAAATTATCTTCATCAAAATTTGAATGTTGCTGTTGCCAGTGCTGAAACTAAAGTTGAGTTAAGCTTGTTGTCTTTGAATTTCCAAACAAATAGCCATCTCAGAAAAAAAGTACAATAAATTAACTTCACTCTCAGGCTGCAACTAATAATTGTTTTTTTTGTGAATTAATCTGTTGACTATTTTCTCAATTAATTGATTAGTTGTTTGGTCTATAAAATGTCAGAAAATTATGAAAAATGGCAATCAGTGTTTCCCAAAGCCCAAGATGATGTCCTCAAATGTCTTGATTTGTCCACAACTCAAAAACATTTAGTTTACTGTCACAGAGGAGTAAAAAAAAAAAAACAAAGAATCAGAGAAGTTAGACTTTTTTTTCACCCTTAAAAATTACTCAAACCAAATTGATTATCAAAATAGTTGGTGATTAATTTAGTAGATGAAAACTAATCGATTGATCATTACAGCTCTACTTCGCTCATCTCCTTGTATCTACTTAAATAGTTAAATGTGTCAGCTGGTAGATCACATGAGGGCTTTGTTTTCGGTTAACAAGTTTATAAAATGCCAGCGTCAGCCTAATATCAAAGAAAGTGAAAACAGCATTGCTGTTTAAGGCTGTAGATTTACAGTAGATATTTGACTCTGACTAAATGTTGAGTTTAAGTAGTTGCTGCTAAAAACAGGGTTTGACAGTAGTGGTTGTCAGGATGTGGCACAGTTCAGGGGACAGCAAAACGTACACTCCAGTCTCTTCAGCTGTATGTGAGAGGGTATTCAGCTGTCTTAGCAGAATCAGACAAATTAGAGGTCATCTCTAAAAGTAGTGATCGACAAGCTGATGTTGGGCCAATACAGTGCTGCACGCTGGCATATTTTTGTAGGCCAAACAGGAAGTTCAAACCTCCTTGTTCCCGCAAGAAAAAGCCAATGGGATTTTTCCATTTGGTTTTAGATTATTGCAGAAAGTAAGCCCTGTGGCAGACATACAGTTATGATACTTACACATTTAGTTCAGCGAGATAATCTCTACAAATCATCTCCTTTATGATTTTTGAAGCATGTATGCCAATGCCAAAAGTAATGGGTAATGGCTGCTGTAATGGGTAAATTTCCCCACTGTGGGACTAATAAAGGAATATCTTATCTTATCTTATCTTATCTTATCTTAAAAAGCTTACGTTAGGCTATAAAGGAACCACACTACAGTTGCTTGAGTGTGAATATACACAACGAGACTGAAAAGGTGGATGAGTTGGTGTGATGACGTTTTGTAGTCTCATTTAGCCACTAGTTAGTTTAGTTTAGCAGGTTGTCTGCTGTGTGTCTGCCCAGATTAACAATAGCGATTGTCTGACACTGTGTGTCTTTGTGCTATGTTAGCAGCTGCTAGCGTTGCTGGTGGCTTTGTGCCTGCGAGTTTCCAACAGATTGTGTGTGTGTGTGGTGGCGGCGAGTGTGGGTTTGTTGGTGGTGTTGTAGCTGTGAACGTAGCTGTAGCAGACAGTGTGTGTGCAGTTTATTTGTCGGTGAATAAATGCTACAAGGCTACAAGCTACAACTCCTCCGCTGAGCTGATGTCCCGAGCCGAGTATCTGTGCCGGCTCTCTCTTAAGGTGGACCAACTTTCTCTGAAGGTCAATTTTTTTTCCTGCATTTTTCTCAACTTCTTAATTAATTATAAATATTTCTTTTAAACTTTTTTAACCGATAGCGTTAATCGACTTAAAATGCTTAATGTCAGTTATCGGTTAAAAAGCGAATTATTAACATCTCTAATGCAGTCTCATATTTTAAAAACCTATATCACAAATCTTTACAGAAAAATATGAATCACTAAAGAATTAATCTGAAACAGCCACGACTGCACAACAATAGTAATTTCCTTGCTCTAAATTAAAATGATGTCAGTGACTGTACAGAGGACTTGTGTCTCCCAGTTGTATTGAGTAAGTGTTATTTGTGCTCAACTGGAGCTGTGTCAACAGGCAGGGAACATAAACAGTGTTATGAAATCTCCCTTAGCTATTATTATATTGCATCTTTTACTACCTCTTTGTATTCCAGATGTTATTTTGCTTGGTCAGTAGTGCTCCATGTTTTTGAAAAAGCAGTGTAGGTTGATTATAACATTCCCATGACATGAGTTATGAAGGTGAAGCCATCAACATAAAATGAAGGCGCTCCAGATTCCAGCTGTTGGAGATGCTTTGCTTTGTGGAGACAAGGATGACTCTGAAGAAGAGGTGACAGTGAGGTGACAACTGTCAGCATTGTCAGCATTGTTGTGGTGGTATGTGATGAGCTGCTGAGAGACACTATAAGTTAGACTTCACCTTAGACTCTGACTGATGTTTTTATTTTCCTCTTGCACGCCATTCCTCCTTGGGTGTTTCTTTGTTCAGACAGTGTTAATTATCAAAAATGTTGTGCGTATACCTCGTCTGTCATACTTGGCAGGTGAGAAGATGTAATATTGCACTGCTGTCTGATATGATTGTAAGTTTGATAGATTCAGTGTTGTCACATGTACATTGTACAAATCAAGTTGTTTTTTTTTTTAAAGGTAACATTGTTATTGAAAGGTTTGCTGACACATTACTCTGATGTTTTCCAACATGGGTTTCCTGTGTTTTGTCTGAAATCTTGGTTTGGCTTGGTTTGGTGGCCCACATTTTAAAATATGTAGGTCCAATTCATTGGTGTGTGCACAGTGACACAGAGGGTGTGGTCCATTACAATTTTGACTTGGTGCTTGCTTGTTGCATTCTTGAACTGACAGGATGTTTTCCATTATTCATTAAAAATGGCATTTTAACAACAGATAAGCTGTTAAGACTCATCAGGAAATTAAACAGCATCTCTCAAAAGCACTTGGCGCCATTACTGTAAGGGGCCCTTTATTGCACAGTTCCTGCTGCTACACAAAGACCAGAGAATCAATGGGAGGAAGACACATAACCATTATTAACTGTCAGGGGGCAGATTTATAGATGCACCGTAGCTGTAGCCCACTCCAGCAACACACAACCACATTTTGTTCAGAGCCAATTAGCCTGATTATGTGATTGTGCAAACATTTTGCTCAATACTGAAACCACAAATGAGATTTGCAGAGAGGGGAGTCTAACACATTAATGGATACTCACAGCGATGACAGATGCCAGCAGCACAGAGGGAAGTATCAATATATAGCAGATGACCTCATTTCACACACCACAGCAGTTTTACAGGTTGATGTTGAAGGCGCTTGACTTTAATGGATGTTTTGTATGGGGAGTTTTATATTAGAGAAGTGCTGTATAGTGGACATGTAATGTGGTACAGGGGTAACAATATTGAGATTTTTTTTAATTTTATTTTATTTTTACACCATTACAACAATACACCCTTTTAGAATAGGTGCAAGTAACACATTTTGTACTGCATACAAGAAACTATATGGTTTTTGCCTCAAACTGCATGTGATTATCATAAAGTGGGCATGTCTGTAAAGGGGAGACTCGTGAGAAAAATAACTCATTTTCATTCACATGTGTAGAGGTCAACGGTTAAGGGATGGTAATAATTAACCGATAACCAACATTGTGCATTTTAACCGATTAACACCATCGGTTAAACATTTAGAAGAAATATTAATAATAAATGAAAAAGCCGAGAAAAACGCTGAGTAGCGGATCGTTACTTTCAGGAGAAAAGTTGGTCCACCTTAAGAGAGAATCAGCACAGATACAGGAAGTTGGCTCGGGACTTCCTGCTGAGGAGTTGTAGCTTGTAGCCTCGTACCATTTATTCACAGACAAATAAACTGTACACACACTGTCTGCTACAGGTACGTGCATAGCTATAACACCACCAACAAACCCACACTCACCTCCGCCACATGGAGACGGTCTGTAGGAAACTCGCTGAAGTTGCGCTACAACGGGCACGAAACACTGCCAATACTAGCAGCTAGCTGCTAGTGTAGCACAAACACACACACTGTTTGGTGGACAATCGCTATTGTTAATCTGGGCAGACACAGTGGACAACCTGTTAAACTAAACTAAATGTGTGGTGGAGACTTTTCTGTGAAAGTGGCTCCATGTCTGCAACACACAGCGCTGTGGCTGCTAACTCTCCTGACGGTGAACTGTTGACTCGGTTGTCTGTTGTGTTCATACAGTACACTGCAGCTGGTGCACTGCTCCATGGGAGGCACAAATCTTGTTGGTTAACAGTTAATAAACAGTTAATGAGGGTCAGTTATCAGTTGAGAAAATTTTCAAAATTAGCACTCCTATTTAGAGGTCAAGGGACCACTTAGAAAATGGCCATGCCAATTTTTCCTCCCCAAAATGTAGCATAACATTGTAGGATTATTTATTTATTATTGGTTGTACCAATAGATTCCTTAGTTTTTCATATAATGCCAGTATCTTCATTCTACCTTTTAAAAACTGAGCCCACTACAACTGGTGGGCTGTTGAATTTTTAAAGGGTTAATTCAAAATCGCAAAGTATTGAGTGTCGCAAAACATAATATTGCGATACTTGTGTATTGACATTTTCTTACACCCCTAGATTAGAGATGGTAATTTTTAGCTTGTGCTGTTATGACCCTGAAGCACATCAGAGTTTTTGGGCAATAGCCAGAAACTCCCTGCATGCTGTAATCCACACACGGTCAGATATTTGGACTTCTGTCATTAGGCGTGGTGACCTCAGAGTCCAGAGGTTAGCTGTTGGCTACGTTAGGTTGCTTTCTACAATGTCAAAGTGTCAAATAAGCACACAAATAAACAAACACTGCAGTTTTACCTTTATAAATTCAGCAGAATGGACTTAATCATACATAAGCAGCCGTCATGTTTTGAATATACGTAGTAGGTCCCTAGGCTGCTGTGCTCTTTTTCAACAAAAGCAGAAGTGAAAGGAGTTATTTTCCCTTGTGGTAATGTCACTCCTGCACCATCAGCTGAAATGGGTAATGTGTGAATTTTCCTTCATTTTAGCTTTCCCGGTTGTTTCCAGTCCTCATGCTTACTCCAGAGATGCATCAGTTTCCTTTGCTGGTCCTTTGAAACACAACAGAGCTCGTCTCATTGTCTCCTGTACATGTGTCTGGACATCTGTGTATATAGTTTTGTCGGTTTGTTGCAGGTCTCTAGGAGGAGGTAAATTGGCTTTGTTTGTACCTCTTCTTTACTGGCCTGGCAGAGATTTAGTCAGGCTGGTCCCTGTAGACTAAGAGGCTTATTGTAGCTCACAGTTAGTATTCTAGTGGGTACCTGCTTTGGTAGACTGCTGTTCAAGACTACGATGCAGTGTAAAAATAGACATCATCACATTATTGAAATGTGATGATGTGCATTGACAAATATTGTTCCTCACATTAATACTCCACTCCTGACAATAAGTTGATTGTCATATTAACAATAACATATTTTTCATTGAAGGTCATAGTGAATTCACCGTGCCATCAGTCAGGCCAGCCAGGTCTGGAGAGTTATCGTAGCGAGACGATAGGATCGGGGAATTTGACAGGAGCACAGCCGTTACTCGAGCCCGCTCGGCTGTGTCCTGTTTTTCTTTTCTGTTGGCAACCTGGGAGGAGAAGTACGTTGCTCGGAGAATGTGGGTCAGCTCTTGTATGTTCACCGAGAAAGGAATTTGCTGCAAGAGCGGACCAGAGCTCTCAGACCAGACTGGTGACATGACAGACAGATTATGGAGGTAGAAGGGAGTGGAGCTGAAAAGCAAATGAAAGAGTGATTTATTGGTATGGAGGTGTTTTTATGAAATGTCTGATAGATGGACTTTGCTATGGGAGTCACATTCTCTTTCAGGTAGAAAATAACAGCGTGCATATTTTGTTCTTTTGTTATTTTTTTCCATTGTTGACAGATTTTTCAGCCATTTTATCTGCGTATAAACTGGTGCAGACATTGAAACAGTCCTCCTCTGGCCTATAAACATCTCCACCCACTCTTCATGTTATCTGTCATGCATACTTAATGCTGACTTTCCCTCTCTCTCCTCTCCAGATGCAGTGTAGGCTTGGCTGGTGACTGGTCTGCAGGCTCTCCACTTCTCTTATCCCAGGAGTCAGCCAGTTGGGGGGGGGCAGATTCCTGTGTTCCCCTTCTCTCCGTCTGAGTCTTTTATCTGGACAAAACCAACTGCCCGCCATTGGAGTACACAGCTCATCTTCGCCCGTGTTGCTTGGATCAGCACCGCTCATCTCCTGACTGAGGAGAGCGCAGCAGCTGCACAAGATTCACCTTCTACCAACCGATCCCTCCCGGCCCCGCCCACACTGCCCCGTCACCATGGTGCTGTCACAACGGCAACGAGACGAACTGTAAGTCGCCAACACACCTTTCATGACATGTGGCTGAGATATGACATTCATAATATAGGGATTGTATGTATACATGTAGGGATTGAGTTTATACATTGTGGTTATCATGTTGTACATCTGCTGCATCATGTGATGAGATTTTTTCATTTCACCTTCATACTACATTCAATTTCATGTATTCAGACATACAGTACTGTCACTTTCACAGCTGCCCAGTTCAACCTCGTTCTTCTGATGTTACCGAGAAAAATCATGGTTCGGCTATTTTCTCAAAACCATCTCAGTGTTTCTCATAGGGGGGAAGCACAACATTCATTTCAGGGCTGCAACTAAGATTTAATTTGTTATCAAATCAGTCAATCCACTGATTATTTCTATTTATCTACTGATTATTTTCTTGAATAATCAAATAATCGTTTGATCTTTGAAAAATGGTGAAAAATGGCCAACACAATTTCCTTAATCTTAAGATGTTTTTTTGTATGACCAGTTATTCAAAATCTGATTTCATTGAATTAGTCGCCAGTTTATTTTCATTTAATTGGCTAATGACTGCAGCTGTAATTCATTTAGCAGTTAGTGTAGTAATTGAGTTGTTTTTGTATCTGCCTAACTAGAAAGTTGAATATATCTGCAGATATTTTTATGTACGCAAATAAAAATATGGGTTTTCTCTTTGGGGAGAGTTTTTAAAAAACTTTTATCAGTCGGCAGTGGAGAGTTGGAAAATGACATGCAACGGCATGTCCCCTGCCAGACATGAACTACGGTTATTGCAGTTGGTGGCTGACACCTTAAACTATGAGGTTACCAGAGCAATGGATGTCACAGAAACAGAGATTTCGGTACCAAGTCAATGCCAAAATTCTGAAAACGTTACAGTACGCATTTTTCTACAGTACCTCAGATTACTATCAGGACTCGAGACAAACAGCGTCTGAAGTCGATGCAGCCTATTCTTCCCTGATAATGCTACACTGTGAACAACAAATCCATATTGAAATCGGCAGGATTAGACCTACTTAACAGAGGCGGCATGTCATTATCGTGCATTCAAGTTTTCTTCCAGAAAAATGAGAAGCGTATCGGGCAAAGATAAATTATAATGTTGTTTTTGGAGAGAAATTTGAATAAATCCAATTGTTTGAAGGAGGTGTTTTCACTGCAGTATAAAATAAATCTTAGAAAGTTAATCATGTCCTGTTTAACTTCCTAACACATGCTCTAAGTCTTTGTTTTTAGTATTGAATTGGTATCGAGAATTTCATTGGTGTTGTCGACTACCAAATATTTGGTATTGTGACATCGCAAACCTGAGCACCTCAAGAATATTATTTTCTGTTGTAACCACGCTTTATCACCTCAACAAGTTTGAACCGTAAGATCTCTGTTCTTACTCTTGTCATCTCCTGCCTGCTGACATTGTTGTTGACATGTTGTGAAAGCTCATGTTATTCTGACTCATCTAATCAAATGTGAGTCAAACAAGCTGAGCTGTTGTTGAGCTGATCTGAGTCAGATGTTTCTTGAAGCTGCCCAGAGATATGAGCGCCAATTACAGTGTGAAAGATTTCAGTGAATGATTTAATGCGGGCCTGTTCCAATGAGGTCTTTATGTGTACCTGTTCCCAAGCAAAAAGAGACTACTCCCCATTTGTTAATTGTTTTGAGAGCCTAAAAGGCGATTCCTGTTTTAATTGTGCTTGTCATTGCTTCCAGGCAAGGATGTGCATTGATTACTGGAATCAGTTTAAATAGGGACAGTTTTGTTATTTTTTTCTCCTTGGTACCCCTCAGGAAGAAGCAATTACCTGATGTTCCGGAGCTCCCCTGAGGTCTTGCAGCACAAATGTATTGATCCTCCACCTACACTGCCTACCCCTCAAAAATGTGTAGTGTTCACAGTTTGCCCTATGTGAACTTAAGGTGAAGCTTAGAGTGCCACTTTTGCCCTAAAATGAAACGGGGAAAAACGAATCGAAAGTGTTGTACCAAGCTGCATGCACTTGGTCCCTGCACACTGTTGGTGCTCAGAGTGATTCCACAGGGAAACCATGTGCACAAGATGTCTGAAATCTGCCTACATATTGGCATTGGCACTGAGGTAGCATACAGACAAAGAAATGTTTGCACGTGCTGTGTGGTTTATATTGAGCAAATGGTGGAAAGTGAGGGAGAGGGAACTGTGATGTGGCTCTGCTGAGTCTGTTAGCACGGTAATTAACCCCTGAGGCAGGGGATGAAAAGTTAAGGCAGTTACAAGGCCATGAGAAGGAGATGATCTTACTGAGGTTTAGCCCTTAAAAATTTCCTTCCAATTAAATGTCTGTTAAAATAGCATATTTTAAAAAGGATATGATAGATATGTTTGCCTCTGACTTGAAATGAGACAACAACTGTGCTGGGGATACACCTATGTCCCAGTTCCATACTATCAAGATATGCAGGTGCCGATTTGATATGTGTTGCGATTTTTTTTAAATTTATTTATTTTTTAAAAAACTTTTTTCAACACTAGACCATGGGAAAAAGGTGAAACAAAAAATTTTGGGGAATTTACGTTGGAAAATATCTAAACTGATACAGTAAAATTCAGCATGTACATAGTCAGAGATGTCCTGAAGTCAAATATATCAGTAATTGTCAGGAATTATAAATGATAAAATAACCTAAAATAACCTTTATACAATTTATTTTGAAAACAGGGCATAGTCACACTTGTATACTAACTTCGGCAAGTCTATTGCCAGCTCTTCCATCAGCTGTGTTCTCTTTATACATCCATGGTCAGCTTTATTGGGGCCATTTGAATGCTTTTAACATAAATGTCAGTATATGGGTGCTCTTCTGTCATAGCATCGCACGATTTGATCACAGAGATGA
Organism: Pterois miles; assembly: GCA_947000775.1. NCBI lineage: Eukaryota > Metazoa > Chordata > Actinopteri > Perciformes > Scorpaenidae > Pterois > Pterois miles. Next base: position 18,441,469 of record CAMQGK010000110.1, read on the forward strand.
GAGTAATGGCTGGCTTGACAGCACGTTACCGCAATACGAAAACATTTCCAGTCCATGACAGAGTTGGCATGCGGCTTTAGACGTGATGTCTAGCTCTGCTTTTCCTGCAACGTGTGAAACCTAAAGTGTTTACATATACACTAAAGTATGAAGTGTTTACCATGTTGGATTTAATGTGCAGGTCAGAGTGCAGGTCGTATCCACACAGACCCTCTGCTGTTTTCTACTTTCTCGCTTCGGCTCACTGCAGTCGGCTGCTGTTTATTTTGGTTGACAGATACAGAACGGTGATGACGTCAATCGGGCTACAACATTAAAAACGATAACTTCCCTCTGCCTCTGCATAGACTCAATTCAAAGCATATATATTGATTCTGGGATTTAAATATCAGTTTCAAAATCCTAAAAAAAAAATTACGATACATAGATGAATAGATTTTTTTCCCCACTTCTACTCTTTATTGTAATTTTGTCCCCCCATCTTGCACTGTCATTGAGAAATGCATCAGCATTCATACGACAGGGCTCTTAACATTCCTCACTATGTCTCTGTGCTGTTAGATTAGCACTGTGGGAGGGTCTGTTGGTATGGAGAGAGCTACTGGAATGCTAATCTGTCATGCTATTTGCTATTCAGAGGAAGCTGCCAGGGACCCCTTTCCCCCTCTTTTCTCCTCTGTTGCATGTCTCTGGCCCCATATAGCTTACAGGAAACTGGTGTGGGACCATCACACCACTGAAGTCACATTCAAGCATCTGTTGCATTCTTCCTGTTGGAGATGTCGCTTGGCTCAGTTGGTTGCTCTCATTGAGTTTGTCGGCTATAAAGTGCCCCTAAGATCTTATTTCCTAACTGGCAGCCTCGTTTAGGGAAGCCAGCTTGAAAACTCAGCGGCCCATTTTGAATCAGGCAATATAGCAGAGGGGGTAATGGGAACAGTGACCGGTTGACTGTCTGCTATTCACGCTAATTTTTCATTGGGCCCCCTCCTTTCTTTGTCACAGCCTTGTTTACCATCAGGCAGCAAACAAATGGATTTTGTTCCCATTGCATTCAGGCCTCCTCTTCCATGTTTTTAAGCTGCAACTGCCTGAAGCAGTCAAATAACTGCAGGGAAACTATTACATCTGTACAAATTTTACTGCATGTTTTTTAGAACAAATGTTTTTGGCCTTTAATATTTTTTAGGTTAAATTATAATAAATGAAAGAGGTACAGCAGAAAACGAGAAGGCAGTTCATCCTTGTTTTTTTGTCGTTCCACTAAACATTGACCTGCTCTTTGGTAAGACCACATAACTGTTTTATTACCAGTGAAGAACAAAATATTCTAAAAAGAGAAATTATATTTGGCCCCTAAACTGGTATTTTGTCAGCACTGCAGTCAGATGCCATGATGGCGTAGCATCCGCACAACAACTCTATTTTTATGTGCATAGCCAATGAAAAGCGCATTTGTGTCTCTTGCCAGGATCAGGGGACTCATCCCCGCTGGCGTGTAATAAGAATAGATCCAGAACACAAACTAACTGCTCCCCTGAAAGACCTGGAGGCACCGATCTGCAGATGGGCCTTTGCTTTTGAAATTTCTCCTTGCTACACAAAGAAAACCCCCTCAGCCCCCTCCATGTCTCAGGCTACAGGACAGTTCATGTGATATTTTTTTTTTTTTTTTTTTTTGAACCACTTGGCTGTTAATGTGGTGACATAACAGGTCAAATGCCAAGATGTCTGCCATTCAGAAGACATAAAGGTGACTTGACGATGAAAGACTGTAAAAAAAAAAAAAAAATGGAAATATGGAGCCTGATCTCATATCAGATGTACACTGAAGGGTCTTGAATTGTCTGCAGTGATTGTCATGGTGTTTTAAATGTTTGTATTAGAGGTCGACGACATTGTTTTTTATGGGTGATACCGATTTATTTATTTATTTATTTTTTATTTATTTTTTTTTTTGCAGTATCAGGACAGCCGATGGCTGATATATGATGCCGATTTTTTTTTTTTTTTTTTTGCCAATATCATACCTTAATTATAACAAATGATATATTTAACTGAGTAAACATTGTCTCTCCAATCTGCATTTTGTGTCTGCATGGTTTCTCCCAGTTAGGATGCTCTTCTTGTCAGGCACTCTTGCAAAGGTTAGCCCACTGGGCAACATCTACTGAGGTCTGCTGCTTGCTAATCAGCTTAATATGCCCAGGCATCGACCAATGCCGGTTATGAAAAAAATGTCAAAAGATTGGCCCGATTAATCGGCCAACCTGTAGTTTGTATCCTTGGTTTTAGTCTTTGCTGTTGTTTCAGGTGAAACTGATGGGGTGCCAGATAATTGTCAGACTTGATGTGACTATGAGGTTCTATTATCATCATCATTATTCTTCATTATTCACTGCCATTTAGGGCTACACGGACTACACCCTTTGAGAAGTGTAAAAATATTTTTGGTTTGTTATGAAACGGAGGCGGGCCTACCTAGACTGTAGGTAATTAATGGGAATTAAGTAATAGTCATAGCAAATAAGTTGCAGCATGACGTGTTTGAGTTACTTTGCTGGCATCACACACCCTGTGTGACTGTTGCGCATGCGCACATCGCAGTGTTGATGCTGTGATACATCGTGCAACCCTACTGGCATTTAAACACTTTCCTCATTATTACACCGATTGCATCGATTACTTCCTAATTTGGTCCAGAGGCCGTCACATGGTCTTCAAGACTCATGTCTGTCGTAGCACTTCAGTTTTGACAGGTGCCTCCTGAGGGGGATTGCACACAGACATTTGTTGCTGGCATACACGGACACTTAGTCTAGTTTGTTCAGTTCCCGAGCCTCTCTGTTGGTGCTCAGTGTAGTGAACACAGCCGGCTGCATCTGCAGGGGGTCTGTCAGCAATACGGATCTGATTTTGCCTCGGGACTGACACACAGATGGATTGGCATGGTAACAGTGTCTGTGTTCTGGACCCACTGTCCTATATCAATCATTCATGGTCCCCAATATAAAAAGGACTTTTAGAAAGAGGACCAGTCTACCGGATGTAGAAACCTTTGAGTTTCAATGGTTGCCTGGTCACAGTGACTCTCTTTGGTTTGCTCATTCTCATTCATTGTGAAGATAATGAATGCTGAATTATGACCATCATCCATATCGTTATTGTCCTTTTTTATTTATAACTCTGCCCACAGCAGCACTAATACAGCCAGAGATATTAAAAAGGATTCCTTCCTTAGTAGATCTGTTAACTATAAGAGACTATCAGTAGATAACTAACTGCACTTTAAAATGTAGCTATGATATTTTTGTGTTTAGTTCAGTGGTCAGTTTGTTCAATAACTCAACAAGCAATTTATTGTAATTTAGAAGTATATTGAATGCAACAGAAAGGCAGAGCTGACTACACTTTAATATTTTTTTTAATATTTTATTTATTAATTTTATCGTATATCACATATTTTCCTTGTGTTTTGCAGCATCCTTTTTCATCCTTTTCATCCTTAAATTATCCAGGCTTGAAATCCACACTAGGGATGCTAATTTTGAAAAATGATCTTAACCAATCGCTAACCCTCGTTAACCGATTATTAACCTTTACCGTTGACCGACAAGATTAGTGCCTTGCATGCAGCAGTGCTCCAGCTGCAGTATACGAGTACAACAGACAACTGAGTCAACAGTTCACCATCAGGAGAGCTACTGTAGCTGCCACGGTGCTGCGTTCACTGTCTCCAGTTCACCGTCCAGGAGCGGTAGCAGCCACAGTGCTGCGTGTAGTGTCGTGGACATGGAGCCACTTTGCCAGTAAAAGTCTCCACCCACATTTAGCTTAGTTTAGCAGGTTGTCAGCTGTGTGTCTGTCCGGATTAACGGTAGTGATTGTCCGAAAAGCGGTTTGTAGTTTTAGCTATGTTAGCAGCTGCATAGCTGGTTGCGTTGACGGTGACTTTGTGCCGCTGTAGCGTAGTTTCCAACAGTGTGTGTAGGGCGGCGGTGAGTGTGGTTTTGTTGGTGGTATTATAGCTGTGAATACAGCGGTAGCAAACAGCGTGTGTAAAGTATATTGGTTGGTGAAAAAATGCTACAAGGCTACAAGTTACAACTCCTCAACTGGAAGTCCGAGCCTACTTCCTGTATCTGCGCCGGCTCTCTCTTAAGGTGGACCGGCTTTTTTTTCCTCAAAGTGTTGAGCTGCTCCTCTGCCTTTTTCTCTGCTTTTTAATTAATCATTCATATTTATTTCAGCCTTTTCAAGGCTTTGATAACGTTAATCAGTTAAAATGCTTAATGTCAGTTATTGATTACACTGTGAATTATTAACATCTTTAGTCTACACGCTGCTGTAGGATTTAAGAAAGTACACTTAACTCTTTAAAGCTTTGGCTTCACTTCTTTTAATATTTTTTGAGGGTTTTTCCATTTTTTTATTGATAGCGAGAGACAGTAGTGAAATGGGGAGACATGCAGCAAAGCCCCCTGGGCAGGACTCGAACCCGGGGCCGCTGCTCTACCGACTGAGCTAAACAGCGCCGCGAACATGCTGCTTTGATCTGTGATATTCACACACACACACACACACACACACACACACACACACACACACACCTTCTCCACGGTGAAGAATGGTCGCTGTTGTGTTAACTCTGCAGTAGATGTTGGACGTTAACTCTTCTGTGGATCCCAGTGGGAGAAAGTTTCCTCTTTGAAGTCTTCTTCTAGCTGAGTGGTTGATCCCCACTGCAGTGCTGGTAGCTTGTATGAAAGAAGACCGCTTTCTTTCCCTCACAACCTACCTGGTTCACATCGAAATTAACAGCATTATGATAATCTCCCATCTAAGAGGCTTTGAGATTATTAAGTTGGGAGTCAAGGAAAGGACATAAACCTTTATGGATAAAACAAATTTTCTTCTTTCATTTTTTTTCTCTTTTGAAATTATACATTGGTATCATTGATCTGGTTAATCTCGGTGGTGATTACCTTTAGGAGACATGCTTCATGTCTCGGTAACCAACGCCTGGTGTTCCTCCTCATTGGTCAAGCAAGAGAAATAGATTGGTTACAGTTTTCATGGAGATCCAACTGTAAATGGGTAATTATGCAATCCCGTCATATGATTTTTGTGGAATGCTTCTCCCTGAGATGTTGTCAGCTGTTCAGTACTCAGCTGTTAAGACGGAGGAATAAGCTTAACCTTTTTAGCTCTCCACCGTCCTGCTTCTTCTTTCAGCTGCTCTTGTTACTTTCACACATGGAACCTTTCAGCAGAAGTAGTGATTTATTTCCTGTAAAATCTAGTGTAAAGTTTGTTTACCAATGCCTTCACATGACTGTCCTTGAGATGTTAGATGAGGCAGGATGCACCTGATATAAAGTACATGGTGCTTCCCTTACTGTCAGTGTGCAGATTCATCGGGTCCTTTGTTTGATTTAGTAGTAGCGCTGATATCTTGCGCTTCTTTCAGCTGTCAAGCTTGACAAAATGCTTGTCTTACTGGTTTTTACTTTCCATCAACTCAAAACAAATACTTCAGTAAATTGCAGAGCTGTTCATACCAGTTCTACAAAAGATCCCCTGATTCTTTAGGTCTTGAAAGGGAGAACTGAAAGAGTGACATTGGTAGTATTGCCCCTGCTCAGAAATGAAGCTAACATGAAAAAAATCTGTAAAAATACAGGTAAAGCTGCACACTTGGGTAGAACTAGCGCTGTTTTTGTCCTGAAAGGAAGTCCCACACCTTGCTAGTTACAGTCTTTACTTGAAGATGAGGATAAAAAAGAAATGTGAAATACTAAGCTGTTTAATCATTATTTTTCTGTAGCAGGACTGCCATCCATTGCTTGTGGCCTTGCTGCTTGAATAGGTGTACTTAGCAGAGACAGTGGTTACCTCACCAGCAGCACTGGTCTGTCATCCTCTGCTGTTTGCACAGTGACTGTCATCTCAGAGAACAACCACTGGCACAGTCTCTGTAAGCTTTATGAGGCACAGTCATCACAAAGTGGTTGTACTAGGGGTTTCAGGATTCTCGAAATCCATGATTCAATTTGAATTTGGATTATAAGGTCATGATTCAATTTTCGATTTAAACGTGTCTTGTGGTGCCTTCAAATGGGGTCGTGTTTACTTTGCTTATGAGGTGGGCCCATATAAGAAGAAGAAGATAGAAGAAGTCTTTTTTAGTCCACAATGGGGAAATTAATTTCACTCTGTTAAACTCGTACATGGTACATGCAGACCTGAAACACACATACATGCATTAATGGAGAGACATCAGAGTGAGGGGGCTGCTCCTGACAAGCGCCCCGAGGAGGTGGGGGTTTGGTGCCTTGCTGGGGGGCACCTCGGGGGTGCCCAAGGGGAAAAGTGGCACCCCCCCAGCCACCAGTTCACAATTATTTTTTGGTCCATGTGGGGGGGTGGGCGGGGGCCCCCCCGGCCCCCAACCCACCCCCCAAAAGACGGGGCCCCCCCCCCCCCCAACCCCCCCCCTCAGTATTCACAAACTAGTAAGTGGAAAGTTTCTGAAAGGTCTGAGTTCATGACTTGATGTTGTTTGTTGGTGTTGGGAGAAATGGTCGAGCCCATGAAAGTTTTTATTGGTGCATAATACGTTAATATTGTACAGTATATTGTAATTTTAAGGGCTGCACGGTGGTGTAGTGGTTAGCGCTGTCGCCTCACAGCAAGAGGGTCGCAGGTTCGATTCCAGCTTGCGGCTCTTCTGTGTGGAGTTTGCATGTTCTCCCCGTGTAAGCGTGGGTTTTCTCCGAGTACCTCCTTCCTCCCGCCATCCAAAGACATGCTGTTTAGGTTAATTGATTACTCTAAATTGCCCGTAGGTGTGAATGTGCGCGTGAATGGTTGTCTGTCTATATGTCATCTGTCTCTATGTGCCCTGCGATGGACTGGCGACCTTCGCCCAATGCCAGCTGGGATCGGCTCCAGCCCCCCCGCGACCCCTAACGGGATAAGCGGTTGACGATGGATGGATGGATATTGTAATTTTAGTCACATATTGTTTTTCTTGGTAATTTTATAATATGTCTGAGGAAAATGTTGATATTCTCAATGACTTCATCATTCTCCTCTTTCATTATGTCTTTTCATTTCCTTCATTATATTACCACTTGCTAGCTTGCTAAATTGTTGTCTGCGGCTTCTAGACTCGGACAGCAACGTTAATATTGCCGTCGCTTAGCTGTGGTGGTCTTCATGACTTAACCACTTGAGTGTTCATGACTTCCATTTGAAGGCACCAATTGTTACACGATGGCGTCTTGATTGATAAAGATCAAGACATTGGTTTTATGCTCTGACAACTGTCTTTTTTTTCAAATTCCACTTTAAAAAGTGAATTGAACTCCCTTTTTTTTTTTAGAAAATGTTTCAAAAATTAATATAATTCATATATAATATACAATACAAGAAGCTACTTCTTTCAATACCAGTATCTTTGTGACCCAGCTCAGTACATAACATTACAAAGACAAGACATAAATCCTTCTGCAGTGCATTGCAAGTGTGCTGTAATCTACAAAAATAGAGTTTTGTTGTTGTTTACTGACACGCTTACTGTCATGGGTGGAGCTTTGGGCACAGAGCTGAGAGATGTAACCTGGCAGCTTGCTAGCATGTTGCTATCGCTATCCATATCAGCTGCCCTAAATCAACAATATGAAAAAGATGTGTTTAAGTAGAAGAGCTGTGAGTAAGGAAAGTAAACTTAACTTAGTAAAGTCTAATTCATACAGTGTAAAATGCCACAGGCATGCAGGAAATAGTGAGTATTGTAGTGAGTAGTTTGTTTGCTGTTTCATGTTCCAAAATGCAAATGTACTGTTGTCAGTGTGTGTAATGTAATGTGTCTCTTCACAACATGGTGGCTTATGTTGGTAATTGCGTTGCATTTTTGCGCTGGTTTCTAATTTTAACCATGAGTGAGGTGGCTGTTTGAGTTGCAGTTTTGTTAGGACGCACACATGTAGATGGGATGGAGAAAAATAAAATAGTTGCCGAACCTGCTTTTGTTGTCAGTGATGGAGACTGGAAGCTACTTATGATCGGTTTTTGTTTTGGAATCCAAATCATGACACCCCTCGGTAGTACAGTCCATGTCTAAGGTGTGTGGGCAGTGTCCTCACAGGGAACAAAAACTGTGACGTGAGCTATATGCCTGTGAAATAATCCATAGGAAGGTGAATTTTATATGTGCCGAGGGACCTTTCAGAGAGTAGACTTCTTCCTATTAAACATTTATCAGCAGTTCTGAAAGATTGAACAGGTCTATACATCGTCAGGTCTAGAAATACTCCTTTTGTAAGGTTTGCCCCCATAGACGGATATATGGCACAGGGCAATGGCTTGGCCAGGCAAGCAAAATCTCTTAAAGATTTACTAGGAAATTTAGAGTCTGTCTGTAGCTGATGAGAGTGCTGTATGCACTGTGAAGCTGAACGTGTCTAATTAAATTAAAATAATGTAGTGCTTTGACAAGAGCGCACCAGTGATGTCAAGGCTGGAGGACTTCTGTCTGGGCTTTGTAAGTCAATAAAATCAGTAATCATTGGTCATTTAAGTGTATGAGCATCGTATGAGATTAAGACCTGAGGCAAAGACAATTCAATTATAGCAGGATACATTTCTTGTGAACTTCACATGAACATTTGTCTTTCTCACTTTTTCACATTTTTAGACTAGATGATTGATTAAAAACAAATATATACATTGCAGTGTTGCAGTCAAGACCACCTAATCCAAGATCAAGCCATGACCAAGACTACAGTGTACTGAGACCGAGACAGAACCAAGACCAGACCCCACTGTGTGACACACGTCCAATAAAATGTGAAACATGCAAACCAGAGGCACACACAATATTGTTCATTATTCATGTTAATTATTATTATTAATTATTCTCTGACATATATTGCTGTTTGTTGTGTGTAGAGGTGCCTGTGTGTACAGCTTCGAATACCTTTGAATATTTCTCACCAAAGCTCCGAAGTCCCAAAAATGGTATTCGGGACAGCCCTACAATGCACAGGTAATTTTGTTATATCGCCACAGCTGTCAACCTGACCGGTCATAATATAATATCCTGAGTCCTCTGTCTGAGACCTAGAAAAGTCAAGTAAAAATGTGATTGATTCCAAGACAAGACCTTCAAAAAGTGGTCTCGAGATCAAGACTGATCTTACTACAACACTGATACATTGGTAATAATTATTAGTGGCAGCCCTCATGTCGTGTTTTTAAAGTGTCATGGTGCTTTCAGTCAGTTAGCGGTCGCCACCGTCTCCTCCGTTGTTTTCAGTGTAAGCAGCAGCCATGCCGCCACGGTCTTATTCTGGCGTCGCTCAACTGTGCTGCTGGCCATACTAAAAAGCACAAACATGGGTTAATGTTAATCCGGTGACCATTGAAATGAAACGGCTCAGCCACCACCAGGTACAGCTTAATCTGTATTTGATCCACACAAGATGCTCTTGATGTATTATGCAGCACACTTCAAACAGCTTAACATTTCAGTGTTTTAGTTACTAAAACTGGTCACGTTTTTATCACAGAAAATGACATGAAGGAGAGGGTAAAGGCTCAGTTTGTAAGTTTTTAAAGTGACGTGAATTATCATGGAGTGTAAATGTGGAGGAAGTGATGTCACTGGCTGGCAGACATGCTGGATTGGCTGACTCACCTCTCTTCTGTGAAGGATGAGGTCATGCATCTCTTCCTCATCTCTCTTTGTGTCACAGGCTGCAGTTTCCCTCTCAGTCAATTAAAGGTTTATAGTAAATGAGAGAGCAGCTCTGTGGTGGAGGTCTGACTGACCACAACATAGGCTTCGCAGAATGACACGTTATATGCACTTTTAAAAAGACATTACTGTTGTAGTTTTTCGATGGTTAGTGATTCGAGCTGTTTCCAGTCCTCACAGAGAAAAAGACGTTTACAGCTACAACGTGGACTTTCAGGCTTTCTATTGTTCTTTTTCCCCTCTTCTATCTGTCCTCTCTGTCCACGTACTCGCCCTGCCCTCTTTCTCTCTATCTCCCCATCACGTCATCTAGCTGTGGGCTGCTAGTAACCATGGAAACCAGCCGGTTTGCTCTCCTTCTGTCGACATTAGTACACATCTTTTCCCCCATTTTCTTCTCGGTCTTTGGGGACTGGATATATTGAAAACTGTATGTTGGTGTGCTGTTTGTTTTTATTATTTTGCCACATACAGGGTGAAGTGGGGGTCAGAGGGCCGGTGGGTACTTTGTGTTCACGTCTGCTGCCAAGCTCTTTGACAGATGCACACACTGACAATATTGGTCTGCTGCTTTTTTCAGTGCTTATATTTAAAACAATGTGCTTTCCAAAACCGAAACAGGAGGTGTTGCCTATAAATATTAGCCCCCATTTTGCTGTGTGGCTATGCTCTTTTGTGCAAATGATAATGTGCACACTATTCTTCCACCATTTTAAAACACTTGAGATATATTGAATATGATTCATGATTACTACCTCACCACCCTGGAACTTCATAAATAAACTGTTCCCCCGTGTGGTTTTGCATTTAAAACCATGCAGCTGAGAAAGTGAGGAATAAACCTTAACACCAAATTGTAGGACTGTAACTAGTAATTATTTTCATTGTTGATTAATCTGTGGACTATTTTCCCAATGAATCAATTAGATGTTTGGTCCATAAAGTGTCAGAAATTGAGTTGCAACCATTAATTAAGTAGTTGTCAGCTATTCAGTGAATCACCAAGAATTTAAATAATTTATTCATTGGTTCAAGTTTTTTTAAGAGTAAAAAAGTCCAAATTATCCGATTCCAGCCACTTAAATATGGATATTTTCTGGTTTCTTCACTCCTGTATGACAGTAAACTGAATATATTTGAGTTTTGGACAAAAAAAGACATTTGAGGACATCATCCTAGGCTTTGGGAAACACTAATCAACATTTTGTTCTTAAAAAAAATACTGAAACTGATTAGTCTATTATCAAAATAGTTGGTAATTTTAATAGTTTACAAGCAATTAATAATTGCAGCTATGAAGATTTGTCTACTACCATGTGCTCTCTTTCCGCTTTACTGTTTTAGGCTCACCTCTGTGAGGCTACCTCTCTGTAATAACTGCAGATGACTTAAAAGAGACAAATGCAAAGAAGAGTTATTCCCAATTTGCTTGTATTCTTCATTGGGCCACATGCAACTCATCAAATCCGTGTAAAATGATTTGATTTCCTGCTTTTTTCATGTCCCTCATAGGAAGATTTGACTAATGCAGAACCATTTGAATGCCTTTCCATAATGTGAATTTTTTTAGTAGTGGTAGTTCACAGTTGGGTACGTGGTCAGTATTGTCAGCCATGTGGTCTTCCTGACCTCATCCTCTGAATTAGACTGCGAATGGCTGATGAGACATCTCATTGTTTGGTTTGGTGGAAGCACACCTGCTCATACACAAACCCTCTCCTGACACACCCACACCACATCAAAGCGTCCTCTTTGCCTCAGCTTGCCTCACCTGCAGCGTCCCTTGCCTGCTTCTACACTTTCTCAGATGTGCTAGCCCACCCCGGCCCTCCCCTCTAGTTTTCTAGACTTGAGGCAGGCAGGTTGTCAGGAGAGGAGAGGAGAAGATAACCTCCTGCTAACCTTGAGCTGTAATAAGGCCTGCTCTTGTTGTCATGGGGATTCAGGTGGGCAGAGGGAGATGGGGTTTCAGTGTTCATCACTGACCAAGAGGGCACAGGGGGCACAGGCTGGGCTGACAGATTGTACCCCCCCACCCCCCTCGTATTGGCACCTCAAAGCCTAGCCCGCCTGACAGCTTGTCTGCTTCTCCTGTCATTAATGGTGGGGTTCACTATCTGCAAACACAGGAGGGCTGGAATCAAGGAAATACTGCATTAATATAAGAGTAAAACACTATTTTTATCAGACATTCATGAATTCACTGACTTTGTGTTCATTACTCCATTTTCCAGCCTTTTTAAGTCAGTTTTTTTTCACCCAGCTCTGGTATGCAATAGAAAAATTAAACACATCTAGAAAAGTGAAAAGAAAAATTAATCCAAAACCGACCCTGAGGAAACAACCAGTGTTCACGAGTTGTTTGAGTTGAAGGATTCTCTTTATATGAAGGGGTATTCCTGTGATTAAGTATTGCACATTGATAAAGCTCACAAGAGACAGTTTTTTTTTTTTTTTTAAATGGTGTAAATTTAGCCAACAGAGGCTAACTATATCCTGACTCTTAGTCTTTATTATGGGTCAATCTCAAGCTTCAGAGCCAAAGAAGACATTATACAACTGTCTTCACTATAGCTGGGCAATATGGCCAAAATCTTCTATCACAATGTAGGTCATTTCATGATGACCAAATGATGATTTTTGCCCAGCTCATTGTCTTCCTAGGTCAGGCATTTATTCTTGTGAATTAACTAAAATTATTATTGAATTGTTTCCTTTTTCAGGAAAACTACAGTCTAATTATAGTTAGCATCTGGAAACACACAGAACATAAATTCATAAAGTTTTAGGTCCACCAGGGGTGCTGTAGCAGTGTGTGTCCTGTTGAATGTTAGCTAAACCATGCTAGGCAAGCTAGCACAGCCTGAATAGTTAGAGCCCCTGGTAAACACAAATAATTAGCCAGAGTTGGAGGACTTTCTATATGTTTGACAACATTTCTCTGTTAATCACTGGCCTTGTTATTTCTGGCTATTTGATTATTGTGGGGCTGCCACTAATGGCCATTTTAACAATTAATTAGTTGTTTGGTCTGTAAAACGTCAGAAAATGGTAAATCAGTGTCTCCCAAAGCCCAAAATAACATCCTCATGTCAATGTCTTGTTTTGTCCACAACTCAAAGATATTCAGTTTACTGTCAGAGGAGTACAGAAACCAGAAAATATTCACATTAAACAGGCTGCAATCAGAGAATTTTGGCTTTTTTTTTTTCTTAAATATTTTTTTTTCAAAGAAATTAAACTAAATTACTATAACTAACCAATTAATCAATTATCAAAATAGTTGCAGATTAATTTAATAGTTTACAGCTAATCGATAATAGCTGCAGCTCTAGTTTGTTGCAACCCCTTATTTTTATTGTGAAAGTCCATAATGTCACACAAATATGGCTGCTCTGCATTAATGTATGATTAAGACACTGGCATAACAGATATGTAGCGATATGGCTGTGATCAATATGTGAAATGACAAAATACCAAAGCAAACTGAAAGTTGATATACAGTACAGTAATACTGAATATCTGCCCAACTGTGAGTATTTCCTTACTCTACTCGGAATAGAATCAAAGGAGTACATGAACTGTATATACTTTCCAGTAAATGGGGCATTTCGGAAAAAAAAGGAAGTCATTAATAGCTAATAATTTACGTTTTCTGCACCCTTATGAGGATCTAATTAGATGAAGAATGAAAGCCTGAACTACTGAGACTAACTGTCACGAACCTTGTAATAACTGTTTGTAAATTGAACGGCTGCTGAGGCTGCAGTTGTAAACCAGACCTGTATGTATTGTGTGTACGTGCGTCTTATAGCAGCCCAGGAGACAAAAAGGACGAGTGCCTCCTTTCTTCTCGGCTTCAGCTCTGCCTGTCTAGTCTATTGTGTGTCCTATCTGGACATCTCTCCTCACATATTTGAAATAGCAGGACAGAAATGCACCTCTGCTCCCATCTCCACCATCTTTGTGTCGGCTGTCTGAAAGGTGTGGTGTCTTTGAATGTCTGTTTGTATTTGTCTGCAAACTTGTGCAAGAAAAGGAGCTGAACTGGAGTAAAATTGAAGTATCCAGAAGCGCTTTCAGTTGTCTTTCTCTGCCTGTATGTAGGTGATGGTGGGATGTACACTGACTCATTTTCCCCATATCTACACACCACAGGGAGCCATCCCTTCCCATTATTTGCCCACAGCAACAAGAGCTCATTATAGAAGCCAGACAGATGTGCTCTGGATTTGTGTCAAATGGGCGGAGAGGGGTGTGTGTGTTGAGTGTTTGTGTGAGAAAGCAGGAGACTGTCTGCATGTATTGTTATATGTAGTGCTAGACTGCATTTATGCATGCCAAGCATTTTTATTATATAGCTAGAACCATGATAACACAGCCTGAATGTGTAAAATTTACATCTTTTGTCTGACACGTTTCCTGAACATGCTAATTTCCTGTCTTTGTTTTACAGTGTTGAATACAACTCCGTTGCTCGCCTCATTTCTGGTGGCACGTTAACAACTATCTTGTCTGCTAATCAGGAGAACTAATTACGGGTCCTCTTTGTCTGTTTCAGAAATCGAGCGATAGCCGATTATCTACGTTCCAATGGATATGAAGAAGCATATTCCACTTTCAAGAAGGAGGCTGAATTAGATAATGTGAGTAGATTAAGGGTGGACACACACACATCTGCACAGCCAATCAGACCAATTTATACAAACAATATGTCTTGATTTCCTCTATATTTCTCACTTTAGTCAACATGTTCACGGGTGTGACCGGGAGCACCTGCTCCCAATTATGATGGTCTGTCTGATTAGGGGGTCGATGCTACATGCTGCTAATTCATCTTGAGAAAAGCTTTTATCCACTTGTGTCTGTTGCATTTATAGTACCACTATGATATGTGTACTGTTTTTTTTTTTTTTTTTTTTTTTACCTTAGTGGCTTTGCTTTCTGATGATATGAATATGTTTAAATATACTCACTTGTATAAGCTAATGCAATTCAATGCAACTGTTGTGCCATATATTCTATTTTTATGTATTATATTAAGTTTTTGTAGGTGTTAAGAGGTGTTCCCTCTCAGTATAATGTTGCACAACACCACCTTAAACTGTAGAGTTGTTCTGATACCAGTATCGGAAATGTGTCAGGTACTGCCAAAAATTCGGGATCAGTATCGATGAGTACACCAGTCAATGCACCGATCCAATACCGTAAATTATTAACCCAGAAAAAAATCAACCTGTTGAACCTGAAATCAATTTTTCTTCACTGCTCCAAAACAGTAGCCTTCACTGTGTTGTTGCCCTGGATGTATCATGGCTGCCACTGGCAACTGCTGTTTTAGAGCAATGAAGAAGAACTAATTGCAGGTAGTTTGTCACATGACAGCAGGAAACAACAACAGTGTGGTGCTAGTGGAGAGTGTAACAGTAATGGTAGTCAGAGCGAGGAAAATGTCAGCCATTTGGCAGTATTTCACTTCCTTGTCAAAGGACGGTGCTGGCAATTTCAACACTAGCAATCTTATAAAACATAATAATAATAGAAATAATAATAAAAAATAATAATAACTACATTTTTTTATCATGCTGGTATTGAATCAGTACTTGGTATCAGCCAGTATCACAAGTTCAGGTATTGGAATTAGTTTCAGGAAGGAAAAAAATGGTATCAGAAACTGTAGCCTGTATTGAATGCAATATATTGTATAGGTGTACCTGATAAAGTGGCCACTGAGTTTATTTTCCCCTGTCATTAGATTTCATGCATAACACAAAACACTACAAATAACATGGCACCTGGACCTCATTCTTCTTATTTGTCCTTTTGTACATTTTCCTCTTTTTTGTTTCTAACCCAGAAGTCTTTAGTGCAGCCTTTTTAACATTGTATAATCATTGTATAACTAGTATAACAGTGTTCAGCACAAGTGTCTCATTGTCTTAAAATGGGAGGAAACAGTATATAATATGGTCTATGATTCTGATACTGTTCACCCAGTATGGATGTGATCATCCATAAATATGGATGTCAGTACTCAAACCTCATAGTTACTGTAATATATCGGATCTGATTTTACTGTAGTACAGAAAATAAAATGAAAACATAGAGGTGGGAATGTTAAGTTTTGATTTTTAATGTTAAAAATTGACTCCTGTGCTTCCAGAGTTTCAGGATCTCCAATGCTCATTGGCTACCTGTTAACTCCTGTTAGTGCAGTTATCACTGATTCACTTCACTTTTCATCTAACGGTCTTTTCTTCCTCTGCTTCTCTGTAACACCTCGTCTTTCACCTTGTGTTCACATGACACCCTGCCTCCTGCTCCTCTGTCTCTACTCGCTCTTCTTCCAGACGTTTTCTCTGTGGAAGCAGGCTGAATAATAGATGAATGGCACAGAGGGATAGGTGCACACTGTTGGGTATTGGTGCTCAGCCTCACACACATACATCTTGGCAGCACCATGCTAAAACAACCAAGTGATTTTTATGCCATTTCCCTGAGGCCACTTTGTAAGGCATTTTTTAATGTCTATTAAACGTGGTTAAATTTTGTTCAGAGTGAATTAAATGTACTTAACCTTAGCCTTTTGTGGCTGCTTGAGCAGCAGTTAAAGGTTAATGCTATGTGAGGTGCAGGTTTTCATAGTAGGAATAAG
Source organism: Pterois miles (assembly GCA_947000775.1). Taxonomy (NCBI): domain Eukaryota; kingdom Metazoa; phylum Chordata; class Actinopteri; order Perciformes; family Scorpaenidae; genus Pterois; species Pterois miles. The sequence goes on from CAMQGK010000110.1 coordinate 18,457,887, forward strand.
GAATAGGGCTCATGATTAAGTTTTTAGTTACCTCCTAAAAGAGTCTGCATACCTGTATGCATATACAAACACATGCATGGTTACTCTCGACAGACTGGCAGGCTGCAGTGCAGTCTGGCACTTCTCATTTGTGTCCATCTTAGTGTGTGTTAGTGTAATGGCAGAGTGTCCAGGCAGATGGCAGATTAGATGATGGCCAAACTGGGTTCCCTGCTCTCCCTCCATGTTATCTTTCTCCTCCATTTCTCTGCAGTGACTCAGTTCATGTCTTTGCCTGTATATGGACCTCATGTTAGTCACAGAGTGTTAAATGTAAGCATCGGCAGTACTGGCAACTCTCCACACCTCCAGGTCTGCTTTTGTCTCCAGCTGAGATTTGAGGAGCTAGCTGTGAAATTGGAGCGCAACGCTAATTTTCTCCCTCACTGACACTCGTGGCTGTCTGTCAATGAGAGTTTTTGACGCTTTGATAGTTCATAACAGCCTCAAGGCAAAGGGTGGATATAATAACAATGCATCACTTCTTCTTTTCTTTGTGTGCCTGTGTTTGTGCTTTATTTAAAGGAAAGAAGAAAGTCCCTCTATAACGATAACATTTGAAGTCAGAGTCCTTTAACATTAACATTTCAGTCAGAGTTAAAGACCTTTATGAAAATTAGCTTGTTTGATTTTTTTGGGGTTATTTTGTTTTATGTAGAGCTGAAACAATTTGATAGTTGATTAACAGAAAATTTATTGCCAACAGTTGATTAATCATTTGGATTAGATTATTTTACACAAAAAACTTTATATGCAGGGTAAATTACAGTGTTCAAATTACACCTTAGCTTTTTGGGGGGTGGGAGGGTTTCTTTTTTCCTCCACCTGATAAAATATAACAGCTTAATAATAACAAATGATACAGAAAAAAATCTTAAGTAAACGTTAATTGATAAGAAAAATAATCATTTATTTTTGGTTTGTGTGTAGTGTAAGAGAAAACATGCAGCCACATTGTTTTGCTCCTTGACAGTAAGAAACAGCCTCTATGTGCCATGAAGTCTGTTATATAAAAGCTAGCGGCCAGCTCGTGGTATTAACCTGCAAGTGGAATCAGGCTTCGGTCTGCCAGGACTGCCACAAGTTAACTTCCACCGCTGCCTCCGGTACCGGGTGTGTGGCTGTAAGCTGCCTAAGCCTTTCTTGTCTGCAGGAGATTAGCTTGTGTGAGAAGGATTAGGACTAGGATGTGTGTGGAGTATGTATGTGTTTGTGTGTTGTACAGTAGTTTGGCGGTGTCTGGCAATCAGCATTGGCTGTGAGGGGCGTGTAAATAACTCTGTTCTTTCTTACTATAGCCAAAGACCCCAGCTGGCCCCCCCTCCCACAGGCCTCGCTGATTATCCTGAGCCTGATATACTTTTTTTTTTCTCCCCCCTACAGAATGAAGAACTGGATAAGAAGTACGCTGGCCTTTTGGAAAAGAAATGGACCTCAGTCATCAGATTACAAAAGAAGGTTTGTAGGGTTTTTTCCTCAAAGGATGCTTGTGGGGATTGAAGTCTTGTGAATAGTTCATGACATAATTGCTGAATCCACTGTGACACATAAAGCAAGTCTTAAGCATTAATCCAACCTTTAATATGTAATAATTATATATCGATAATATTTAAAATTAATCACATGATTGTCCAAGTTAATTGCAAATTAATTGCACATTTTTATCTGTTCAAAATTTACCTTAAAGGGAGATTTGTCCAATATTTAATAATCAACATGGGAAAAGGGACAAATGCTGCTTTATGCAAATATTTGTATATAATTATTGTTGGAAACAACAAACAACAAAAACAATGACAAATATTGTCCAGAAATCCTCACAGGTACTGCATGTAATGCATAAAAAATAAGCCCAAATCACAACACTCAAGCCCAACAGGCAACAACAGCCGTTAGTGTGCTGACTTGACTATGACTTGCCCCAAACTGCATGTGATTATCATAATGTGTCTGTAAAGCGGAGACTCGTGGGTACCCAGAGAACCCATTGTCATTTATACATCTTGAGGTCAGAGGTCTACGGACCCCTTTGAAAATGGCCATGCCTGTTTTTCTTGCCAAAAGTTAGTTTGGCAAGAAGTTTGAAGTGTTGTTTATCCTCATCATCTTTATTTTATCTCTAGCTTTAAAACAGAGCCCGCTACAACCTAAAAATCACAAGTTACATTAATGCATTAAAGAGATTAATGGAATTAAAGCAAATTTGTGTTAAAACATTATTGTGTTAACTTTGACAGCCCTAATGATAATTAGTTTAAAACACAGACCTCAGCAAATTTAACACTGTCTCACTGTTAATGTGGACCTGTACGTGCAGGTGATGGAACTTGAATCCAAGCTGAATGAAGCAAAGGAAGAGATCACTCTGGGTGGGCCTGTAAGTCAGAAGCGTGACCCCAAAGAATGGATCCCACGCCCACCAGAGAGGTACGCACTGAGTGGCCACCGCAGTCCAGTCACCCGCGTCATCTTCCACCCAGTCTTCAGCGTCATGGTGTCTGCTTCTGAGGACGCGACAATAAAGGTCAGTGCTGCCGCATGGTGGGAGTGATAGTCTGATGATGGATTTGTTGCAGAGCTTCCCTTCAAAATGGGGCTGTGGAGCTAATACCTCTAATCTTTTTATTTTTTTATCTTTTTTTTTTTGTTTGTTTGAAATGGCCTTTCAGCTGTTATTCTGGGTTTTCAGACCATGTCCTACACCAAGCTGAGACAGCAGGTTTTCCAAATAAAAGCTCCATCAGATGATTTCACTGATTAGTTTATCGTCTTTGAGCTGAAGGTGTAAATACCCCTCTACTCTCTACTCCCTTTTCAAAACTGCACTATCGTGAGACGCCAAGTGCAAAACCATGGTAACACAGTTTGCCACATTCAGACACCATCCTTACTATAGTAACACGACTGTAGGAACAGCAGAAGTTAGACAGCATCTGACGGAACCACGGTTTTGCAGTCTTTGGCTCAGCATGTTGGAGAACTACGGTGGCCTTTAGGTAATATTAAAGCAGGAAAGGCTCTCTCTAAAGCCAGTGTGTGGTTTGTCTGTTCTGGGCTACTGTAGAAATATGGCAGACTCTGTGAAGAGGATCCACTCCCTATGGTTTGAGTGCCCTGTTGATGGAGGCACAGATTAATTGTCAAAACACTTGGCATGCAAACTGACTTCAATGCATTTCTGTCAGCTTCTCTTCATCTGCCTGATACACTGACAAGTGAATATTTTTTCGATGAGCAGACCACCTTCTCCGTCTCTGTCGTCTCTCATTAAAGTAAAACCATTTTTATTCTCCATCCAACATGTGCTGCCATTTCTCTCGGGGAATGTAAACAAAACTCAGCTGTGCTGAATATCCGGTTGCTATAGTAGCAACTGAACTATAAATACAAATCTGTCGGCCCCCATGCTGTCACATGATACTTTGACTGAAGTATACATTGCAAAATGCACAGCAGTCGGACAAGAATCCTGTTTTATAGAATAAAATGTTTTATATATATTTTTAAAATATAACCTAATATTGGCTGAGTGAAGGACATGTTTTCTTACAGTTCAGAACTGTATCTACAAACCATTCAGTACATGACGTCTTCCAGCTCCACATACCCAGCCTACACTGGTAGCACAATCTGTATGTATAATATTTGAGTATGTTAATGTTTTCACTAAAGGTGTTCAGACTAAACCAGGCATTTATCCTTGTGAAAAATGTTCAGATATTATATTTCACATACAGTATGATTTCAAAGACAATCTGTTTTCTGATTTTGGAGCTTCCTCCGTTCGTCTTAATAAAAATGCAGACATACAGGGTGTGGTTCAAGGTGATTAGAAACACATCATCTGGCTGTAGACAGACTGCTGCATTTTCCTTTGGTTTGTTTGTTTTCACACGTCCTCGCATTACAATAATAGGATCAGGTTTAAAATCGACACAGTGGTCTTTTTTAATTTTGTGCCAGCTTGATGGCAGCTCTGCCACAAAGGCTTTTGCTCACTCTGTTTAATGCTGCTCCTCCCTCCCGTCTATTACGCCTCACTCTTTACCTCCCCTGCTCCAGCTCTCCTTCCTAGACACGCCCTGATTACACAAGTGTCTCTTTCTCTTTGTCGTCTATGTATCCCCATATTCCATAAATAAACTCCATAGTCTGTCCCTGGGCTATTTTTTGCTGCAACAGTAGAGCTCCCTTGCCTCACTGCACAATGCCAATACTCTGTTGAGCTGTTTGTTCTGTATATTTTATTCATGAGACAATGAGAGACACATGTACATCTCCTTAGCTACACCCACACAGCAGGGATTCCTCTCTCTGTTTTGGCATCTTTTTCCTTTTCCAACCCCACCCCTCTCTGCCACTGCAACCCACCTCCCAGCGTTCTACCTCATTTATCTTCCACTTACACCATCAGCTGCCCCACCGTGACTGTTAGAGCCATCCATCCCAGTCAGGCCTGGGCCGAAATCTAAAATTCAGCCCTGGCTGCGTCATCTCGTTGCAGCCTGACCTTACTCCCCCTCTGTCCTACTTTTCTCTTCCTGAACAGCTCTGTTAAATTTTTAACTGAGGAGTAGACCTTGTGCTCTGTGCACTCTATCACTGACTGAGAGGCTCATCGGCTCTCCACCTCATGCCAGCGAGGCCTGATAATCAGACTGAGCTGCCATTTTGTTTCATTGCACTCATTCAGCCTGACATTGTGCTCATGTTGGCCTATTCCTCATCAGAGCAGTGAACTTAAAGTAGCAGGTCAACATTGGGAATTACACTTATTGGCCTTGTTGTCACAATTTCAATGAGAAGATTGATATCACTCTACTATCCATATGTAAAATATGTAGCAGGAGCTAGCAAAGATTTTGCTTAGCATAAAGACTGGAAACGGGGAAACAGCTAGCCTGGCTCTGTCCAAAGGTAACAAAATACCTCTATCTCTAAAGTCTAAAGCTCACTGATAAAGAGGTTATGTGACTATTTCTTGGAGGGAACAAGTAGTCAGGCACCCAGCAGAGACTCCAGGGAATTACTGGTCCAGGCAAAGAAAGAGTTTGAGTTTTTATCATTATTATTTCTGCACATCAACAACCTGTAGAGCTGTGTCAACCTTGCGTTGCCATTTTTGTGGCTACTTGATGTAGTTCATGAATGTATGACATTGACCATCTTAATGCCTTAACAAATCTGAGATGTGGGTGATCAGTCACAAGTCTGGAACAAGACTAGAGAAAGCCTGTCTTTTCCCTTATGCCCTTTCTGCCCATTCTTTTCTTACTTCCTCTCTTTGTGTTTCCCTCATTTCTGTCCTCTCTCCTCTGCTAATGTGGTCGATCTTTGCATGGCAAGATATTACCTTGAGTGCAGGTCTAACCTTTCACAATATGTAAATCAGCGGGTCCTGGGCGTAGCGCTGTGCTCAATCAAACATGGCAACCAGAGGCTATGTTAATTTAAACAAGGGCAAAGAACTTGGGTGTCAGCTTACTTATTGCATACTTCATAAATGACATGTACAAAGAAAGTCTTTGTGTTATTGTTGGACTTTGAATGACAAAGAACCGAGGCATTTTCCCTGAAAGAATGTAAACTATTAATCATCGTGAAGTAGGGCAAATTTTCTGCTTTAATAATGGCCTGTAAGAGTGCCAGCGGGAACTGTTGGTGAGGCAGCATTGAGTTACAGGTAGCTAATGGATTGTGTGTCATTTTAGATGCTGCTGCTAAATACTGTATAATAAGTGTAAACCTGGTGTGCCTCCAAACACGTTGACTGCACTTATCTTCTCCAGGATAAACCCCCCCCCCCCCCGCACTTTGTACCTCGCGGCCATCTGCACTGTTTGTAGCCTCCTTTGGGGGGAAGGCAGAAGGACTAAGGGGAAGGGGGAGGAGAGCGGGGGTCTTTTCTTACCGTCTGCCCAAAATCCCCCACCCAAAGAGAGGAACCAAGGAGGATTTATCCCTCTGTGACAAACCGTCTGTCTGCTTAAAATCCAGAAACGCAACAGCTTTCTCAGGCTAGAAAATGAGGCTTACAACTGTACGCTCCATATCCTGTCTCTACTCCAACTGGCAGTGCCCTACTCGCCACAATAAACTGCCTCTGTTTTTATCAGGCCTAACTATAACGCTAATCAGCATCCTTGCACATCATGCATCCCTGCTATTAGCAACAGCAATGCATCACAGAACCTGTAATTCAATATACAAAGAGTCTGTGGTGTCTGAAAACTAAGGCTCGTATGAGCTCTGAGGGCGAATGTCATTGCAGTATGGTAGTTTTTAAGCATTCATCTGTTAACATATCATGTTTGTGGGATTGTAATATGATTTGTACAACCTGGTTCTCTCTTCTCATCTGCTGAGACAGGAGGTGACATGGGGCCACAGTTCATTTGACATTTGGGTTTTTTTCTCGGGTTTAGAAAGGGATTCTGTTGTGTTTCTCAGTGAGGTACAGATTAGTATATTAGCGATGCCCATTAGTGAAGTTTGTATATTCTCTTACAGGTAGGTTCCTCTGAAGCTAATGTCTGAATATGTTTTCTTCCCTCCAGGTGTGGGACTACGAGACAGGAGACTTTGAACGCACACTGAAGGGCCACACAGATTCGGTGCAGGATATCTCTTTTGACCACACCGGCAAACTGCTAGCATCCTGCTCTGCAGACATGACTATCAAGCTGTGGGATTTCCAAGGCTTTGAGTGCATCAGGACCATGCATGGTAAGAAGATAAAATAGTTTTATTTCTTTACTTCAGAAGAAAGAATAAAAGACCTGAACAATGAGCACTGACAGGAATTTGCAGCTTTGCATCACTGCTGCTACCATTTGTGTTACCCATGTGAACATGCTCAATTATGGTTTCCACGTCATTGCATTATAAATGTAGCTTGTGACTGTATGCAGGGCTCAGGTGGTGCAGATGCTGTTCGTTATCACATTTGATGCTGCTGATGAGCCTCAGTCTGCTCTAATTCATAGCAACCTCTGCTGATATTCTCGACAAGCTCTGACAAATGGACTCTTGTAGCCATCATGTCTACTCCCCACCACAGTATACTAATACTTGGATCCAGCTCTTCTTATGATGTATAATTGAAATTGTAAATGAATTGTTTTTTTTAATAAGCCTAACTACATAACTACATTAGTTTGAGAATCTCTGATACCACTGGTGCCTTCAATGTCTTCTCTTTAACACCCCCCCACCCACCCCACTTTCACACCCTAATTGCCAAGTAAATGATGGCAGCCGTCTACATGTGCCCTCAGGCCCTGCGGATATTAAGGATTTTTTTTTTTTCCTTGTTGGAATAGTGAGAAGACCCCCCACCAACCAGCCAGCAGCAGCCTTAACAATATGAAGCGTTTTGTTCTCCACGTCATACATCTGCTAGAAGCACCCAGTAATGTCTGACTGAAGAAGACATGAATGAATATTAGCAAACCAAATAAGCTGACAAAAAGAATGGAGACAAGAAGTGCTCTTGCATTCTTACAAATCCTGCATTTTGTGTCAAGTGAGCAACAAAATTTCACCAGTTGCCAATTTTTTTGATGCAAAGGAGGATGCGAGCTCCTGGCGCACTTCCTCAAACAGACGAGCTGCGTTCACACTGTGCACGATAAATTTCAAGTGCAGAAATCTGTTAAGCTGAGCCCGCTGTCTAGTCTTCATTTCCTTTCCACCCTTCTTTTTACCCACATCTCCATTCATTTTTAATTCATTTACTTAACATTGCCTTTTTTTTTACCCACTCCTCCTTTTTTCCACCTCTTTTAAAAAAAAAACACACACACAAGGCCAACTGGTGAAGTAGATTAGTGTCAGTTTGTGCTAGTTTGGACAACAGTTTAATTATCCTCTTCAAGACCAGATAACACTGATGGCATGTGTATGTACACACACACACACCCATACACACACACACAAAGTTAAGCTGGCCTTTTAGAGCACACTTACTGTTGTCTTCATCTGTTTAGCAGCTTAAATATTGCCCTCCGTTTTGGTAATTAGGTGTCTCTTATTCTCTGTGGAACAAAGTAAGCTCCAGCAAATTGGCAGCCTCACTTGTCATTTAATTGGCTAATTACGACCAAACCCATCATTTTTTGGTGTTGTTGGTTGTTGAAGATGAAGAAAAAAAAAAAAAAAAAGTAAAAATTGCTCTGAATTATGTCGAGCTTTAAATGTCAAGTTGCACTCTGAAAGCTTTATAATGGTTTCCAGCTCTTACTGAGATTTTGTTTTTGTTTTCCAGGTCATGACCACAATGTTTCGTCTGTAGCTATCATGCCCAATGGAGATCACATTGTTTCTGCCTCAAGGGACAAAACCATAAAGATGTGGGAGGTGGCAACTGGGTACGCAGTCTCCATAAGCAGCCTTAAAACCACTGTGATTTTTTTTTTTTAAGCCTGATATTCTGTTTGATTGATCACATCCACTCTGACAACATAACGCCTTTACTGTTTTCTGTGCATTAGTTACTGTGTGAAGACCTTCACAGGCCACAGGGAGTGGGTCCGTATGGTGCGGCCCAACCAGGACGGCACACTGATCGCCAGCTGTTCCAACGACCAAACGGTGCGCGTGTGGGTCGTGGCCTCCAAAGACTGCAAGGCTGAGCTGCGGGAGCACGAACATGTGGTGGAGTGCATCTCCTGGGCACCAGATAGCGCTTACCCCACCATTCAAGAGGCCACAGGCTCTGAGGTAAAGGACTGTCCTGAAACATCTGCAGACCTCGAGGGTGTGGTGGTATAACGAGACAAATCTCTTGAGACATGCACGTCTGGCCATTTTCTAAACTGTATGTACCAGTGGCATCACTTGACAGACACTATAACTACTAACAATAATAGCCATTTTCTTTTGTACTCACCAGATGACCATGGAAAACAGCTTAATGTTCATTCTGCTCTAATTCTTCTTCTACGAGTGAAAGTTGTTGGGATTAGAAACATAAGTTCAGATGCACGAGACAATGGCTTACTGGTCAACTGACGGAGCGACCAGACAGTTGCTGCCATACAACCATCACCCACAAAGGGTGGTGATAGAGCTCATATGCATCCTCGAGTCAGAGCAGACCCAAACTCATAGTCATGTAATGTGTTCACTCAGTGATATTTCACACTATCACATGATGCACACTGTGTTCCCTATCTACATGTGCAGCCATATCGATGAGCCTCACACGTCACTGCTCAGACTGACAGCCACGTGAACAGACCAGCTTGAAGTGAAGAGTGTGTTCGTATAATCTGACTGAATATCAGCATGGCCTAGAGTCAGCCAGGCTCCCTCCTCATGCCTTGTGATCTCGTGTGTCCAATTTGTAGACTTGTCAGATTAAAACAACATTTGCCCTTTGAGGAGTTGTCCCATTCGAACCTATGTGCAGTGAAAAACACTGTTCCACTTGTACAGAAGCTTGTTTTTGGTGTTGTTTTGTTTCCTAACTGAAGTGAAACATGCACAAAAGACCTCCAGGTATTTTATTTGGGATGTTCTGCTGTTCTATATGTTCTGGTACAATGATGGCCTGATTTATTTTTTTAAACTTCAACTTTATTAACACCACATTAACATTACAAGACAATACAGGGAGTATTGGGGGGGAAACTAAGCACAGACACAATTGAAAAATAAATAAAATATTGATTAAACATGTAATTTAATTGATACAGCATAGTATCATGATATTTTGTGCACAATATTGTATCGACACACTGACGTCAAGTATCAACCTTTTATTATATAAATTATTAACCTCTTAACAATCCAGTGGCTCAGTTTTAAAGCTAGATTGGAGATACTGGTATCGTATGACACTAAACAGCCTAAGGAATCAATTGGTACTAACCATGTCATGTTAGCTTGTTGGGAAGAACACTAAATAACGCTTCAATTTTAAGCTCAATTTTGTTGAGGAACTACTGGCACGGCCATTTTCAAAGGGATCCTTTGACCTCTGACCTCAAGATATATGAATGAAAACTCTGAGATGTACATGGTGAAAACTGTAGATGACTTATTAGATGAAACAGATGTTGACAAACTGCATAATTGCAATTGGAAAAAAGGTAATAAATCAAAATATCGTTTTGCAATACTCAGCATATCATAAAATGTTTAAAATCTTAAGATCGCATTGTGACTGGTGATTCCCACACCAATAAACAAGTCAATTAGCAAAATTTTGAACACATTTAAATCATCTTTTTTTGACTCTACAGACATATTCATAAAATTTCTGATGTTCTGTTATGTTTGGTGGAAAGGTGAAGAAATCTGGCTTTGTGAAGGTGACAGTAATTATATCAAATTATCGATTTCATGATTGCTTGATTTCTGCTTTGATCTTTTTACACCCAAAACATTTAAACAGACCAAAGCAGAGAGGTGCAGCTTCAGTTCAATTATTTCTCCAGTTATTGCTTAGACACACCTGTCAGCCTGTTTGAACACAATCTCCACTGATGCAGTTAAAATTATCAGGCATGTAATGACCTGCTAGTTCCAGTGTGCCTGAAACAGCTTTTAAATGTTGTATGTTAACAGTACTCTGTGGTAAATGTTCCAGTTAATGAATTTATTTTAGCTAATCTGTCTTTCCCCATGGATGACGACTGGATTTGAAGCATGGATGTATAATAAGACCTGGATATGGTCCCGCTGCTCGGCCTTTTGTCCAGTGGCCACTTGCAATATTCCAATGAAAAATCCCCCTACATCCCAATAAGCATTTTCCTCATAGACTGCCTTTGTTAAACAGACAGCTATAGAGCTGTTAACAGGAAACCACAAACTGCAAACAAGGTTGATTATGATTATGGTGAATATTTGATCCATGGAGGTTTTTTATCTGTAAACATTTCCTCTAGCCGAGAAAAGGGATTTAAACATTTGGGATGTCATCACTATGTAAGTCTATGGGCTGAGCAGAAGAAACACTACTGCGCTATTCAGTGGGCTGCATACCCTCGACGTAAACCTGGAAGCTAGAGAAGGTTTTGACGTATGCGCCAGGCAAGCGATTCTCGTTGGAATGAACAGGCGCCATCTTGGGATCCAGTATCCAGTTCTAATGATTCATCTGTTATTTTAAGTGTGTTTTATTTTCTTTTTTTATTCTAGTGAAACAGGAATTGATGAAATTATTCAAAATAATTTGTAGTGTTTGGTCTTTGATTCTACTTTGTGTTAATTTTGCACCATTACTGCCATTTAATTTTTCCCTTTTCCCTTACCAGACCAAGAAGAGCGGTAAGCCAGGCCCCTTCCTGCTGTCTGGCTCCAGAGACAAAACCATCAAGATGTGGGATGTTAGCATTGGCATGTGCCTTATGACACTGGTGAGGACTATCTTAGGCTTAACCTTTTCATTATTTGTATGTATATTTAGAAATGTGGGTACAGTGAGTGAGAACTAGGGATTCTAATTTAGCAAAATTTTCTTAACCAATAACCGATCCTCATTAACCCATTATTAATCATCAGCTGACAAGATTAGTGCCTCGCATGCTGCGGTGCGCCAGCTGCAGTGTATGAGCACAACAGACTATTGAGTCAACAGTTCACCATCAGGAGAGTAACTGCAGCAGCCACGATGCTGCGTTCACTGTCTCCAGTTCACAGTCCGGGAGCGCGCACACTGTGTGTGTGTGCTACGTTAGCAGCTGCTAGCGTTGCTGGTGGCTTTGTGCCCGCTGTAGTGTAAATTCAGTGAGTTTCCAACAAACCGTGAGTGTGGGTTTGTTAGTGTCGTTATAGCTGTGAACGTAGCTGTAGCAGACAGTGTGTGTACAGTTTATTTGTCTGTGAATAAATGCTACGAGGCTACAAGCTACAACTCCTCCGCTAAGACAGGAGCCAACTTCCTGTATCTGTGCTGGCTCATACTGTCTGAAGGTGGGCTCTTAAGGTGGACCTTGGATCCTTAGCTTTTCTCCTTAAACTGATGAGCCCTCTATGTGTTTTTCTCAGCTTTTTAATTAATTATTAATATTTCTTTTGATCATTTTAACCAATAGCATTGATCGGTTAAAATTCTTAATGTCAGTTATCGGTTAAATGGGTTGTTATTAACATCCCTAGTGAGAACATTTTGCTACATGAATTGGATTGCAACTGGTGTGTGTTTGTCTGACAGGTTGGCCATGACAACTGGGTGCGTGGTATCCTCTTCCACCCCGGAGGCAAGTTTATTGTGACCTGTGCAGATGATAAGACCTTACGGATCTGGGACTACAAGAACAAGCGCTGCATGAAAACCCTGTGTGCCCACGAACACTTTGTTACCTCTCTGGGTAAGCACACCCCCTCTTAAAAAAAAAAAAAAATAAACCTTCATCCTTGTTATTGTTTGACCAGTTGGTCTCCTGGGGTGCAACAGGAGCCTCTTTATTCTATGTTGATTGGACAGTGGAGCTGGTTTCACAAATATCTGCTTTAGCCAAAGGTTGAATAATTGTACAGAAGCCCAACGCCTCTGTCGGCATGTGTAGAGCGTCCTCAGGGTTGCTGGCAGCTGGGGTTTAAGTGGTAGACAAGCGCTCCAGGATTTTCCCGCCTCCCCCTCCTCCTATCTGCAGCTTTTCAGCAGATCAAGGCTCGGTAACTCTCTTGAGGAGCTCTTCAGCCAACTTTTCCTTGGCAAGCCGTTTGAAACCCAGTCCTCTTAAATCCTACTTCAACCAAAGAGGATATCGCTGTGAGCTATTGATGTGATGAATTCTGGAGAGGTGTGGAAAACACAAAGCACCTTTGTTTGAAATCATTGGGAGAGGGGAAAAAAAAAGCGTATTATTTTCCCCATTTTCCAAAAAGCATTGTCCTGTCTGTATGTGCAGCACAATGCCAAGTGCTTTTCTCCAAAGGTGTTTGCATTCTGCATTTTAAATAGCCTGATTATCCAATTGAATTACAATTTCACTTCATTATTCATTGACCGATCAGTAGTGAGCAATGTATCAATGCCGCCAACGTGACTTTCAAGAGCTCAAACCAGGAATGCTGTTATCGTTGTCTTAGCCAACCAGACAGTAAGTCAACTTGCACCTGTATAGCTGCAGCAATCTCTTCTACACGTTTCTCTATTTTTTTTGTCATTATTTTTAAGGAATGCAGCTATTTTTGTGTCTCTGACACTGGAAGACGCTCTTCCCATTCGTAATCATTCTTAATTCTGGTCAATTATTCTCAGACTGGGAAATAGCTGTTAGTAACTACCATCGATATTGCAGAAAAATTCGGAGATGTGGGCAAAGATTCAACATACTGGAGCCAGGATACTTTTCAGATGATAAATGCTGTGTTTCCCACAAAGTCTATACCATAGACTGTAGCTACCCAAAAGTGAAGCCAAAATGTCTGGATCGCCCCCTCTTGGTTGGCTGCAGTGTAGGTCATAAATCCCACCCACTCCATGTTAACGGATGGCATATGGGCCAAACTAAACCGTCACAGTACACATCAAATAAGTTTTTCCCAAAGATGGTTTCTGTCATTTTAGATAGTTCTTATCACACTGATGTATTTTAATTAGTTATTTGATGCTATAAAAAGGAGGTGAGACGCCATGATTAACAGCTGCTCTGAGTGAAGTAGTTGCAGAGCTGGAGGCTCGGGAAATGAAAGAGGAGATGTAAGATTGTCTTTCCATAACCGTTACGAGTCTGTGTAATAAAACGTGCCAGTTTATTCATAAATGCATTTATAGAGATATTATGGTTAGCTCTTGTGTCTTTCTAGCCAAACAGCTACCGTGGTGCTAACATAGCAGCTAGGAGGCTCATGCTAACAAACTGCAGCCATGCTCTGCTTGTGATTGGCAGCTGTGTGGGTGGGACATCGATACCACGGCTCCATTCCTCCGTCAGCACTGTGCTTACTCTGTCTCCAAATGATGTAAAAATTTCAAGATGGCAGCTCCTGGATATTTTGGCTTTACTTAAGTATAGTGGGAGGAGGTGGAGACGTGTCCATCCATATACATAATCTCCGGTCCATACAAGTATAGTATTGGGTGCTCATACTGTATATTTTGACCTATTTGAACAGTATGTACGCTCAGTTTGTTCCAAATCCTTAGACGTGTCACAAGGAACAGCACATGTACTGTATGTCTTTCTGCTTGTCAGTTAAACTGTACAGCGCTGTATTTATAGCAGCCCAGCAGCAGGCAGATATAACTGAAGATGTGTCTATGTTGTTGACAGACTGAGACTGTTGGTAGCAAACTTGTCAGTGGGTTAGCCCCACTGTCACTCAGATACCACTGGTTCTGAATCTGGATCCACTCTGTTCTCTTTGAGGTGCATTCAGAGCCCTGTTGTATTATTCTGATTGAAATGGGTTTTCCTCTTTTGCATTTGTTCTGATGATGGTTTGTTTCTCTCACAGATTTCCACAAGGCTGCTCCCTATGTGGTCACTGGGAGTGTAGATCAAACAGTAAAAGTGTGGGAGTGCCGCTGATTTGGACCTTGGAGGATTGGACCGCCCCCCTCCCACACCCCCTCCCCTCCCACCCCATCTATCCCGGCGCTCCTCTGAATCCCATCTCCCCTCCTGCCATCCTACTTCCCCTTTCATCCCACCTATCCCTTCACCTAACCTAAACCTGATCCGCACATCATCTCCGGCTGCACTTACCACCATGGTTATTTACCCATTGTGCTCTCTGGTCCAATAACTATTGTCCTTCTATGTAAATTATTCCTGGATGTAGATCGAGCTATTAAATGTTACACAAAAAAGTATTCTTGCATGGTAATCCAAAATTGTATACTGTAAATTTACATAACGTCTAGAAGTACCATAGGTTTACCACGGGGCTGGCCGTCTGTCACGCAGCCTTACCGACCAACTGAAGGCAGATGTTTTTGACTGGGTGTAAAATGTAGGGCACTAAAACCGATAATTTAAGAAATGACAGTGTCTTTATGTGTAAGATTTATTTTTGTCTATTTTTTTATTTAGGATTTTTTTTTTTCTGTTATTTCTCTCCTTCACTGTCGTAGTCTGTTGGTGCCTAGCTTGGTGAAACATTTGAGAGGTGAGGCTGGAAAAAGAATACATGGTGCGATAAGATACGATTATCTGTGGGGCTTTGTTAATGAAATAATCTGTAGCTTTATAACATCACTTCTCAAGTGTGCATACCATTTCTCTTCATGTGGAACTAGGTAATATTTTAATGGCTGTATATACGAATGTTTCAAACTGTTGTCCTTGGACCTTGGGGGCTTGAAAACAGCTTTGTACTCTTGTCTTGGTGGCACATGAACCACTGTTAGGCTTTAGATAAATTATCCCATTTAAGGAAACTGCAGCAAAGAATTAAAAGCTGAAAAGTAAAGTGGCTTTGTGAATAACCACACTGAGTTCTTCACAAGATGCCCAATGTAGAGAGGAAGTTTGTTTGGCTGTCAGTGAGCGCCCTGGGTCACAGTAGCAGAGTTCAGGGATTACACCCAATTAATCTCTAGCACTTGATAAAGACTTTGGGTGTTTTTTCCTTTGACCTTGCATGTGAAACTTTTGTCGAACTGAAGCCTCTGACCAGTCTCGGCAGGATTCAGTGTACCATAGGAATTATGTGAAGTCAGAAGATGCTCAATTGTCCATGGTGCCTCTGAAGGCAACAAACAGAAGCCTTGTGTAAAATAAACCTGCTAAAGAGGAAACATAAAGGCATGACGAGGAGTCAAAGTGAGCCCCTGGGTTTGATATCTGGGATGTGCAAAGATCTCTAATTTCTGAGGGGTGAAATATATGTTCTGCATAATTAAAAATGGTTTTGAGTAAAAAAAAAAAAAAACGAAACAGTTTTCTGTGAAAATATGAAATGTAAACTTAGCTTGTTATTAAGAAATTTGGCAGTTTTGTATTATCGCACTAAAGGATGAACTGGATGGGAATTTAGGATTAGTGAGGAAATGCTAGCAGCAGACATGCTAAGTGATCTGTGGATGCCGTTTTGTCTGTCGAGGGGTCCGACGCTGAAGTGTCTGAGGAAGCCTGAGCGGTGAGGATCTCTTCAGACAAACGCCACAGACCACCTCACACGTATGCAAATGTCTTCTGAGTGGCTTTCCTCAAATGTTCAGCTTTGGGTCTTTGTGGAGCTGTAACTGAAAGACTGGAAATTAACTGTAAACCAGTCTGTGCTGTAGACACAACCATTCCACTCCCCTTGGAGGACAAAAAAATGAAACGTCTTGCTTCTAACTGTAGCTGACAAGGTGCTTCATTAATCTTGCACATCCCTGTTTTCACTAAATCTTTGGTCCTTTTAATGACGATCAAAGACAACATTAAAATTTAATGATGTTGATAAATGCATAAACATATAATTTCTGATTAGCCTTTTCATTCCAATGCAGTTCTTGGCTAATAAAGAATTCCACTGCTTAACATGATGTTATCTTTGCTTCTTTGCCACGTTTTCCTCTTCCTGCGTGTACTGGATGTGGTGATCTGCTGCTCAAGCTCCTGCTAGTGGCTACTGTGAGCCTAATGTGACCTGTTGATGTAGCACTGCTGCATGTAAACCTGCTCCAGAGGCAGAGCTGTCGGAATAATGATGTTTTAAAAGCTTAAATACTGGATTCTCTCAGAGGCTTATTGGTTCGGATAGTGCAGTGAGAAACTGTCTCTTTGCACTGTATGATGCGCTTATTAGCTCTCTTGCTGAGCATTGGCTAGATGAGAATATCGATACCACTCTAATATACCGACTGTAAATATGAAGCTGATTAGCATAACTTAGCATAGATCTAGAAATCAGGGGCGCTAATTAGCCTAGCTCTAGAAAACGGATGAATTAATTAGCCTAGCTCTAGATAATGGGTAAGCTAATTAGCCTAGCTCTGGAAAATAGGGGGGGGGTAATTAGCCTAGCTCTACGGGTGAGCTAGCTAGCTTAGCTCTAGATAACGGGTAAGCTAATTAGCCTAGCTCTAGAAAACTGATGAGCTAATTAGCCTAGCTCTGGAAAATGGGGGAGCTGGTTAGCCTAGCTCTAGATAACAGCTAAGCTAATTAGCGTAGCTATAGAAAATGGATGAGCTAATTAGCCTAGCTCTGGAAAACGGGGGACATAGCCTAGCTCTTTGCAGTGCTACTGAAATCACTCACAATACTCATAATTATTATATTGTTTATTTAATCCACACAAAGAGGTATTAAAACAACATGCCATTTCATGGGAGTCTCCCTGGTTGCCTTGCAACTACTCCTTGCTATGGGAAGACCAGGCTAGCCATTGTCCCCCAAACTGCAAAATCTCACAAGAATTGCTGCCCAACCTATCCTAACCTTATCCGTTCAAGATCAGTGTCTAACCTTAACTATTCAAATTCAGTGCGTAACCATGACCATCTCCCAAGAGTTTCACAATTTCCGTTACCTCCAAGAAACTACCCCGTATCTGCATGTATCCAGTCTTTATGCTAAGCTAAGCTAACCGGCTGCTGGGTCAAGCTACATATTTACCTTACAACCATGTGAGTTATCAGTTTACTCATCAAACCTAAATCTTGGCAAGAAAGCAAACGAGCGGAGGATATTTCTCCAAATATCAAAATATTCCACTTGTATTACTGTGTCCTTGTTGAGTTCAGACAGCTCTGTTGACTGGTTGTAGAAAGGCTGGTTTTGTTGTGTGTGATGCTCTTTGAAGGAGGTTTACCTCCTCTTCTGTAAATGCAATGGGATTGTGGCAGACTAGGATGTCCCAAAGGAGAAACCCTCTCTTTCAGGAAATATAAAACTCATGTTTCCCTTTGGTGTGTGCCCTTTACAAAGGTCTTTTTTTTTCTACAAGCTGTTTTCTCTGTCCCAACTTCTGAGGCAAAGAATCAGCTGATTTTGTAATACAATTTGGCATGAATAATGAAGATGCCAGTGTGTTAAATGTTCTAGCTGAAGCCAAAAATGGAGACATTTGTCAGTACAATCTGGTTTAGCTTGAGAAATCGGCCTCCTTTTGTTGCTGATATAATGGCGCAAGTCTCCTCAGGATCACGCTATGACATGCCAGACCATAAAATGTAATTAAAAACTTATTTCCTTCCTTGGTTTTACTCAAGGAAGGTGGTTAACGAAAGGTCAGGACGATGTGTGCTCTGTTTCTTTTTTTAAGAATCGGTGGAAAAAGATGCAACAAACCAGCTGCTGCTGTTGTAGGCAAGCGTATGCCCTGATGAAGAAAATCCCCTTTTGCCATTCGCAGGTCCCAAGCAATCCCAGTTCTGCTCTGGTCTGGTGTGTGAAGGGACTGACAGACAAGTTTTGACTGTCTGTGGGTCGCTTCCACCTGTCGTCTGTAACCTGCCTGTGAACCACATCCGAGGGCTTCAGACTGCACAACAAGCTCCTACAGAGCTCGTGATGTTTTCACCACTAAAGTCTCACTCTTCACTCAGCAAACTGTTAACAATATACCTGGATGTCATTATTGTTTGCGATATAATAAAAGAAGAAAATCTGCATCTGTGTCGTGCTTTTGTTTGGAGCAGTTAGTTATGATTGCCTACTGAAGGTGAAGTGTATTTTAAACAATAGTTGCTTATACTGGGACATAGTTTTAAATTTAAGTTCCACCAGTAAGATGCAGCTCATTTGAGGTGGGTCAAAATTATTATAAAGCATTGACAAGCATTCATTTTATTTGTATTTTTCACAAAACTGGATAGATAAAAAGATATTTACATTGCATGTTATAAAAATATTAATGTAAAGAGGAAGGAACAATCAAAACTTATAATAAAATTAAACAAAAATGAAAAGTCTAGTTAAAAGCAGAAAACAATAAAAGCATATTTACCTTAAAATGTGGAATTGTAATATCTAAGTTACTATGTTTTTCTATATATTTAATGAGTGTAGCGAAATTAAAAAGGCTTGAGGGGAAATTGTAAATGTGAATAAAGAATTAAAAGTTCACGTTGTGTTTATAATGTTGAAAAAACAGTAAAAATACTTTGTAAAATAGATGAGTGAGTTATTTTACTTAGTTCCCGGCCAACGCATGTCTTTGGGGGCGGCAGTAGCTCAGTCTGTAGGGATTTGGCATGCCTGACATGTCCCGACATGGACCAAGAACTGAGTGTTAACTGGTAGCTGGAGAGGTGCCAGTTTACCTCTTGGGCACTGCCGAGGTGCCCCTGAGCAAGGCACCAAACCCCCAACTGCTCGGGGCGCTTGTCAGGAGCAGCCCCATCACTCTGACATCTCTCCATTGTTGCATGTTTGTGCATGTGTGTGTTCGGTTCTGCATGTACCGTGTAGAAGTTAACAACAGAGTGAAAAAATTGAATTTCCCCTCGTGGGACTAATAAAGGACTATCTTCTTCTTCTTCTAGTTATCACAAAAACATTCAGTAGAGTCTTAAACAGTTTGAGATTTGTTTGTATTTATAGAAGATAAATAAAATAAAAAAGTGAAATAAAATATAATAAAGTGCATTAAGATAAAGTAGATTAGAATAAGTAAAATAAAGTTACATAGTAAAATAAAATAGAATAAAATAATTCATTTAAATTTTCTGAAACATCTGTTTTTATTTTATAAAATTTAAATACAATAACAATATATACATTAAAAAACTGCCCATACCAGTGGTACATTAATACAGTAAAAAATAATAATAATAATGATGGCATAAAGTAATGCAAAGTCGGAATAGATTGTCATCGGTCAATAAGAAATGTTTTGAATCCTCTGTGTACGTGGAGGACATCTTAATTACGTCATCACGCAGCGCCGCTTTGACGTGACGTCATTGACGTCCAGGAAGAGAGTTACAGAAAGTCAACGTTTGGACAACGTGAGTTGTACGAGTTGTTTGAGCTGTTTCCACACAGTTGTTTTGTCCAATACAGGCATCGCCAGTCGGAAAATAATAACAAGCTTCATTATAACACGAACAAAACTAGAGCCAAAGGTAGGCAGACATTCATACTGGCTACATATTAGCTTAAAATGTTAGCTTACTGCTCCAAACTACCTCCGCGTGTACGTTAGTTTTTACTCCAGTTTAAAAAAATCAATTTGTTGTTTCCCACATTAAAGTCGTACGAAGTCCGTCATTAAAGACTCCGTTTGAAATGTAGCTTTAGTGCAAATATCAACAGCAGTACCAACAGCAGCTAGTTGCCCACGTTGTGTTTCATATCGATATCGTAACGTTCATGTTAGCTGTTAACTCAGCCAAAGTCAAAGTCAACTTCAGCTCCAAAACAAGGTTCAGTCAGTGCTGTTATCACTATGTTTTTATATTTAGTTTGTCCCTGTAGTTGCAGTAAGTGCACCCTGGTCAATTCATGCTCATGTCTCCTTTCCCTCCCCTAAAATCAGTGCTGTGGTCATGGCTCTGAATAGGTCCATGCATCCCCGGAACCGTTACAAAGACAAACCACCGGACTTTGCTTATCTGGCCTCCAAGTATCCAGACTTCCAGCAGCATGTGCACACCAGCCTCACCGGACGACCTGTGTGAGTACCTGACAGACTACAGAGTCACTGTTTGTTTGGTCTTTCTTCTTCCAACACATTTCAAGTAGTCTTCGTAGTAGTCAGTGTATCTTGACGGATTATTAGGGCCAAGTAGAGGAAAAATAAATAAATCTGAGATTTCGAGAATAAAGTCATAATATTACAAGAACAAAGTCATAAGTTTATGAGAGAAAAGTCATAAGTTTATGAGAAACAAAGTCGTAATATGAGCATTAAGAGTTTAAGAGAAAAAAGTTGTAAAATTATGAGAATAAAGGCATCATATTATAAATAGTAATTTTATGTGTTATTTTAGAGGGGAATTAGAGCAGTGTGCCATCTGTGTGAAAATGAGGGACATGGATCATCTTGTGAAATTATAGTTTAGTTTAGGTTTCACAAATAACAAAACACATCATCTTTTGGCACATCAGCAGCACATTATCATCAGTAGCAGGACCTTGAAAAGATTGCGTAAACTGCATTTCTTCCAAAGAAAGAACCACAGACCTGGAGGAAACTACCTCTTTTGTAGAGGAGGAATTTACTTTTATCCTTGTGAAGTTATGACTTTATTCTCATATTTAGAGGTCGACCGATATGGGTTTTTTTTATGGCCGATGCCTATTTTTATGGAGAATCAGGACAGCTGATGGCGATATATGATGCTGATTTTTTGGGGGCGATATGTTTGGGTGATTTTCTTTTTTTTTTTTCTTCTATCTGATAAAATATAACAGCTTAATAATAACAAATGATACACAAAATTTCTCAGCTTCAGTAAACATTTATTGACCAACACCGATATTCTGTCTCTCCATTTTGTGTCTGCACTGCAGTGTACTTATATATTTTAAATGAAAATAATGTATAAACTAAATATTGAGTACATGAAACAGGTAATCAAAAAAACTAAACCTTGTCAAATAAACTTTTGGATGAAAAAATTAAGTTTTAGTGCACTTAGCAGCATTTATGCACCTGCTTGATAATCGGCTTAATATGCTCAGACGTTGATGCCGATTATGAAAAAAATGTCACATTAATCGGTCGTTGACCTCTACTCATAATATTACAATTTTTTTCTTGTAAAGTTATGATTTTATTCTCATAACATTACTACTTGTTTGTCTCCTAAAGTTATAACTTTATTCTCAAAGTTACCGTTTTTTTTTCTTGAAATAAAATGAATTTATTCTCAAAATCTCAGATTTTTTCACCCCCTCAATGTTGCCCTAATACTTCTTCATGCAAATCCCTAAACATTATCATCAGTTAAATTTATGAATGGGAGGTAGCCATGGTTACACAGCAGCTCTGTTTATGCAGTATCTTGTGGAAAGCCTGAAACCAGAAGAGGGGAGGCTGTTTTTAGCAGCATATTAACATCCACAGTTATGGAATGAAATGTTCAAGAACATCATATGGGTCTAATGTTCAGGCGTCCACATTTTATTAGGGGTGGGTGAAAAAAATCAAGTTCACTCGTGTTTTATTTTTTAATGCCAGAATCAAGACATTTGCTTCATTTGAGTTTATGCTGACGTAGAAGGAAGTTACTGCTTTTATTGTTGTAGTCAGAGTAATGTGATGTCATATCCGTTCCGTATCAGTCAACTAAAACATGAAGCCCAAACGCCGAAGTACAAAACAGCAGAGGGTCTGAGTGGATACGACTTGAACCCTCACATGTTAAAATGTTAAAAAGTGGTAAACACTACACATACAGTAAAGTATGGAAACACTTTGGGTTTCACACATTATAGGAAAAGCAGAGGTAGACATCATGGCTAAATCTGCATGCTAACTTGGACAGGAAATGTTATCGTATTGTGGTAACATGTGGACAAGTCAGGTCCGCTCCTTGCATCTCCGTTGTCAAATCTGGCAACGCTACAACTGTATAGCACCTATATACTCACATATATGGTACATACATTCAGATGACACCAATGGAGCTGATCATGGATGTATAAAGAGAACGGAGCTGATGTTAAGAGATAATGAACGGACTTGGAGAAGTTAGCGGAAGAATACATGTGACTACATCCGGTTTTCAAAGTAAAGTATTAACAAAGGGAACTGTTTATACAAGATACATGTTTGGAAATAAGACTGATGGATTATATTCCCCAGAAGTATAAAACATGTAATGTCACATATAGATTAAATAGAAAATGCCACTAATTTTTTGCTGTAGTAATTTAGATATTTTCCAAAGTAAAAGTACCTTGAAGGGTATGCTTCAACTTTTTCCCGTGGACTAGTGTTAAAAATGTTAACAAAAATCACAATAATTCATGATATCAAATCATAATCATAATACTTTAAAAATCACAACACATATCGGATTGGCACCTAAGTATGATAGTATCATACCAGGAGATAGATGAATTTTTATCCACATTGTGTATACAGTATATAATGTCGCAGTGTGCAGAAACACCTTTTCACCAGTATGCCAGAGTCGAGCTCTGAGGATCCCAATCAGCACTGTTCATGCCCCAGCTGACTCAGTCTGGTCTTTGCTGCTCATTCAGCTCCTGGCAACAGCAGGAGGACGAAGCCTGGACAAATGATTAATGGACCTAACATCAAAAAAAAATTTTCTCTCTTTTCACTCCAACCCGTTTTCTGCTCTCTTTTTTGTCATTAGAGAGACTTCACAAAGTATGTGTGACTTACAGTTTCAAACGAACTCCCACTTTTAAGAATAGGTTGGTGTGTCAATCAAAAAGTGCTCTGGAAGCTTCCTGTGTTTCACTGCGTACTCAAGCCGGACATTTGTGTGTGCATGTCCTTTCCAGGGAGGTGCTGCTGAGAAGTCATGATGTGAGAAAGTCCAGGCAGGAGAACAAAGGGAGAAAATGTCTGGTGGGATTAGTGGTGATGTGACATCAGTGTGAGCTCATGATTGCTGCTGTAGGAAAGAAACAAAACTAGATTTATTTGAACTAATAAAGCCCTCATCAGTTGGAGGAGAGTATTTACCAAACCTTATACAAAAAACCTGTCATTAGTTATATTATCAGACAAATGGTAACTGAAGCTCCATTTGGACTGGATTTATTTCTCTAATGTGGTGATTATCTGCACCAGTCAGTGATTTTAATCCCATCCAGAGTACATATGTTGCTAAATTAACAACTTCACCCAAGTCCTAATAACAGCTGCAATTATCTACTGTTCCTCTGCGAAACTGCTGATCCTCCTGTATTTTAAATCCCATCCTCAGAGACGTCCTTGTATTTTAAAGTAAATCTCTGATTTTTTTTTCCATGTGAAGAGCTGCTTGTCCTCCTAATTTACTTTTCCGTCAACTCAGTGTGAAATTTTGCTTTTGTGTGAAAATCGACTTATGCTATTTTATGCTAATGTGGTAGATGAAGCATGTTAACACCAACACATATGTCTATTAGGAGAAACAATATGATGATGGAAACAAAAGCAGTGGGTAGAAATGGAGCAAATGTTGTTTTAAAAAAAAAAGTTAGTTTTATAAAAGTCACTATATCCTGACAGTAGTTCATGAGACAAGTAATCTTAAAAAAATATATATATATATATATATATATATAATGTTCCTGTGTCCTCTGGTGTGCCGCGGGCCAAACAAATACTGTCAGCCTCTATTTTATCAGTACCGAAAACATACTGGGCACTTATTTTTTGGCATTTATTATACTGAAAATCACTCCAAACAGCATATTATTAAGAAAATTACATTATATGAAGGAGTCCTTGAACCATACAAGACTTACTCTTTTTGGTAGTAATGTTTCCATTAACAAAACATTACATTTAACTTAACATTAACACTTGCATTTCATTCTTTCATTACATGCAGCTTTGTAAAAAGTCCTCGCTGCTCTAGTATCTTAGCTAGCAGCCTATTACTCCTATACATAATAATTCAGCTATTTATGTCAAGGCAATTTTATATAAGCATTTTTCTCATGTGCAGCTGCTTTGTGTTATAAATGGGCGTGTAGAAAGCAAGTTTTGATATCAGCACAGAATTTATTTTAGTTGTAAACACACAAAATACCATTCACGATTTATCTTAGTTAAGTTGGTTCTAGTCTTTTTATAAGACATGCCAGCTTGTCATTTTATAAATTTGGATTTTTTTTTTCTCAGTTGATAAAAAGTCCAAACAAAGCAAACAGTGAATGTGCTGACAGTTATTGTGAGACGTGTATTCGAGGTCTGCTGTTCGTCTGTCAGGACGGAGACACTCTCCTCCCTCTTTGTTTGTTTTTTATGAAACAGGTAGCACGTCTGCTCAGTGAGGAAATCACTTGTTATTGTCTGTGTTATGCAGATGAGTGCCGACATGGTGTCACTGCAGCGAGCCTGAACATCTGTGCGTGGATGCCAACATATTGGTGTGGGCTGATCTTTTGTGGTTGCGAGGTGGCCAGTCAATCATTTCATCGCGGGCCGAGCATGTGCATGTGTGGGCACGCTGTAAAACTGGACTGGATGTCCATCTGTGACAGGTGTTAATTATCAATTTGTGTGTGGCTCACCGACAGACAGACAGACAGACAGACAACAAACAATGGGCTGGTAGTGTTAGGGCTGGACAATGTGGAAATTTGGACAATTAGAGAATTAGACACGTCATTTTTTTAGACAACAAGAAAATGTGAAATGACAAAGAAATTAAACGTTGGCAGCGTGATCTACTTTCGTTAAAGTCTGTTTAGTGATGTAACCATGAGGAGATTTGATGAATTGACATAAACTCGACAAACAATTTTGATTGACTGATTAATCATTTAAGTAATGTATCAGAGCTCAAGACTTGATAGTCCACAGCCATGCTAACATCTCTGTGAGGCTGTAAGTCACAGACTGTTGACTTACAGTTGACTTACGTGAATTTCCCCACTGTGGGACTTATAAAGGAATATCTTATCTTATCTTACAGCCTGTTGTAGTCTCTGACATCAGCCACTGGTTTGTGGATTGCCGTTTTGAACTCTCAAGTTAAGCATTTTGGCTGTCGCCATCTTGTTTTTTTTTTTTCAGCCAGCGATGACACAAGAGGGTGGAGCTACAGTAAGTACAATCGAACACTGAGTTAAACATTTTTTAGGTGAACAAAAAGGTTATGATTAATTTTCATGAATACTTAGGTTAAAATTTTAAGATAAAAACACGGACAACTTCCAGACTGGACAGTGCCGTGGTAGCAACCTGTCAATCACATGGTAGCCACGCCCTAAAGCATACCCTCTAAATGGGACCTTAATTTACTAAATGAACATCATGATGTATTGAAGAGGACTTGAGACTAGCGACTGAGACCATAAACTCATGTTTACAGTGTTTACTGGGGTAATAAGTAAGTGAGAAGTAGGCTCATTTTCTCATAGACTCCTCTACTTGCTATTAGCGAGAATGCAGGTTTAACGTACCTCAGTGTTTGCTTCACTTCTCAGACCCGGAGGAAGCCCACTGGTGTGCATAGGCACAGCAATGCTTTGAACTAAATGCTAACATCAGCAGGCTAACATGCTCACAATGATAATACTAACATGATGTTTAGCAGGTATGATGTTTATCCTGTTCACCCTCTTAGTTTAGTATCTGAGCATGCTAACATTTGCTAATTAGCACTAAACACAGTGTACAGCTCAGGCTGATGAGAATATTTTTTTAAATTATTGGACAAATAGAAATTTTGACCTGATTGGTGACACAAGATGACAACTCACGGGTTCACAATTCATCCTGTGGGGGACATGAATGTCTGTACGAAATTTCACGACAATCCAAAGTCTGAAATGAAGTCTGCGTGTTCTTCCTTCAGACTAATAGTTTCAGTAGTATATCGACTGCCAGTTCGTTCTTTGCCTGCTGTATGAACGGATGTCCAGGATTTGCGTCTCTCTTCATGTGTGGTAGCTCTGGTTAGTCGTCTGCAGAAATTTGGCTCTTCTTCCCCGTCAGTCTGTCATTCCATCAGTGGAGGGATTAGTGTGGTTTTGTATTTCCCAATGAATTCATCTACTGGGCTTTTAAAGTATTTAATCGGTGAGTTGGGGATGAGAGTAATCTTGGGGAGACACTCACTCAATCCTCAGGGGAGATACGTCTCCCTTCATTTAGGGTTCGTCAGTGGGGAGGAGTGATAGCGGTGGGCAGGGAGTCGAGCTCAGACCAGAGCCAGCAGGAGGAGAAATATGGGGGATGTAATTGGAATTGAAAGGAGGCGCAGACGAAGTAAAATAGTCTAAATGTTGGTTTGTTTCAGTTTTTGTGGAAGGAGAAGGGGAGCTCAGTTAGAGGGGTGGATTAGGAGGCATGGATAGGTATTAAAAATGCAACAGCCTGGGTGACATTTAATTTGTAGTTATATTTTTTTTATGGGCATCTGTGGAAAGATTTTCACTTCTGTAATTAATAAAATGTTACATTTTCACACCAGTTTTTTGTTCAGAGATGTATTATTAAACACATTCTTGGCAGTAGAAGATAAATGAATGAATAATCATGACCTCTAATGCCAGATTTTAAATTGATAAATGTAAAACTACCATGATCAGCATTACTTCCCTCACTGGAAAGCCCAGCCGAGTTATTACCATGTAGACATTTGTTATTATCTGATGGGAGAGTGATGAGGGAAACTCACTGCCTTAGGTAGGACATTATTTTTACATATTTCACTTACTGAATCTGGTGTGTATACTCCAAATCATTTATCTGAAAAAAATTATGAATCATATCTTGGGTTGTGTTCTGGCTACAGGGTTTCTGTTTAGCAGCTCCAATAAGCTTTCTTGGGCTGACATCAATAGAGCCCATTAAATAAACTCCAGTGATTGGTTGTCAGCTGATTAAAAAAACTTCATCCCAAAAACTAAACACAATATATTTTTCTTACTCCTTTTATCACTAAAACGTAAATTGGCATTTCCACTGAGTTTTTAATTTCCACAATCGTAACTCAAACACTGGCTTATACTTGTAGCAATGTAATATAACTATGGTTTAATGAGTGTATAATCACTTGAAACTAAGAATTGTGTTTTCGTTAGCTTAGAATGAGCCTTTCATATGTACATGGGGAACTGGTCCTCCTCACAGAGTCCGCCATGTTGCTCCACCATGTTTCTACAGTAGCCCAGGACAGATAAACCAAACACGGACTCTAATGAGAGTCTTTTGCGTATTTAATAGAAGAAGAAGAAGAAGAAGATATTCCTTTATTATCCCAGGGGAAATTTTTTTTCTTTTTTAAAAAAAAAAAAAAGGGGGGGGCGGGGGACCCCGCCCCCCCCCCCCATTACCTGAAGGCCACCTTAGTTCTCCAACACACTTGTGAAACTGTGTTAATGTGAGCTGCAGAGCGTAAAGCCTGGGCCACGCCAGGTGTGTGAGGAATGCGTGGCAGCCGTGTTACCTGTTTTATTTTATTTTGGCGTTCATGTTAGCGGGTTAGTGCAGCTACACTGCCCACATGAGATGCGCGTCTCACACGGGCTGCGTCTCTTCTAGAGATTCAAGGTCTCGCCTATTTTTGACGCGAGCCACGTGCCTTATACAGCAGCAACAGACAGTGAAGGTGATCTTCTGACTGTATATTGACATCATATCAGCAACATTACTACACTTTCAATGTTTATATGTGTAGAAAATGTCACAGACATGAGAAAAGTAAAGATTTATTTTTAAATCAACACTTCCTGCTTTAATTTCAAAATAAATTCTGTAGACAGAACTCTGTCATTTGTTAACACAAGGCTTTTATTTTGAAATATGTGCAGGACAGCGTTGTAGACCACCCAGTGACTTGCAGGGCTCCATGAATAAATATAGTATGGGATTTTGATTGTGGATTATTACTATTATTTACAAATTACCACGTTTATTGACCTTTGGCTGAAATAAATATAAATGGCATTTATAATGAAAGAAAAGGCCATTATTTAAGTCAAACTCTACTCAGACATACTTAGTTGGTTGCAGTCTGCAGCAACACCACTAGATGCCGCTAAATCCTAGACACTGGAACCTTTTATTTTCTCTACTTTTTATTTCTTTTTGTATCAGTACTTGAGGTCAAATGCACCTAAACTCCTCTGTAATGAAATGTTTGTGTTTAGTCGATGATTTAATCTCAGCCCTCCTCTGTCTGATGTTTTCTGTTAAATATCCAAATAACCAATATAAATATCATAAATAATAAGCAAAAAAATCTAGAAAAATAATGAATGCCAGCCATTTTTTGAACAGCATCAGCATATCTGCAGAATTGCAAAAATATCACAAAATGAGCTCAGAATTATTCAAAGTCAGTTCAGCTTTAAAGTCATGTTGAGTTTTTAAGATATGCACTTATTTCTGAGAACAAAAAAAAACAGAAAACACCTGACATGAGAGAAGAAGTTGCTGCTAATCAGCACAAAATGTTTCCCTGCACACTCGGAGTGAAGTAGATGTACCATGAAGGTCACCTCTCTGTGGACGGAGATTGAAAGAGTGTGTGTACGTGTGTGTGTGTGTGTGTGTGTGTGTGTGTGTGTGTGTATGTGTGAGTGTGAGTGTGAGTGTGAGTGTGAGTGTGTGTGTGTGTGTGTGTGTGTGTGTGTGTGTGTGTGTGTGTGTGTGTGTGTGTTTTTTTTCATGCTGATCATGTAGCGTTGAGGTGAAAGCAGACTGTTTGTCTCAGCAGTAAACTCCCCTCCGGTCTAATGATGTCGTCCTCTCCATCCATCTGACCTAAAGGCTTTTCTGGTCTCAGCACTTGAATCTCTTCTTTTTCTTCTTCTGCACCTTCATCTCACTCTGTGTTCTCGTTCACACCTGCTCCGGGTGTTTTACCTGAACGTAAACTGGAGTCGTGTTTTGAGCTTTAACTGATTCCTCACAGTCGTCATATCATCGAAACAGCACATGTTTAGTCTCATCACAACTTTCTCATTCTGGTTTGTCCCACACTGTGTCCCGTCGTCCACGTTAATGTCGTAACCACGCAGCGGTGCACCTACGTGGCAGCACAGACGTAAATCGCGGGCACGCTCGCGCTCCGTCTGGCATCAGCCATTGCTCCAGCGTGGCCGGATTTGCGTGCTCTCCTCGTCTGTTCAGTAGGTGGGGTTGCCATGGAGACGTGGCATTCGCAGTGCTGCTGATGGGAGTGATCAGTCTGCACTGCACACACACACACACGCAGTACCATACACACACTCATCGGGTTAAAAATAGAGGGCTGGCCAGAGCAGCCTCCCTCTCTGAATATTGATCCTTATCTAATGATGCCTCAGAGGAGAAATGAAAGAGGGCAGCATATCTGAGAGAGAGGCAGGTTTTCATTTTGGAGAAGAGTGAGCATTATGCTGATGTATCACTTCTCTCTCATTAGACTGATTCCTCCCCTACACTCAGGCCATTTTTAAAAGTGCAAATTTCTTCACCGGCCCGTCTTTTTGAAAACATGTTGTGCATCCTCAAAGGAGAGCCAGGTGTTCGCTCTCCTCCAGGAGGTCACACTCCTTCAGCTGCTGATTAAACTGGACCATTAACCTAATATGTTCATTAGCTGAGGAGATGCAGAGTAAGATTGATGTCAGGCTCTACAGGTAAATCGCTTCTCATTTGTATCCGTCTCTCACCTGGAGGGTCGTTAGTCTGTGTTATCTCTCCTGAATGAAGATGCAGGTGAGTTCAGTGACTAGTCTCCTCAGCTGTGAGACTAGTTTCTCCCCTGCTTTGCCCTCAGTCTTACTTTTTTAAAATAAACATTTTAGGGCCATTTAGGCCTTTATTACACAGTCCAGTTCCACAGGCGACAGTAGAGAGATTATACAAAATGAGGGGAGAGAGAGATGGGGATGCAACATAGACTTAGCCAGCCTCAAACGTTCAGCTCAGTTGGTTTAAGGGATAAAATGACACATTGCCAGAACACTTCTGTTCACTCTGTGTGATCTGGGAAAATCATCACACTCATCACTCACTCATCACAGCTCCTGACCTGCATATGTGTTAAAATCACTTGGGAAAACACACATTAATCCAGCTAATTTTGCCAGTGTTTCTTATGGAAGCACCGATCCGACTTTTTTGGTCCCGATAGTGATACCTGGGCTCTGAGTATTGGCCGATATCGGGTACTGATCAGATACCAGTTTTTGATTAATAAGCTGTATGCCTCGCTGTGTGATGGGGATCATTCTTTTATGTGTAAGGCAACATCAGATTTGACTTAAACACTGATTTCCTAACTTTGTGAAACTAAAATGTAACAATACATGAGTGTAAATTTACTGAATTATTTATTATTCAAATAATAAATAATATACCAACAACTTTGTAAAAATTTTCAAATTAATAGGAATTATTTACTTAATTTCAATTCAGGTGTAAACATTTTTTTATACAGCAACAAAATGGTTTAAACTTTAACAGGAATTAAAATTTCAGTATATAATGTATGTAGTATATAAACATATATCTGAATTAAATAGATCGGCCCCACTGTCACAGATACAGTTATTTGAGTCTACATCAGCCCGATACCTGATCCGGTATCTGTGCATCCCTAATATTTCTACACTTCTGTATCAGTTTGTTTGTAATAACTTGATTCAATACAAATATGTTTAAGGAAATATACCATGTAATTTTAATCAATCACCATTTCAGTTTTTAATTGTGGTTTAGTGGTGCTCACACTGACTTTGGCCCTGCAGCGAAGATGCTGTAAAAGAGGGCTCTGGCAAAAAATCAAAGAGTTGTCAGCCAAAAAAACAAAATGTGAAAGTGAACTTTCCTGATGGATTACTCATAATGTGAACGCTGTGTTTCTGCTGTTTACCTCGCGATCATCACAAAGAAAGATGAAATGATTGCCACCATGATAACATTGTAGAGTAGAATCATTTCTCATTATATTGCAGCATTTTGGCCTCTTTTTAAACCTCCAAACTTTTGGCTCTCACACTCAATCGTGTCTTCCTGGATAGTATTTCATGTCTCAGTGGCGGCACCTGCTTCAATCTGATTGGCTTTCTGGTTATTGACTGAGCCAGGAAGAGATGCATTTTTATTTGTTGTGAAATATCACCGACAAGGAGCTGAATAATGAGAGCAAAACATTTCAGCTCTTTATGTGTAATTGATTTGGATCTCAGAGTTATATCTCCATCTCTACCAGCAGATTTTTGTTTTTTTAAGCTCACACCAAACTGGTGAGGTGCCAGACGCTGCCATCACCAGGATGTGTCTAATTACATCTGCCAAGGTGCGAAAGCGCTCGGCGAAGCTTTAATTATACCTATCTCGCCCACTCGGTCTGTCTGCCGCACTCGTGCCCGCTTGTGTGACAGCTGAAATCATTAAACGTGTCGAGAGGAAAAGACGGCAGAGCTGAGCGAGTGGGATTGAGAATTGGGAGTAAAAAGTGGGAGGTCTCTTAGCAATGTTTAAAATGTGGATTTCACTGTCATTAGCAAGGGATTGTTGAATTGATGGGCTGCTTATCTCCCTATTGTCCTTCATCTGTGTGTGTGTGATGTGAAATGATGAGGTTTAGTGCAGAGAGGCTGGAGGAGCAGAGGGTTAATGAAGTGCAGTATTAAGAGCAGTTTGGTAAATTGCTGTCAGGCCGCCTCTCTGATAAAACGAGAGGATCAGCAACTCACTAAATTGAAATCATCATTAAAAGGAAAGTCTGGTTTCATCAAAATTAGTTTTAGTTTTGTACTTTGCGAACCATTTCAATCAGAATTATTCAAACTGGACAGAAACAAAATAAAACTCACATAAACCGTCATCGTTACTCTTTCCAACACTCATCAAGTGTGCTTTGGTTGAACTCAACTCTAAAGTCACCCACTTTGGTGTGAAAATGTGGCGGCTCTACAGTTGTTGATTGTTGTGGGTCACACTGCGCCTGTTATATCTGGTGGGCTTCATGTTATGGATGATTAGAATCCTTTAAAAAGTTCCTGAATCCTGGACCATGATCCAGATCGCCACCAAAATGTAACAGGTTGTTCATTGTGCCACACCCCACACCTCCAAAAAATTTCATTCAAATCCATCGCAAACTTTTGGAGTAATGCTGCTAACAGACAGACAAACAAACAAATAAACCAATGCCGGTGAAAACATAACCTCCTTGGCCTTGGCGGAGGTAATAACTATTGATGTCACTATATCAGAAACATAGTAGTCGATACCACTACCAGTGAAATTCCATGATTCCTGATACCCAATTCGATACCATGGTAAAAAAGAAAAGTAAATCAATAAATCCCACGTACTTCAACATACACTCCTTTGTTACTGTTTGCATACCGTTTTTGTTCGGAAGTTAAACGGTCATAATTTCCTCTTTATCTGTTGAATTATTGCTGTGAAAACATCCTTTAAGCAACTGTATTTATTCAAGTTTCTCACCAAAATATGCATTTTACAAGATTACATTTAAACACATTATGACAACGTTATGCTTTATGTTCATCCATTACTATTTTTTACTGAATAGAGCCTGATCACATCATAATGTAAATGGCACTTCCTGTGCTGTACCAGCTAATGTTAACAAGCTCTCAGAAATAGGTTGTGTCCCCTGGACGCATTGATAATGAGTGACTGCATCCCAAACACATCTCTCATACCCAGGACAAGACGCCGCTGGTCTCGAGCCCCGGTGGTGCCTACAGTCCTGTAGAAAAACCAGTACCATCACGTTCTCAGAATGTTGACATCGACTTAAAGTGTCGGTTCTCGTGACATCCCTTGTAATAATAACCTTTAGGTTAACGTTAACCGAACCTGTTTGGAGGAGAAAACAAAGGTGACACTAGAATTGTAACCCAAGCTGTCTGTTCTAACCTTGAATCTCCAGGGCTGGAAATTGTTTGAAACAGCTTTTATATAATACTATCTTACATTTATTTAAATTTGAATACATTTACACGTTGAGTTGGTCTTTTATTTTGTTTTTACGATCCCTTTATTTAACAAAAGAGGACACAAAAAATTCTTGAAAGTTAAATAAATACTAGGAGATGTGCTAGAGTATAACATTAACAGAAAGGCTGAAACTGAAAAAAGAAGAACCAAATTGTTAATAACCTGAATTTTCCTTTGTTTCACTTCAGGATCATGAACTCATTCAGTCATGTTTGTTTCTCCTCCAGGGTGAATTTCAAAGAGCCGGAGGCGGTGCGAGCGCTGACCTGCACCCTACTGAAGGAGGACTTTGGTTTGACCATCGAGATCCCTCTGGAGCGCCTCATACCCACCGTCCCCCTCCGCCTCAACTACATCCACTGGGTGGAGGACCTCATCGACGGCCAGAAGCAACTACGCAGGGGCATTGACATCGGTACCACAACCGCTATTTCTGTCATTTACTTCACATCATTTACAGCATGTGATAGGTTTCACTTTGATCATCACTGTGAGGACGCTCGAATTAAATCGAGCTGACTTTTTATATAACTGAGAGAAAAAAAATACAAAAAAAAAAATGTTTGTTCAAGTAGGTGTCCCCCAGTGAATTTGCGTTTGAGACCCCTGCTCTTGTTTATTTTGGATGTGGCTTCCAGCAGCTCAGAGTGGCACACAAAATGTCAGTTGGTGCTTCCAGCTGGTGCACATGAGCTCAGTCATTCCCAGTGTTCCCAGCACTTAACTAGCCAAATCCCCGTCCACATGTCACAGCATGTTTGCCGTTCTGTCTGTCAGAGAAAAAGCAGTCTGTCTTTGCTTGTGTAGTGATTGTGCCTACAGATGTGTCTTGTGTGTGTGTGTGTGTGTGTGTGTGTGTGTGTGTGTGTGTGTGTGTGTGTGTGTGTGTGTGTGTGTGTGTCTGTCCTCTTTAGGACCTCAGGTTACTGATTGGTGACCCTGAATCTTTCTGTAAGCAGATTGAAGCTGTCAGCTCCTTGATGGATCACCTCTGGGCATTTCCTTCTCTAACTGGTGCCACCGGATTGACTTGTGCGGCTGTGGTCGTTGTTGTCATATGTGGATGATTTAATAACAGCTGCTGGAACTGACGTTAATTGTCCATTATAGTCCCTTTTCCATTTACTTTAAACAACATATTTCCATATTGTCCAATGAAACTCGTAACCATTCATCATCCTAAAGAACGCACTTGCACATCCTCAAGCTGCTGTGTTTCCTCAGGCACCGGTGCATCTTGTATCTACCCCTTACTGGGAGCCACAATGAACGGCTGGTACTTTCTGGCCACAGAGGTGGACGACATCTGTTTCGACTACGCTACAAAAAACGTGGAACAGAACAACATGTCTGACCTGATTAAAGGTAAATGTGGTCCACTCATCCTGAAGAACAATGTAGCTGCAGACATTAAACAGCAGCCTTTGGGGTATTGTTTGTATATTGTCTCACATAATGTCCTTAAGGGAGACTGCATAATTTTGGCTAAACTATGGCCACTGTGGCTACAAGTAACAAGTTATGGGATGATGGTAAATGACAAAACAGGATTGCTTGCTTTCCTGGGACAAGTAAAATGCCACACCGGGCTAGTAAATCTAGTAACTCACTTGCCTGATTGTCCGACACAGTGTTTTCTGGAGCTTGTGATGGAAGTAGCTAAGGAGTGAGCAGTCTCACTTCATTCTCATCTCTGTTGAGAGTTACACATCCACTGTACCGAACGGGCGCTTGTGAGACAGTGGTGGCGGGTAAAGGGAAAGGAAAGAAAAGGAAAGGATAATTTGAATTATCCTGGAAACAGGAATTTACTTGAGTGGTGTTATTCAGCCTTGTTTTGTTTTGTTCCAAGAGTGTCATGATTAGCTACAGCACTGACCTTACAAATCCCTGCTTCATCTATGTGATTTTGTACTTTTTAGTTGTCAAAGTCCCCCAGAAGACTTTACTAATGGATGCCTTGAAAGAAGAGACAGAAATAGTTTATGACTTCTGCATGTGCAACCCTCCTTTTTTTGCCAACCAGCTTGAAGCAAAGGTAAGTCTTTCCTTGCCTAAAACTTAAACGCTTTACTGTCTTGTCCTGAACATTTACATTCAAAATGGATTGACTGCTTTGAACATTGGGTTTGGCTCATTGAGCGTTAACACTTGTTCACCTGTTTGTTTATATGATAATAACAGGCTCCTGATAGGATTTTGTCTTAATCTTTGTCTGTCTTGTTGCTCTCTGCAGGGGGAAAACTCCAGGAACTCACGGCGACCTCCTCCCAGTTCAGTGAACACAGGCGGGGTGACGGAGATCATGGCGGAGGGCGGGGAACTGGAGTTTGTCAAGAGGATCATTCATGACAGTCTGCAGCTCAAGAAACGCTTGCGGTGAGACGAAGAGCTGGACTTTGATGTGCAAAGTCGAACCCAACTCAAATATGATTCGTTGCCTTGGTTGCAGGCATATTCATTGTGTGTGTGTGTGTGTGCGCGCATGTGTGTAAAAGCAAACGTAAACCACATTTGTCAAGCTCGAACACTGACAGAAACTGTAAGTATTCAGGGTTGCACAGCTACACATGTTAAGTGGCAGATGGATGAGTGAGAGCACTGTAGTTTTGTGCTTTTTGGAGAGCCTTTGAGAGGTTTAAATGGCCGCTGAGAGTACCACCAGTGAAGGGGAGACACCAAGAGGTGAAATGTGCAGATGGGTCGCTGCACAATAATGGACTTGTCACCCACACTTGGTTTAATGATTCTGGCACAAGCTCACCGTGTACTGTATCCGGGAGCCCGCAGGGAACAGCTGTGTTTTTTTGTGGGTTGGTGGGGCTGTCTCCAGTGGCCGTCACTTTACCCTCCCCCGTCAGTAGGGCTGTCACCGGGGCAGCAGAGTGAGACACAGATAGGGGGAGCTGCAGAGTGGTGCTATTAAAACTGATTAGACATGCCACACCTGCTTTGTCTCCTACAGGGCAGTACTGTGTATGTGTGTGTGTTTGCATAATGCGTCACTGGAAAGATGAGCAGCCCTGAGAGGGACCCATCTTAACACCTGCCTGCTCCTGTGTGGCTCAATGTTATAGTTGTGCAGCGAAGAGAGGAAGTGAGAACGAACCCAGTCTTATTTAACAGGTTTGAGGCTCGGGCCAAACCAACCGGCGCCGGCTGTCACTCCCAAATGCATGCTGGGACACCAGAGCCACCAGGTGTCCATGGAAACACTGCCAGCTTCACCAATTGGTCCTTTGAGATGCCCTCACCACCCCGCCCTGCTCCTCCTTCCCTCGTTTTTCTACTGAAGTGTAATTACTGTCTGATAGGGGCAAGCCACCTTACTTCCCAGTATAAAACACATCCACAACCCCAGTTAGAAATGAGGTAATACTCCTCATTCATCACGCCATTGATATGAAAATTACCATCTCTGCTAATAAGATTGTAATCATACATGCTTCAACGTGTGAATAGAAAATATGGATGCCAGTGCAGCTGCATACTCTGGGATGTTTGAGAAGCCGCCGGTGGAGGGGGGAAGCCTCTCTGGGCGTTCCTCCCCACTGTGTTGGAAAGTGGGGAACATCTGTGAATATTAGAGCTGTTCAATATTTCATTGTGTCAACTGAGGCTGACATGTTGCTCTCCCCTCCCCTCCACCCCCTCTGGGCATCTTCATACCTCCCTAACCTGATTACAAATCATAGTCCTTTCTCTCCGTCAGTCACATGTTTGTTTTTAAGCTGAGATTTCATCCACCATCGTTGGGTGTGACTGTAACTTTCTACCTTTTGTGTATTTGGAAATATATAATTACAAGGGCTTATGTTTGAACACAGTTCAGAGGTCCATCAACCCAAAAGTTAAAAAAAATGCAATTTTCTGCCCTTATATACATTCACATAAATCTAAACTGGATATCATGCTTCCCAAACTAGCTGTGTTATTAATGTGCTAACCTTACTTAGGATCATCTCTGATTGAGGTTCAGTTTTAGAGCTTTTATAGGAGGGTAGTCAATTTATTTTAAGATTTTTTTCAAATCAAATGCTCTGACAAAAAGAAGAAAAAAATCTTATCTGTGGCCATCACAGGCCTGTAATAATTTAGTCATTTATTTGACCTACATAAGATGATTAGACGGCCTACCTGCCTGCCTACAAGGTGGGAATCACCAGAGGGGAGGAAATGATATAATCCCAATACTTAATCTCAAAATTATTTTCTTTAAATTAAAAATTTTTTGGAACAAAAAAAATAATCTTATTCCTTTTTTTTTCCCTCCCCCCCACATTTTGCAGTTCTTCTAACATCTGTTATATTAAGTTTTCACTCTGTTCATCTCTGTTTTCATTCACCTATCTTAAGGTCAGAGATCCTCACCAAAGTTTTGCAAAAATCTGGAGCGTTATTTTGCGTTCTTTCCAACAAGCTAACATGACATGGTTGGTACCAATGAATTCCTTAGGTTCTAGTGCCATATATTATCTGTAGCTTCACTCTAGCCCTAAAACTAAACCTTCTAGAGCCTCTGAAACACAGTAAAGTCGATCGGAGGCGCCCCCAATCCTGTGGGTCTCTTAGGGTTAAAAAAAGACAGAAAAAAACTATTTAATCTAACTGTACACAGAAATCATGCAGAGGAAGCTTCAGTGTTTTTCTCCCCAAGTTGTGGTGATTAAATAAAGACCAGATAATTAACTTTAAATACTGTCTAGTGAAAACTAAACAAACCCTGACAAGGTTTGTTTGACTCACTGATGTGTTTATCTTTCCTCCATCTTCCCCGGCTGGACTCTACTGCTTATTGATCAAGACCAGCCTCACCTCTTTATTGCACAGCAGAGATTATTGATCAGGCCTCCACTGAGAGACGACTTCAAAGCAGCTTTTCCTCCACGGTGGACCGTACACATACACACACGGATGTTTTTCCTGTCTCACGTTCTGCTTTTTGTTGATGTTGCTCCCCAATGCTCGCCTTGGCTCATTTGATCTCTGCTTGGTAGTCTGTGTCTGCTAACACGGCATCACACAGTTGGTTAATATGGTTTCTTCTTTCTGCAGGTGGTACAGCTGCATGTTGGGGAAGAAATGTAGCCTGGCGCCTTTGAAAGAGGAACTGAGGAAGCAAGGGGTGAGTACCAGCCGAGACAAACACACAAATACATCCCCTGCAATCAAAAGAGCATCCACAGCTTTTGATCTCGGGTTCGCTCACGCAGGAAGGTGCCCCTTCTGTGCAGGGTTTGATAATAGTTTGTTAAAACAATCTTTGCCTCCCCTCTCAAACACTCTTCTGGGACTTTGTACTGACATGAGAAGCAGACGGTCGTCACTGTCAGAGCAGCAGATACCCAGAGAAATAAAACTCATCAGCTCTTTCTAATATGCTCACTAAGCACAAACGAGCCACGAAGGAGCTGATTTCTGTTAGAGGTGCATGACTGAATCACACGGCACTCTGTAGCTAACATGCATTAGTGTCATTAGCCTAACTAATAGCCCAGCACATGACTCCTGACTGCTGCAGGCCTTTGGTCCTGTGCCAGTCACTTCTCTCACATGCTCACAAAAAAAAAAAGAAACTCCACCTGCCATCCCTCAGAGTTCCTCCAGAGGTTTTCGGGTGCTGGCGCTGCTGATCAGAGTGAGTGCAGCCTTGGCGAACTTCCAGAGACGAGTTGTTGCCTCTTTTTAAAGTGTGCGTGTCAGAAACCCAACCTAGTTAATATGCTAATGCTTTTATCACCCGTTACTCCGTCTTCTCTCTCTCCTCATCTCTTTGTGCTATTAATTTAGTAAATGTGAACGTCTCCGATACAGAGCTCCGTGACCTCTGAACTTTATCTTAGTGACCCTCTTCATATTTACTGAAACAGTCCTGAGAGACTCTCAAAGTGCTCTGTTAGCACGAGGGTTGTGTGTCTTTTTCACATCATGGCTCTTTATTTTCTCACTCACTATTCGAGATGTGGAGCTCACTGAGGCCAAAAACACAGCAGGAAAAATGGCACATTGCTCAACAAAGGACAGGCTGGTAGAAATAACCACTCCCATTCTCATTATTGGTAGTATGCAAAACACCTGTTCACACCCTGGTGGTGGTAGAGGCTCCACCTTTTTTGAA
Organism: Pterois miles; assembly: GCA_947000775.1. Lineage (NCBI taxonomy): Eukaryota > Metazoa > Chordata > Actinopteri > Perciformes > Scorpaenidae > Pterois > Pterois miles. The sequence goes on from CAMQGK010000110.1 coordinate 18,497,497, forward strand.
AATACAAAAGGGTTGCCACACAGTGAATAATTAAAATAGAACATATAAGAACACAAAGCACCTAATAATAATAATAACAATTTCTTATTAATAGTAATAATTTAAAAATGGAAATGTTTTTCAAGACCTTTAGAAGGCTTTATAACATGCTGTATATCAAGGCTTCTCAAAGTCTTAAATTATTAAAGGCCATAGTACTGATAAGCCAACATTTTAGGGTAGTAGGCTAGTATTAGTATAATCCCATTGTGTTATGAATATAATACATTATGTTATTTTGTTATTGCTGATTGTTTAGGTCCCCTGACCATGAATAAAAATCAGATGTAGGCCTTTGAGTAATAAGTTTGAGAACCCCTGATATATATAATCATATGAGTTGGAGTACCCTTACTCAGCAAAAATAACAGCACAACAAGATTAGGTCACAATAAAAGTCCAAAACTCCAAAATGTGCAGTTTTATCTTAGACATTTACAGTATTAGGCACTGAACGGGGGGGTCAGAAAACCAGTCATTATCTGGTGTCACCACCATTTGCCCTACACAGTGCAACGCATCTTTACATAGAGTTGATGATCAGTGATCAGTTTCTCTGCTATAATGTCCATGATATTTAATGTTGCGTCACAAACCTGGTCATCTAAGCAATATGGATTTAGGGCTAAATCTGCCGATATGATACGTATCATGACACAGAGTGAGATCTGCATTTATCACAGTCCCTGTAACATCCAACATTACAGCTCTACTTTGAGAGGGCGCTTTTCTTTGCAAATTAAATAAAATGTTAACTGAGTTCATTACGTGTAAGCTATTAATTTAAAATTAATAAGTATTTTTGAGAACTGATGCAGTATCACAAAGAATATCGCAATGCTATATATTTTCTTAAACTTTTATATATAGATAAGTCTGTGAAGGTTCTCATTCATCCAGGTCATATTCATTCTGGCAAAAAGTTGAATCGAAGGCAACTGGACTTAGATTTATCAACTGGACAAATCTAAGTCCAGTTGCCTTCGATTCAACTTTTTGCCAGAATTTATATATAGATGTTGAAGTAAACTGTGAAGTCATCTGCTGCATGCAGCGAGCGACACTGCTGATCACACCTGATCACGCCTCTTATTTTCTTTTGTTGTCAGGTGCCCAAAGTGACGCACACAGAGTTCTGCCAGGGACGGACGATGCGTTGGGCGCTGGCCTGGAGTTTCTATGATGATGTGATTGTCCCGGTAAGTCTGAGCTGATTTTATTTATGCGCTTGAAGGACTCCAGCCCTCCTGCACACTGTGGCCATTATGGCTGGGTAATGAAATTCAGTACTGATGTGCAACAATGATGCCAAGAAATAGACTTGACATTTGGTACCATAAGTCAGTACACATGTAAATAATCTCAACAGTGTCGGCCATTTTGCTGCTTGATCTGGATGTTTCCAAAAACCTCCCTCACCTCTCTCCACGCTGTATCCTCTTTCTCTCCAGCTCTGACCCATTAGAAGCACTTACTCCTTCCTCCTCTGGGGAGATGTTTATGGGATTTTTAACATGCTGTAGCCAGGCAACAGTTGCCAGGGCAGGACTGTATGCACACGCACCACACAATTGTCTTGTCTGGACAGTGATAATCGGAGATAAATAGAAAGCAGCAACAGTGAAGTAGTCACAACAGCTAAAGGCTAATAATAATAAGAACAAGAAGAAGAAGGAGATAAAGGCAGGTGCAGGCGGTCAGCAGATGCAGCGCAGGCTGTGTGACGACGACTGTTTGTGTTGGACTCTGTTTTGGCCTTTTCAGCATAAAAGCAGTTGAGCAGAATGATTGGCCCACATTTTCTTCTGCCACCCTCCTCCTCCTCCTCCTCCTCCTGCACCTCTTCCTCCTCCACTTTGATGCATATCCACCATCATTTACACTCGAGAGCTGCTCGCCATCATTACAATGCAGACCCCTGAAGCACATGTGCGTGTGTGCTTAAACGACAGAAGTTTCTGCATGTGTAATTCTTCGCATGGTTGACTGCCTAATTCTGCCTGCATGCGTGTGTTCCTATGGACGTCTGGTATGTATGTATGTATATATGTGCATGGGTTGCTCATTAATGTTACATATAGACTATAACATATGTAACATGCATGCAACCATGACCTACTTAACCCTCTTATTACCAGATCAGCCTTCAAGCTACTACTACCACCACCGTTACTTTTTATTCATCTCGTCTTTCTCTCGATTGTCTGGTTTGTTTAAACTTTATTTAACCACGCGGTTGATGAGTTATCTTCTACAGGTGACACTTCAAGTGAAACTCAAGCTACAACACAACAAATAAACTAATCTAAATGTCTGGATTTAGGCTGCCTTAAGGTTAACTTATATCTCACATCCAGGCAGTTGTCCTCAAAAAAGAACTGGCTACAAATAGACTGAAGCTGCTTTAAAGGGGGTCTCACAGGTCTTTGGGAGTACTACTGCATATGTGAATAGTTGTATAAAGTATTTTGTGTCTTCAAAGGGAGATGTGTGAAGTCTGACAAATTGCATTGGTCGGGACTCAAGACTACCAATATGAAACTGAAAAAAAATTGTAGTTATGGAGTTAGAAAAAAATGTGCCACACCTCTGTAGCCCGCTCAGGGCTGCATTAAGGCCCTGACGCACCAAGCCAACGGTCGGCCATCGGCCAGTTTGGGACAATTGGTGATTGGTGTTACTGTATTTTTTTTGGCTCTATTTGGCTGATTCAGCATTTTGAAACGGCAACAAACAAGTCAGTGCACGAGAAGAGAAAGTAAGGAAAGCAGTAACAAGTAAAGTCAAGAGGGCACACATAGAAGTCTCTTCTCATCTTTCATCTTCATCTCATCTGATCATTCCAACACACAGATATTTCCACAACGACATGACCATCTGGAATGAAGCTAAGTGGTGAGTGAGAGTGGTGTGAAAATGGTCAACAAATGCAGCTTTGTTTCATGTATGTATTATAACAAAGGCCTGTTTATATGCCGTCCTCTGTCTTTCCAAGCTCCCAATATGAGCAGCAGCCTTTGATGCAAATTTTCGTCGTGGCCAAATGGTTGTACTACAATTTCCTTGTCTATCACGTGATGCCACTGGGCCCAAAAAGACCTTTTTCCCCATAGACTTACATTGGGAAAGAGACGTCTGTAAGTCAGCGGCTAATTTTTTTTTTTTTTAGATATATCAGCTTCCTAGTACAAACACTTGAATAGCCCTTATTTCAATCAAAAAGTTGTGAAATACATAAATAGCGAATCCAGAGTTATTTCCCTTCATCCATTCATGTGAATGAGACCCAGACCAAGGCTGGACTGAGGGCTTGGAGGCAGACAAAACACTACTGCGCCTGCTCTGTGTCCATTGTATGGGCAAAATCACCAGGTGAGCCGGGTACTTAATGCGGAACATTGACGAATGATCCAGGTACTTTCTCGCTCAACAGTCAAGCCATTTTGGCTTCATGCGCCACTGTGCAACTCTCATAGGAGTAAACGAGAGCCTCCAATGCTGTATCCAGTTCTCTTTATACATCCATGGGTCTTCTGCTTTTGAATAACAAGTACAGGCTACCGCAGCCTGTTGGTGTGGAGAGTAATTTCATCACGCAGGGACAGAACATATGTGGTAGTTGCCCTTTGTCACTGTAGTCTTTGTGTTGTGGTCCAGCGCAACTTTTTAGCCAAGACTCAGGTGATCTAAGGCGATGTGAGACGACACAGTTGTTCTTTGATGTTGGTTTGGTGTGTCTGGACCTTTAGCTGCTACTAGCATAACATACCCAAATATCTGTCTGTGGTTGAGTTGCATTGTGGACGATATTTCCAGTTCTGCTGCATTTTGATTTTTGTTTTTAACTGTCCATCATGAGCCTGATGATGTTACAGGAATTCAATGCTAAATCAGTAGAGTACTTAGGTTTTTATAGCTTTTATGTTGGTGTCTGTCTCTTACTTGTACATCTTCCCCAGTATATTGTCCCAGAAAGGCCTTAGTTTAGTGCAGCTCCAGAAAACACGAGTCTGGTTTGACCACAGAGCTTAGTAAAGGCAGGACAATATAAGATCTTCTCATTTCAGAGACAGAAAGAAGCAGAGGATTGATTAGATTAATTGGACTGAAGGAAAACAAGATGCAGATAAAGAAATGCAGCACAAACAGACAAAGGGATAGAGACTGTGGATGGTGAGATTAGAGTGCTTGTAGATGGAGGTAGCCAGGCTTTATCCGAGCCCTGAGGCGTGTTGTTGCTCATACAGGCCTCTGGCAAGAGCGGGTCAGGAAGGTCCCGTGTTCAGGAGTCGATGCTGGGGGTTCTGGGACTTGACAAAAAGGAAATGGGGGTTGGGAGAAGAGGGGTGATAAAAATATGATTTACAATGTTTGCCTGGAGGTGAAATCTGCAGCATTTTGTTGTAGGCTCTCACCATCAACATGGATGATTGAATGACATATCAGGAGAGAACAGCTCTTATAGGTCTTGTAAGCTTTTACTGTGCCTAGTTTTCAAAATTAGGCCAGGCTTTTATTGTGGGGTTGTCATGTACCCATATAGTGTGTGTGTGTGTGTATGTGAGAGAGGGAGGGCATGCAGTGAGGTGAGAGTGTCTAAGTGGGATTAATAATGGAGTGAAAGAGCAGCAGAGTCAGAAGAGGATGTGATTCAGTGGAGAGGTTTCCTGTAAAATTGTACATGTCAATTTCCATGCTCTTTGTCTATCTGTGTGTGTGTGTGTGTGTGTGTGTGTGTGTGTGTGTGTGTAACACACACACACACACACACACACACACATACACTGATCAGCCATAACAGTAGCTCAGTATGGGCACCCTGACCAGTCTGTGGCTATGCATCCCCATACGCAACCTTCCTTTTCCTTGGACAATAGGTCCTGACCACTGCAGTCCGGGAACATCCCACAAGAGCTGCTCGTCTAGCCATCACAATTTGGCCCCTGTCAAAGTCGCTCACATCTTTATGCTGCCCATTTTTTCAACGTCAAGGACAAAATGTTCACTTGCTGCCTAATATATCCCACCCACAGCAAGGTGCCACTGTAACAAGATTATCAATGTTATTCACTTTGTGTGTCAGCGGCCATAATGTTGTTAATGTTATGGCTGATCACTGTATACTAATCTATTGGTGCAAGAATCCGTGTCAAGGATTTTGCATACAAACAGACAGGTCTGGCTTGATGGAGTTTATTGATTTCCTTTCCTTGTACAATGAGCTGCAGGGCTTGCAGTGCGTGGAGGAAAAAGGGGGAAGAGATGTCTGTGAGAAACAATAAGAAATAAAAGAAGCCCTAACAAGCAGCCAGACAAGGCAACACTCACCACCAACCCATTAATTAAATATGCCCATCCCTTCTAAACATGCATTTACACAGACCATCATTTGAACTAAAAAAATCAATATAAATCAATCATGACTGAAAGACCTTTTACTGGGAGTGAAGCTTTAGCTTTGTTTCAATGAAAATGAAGCAGAATTTTATTTGCTATATTTTATTTCAGATTCATCTGTTCATCTTGAGTCATTAAAGAAAGAAAACAGAAAATACTATATATTATATTTTAAAAAAAGAGGCTGTAAAGTCTTCTGATGCACTAAAGTGAACAAGTAATCAAAAGTTGACTCTCAGATCAGTGCGGCAGTGTGAAGGTCACAGTCTGCTCCTTCCCTCAGCCGTTTGTAGGTCAGTCGGCCATGCTGTCTGCTCTGTCACAGTACAGTGCGGCAGCAGACCCTCGCTGTCTCCCCACAGCCTGCAGTGACTCGCCAGTGTGGCGTTGACTTATCGGCTACAGTGGACGTGAAGGGTATGATCGCTGCAGAGCGTCTGTTGTATTCAGACACGGTTGGGTAATGACCTCCGCTGCCAACACAGTCTGACATTAGAGGGGATTAGAAATAAAGAACAGTGTTAATTTCACGAGAGGCTCAGGAGGAGCTCATGTGGCTTGAGTGCCCTCTTGTGGTTTTTAACCCACATCCGTCTTATGTTTGACTGTAGATACTCATCACAGCTGCACTCAGCTCATAGTAATGATCTATATCAGTACAGTTCATCGTTCATTACATGTTTAAAAGTTAAAATGGAAAATAGTTGAGAATGAGGAAAAGCTTTTTGTACAGTGTACTACAGAGCAAACAGTGATCGCATCTGCAAGATGAATGTATGACCAGAAATGCTCTGATGGTTGTAGTCAGTAGTCTGACAGACCGAAAGCTTAAAACTAAAGAATAAAGTGAGATCGTTCCATCACATCCTAACAGCAATCAATAAATGCTCTGACAAAAAATAAAAAAAACAAAAACAAAAAAAAAAAACAACGTCCGTGGCTGTCACAGGACTGTAATTAGCCAATCATTTCATAAGATAAGATAAGATAAGATATTCCTGTATTAGTCCCACAGTGGGGAAATTCACACATTACAGCAGCAAGTGGATAGTGCAATAAAAGACAAGAAGCATAGATTTAAAAACAGTATTAATACAAATAAAATAAATTAGTATATACATAATAGAAAAGTAAAGCTAGAAATATGTTTTTCATTTGGCCTCAATTAAATAATTTTACTGGCTGTCTACCTGTATGCCTACACGCACTCTGCTCGTACACTCATTGCACATCACCGGAGTCTTCCTGTGAGTTTGTGAGTACTAAAAATAGACAATAACCATGTTCGTCGTTGACATTCATTATGACCTACAATGTTGAATATTGTCAATTTCGACTGATGCTGTCTCCATCTTGACCCAGGATCTCTAAATAACTATGGGCCAGTTTTAAACTTTCCATTCTTTTCTAAGGTACTTGAAAGAGTTGTGTCTCAACTGTCGGACCGTATATTATGTAGTGACCTTTTCAAACTCTTTCAGTGTGCTTTTAGGGTCAATCCACTGAAAGTGAGCTCACTAAAAGGAAAGAACATGGGTTCAGATTCCACCTCGGTACTTATACTTTTTGAGGGGGATCCCTCCTCTGTTGCTCTGCCTGAGGTTTAGTTGGCCCCACTGAGCTTGGTTTTTCAGTTGGATCTTTTTTTTAAATCTAGTGTACTCTTGCTAGTTTCTCAAGATTACCAACCTGACCTTTACTACTAGCTTAATATGACGCCTTTATGCGACAGTTGAGAAACAAGTAAGAACTCACACATAAAAACATTCCCATCCAGGTTTGTAACAGGATGACAACGCTGGTCGTCTGATTGGATGATTGAGAAAAAGAAATGTCTAAAGTATGTGTGCCTATCTATTGTGTCAGTGTGTACTCACAACCCTTTAGTAGCTTTGGTGAAAATAGAAGATAATGCTTGGAGAGCATGAGGTGAAAAATCAAAGACACAAACAAAGGATATAAGATTGTTTTCAAAGGAGGAGACAAAACTCAGATAAAAGTCACAGTTTTAGAGTTCATATTTGTTTCCTGTGGTTTGTGGAAATAAAATCAAACTATGGTTACTTAACTGAGTTTGAGTTGATGATTCAGTCTAACTTGTTGAAAGATTTTCCTTTATATGGAACCAATTGTCTATTTTCAAACATGTTACCTGGGAAAAAAATGCTGTTGTCTGGTTAAAGATTTTTTTTAGCTTGCATGTGACGATGTGATGCAGCGTTTACTGTGTGTAAAGGAATGTCCTCTGTTGGCAGCCTGGTTATGGATGTAGTTATTTTTGGACTATTACTACTATCGCTTAAGTCATGTCCAGACTCTGCTGGTGATGTTAAAAAAAAAAAAAAAAAAAATACAAACTGGGGTGTCTGAGTATCTCAACCATTCGAGTCACCGTGCCCCAGTATGTACCTTTTAAAAACACAGAAGAGCTTAAAGGCGCAGAATGAATAACAGAACAGCAAATGTAACTGAAGTATGAGATGAATGAAGTGGGAAAATACACAAAACATAAGCATACAGTTTGCATTGTAAATATTTTCAAGTTAAGGGGCAGGACACTGATATTTAATCTTCAGAAATACTGTAATACTTTTCTTTGGCTGGAACAAAAAATCCTCTCCATTGTCATTTGTATTTTTTAAATATCTGGTTTATCTAGAATGAATATTTTCCTGCATATTTCAGTGTGCTCGTCATTGCAAAATAATCCTTTCGACCATGGTTCCACAGGTATTTGTGGCATTGTTGATGTCTATTTTGGCTTGTGTCCATTGCATTGTGTTTTACATATCCATGTTACAGACTATTTATTCATTTTCTTCTGATCTCCCTCCCTTTTATCTCCAGTCTCCTCCCAGTAAGAAGCGTAAACTGGAGAAGGTGAGGAAGCCCCTGTCATTCACATTACCTGAGGCGGGACTGAAGGAGCTGCAGGCCAAAGCCTCAGCTTTAGGCATTACTGCCCACGGCCCTGTGGACTGCATCACTGCTCTGGTGGAGAAAACACTCACCGACCTGCGGGTAAGCGTTAGAGCTGCATTACCACAGTTAAAGTTAAGTTAAGTTAAGTTACACTTGATAAAGTTGTAGACCTCTTTACAGAAATTTCCCAAATCTGAAATCCTGTCTTATCTCAGTTTAGGGTGACATGTAGGACTTTTGGTATCACTGAAACATGTTTCCTAAATCTATTTAGGAAAAAATCATTTCATAGGATGGAAATTTAGCTAGAACCATCCTTATTTAGGGATTTCCCTAAATGGCACAGACCCTGTCCTCAATTCACTGTGTTTGTGTCCGTCTGGCAATGACAGTGAAGATGGAGAACATGTACACTGAAAGGCTGCCCAAACTGTATGATGATGTATTTAAATATATACAGTGCTGTGAAAAAGCACCCTTCTTATATTTTTGCATATTTGTCACACTTAAATGTTTCAGATCATCAAACAAATTTTAATATTAGACAAAGATAACCGAGTAGATACAAAATGCAGCTTTTAAATGATGATTTCATTTATTAAGGGAAAAAAGCTATCCAAACCTACCTGGACCTATGTGAAAAAGTAATTGCCCCCCTTGTTAAATCTTGAATTAACTGTGATTAACCACAATATTTTGGAAAACTGATTTCAATTTCACTAGCCATACCCAGGCCTGACTGCTGCCAGACCTGCTGAATCAAGAAATTACTTAAACAGAACCTGTCTGACAAAGTGAAGGAGGCTAAAACATCTATAAAAAAAAAAAAAAAAAAAAAAAAAAGACATCAGTCTGTGATCTAAAGAAATTCAAGAACAGATGAGAAACAAAGTCGTTGACATCCATCAGTCTAGAAGTGGTTACAAAGCCATTTCTAAGGCTTTGGGACTCCAGCGAACCACGGTGAGAGCCATTATCCACAAATGGAGAAAACTGGAACAGTGGTGAACCTTCCCAGGAGTGGCCGGCCTACCAAGATTACTCCAAGAGCGCATTGACGACTCATCTAAGGTCACAAAAGAGCCCAGAACAAGATCTAAAGAACTGCAGGCCTCACTTGACTCAATTAAGGTCAGTGTCCATAATTTATCAATAAGACAGAGACCGGGCAAAAACGGCATCCATGGGAGATCCAAGGAGGAAACTGCTGCAGAACAAAAACATCTTGATGATCTGAAAACATTTGGAAAAATACTCTGTGGACTGACAAGACAAAAGTTGAACTTTATGGAAGGTCTGCGTCCCGTTACATCTGGCTTAAATCTAACACAGCATTTGGTGGTGGTAGTGTGATGGTTTGAGTCTGCTTTGCTGCTTCAGGACCTGGATGAGGCTTAAAAAAAATGAAGGTTTTGGAGTCACCTAGTCAAAGTCCAGACTGTTATCTGATTGACATGCTGTGGCATGACCTTAAACAGGCCGTTCATGCTCGAAAACCCTCCAGTGTGGCTGAATTAAAACAATTGTGTAAAGAAGAGTGGGCCAAAATTCCTCCACAGTGATGTAAAAGACTCATTACCAGTTATCGCAAAACCTTGAATGCAGTTGCTGCCACCAAGGGTGGCACAACCAGTTATTAGGTTTAGGGGGCAATTACTTTTTCACATTGGGCCAGGTAGGTTTGGATAGCTTTTTTTCCCCTAATAAATGAAATCATCATTTAAAAACTGCATTTTCTATTTACTCAGGTTATTTTTGTCTAATGTTGAAATTTGTTTGATGATCTGAAACATTTAAGTGTGACAAATATACAAAAATATAAGAAATCAGGAAGGGGGCAGATACTTTTTCACAGCACTGTACATACATACATTTAAAAGGGTGGGATTTCCTCTCCTCCACGGACAACAGAAACTTAAGCTTCACAAAGACATTATTGATTTACAGGTCTGTTGTATTAGAGTGTACAGGTGATGCCTTTTTTCCCATCCTGTGTATGGTCTGTTGGAGACACTTAAGGTAAAACAATTCCTCAGTTTAAAGGGCCGTCAGCACCAAGAAGGATAACTATAAATACATTAATTTAAAATTGTTCTAACTCAAGTGGATGTTGGAGTCCACATCACAAATATATTGTGACGGACTATATCGTTGGGATCAGTTTCAGAGCAATTTCATTATGCCTATGCACGTCTAACAGCTGTGGTCAGAGGCATAACATTTGTTTTGGGGTTGTCTGTCCGTCTGAATGCGCGTCCATTCATCTTCAGTCCGTCCGTCTGGACCATTCTTGTGAATGTGACACCTCAGTAACACCTGGATGGGATTTCTTCAGATTTGTCTCAAACGTCAACCTGGACTCAAGGATGAACTAAATAGTTATTGGCGGTCAAAGGTCACTGTGACCTCACATCCGCCCTGTTCTCGTAAAAGCAATTTCTCAGGAATGCCTGTATTACATCTGCCACAAACGTCCACTTGAACTCAAGGACGAACTGATGAGATTTTGGTGGTCAAATGTCACTGTGACCTCACAAATGACATTTTTGCCATAACTGAAGAATTCATGTGATAATTATGACAATTTCACACAAATGTCTAACAGGATAAAATGATATGTGACATTTTCGGCAGACATGGATTTAAACTGCAACTTGGCTGGTTGGCGGAGGCATTCAACCGTAAGGCCATCCAAATTTTAGCGCCTTTCAACACGTCACAGTCAACATGGCAGATGACACTGTGGAGAGACTCATCATTGAGGTTAAAAATAACCCACGCAACTTTTCTTCCTGCCATTTCCCCCATCAACCACCTCTGTTTAATCAAACAAGAAGAACAAGAAGGACATCTGGGATACAACTGGGCTTACCCTGTGAATCAGAGGAAATAGATGAAATCAACAGCATCTCTCGCTCTCCTCACCTGTACGCAAAAGACTTACAGCACCACGACTGTGCTGCGCAGCAGTGGCTTCTTTTCAACTCTTTTCTTATTCTTATTAATAAAAATAAAGCTAAATCAAGTGCTTTATAAATGTTGTATCTGCCATTTCTGACCACGTTTTTTAATTTTTTGTCACATTGGTGCCTCTCAGCACGGCAAATTGGCTGCTGCCCAGCCCAAATTATTCATTGATTTTTGATCATAAGGTGGTGAGACGGTTGTCTTTAGGCTAGCTGAGGTAATGCTAGATAGCCTACCAGCTAGCGTTAGCTATTCATGATCATCTCCTTTAGTAATCGTAACAACTGTGTGACACAGCTGGAGCGTGCAGCGCGTGCTTGGCGCCACTGTTCACAGAACATTATCGTTCATCAGTGTGATGCTTACGTCATCATCCTTGGTGTGGACGGCCCTTATCATACATCTCCAGTAAACGGCATCATTAGTCAGATTGTCTTCTATATTGCTCTGCAGGTGCTACACAGACGTGTCCCATGCAAACAGCAGGAGCAGAGCCTCTTTCTAACTGCTGTGGAAAACACTTGGATCCACGGACGACAGAAGCGACGCGAAGTGTTGCGTCAGTTGCGAGAGCTTCCCAGAGCGCCTCACTGTGCCGGAAGCAGCTCTCAAATCGCTCCGGCCACAGCCCCAGCATCTCAGAACCAGTCTGCCTCCTCACAAAACATCAACAGCCAAGGTGATAGTGCTCAAAACAAAACTACATCTACACAGGAGCAAACTAGTCAGCAGGAGCCCACAGAGCAGGCTGAAAATGGCACCTCTTCAAGTGAGACAAGTAAAGATGTAACACACAACCCACCTGCAGAAGAGAAAGAGGTCTTAGAAAAAGTATCAGGTGAAGATGTGGACATGGAGTCTTCTACCTGCACAGACGCAGGGCAGGAAACAGACCCACAGGAAGCAGCTGCTGCAGAGAGTGAACCGCCCTCTAAGCGACCCCTGAGCCCCGCTGCAGTTGAGCACTTCCTGTTTAAGTGTCTGCTGAACGTGATGCTTGAGGAGAGCGAGGTAATGATTGAGTTGCACTGGGTCGAGGGTCAGAATAAAGACCTGATGAACCAACTGTGCACATACCTGAAGAACATCCTTTTAAGGTCTGTCGCAAAGCCCTAAATGATCTGAAATATTATCTTTTTAGTTTTGATTATTGACTTCACAGTGGTTTCTGGAGATTTATTCCAGTAGATAATCAGTAGTTCACGGCATCTAATTTACATGTACATGTTTTGTTTGCTTTTTAAGGTAATAGACACTGTATATTAGTTATTGTCAAAACATTTGCAATAAATGTTCTTTTTTATAACGTGTTGTACTTCATGTTGCCTCTTTTATATACAGACAAGCATTTTGGGCATTTTGTTTTTAATTTTATGATGATGATGCAGTACATATAAATGGCCACAGGAGGACAGTGTGTGTGTCTTCCATAAGGGACTACAGTATATTCCTGTCATGATCCTTTGTATTCAGACAAAACCCATTAATTGCTTCATTAGACATTGGCTTTGAAAGTTGATCCCAGTGTTTCTTGACAGTTGGCACGTCTCTTAAATTTACACAGTCTGTTTAATTCATGATGTTTCAGGAACCACTCGGTTCTTCCTGTGTCTGGAGAACCTTTAGTATTGCGGTCCACTATTATTACTCTGTTGTAGGCGACTTACTTCCTGACAAGAGCTGAGTGAATAACAGGAAAAGACATCTAAATATCCAGGGCCGTGTGCATGTATGTACGCATTCATTGTGTGTTGCAAGCAAAAACCCAGTTCCTACTACACATCCCTCAGTTATACCAGGACTTTGACTTCACAAGCCTCTGTGTGTGTGAAAGTCAATAGTCTGGCTTATATCTGAGCCATTCTAGGCTGATAAAACAAGAGTAATTACGTGAATAAATCAACCAGAGCCGAAATGATAATTGATTTATCTTTTTAGTCATTAATCAAAGAAAAAGGCCAGACATTTGCCCCTAAAATTTCATAATTAACTGCTTTCTTACGGAATGATGTAATATTCAATTGGATTATAATAATTGATGCATTAATATGTACATCACTTTTATGCTGTTAGAGATCACTAAAGTCTTAACTTAGAGTATAGCATTTTTTGTTGGTTATATTTTGCACTATTGTAAAGTCACTTTAGTTATCAAATAAATGTACTGGAGTAAAATGTGTAATATTTCCCTCTGACATGTAGTAGAAAGTATAGTAGCAAAGAATATAAATACTCAAGTTAAGACAAGTATTTTATTACTTAGTATATGTAGGCTACATAGTTACTTTGCACCATTGCTTATGTTTTTGTAATTTTGTTTTATTTCACTTACACATTTTGGTCGCTGGATTAGCACTAAAAAAGGTAATGGGGACATAATACAGCACACAGCCCCTCCCACAACTCTTTAGCCTTATTGTCTAGACTACATTATTATCAAAATTATTATCATCATTACTGATATTATTATTATCTCCGCTGTGCCAGCCTGTGAGCTGCAGCACGACGCATCACCTGTATCCATGTGTGCGGACGCCATACCTTATTGTTCTTCACGCTGATTGGCTGCTTGAAAATACACCAATGAGATGTAAATTTGCTGCAGTCATGGTCACTTGTACATGACGGAAACGCGTGTCAACGCCTCGTAACGATTTCACTTCACGATTTCACTACTTTTAAATATTGTAGTATCACACAAGTGTATATGTAAATATATGTAAACGTTTCTGCTCTACTCGGAAAGCTGCTCCCTTGTTGAGCTAAAGCGGTTGCGAAGCAACACATGACGGGCAACTGTTAGCATTTAGCATTTGCTGCTAATCGTCTTTTTTATCACAATTTTATTACATTTTTCTAATAAAAATTTAAAAAGCTGTCAAGCGAGTGTGTCGCCAGTTTTACAGCGGTGACGGAGGTGACTCCACTCATGAGTGGCGCTTTCTCACAGCTGTTAATCCATTCCATGTGACTTCCGTGTTTTGTGTCTGTCCCTGTGATGTCCTGGCTGGGAGGGAGTGTCTGACTCTGTGGGCGGTTACACTCGGTGCGTGATTCACAAACCTTATTTGTTCCTACTACTTTGAGCGCCATCTTGTTTGTAACTCTTCTACGTAAGTGGTAGAGTTTCTACCGAGGGGGTATCCGATTACCCTTTTTCCAGCGTTAGCCTGGAAACCTCTCCCTGTAGTACTCGGGCGTATTTTGCATTTGCTTCATCGCCCTTTTTTCTTAAAAAAACCGTTAAAGCCACGGTGTTTGTAACTGGACAGAGATGAGCATCGAAACGCTTCTGGAAGCAGCCAAGTTTTTGGAATTGCAAGCCCTGCAACAACAGAAAGCACGTGGTAAGTTGGATTTTATTAGTTTGTTTTACCAACATCGGCAACTAGGAAATATTTCATGTCAGACACCTATTCATCTAAAATGCGTCTCTGAAGAATTTATTTTCTGAGTTATAGACAAACCCTGTTTATCGCTGTTTTATAAGCGCCATTCATGAACTACTTACAGAACGCTTTTAAATTAAAATGTGACTAACTACTGAGTGGGATGTGTCACCCACTGAGGGACATTTTACTTTTACTTTCATATTCGTGTTAGTGTGCAGATACGCTGCACTATGCTCTTGCTTTGGTTCATGCGAGATATCGTGGTTGTCTTCACCTTGTCTTCACCTAAATCCTAGCAGTCAAGTATGTAATAAACATTCATGGTCTGCTGCAGTATCAGGGGTTACTGCATTGAAACCTGCTGCATAGACAGGGCTGTTATGATGGTGAGCTGCACAGCAGCATCACTGTAAAGTTCCCAGATCCTTTCTTTTTCTGCTTTGGCTGGTTGGTATGTGTATGACTGGCTGCACGCACTGCTTCGCGACATTTATAATCAAATAACCAAAACATGCGTGGATAAAGGGCGGTGGCGCAGGGAATGCCAAGCTCGTTTTACATAATGACCTGACATCGTCCGCCGGGGATCAAGTGAGTCAGGCTTTTCCTTCATGCATCTGTGCCCCTCAGTCATTCCCGCGCTTTGGACCTTTAAAGTGTTGTGTTTCTAGGACACCGTGTGCATACATGTTGCAGTTTCACTGATTGTGTCTCGTGTAAAACACAAACTCCCTGGCCTTTCAGTCGCTCGTGGAGCGCTTTCAGTGTCTGTCGATGACGTGGAGCAGCCGGCCACGCCCCCGTATCCGAGCAGTGGGAGGTGGCCCCGCCCCTTCCACCACGTGCGTGCCGGGCTACCCCTCCCAAAGATTGTTTATGAGGATGAGTCACTACTACATGTAGTCTGGAGAAAATCCGCCCTCCTCATCCGAAGAGTTAGTGGAGGATAGCCGCTTTTTCTGAAAACAATTTGCTGAGTATTTCACCAACAGCAACAACAGCTCAATAAGACAAAGTTATGCAGTGTGTCACAATTACATACCACATACTGATATACTATACTGTTTGTACCGTCCGTATACTATAAATCATATATAGTGACTTCAAATAGGATGATGTTTACCATGTTTATGAGTTGGGCCCACATGTCATATTCACAACCTTGTAAGTGGAAACTTTCTGAAAGCTCAGAGTTCACGACTTACGACGTGTTTGTTGATGACGTGAGAAAAGGTGGAGCCCGTGGAAGTTAAATCCTCCTAAAATGTTGACGTTCTCACCAACCTCATATTTCTCCCTCGCCATTATACCTTTGCATTTCCTGTGCTATGTTACCCACTAGTTAGCTTGCTAAACTGTTAGCTTCTGTGGCTTCTAGACTCAGACAATAACGATAATATTGCCATTGCTTAGCAGCAGTTTTCTTCACTTCTTCACTTGAACGCAACACATTATTTACACGACTTCCCAGGTCATGAACACAAAAAAATCCCATAATAACCTTTCAGCATGTAATTCAAGTGCTCTGGGAGAAAACTTGACTTCTGCACCTCCTCATGGCTCTTGGTGCCGTCAAATGGAGTCGTGTTTACTGTGTTTACAAGATGGGCCCCTATGAACGCCCCCCCTCGTGTTGCATTCACGACTTCGTAAGTATTTCTGAAAGCTGTTCTTCACGACTTAAGCACTTAAACGATACGCATATCGCGAACACGACTTCCCATGTCATGAACATGGTAATCATGACCCCATTTGAAGGCACCACGTTACCCTCTTGCTAGGTTGCTAAATTGTTGGACTGACGGACAGTAACGTTAATATTGCTGTTGCTTAGCAACAGTGTTCCTCACGACCCTGAGTTCACGACTTGGGAGGTGTTTGGTGGCGTTGTGAGAAATGGTAGAGCCCATGAAATTTCATTTATTGGTGCATAATAAGTTAATAGTGTACAGTATATTGTAATTTTAGTCATATATTGTTTTTCTTGGTAATTTTATATGTTGATATTCTCAACCACCTCATCTTTCTCTTCTGTCATTATGTCTGCATTTCCTGTGTTATGTTACCTACTTGCTAACTTGTTAAACTGTCAAGCCTCTGTGGCTTCTAGACTCAGACAGTAACGTTAATATTGCCGTTGTTTAGCAGCGGAGTTCTTCTTCGAGACTTAATTTTTTCAGGCTTTTAAAAAATCTAGTCCATGGCGGAAGATTTGACCAATCACAGGTCATTTCAGAGGAAGAGCGTTCCTCTTGCCTGTGGTCCGGTCATGTGAGCGGTGCGTGGGATTTTTGGTGCCTTCAAATGGAGTCGTGTTTACGAGATGGGAAGTCATTTTCATGATATGCGTGCCATTCAAGTGGTTAAGTGGTGAAGAACACTGCTGCTAAGCAATGGCAACATTAACGTTACTGCCTGAGTCTAGAAGCCACAGACACCAACAATTTAGCAAGCTAGCTAGTGGGTAACATAGTACAGGAAATACAAAGGCATAATGACAGAGGAGAAAGATAAGGTCGTTTTCATTTTCCTCAGACATATTAGAAAATTACCAAGAAAAACAATATGTGATTAAAATTACAATATACTGTATCATATTAAGTTATTATGCACCGATAGATAATCTTCCATGGGCTACACCATTTCTCACAATGTCAACAAACAATGTCACATGTCATGAAGTCGGAGGTTTCAGAAACTTTCCACTTTACAACATGAGGGGGGTGTTCACACAGGCCCAACTCATAAACACGGTAAACACGACCCCATAACTTCTGTTATGACTTGACGCTATATAAAAATACATTGACTCGAACATACAATAACACCAACCAGCATGTCACTACCAATCAAGTTTCACAAAGAAAAATGTTTTTCAAAGATGAAATATCTTTTTTATCCACAATTTTCTGTGGCTGCTTTACCAACAAGTATGTGATATGCAAGCTCTGCTCTCCAATATTGCACCCACTGAAATATGTATAACTTAATGCAGTAAACGCACATATTATAAGACAGAACTAATATGAAAATGAGCCCTTTACAAAAAATAGAGTTGCACAGATGCTAATACTGGATCAGGTGATGGCACAAATGGCTAGATCAGGTATCTGTGACAATGGGGCCAACCTCTTCAGTTCAGTTCTTTAAAGTTTATATTGTAAACTATATACATTAGATGCTGGACTTTTAATTCCTGTTTAAGTTTATTGTTTACGATTATTTATTTTAATAATAAATAACAATTCACTACATTTATTTACATGTATCAATATTATTTAGTGGTTACATTTAGTTTTACAAAGTTAAGAAAGTGATGTTTAAGTTAAGGTTGTTTGTGCTTTACACATAAATGAATGATCCCAGTCACTTCCACACAATGAGGCATACAGCTTATTAATTAAACACTGGTGTCGGACCAGTACTCTTTATCAATTGATATCCAAACTCCAGGTATTGGTATAAGGGCCCTGTATTGGTAAGAATGTGGTGATATGATATGTATCATGATAAAGGGGTAGTGATTCAATATATAGAGATACTGTAAGCAAGGTGATATGTTGTGTTTTTTTTTTTTTATGAAATTTTAGGAGAACTGCCATAGTATGAAGAACTCATTGTCATTGGTGTTTATCACAGGCCATGTAACCTGTCACATCCAGCATTACTCTGAGGGTGCGTCACTTTGCAAATGAAAAAGTACTGACAGAGTTAATCATTGCATGTAGACTATTAATTAAAAATGGAGTGTTTTTGAGAATTAGTACAGTATCAAAACATAATATCACAATATTCAGTATATTCTTAACACCCCTAATTGTGGTATCAGGACTGAAAAAGTTGTATCGTTGCATCCCACAAACACAAAAAAAGCGTTTTCTGAATTTAATCAGGCGTTTTGCTTTGTGAGTAAGTTAATAGTAACTTGTTTTATGTGCCAGTGTGACATATCCTTCAACCTGCTGTATTAACAGCACATGTAGAGCAGAGCTTCCACAACCACAACCTTTCACACATGGACAGTCAGTAAATAATCAGTAAACACTGCCAGTTTTACATGTTCTAAGTCGCTCAGTCAATTGCCCCACTTTTAAGGCATTAGTAACACGTGTTCCTGCCTGTAACGGGAAGCTTGTGGTCCGATTATTAGTCTGTAAGCTGTAAATATTAAACAGACCATGGAGATCTTTTTGTAGCTATGGATTTTATTTTTTCAAGCTAAATGAGCTATACTACATTTCTGACAGGCTTGAAAATGGTTCACAGACTTAAGGGAACTGCTCTACGTCTGCTTTAATGACGCGATACATGACAGCAGGCATGTTAGATAAGATAAGATAAGATAAGATAAGATATTCCTTTATTTGTCCCACAGTGGAGAAATTTCCATGTTACAGTAAAAAAGCTCACCCTGTACTTTCCATTAAGGAGACCTATGTGTGAACGCTAAAATGCTATCACTTTCACAAGCAGTGTATAACTGCAGCTTTCATCATTCTGTAGATATTTGTGATATTCCGCTCAGAGTGAGAGCTCCTGCTTCCTCCCTCTCCTAGCTCCTCCTCCCACCATGCTGCATTGGGAGAGCAGAGTCCTCCCCCCACCTCCTCCCTCTCTGCTACTGTAGAGCAGGTCACTGTGTGGGGAAAAGTAGGCCAGTGTTTCTCAATGTGCTGCAGTTATATAATGTCTATAGAAAATCCTCATTTTTCTAAGCGCTTCATGAATTTTCTCTCAGAAAATGCACTCCTCTGTCAGACTGCCGTGTGTCGGCACCACAATACTAAATGATCAGTCTCTCATAACAGGACATTCAACATGTTATGAAAGCTGGCGAGCAGACTAACTAGAACATCTTGTTCTTTTCTGCTTTCTTTCACTTTAAAGAGAGGATTTTTCAGTGTAACGTAACATACACACAGCAAATGGTGACACACTGCACTGTTAAATATGACGCCATTATATTGTTCAGCTGAGTGATTTTAGAGCTGGAAATGTCTCCTTCCTCTATTACAGTGTTAGGATATTCAGAAAGCTGCATCACTGTCCTCAAATATTTTCATATGAGCGAGCAATAAATATGCACGTATGTATCTGCTTTGCATAATTGTGTTCTGTTTTCGGTCATAGTTGAGACAAGCCTTAGTGAAAGGTTTCTTTGTGAAAGCAGAGTCTTAGTGTTGCTGAACTCCTAACTGCTGTATAAAGACAACAGAAGGTTTTAATCATATTTATATTTATTATACGTCAGTTGCGACTGAAAGTAGGCCTGTCTTATTTCCTTTTGCGCACTTCACCGAATATACTCATCAAGGTCACGGTTCTATTATTGATTGTTTATTAACAAAATTAATACATATTTTGTGTTGCAGTTCTGTGATTTTATAGTATCTGAAGTTGTGTAGGAGAACAGTATTAGTAGTAGTATTTGTTGTTAATTTGCTGTGTGTCTTTTCTTCTTTGTAGCTTACTTATTTTTTATTTTTATCTTTATCTTATCTTATTTTACTAAATGCATGTCACTTTATTGTTGTCTTGTTATGCACCAGTGCTAGAAATAGCACTTTTATTTTATGCCCTTGACTGTAATGTTGAGCAATCGCTGGCACAAAAATTTCCTTTGTGATTAATAAAGTTTTATCTTATCTTAACTTAGCCTGCCTTGTTTCTTTCACAGAGGATGAACTAAAGGAAAAGCAGTGTCTGGATCAGTTGGCAGAGCAGAGGCACTCTGATGTGAACTATAACTCAACAATCCACATCAACAATGTTTCTAAAGCGGCGGAGCTGCGCTCTGAGTGCCGCCCAGTGCCCATCCCGCCCTCTCTGCCTCCCCCCTCCATGCCCATCACCGTCATCCCCATCCCTGTGGTCACCCCCAACCCTACAGGCTCGCCCACTCTGCCCGTCGCCACGCTCTCCCCTCCAGCTGCTCCACCACCTGCCGCCTCTCTGCCACGCTCTCCGCAACCCAAACCCGACCACCCTACCTCTGTGCTGACCGCCAACCACAAACAGCTGATACAGAACCACCACCATCACCCGCAGTTCATTGCCCAAACTAGCAATACTAAAGTACAGCAGCAGACACACCAGCAGCTGGCTCAACGCTACCCTGGTTCCATCGTCTCACCCCCCCAGCAACACGCCTTACTCCCTCAGTCGGGCCCTGTGGTCCAGCAGGGTCCCCTCCAGAACGGCCCCATCAGCCGGGGGAGTCCTCCCGATGACCGCCAGCTAGACAAGAAGAGGCCTGGAGGGTACGTCTGTTAACTTCTTTACATTCTAACTTAAATAGGACTACAATTGAGTATTCTTTTTAATTAATCTGTTAATTTTTTTTTCAATTTATCAGCCGATAAAATGTAAAACGTATGTAAAGGAGCCTCCTAAAATCAGGAGAAAAACAAGCAAAATCTAGCATTTGTGAAGCTGTTACATTACTGATATTTCACCTCTAAAAGACAGTATACTACCTGCTAGCAACAAAACAAAACTTTGGTTGATTTAGATTATTCTTGTCACATTGCCCTTTTAAACACCAAATTCTTACTGTGCTCTCATCTGTGCTCTTACAGGGCAGGCACAAGAGAAGTGCATAACAAGCTTGAGAAAAACAGGTGGGTTCAACCTGTCTACCATAGGGCGTCCTTAAATAAAGCGCAATCTGAGGTTATTTGTATTGTTACCTTTTGAATAATAGTGTACTAGTAACATAGTGTTTCCTCTGAAACTAACTGGTGTCTTTGTTTATTTGTTGCTGTGTAATTTTAATGCTAAGCTCAGTCTTTTATTAGTTAAGAACACTATATGAACATGTTGTTGTGGTAATCATCTGTTGCTAAAATAAAGCCAAGTGTGGCTCTGCCATTCCTGCTGTCTCAAATCCCGTCTCTTGTGTTTTGTGTCTGTCAGACGAGCACACTTGAAGGAGTGCTTTGAGACGCTGAAAAAGAACATCCCCAACATCGACGAGAAGAAGACCTCCAATCTGAGTGTGCTGAGAAGTGCCCTGAGATACATTCAGGTAAGACGAGTCAAGTATACCAATACAAAGTGTTAACTGACTGTTCGGCAAAGACCTGTAGTTAAACTACTACACTATGCCAGACCTTTATATAGATACCAATACCAGTGAAATTCCATGAGAAGTGGCTAGATACCATAGTAAAAAAACAAAAGTAAAACAATAAATCCCAGGTACTTCAACGTACAATCCTTTATTAGTGTTTTTATACTGTTTTTTGTTAGGAAGTTAAACAGGTCATAATTCCTTCTGTATTACAGTGTCTATTTTATATTGCTGTAAAAAAAAATCTTCAAACAACTGGATTTATTCAAGTTTCTCGCCAAAAAATACATTTTATAACAGACCTGTGCATTATACGGGCCGGAACCGGCCCTTGTGATGGTTCTGCCCAGCCCTCCAGGTCTCAGACAAACCACACTATTTTACTTATGAAGCTGAAAAAACAGTAAAGAAAATCGCTTTTATTTTGAAATTCTTGTGTATTGTTAGTGTGCTTTTGACGGTGATGCAAATTGATTTGAGTGATGTTTGAAGTAGCGTCACCTGCTGAAGTGGCACGTCTATAATAAGTCATAGACAAAAAATAAAATAGGGTGTGTGTTCCCTGGACACGTCCTTAGTGAGTCTACCGCGTCCAAAAAACACATTTTCTCTTGTTCCTTGGATGTCGGGATGCCGTTAATCTTGTGACCCGACGCTATCTACAACAAGAACCGTCACATTTTCAGACGTTTGACATTGACTTGATAGCGAAGTATCAGTTCTTGTGACATCCCTACACCTTTTGTAGTAGAAGCACATCATCGAAACTGTAATTATCAGAGTTTGCATAAGAGAGATGGTGATGGATGAGTGTATTTTATTCCACCAAACCCTGCTTATTTATATCACATTGTCCTGCTTTTCTCAGAAACAGTCCTTGTTGTAGCAGAGAAAAAGTTGCAGTGTTTTTTCAGGAATGAAACTGATTTGAAAGGACACAAAGTACAACATAAGTGGATGATTGGCTGACTTATCTTAAGTGTGGTCTCTGTCGGTTCCAAATAGACATTTACTACCAATAGTCTGACCAAAGATATTTGAGGCCTATTGAAAACCTCCATTCTGCCCCAAAGTTGTTTCCTACATATCCCTCTTAGTGATTTCAGACTTATTCTTCATTTTCCTACATTTCCTGCCCTTTGTATTTCTGTGGTTTGATTATTCTTGACTGAGGATCCTCTACCGTTTCCTCATTTGAACCCATTTTCAAGCCCCTCTGTGTTTAATATTAAGAATATGTGGCATGTCCACAAATGACTCACCCTGCGTATGCGTCAGTCTCTCGCTGGGAGAGCATCCTGGCTGTAAACAGCTGGTGCAAAGGTCCAACGCTGGCCTAGTTTAACTCTTTCAGGCTGACTGTGCTGTTGAGCGTGTCATAATGTTTACTGTGCATAATTTTTCTTCTTCTGGTATAGATTGAAACTGTAGGGTGGTGGGTTTAAATCTTAGAAACAAGTTCACCCATTGGGCCCACGTTAGCATCAAGAGTAAGTGTAATTCAAGTCACTTCAAAGTGTCATGTATTTGTGCTGTAATAGTTACAGGCACATGGTCCATGTGCACAGAGCTTATGAATGTAAGCTATTAGAACCATTTTTATTACCTGCTCTGACAGCAATGTGTCATCATGGCACCTCACATCACACCTACTGTAGCAGGAGCCTTTAGTTTCTGTCTGTGGACAGACTGTGATAGCGTCACAACCCTGCAAGATGCAGTCACAAAATAGACATACACAGGCGTGTAGCTGAGACCAAAATGAAGGCTGAGTTTGAAGTAGGAGTATTTTACGCCCTCTGGCCCGATTTGGCGTCGTAGCTGGCGTGATGGCCTCTAGTTGTATTTACTTTTGTCTTGTGATGAATGGGGTTTCATGTTGAGCGTACATACTTGGGTATGTACTGTATATTTGGTTATACTCAGCAGTAATATTTGGAGTACACATGATAGCCCTTCTTGGTTATGAGCTTTTAAGGCCGCTGATGGGGTGTTCATATTTCTTCTCATTATATAACTGTGGTGCAGGTATATTGATGTAAATTTTGCAGGAGACAGTGTGCTGCAGAGTTGATGCTCCAAGAAGCAGCAGTCTGGATATTCCTCTGTGCGCGTGGATACTGAGAGAAAGTAGGACAGCGTGGGTGCAGAGCTCGTCACCCAGTCTCCCTCCCTTTGCCCCCTCTCTGTGTGATTAAGCAACACCGTGTTAAGAGTGTTGTGTTCGACTGGCAGACTGACCTTCCTCTCTTTTCCTCATATCAACATCTGAGCTAGACGAGGGCTATATTTAAAGCGAATGCCAAGAAATGTATCACAGCCGATCCCACATCCTGCAAAATATGTTGCCTCATCACGTCAAGCCTGACACACTTGTTAACTTATCTCACATTAAAACTCGGTTTGATGAGCTCATGAACAGTGTCACCAGAGCTGGACAACTTTCCAATTCTTAGCAGTGGCGGGTCCTTTTTAAACATGTAGTTTCCTGTTTATATACATGACTCTGCTAAATCGGTTTATCTCTTGTAGGCCAGAACAGTTTAGCTGCTTTTTGTAAGTTTACTTGTGCGTGCCGCTTTGGCAGGGTGGCTTATTTCATTGGCCTGGCTGGTGTTGTTTTGTTTCGGAGGAGTGTAGTGAAAGAAGGGAACTTAAGGTGACGTGAAGCCAAAACAAGACACGTGCACAACACTCATCTTGACATGGGTGGTACGAACGCGTGTCCTGCCTGCATACACCTCCTTCCTTGCCCCTGTTCTTGCCTTCCTTTGGGCTGGCAGCAGAGAAGCAGCCTGCACACAACACTGAGCTTAGGAGAGGCTTTCGGCTCAGCATCGCGTTTCATGTGATTTATCTTGCCTGTTATCTTGAATGTCAACATGCAAAATAAATGCAATTGTAGTAGTTTTATCAGTTGTCCTGAGAGCCACTGGCTTGGTCAACAGCTTCAAGTTTCACTTCCTCATTCCAAGTCCAAGTGACTAATGGACCAGGAAGCTTACATGCATATAGATTTTGCTTTTCAATTGTGTTTTGATTTTAACAGAGCCGTATATGGGGGTTTGGGGGTTTTTACATCTTGTTCCCAAAGGCTTTCCCCTGAGCCTGTAGTGGTGCCGCGAAAGCCGAGGCTGTAAAATAAGCTCTGATGCATTAGAGCTCCTCCTCCTCCTCTTGTCCCCCTCCCTCCCTTTCTCCCTCCACCCTGCCTCCCTGAGCTTTTAAGGCCACATGAGCAGCAAGCACATGGCTAGCCTGAGCTGCGTGACGTCACCCCCCGTGCTGGGCCCCCTCCCAGCTCTGCAACAGGCAGGACTCGCCGTACCACCGGGCTTAGCTGCCAGCAGCAGGGAGGGAACATGGAGCGGTAAACACAAGGCTCAGTTTACTCTGCTCGCGCTTCGTTTCCCCCTCATCGCTGACTGAACTTGTTCCTCCACTGCTCATCCCCGAATGCCAGTTTGAAACGTGTTGTGCCATCTGGTGGGGAAAAACTGAGTATAGAAGTGGAGGAATATGTGTTTTAATATTTGTAGCACTGAGTAAATTACATTTTATTGTGCACATACTGGCATATTTAATTAGAAGGCTTGCATTAAAACAAAGCACTACTTTAACATTTATTATTCATTAACATTAAAAATTATCAGTCCATGGCAGTCAAGGTCACTGCTCGTTAATATTTCAAGGTGTTTAAGGTCTGAGCTTAGTGTTTGTGAAAGTCTCTGACACTCAGTTTCTTCTTTTGTGGTTTTGGTTAGGGCGGTCAACCTTCTGGAGGTTGTAGTCTGCTCAGTTTTAAAGCTAGAGTGAAGACAGACTAGAAAAACTAATGGTGCCACATTCGTACCAACCACTTAATACTAGGTTGTCGAGAAGGAGGTCATATAACGTTTCAAACCTGCGCTAAATTTTGGTGCGGAAAAACTGTCATGGCCATTTTCAAAGGGGTCCCTTGACCTGAAAATGGGTTTTCTGGGTACGAGTACGAGTCTCCCCTTTACAGACATGCCCACTTTATGATAATCACATGCAGTTTGGGGCAAGTCAGTCAAGTCAACACACTGACAGCTGTTGTTGCCTGTTGGGCTGCAGTTTGCTATATTATGATTTGAGCATATTTTTTTGTGTCAATTGTAGTACCTGTGAGGGTTTCTGGATAATATGTCATTGTTTTGTGTTAATTGATTTGCAATAATGAACTTATACATTCATTTGCATGACACAGCATATAGTATTAAAGTATTAAATACTTGGAAAAAATCCCTTCAAGGTACATTTTAAACAGATTAAAATGTGTGATTAATTTGTGATTAATCGCAATTTAATATTTGAATCAACTGACAGCTCTAGTTTTGAGTCAAGACTACGGTCAAGTTCAACAGCCATTACATTTGCTGTGGCACATAATCATGTATGTATCTCCCGGGAAATGATGATTTTCTGGGGTTAGAGGAAAATATCTTTATTAGCAGCGTTGTCTCTGCCCAGTTGTTTGATACGATAACAGAGTACCACAGCAGTATCAGCAGACTGCACTGGAGTGTGTTCTGGCCTACTGGCCGGTCCTTAGCCCCGAGGTGGTAAATAGGTCTGTCATGACCAGCACAAGCTTGCACATGAGGAGTGGTGTGCGAAAGCATTTTTTTTCCCACAGACAAGCCCTGTATTGTTGAAGTCGGACACCATGTGAAGTTCTCTGTTGCAGCTTGAAGGCACAGTGAGACAAGGGTTTATGGTTACCACTCTGTCACAAGACCTCGGTGTGCAGAGGTCTGATCAGTCATCCAGGCTGTGCAGCATGTCTGCAACGTGGCCTCCTGCGCTCCTGGCCCTTTAAGAAAACCCAGCCTTGTGCAGTCTGCTGCAAAAGTGAGTCAGTGAGTACAGCTTGTATTGCTCTTTCAATCCCCCGCTATCTGCCGCCCTCCCTCTCCCGTTTCTCTGTGGGGCCATGTGCTTAGCACTCGCATTGCTTGTGACAGTGCTTGAGCAGTGTTTACCTTCCACACATATAATACAGCCTGTCCCTGTACTGGTCTAGATTTTCACACACAAACAAGGCCGAGGTGGGGCTTTGTCTCTTGAAGGAGGAGGTTTGGAGGCTCATGTGCAAAGTGACAAACTCTTGTATCCGACCAACCTGGTGACACGATTAACAGGGAGATGATCCATCTGCGACAGACTTGGTGTTCAGGTTTAAATGGTTAATCTCAGACTGGCTCTTTCTTGAGAGACAAACAGTGTTTGCGCTGTCTCCCATCAGCACTGTAACAGGGCGAGTTCAGTGGGTCTCTGTGTTTGTGGAGCGTTTCTCTCCATGAGTCATAGTTTGTGGCATGCACAGTTGTGGTGCTGCAAACATAAAGCCGCCTGCTTATGCATGAGTGTAAAAGGGAGGGAGGTAGCCAGCCATCGGTCCACGTGTCACCTATTTTGTACGCTGTGTATGCCATTTCATTCTCCCATGATGGCAGTTTTTTTTATTTAGATGCCGCGTTTGAGAAAATCTGTTCTCCATGCATGCGAGTAATCGTTTTCATTATTACAGCCAGGTGTAAAAGAAATCTTAACATGCTGAAACAGTCAGGAGAAAACTAAATAGCACCCATGGCACATGAAGGTGTGCATGGTCTTTTAGGTTACCAAGGAAACCTTATGAGGTTTTCATCTGTTTCCCTGACAACCAAAGATGGGGGCATTTCAGTACATCATGTGTTGAGACCGAGGATACTATTATCGGGTTCAGATTGAAGTACTGATATTATCAGCTCTTCTTGACGGAGAGTGGCTGTCGATGGCTGGTCTTGAGTTGCACATCTGTGTCCAGATGTGTAATGCGTTCCTTCATCAGTGGAGTATTTGATTTGTCCTGAAATACAATAACTTTGTTTGAATACCAGTGTGTGTGAGTGAGAAACAACACAATATTTGAATTCTTGTGGCTTTCCAGAAGCACTCAAGCACTTTTACAAGTAATGATACACAGACAGCAGCGTTTCCTCCTTGTTTTTTAACATTACTGAGAGAAGACAATTTTGATTCAAAGTTAGTACCCATATCTGGAAAGCAGTATTTATAACAGAGCTAGGAAACTATTGCAGTAGAGAAATGTCACAAGGTTCAAGGTAATTTAGAGAGTCACGATTACATAAGGTTGTTTTTTAACTGTAAAATGTCCTGTTCTGTGTATTGGCCTGTAATTTAAAGTGGAACTCTTCACATTAACAAGCAGATTAAGTGGCTCTTTTATGTGGATTTGTCTGGGCTTAATTATGTTCTTGTCATGGCTATCTTCTGCCAAACAAATCTGTGAACAGGACTTCCTCCGAGTTTGTATTTGTGTGTTTGAGTGATTGAAAACTCCCCCAGTGGGCTGCAGACCAAGCACTGACCGCTTGGCCCGTGCATTTCTAATCCTGGATAAGGACTAGAGACAGGTGGTGAATTACACAAGGCCCGACTTTTGTCCCTCTTTGCTATTTATGTACACCTACTGTATATTGTACTGTACATGCACATGTACCATGCTGATAGAAATCTCTCTACATACAGCTACAAAGCCAAACACAACACATACATACAGATTTTTCAAGTCAATTTTATTTGTATTGGCCAAATATCACAAACCACAAATTTCCCTCAGGGGGCTTCACAATCTGTACAGTCTGAGTCGGGCACAAGATGACTTGTACATGTACTGTACCTTCACACACAGAGATACACGGTGGCATGAACACTAACAGGAAGTCCACCCTTTGGGGAAATGGCTTTATGATCCTGAGTCATCAGGTTACTGGTAACAGATTTCACACAGTGTCATTTCCCTGAGCCTCTCCTGCCGAGGCCAGAGTCTGTGTCGGATACTTTGACCACACTAAGCTTGGCAAGTAATAAATTATATGAAGTGTTCAATTTCCTAATACTAATCCCATAACAGCATAACGCTATCCTCCTATCTTACCTTAGCCAGCAGTTATGTATTTGGGAATAAGCTGGGAATTAGTGTAGGTTGTTGCTGAACACTTCTTTGTACATTTGCATTATTCTTGAAGTTTGTTTTAGTTTTCTTCTGTTTGTAACTCTTCCTCCTGTTGCTGTGTTCAGAGACGTCCAGCTCATTTTTTTTTGGCCTTGTTTTGTCGTGTCAGCTGACGGGTTAAGGGAAATTGGGTCACAGAGAGCCACTGCCTGGAAGCACCTCCTATTTCCCATATTCGTCCCCTCACTCCTTCCCTCCTCCACCTCCTCCTGCTCTTGTACTTCTGTCTCTGTTATTTTGCTCACTGCACACAGGCTCTGGTTGCAGCTTTTTGGACCTATTCCTTATTAATCAGCTGTAAAGACATTAGTGCTGGTTTTCTGTTGAGGTTTATTTGTGCGATATTCTTTGTTTTTGAGCAGTAGACATTATTTTTATGCCTCCACGGCAGTGACGGTTGTAGCCGGAGCCATTATGTCTTCAGGTTGTCTGTACGTACCGTTCGACCCATTCTCGTGAACATGATATCTCAGGAATGCCACGAGAGAATTTCTTCAAATTTGGCACAAACGTTAACTTGGATTCAAGGATGAACTGATTAGATTTTGGTGGTCCAAGGTCAAGGTCACCGTGACCTCACGAAACATTTTTGGACATAACTCAAGATTCACATGCTAATGACAATTTCACACACATGGCAAACAGGATAAAATGAGAGTGATGACATGGTGGAGGGATACAACCGCAAGGTCACAGTTTTAGTTGATTATGTTTTGCATTACTAATCTGTGATACAAAACATAATCACCTAGTGCATGTGTCATCTCAGACACAGAGAGGAGAGGACAGAAGCAGCCTGCCAAGCATAGTAATTTATTACATTACTATTTTAGGACAAACAGTTACCCGCCAGTGAGACCGGTAACCTTCTGAGATTTGAATTTCGGACTGGTTAAAAATAACCACACTGTACTTCATTATATTTGTTTATTTTCATCTTTTTTGGGAACTTCCATATAATAAAAATGTAATTAAAAAGAGTTGTAGTATAGTGTCAAAACTCATTGTATACAGTGTCAAAAAAGAGCCATAGTATGTGACAAAAACTGTAATAGTATATTGTTGTACAAGATGTCCTAAAAAGTTAATATATCAAAAGTCAGTGTAGTATGTTGAAAAAAAAGATATAGTATAAAAAACAGTATTCTACAGTATAGAAAAGTTGAAGTCATAGTATAGCATGCCGTGGTACAGTATGTCATCAAACTGTCATGAGAGTCATAGTATGGTATGTGAGAAAAACTTATAGTATGCCATAGAAATGTCATGCAAAATGTCCTAAAAAGTCATACTATGCAGAAAAAAATATACTATGTAATATACAGTAATAGTATATAGTCAGTGTCATGTCGAAAAGTTAGTTTAGTTTTCCAAGAAAAAAGGCAAAAAGTCATAATGTAGCATGTCAAATATTCATGAAGTCATAGTATAGTATGTAATAAGAAAGTCACAAAAGACAATAATGTCACAGTATAGTGTGCCATAGAGATGTCAGAAAGTCAGTATGCCATAAAAATGTCATACAAAAGTCATAGTATAGCATGTCGAAAAAGGTCATAGTATATTATCCTGAAAGATTTATTAAAAAGTCATTGTATATTATATATATAAAAAAAGTCTGTTAAATAGCTATAAAAGTCATAGTATGCTGAAAGTAGTATAGTAAGTCTAAAAAGTCATAAAATAGTCATAGTATTTCAAAAAATATAAAAACTCATAGCATAGTATATTGAAAGGTCCTAGTATAGTATATACTAGTATATTGTATATAGTATATATTCTAAAAACTCATAGTATCGTACGTGGGGGGTAAAAATTATAAAAATGTAGAAAAAAAGTCAGTATAGCATATCAGAGAGTCATCATATCGTATACAGAGAAAAGTCCTGGTCATGGTGTGTTGAAAATAGCTATAAAATCATTGTATGCCCCCCAAAAAGTTATTGTATAGTAAGTCTTAAAAAGTCACAGCGTATGTTGAAAATTCATAAAATCATAATAGTATGTCAATAAAAGTCATAGGATGCCATAGAAGTGTCATAGAAACAAGTTTACTGGTGGCAGCTCCCACCATCATGGAGTCACCCACTTGATGGTTGGTCAACCTAATGATTGAAGAGTTTTACCATCTCGTGCTTTCTCGTTTCAGACGCTGAAGCGGAAAGAGAAGGAGTACGAGCATGACATGGAGAGACTGGCCAGAGAGAAGATCGCCACACAGCAGCGATTAGCAGAGCTAAAGAACGAGCTGAGCCAGTGGATGGATGTGATCGAGATCGACCGCGTCCTCCGACAGACAGTGCAGCCAGAGGAGGACCAGGCCTCCACCTCAACTGCCTCAGGTACACCGACAGTCAGGGACAGAGCAGGGTTTCTGCCAGTGTAGATGCGTATTTGAATTATGTACTTTTAAGATGTTTTTTATACTAAAATGTGTTATACAAGTAAAATACTCCTTTAAGGAATAACGTGTAGGTTAGTGTGTGACGGACTGGCGGCAGGTATAAAGTTAATACCAGTGCTATTTTCATTACGACAAGCTCTCCTCTGAGTTTTGCTCAGCACCCCTCACCCCCGATCTTAACTTTTCTAGCAGAAACCCTGCTATAGGGATGCCCCTGTATAAATACTGAAGAATATATTAAAAGTAATGGTGGTCCTATGTGAATCTGTAACATAAGACCAGCAACTACAGCACCAAACCATCTCCTTTTTTATAAAATGTGGGTGTTGCTACAAAAAAAATACAGCAAAATAATCACGTTGCATCTGATAGTAGTGGTTTAATTATTTCATGTGTTGGTGCTGCAGAAGGTGAAGACATTATGGATGATGACCTGGAAGATGAGCCTGCGCCGAGAGCACAGACTGCCTTACCCACCGTGCCTCAAACCAAGAAATCTGAGCTGCGCAAGACTGCAACACCGACTCAGACCCCGACCCTGACACCCACCACTACCTCCATCACCCAACACATCTCTGTACAGCACAATGTCCCTCTGCAGCAGCCTCAGCTGCAGCCGCTGACAATGACTCCTCCGCAGCCAGTGTCCAAGCCTTTAGCCCCACCTGCGCTCACAACATCCAGCACTCCCATCGCCCCCAGTCAGCCCTTGATCCCCACCCAGACACAGATGGTGACCGCGCCCAGCCTACACCCCACAGTTATTGCCCACGCTTCGGTGTCCCATCCCTCAGTCATCCAAGCAGTAAACCACGTCATCCAGGGAGGAGGTCCCAAGCATATTGCCCACCTGGCTCCCTCCACCACCACCAGCACTGTCCAGTTAGCCCCCAGCCACCAACCTATCGGTCACATCACCGTTCACCCAGTGGCTCACCTGAGCCAGCATCTACCTGCCCTCTATCCCCAACCAGTGGCTGTCACGCAGTCAGCCGTGGTCGGCCACATCACCCACACCCTGAACCACGCCCACCCTCACATAAACGGTACCGCGACTAGCCAACCGGCTGCCACTATCGTTGGCAAGCAGACAGCAGTGAGCACCCAAATGGTGGCCCACCACCCACAGCTGGTAGGTCAGACAGTACTCAACCCTGTGACAATGGTGACCATGCCCTCCTTCCCCATCAGCACTCTGAAGTTGGCCTGAACACCGCCAACAGGACCACCACCCTGGGAGACGGAAACGCCCCTCCATAATGGAGAACCACAGGCCTCAGACCAGGCCACTGACTAGCCCACAGTGGAGAGCAGGAGAGTTGCTTGTCACCTCACTGATCTAGAGTTTCACTATCATTCAGAAGCATTACAGCTGAAATAGACGGGAACATTCCTACAGCAAAACCTCTTTCAATCCAAGTCCAGTCCACCACAGTGTCCTGAAATCTTGGTCCTGAATTAAGGATTTGGTTGATAGTCATCATGCTGAGTGTCTGGCAGTATACGGTGGGCAGATGGATAGACCCTCACTTGTCATCCATTATTTCAGATAATCATTTTCACATGAGTGTTACAGAAACGGCTTCATAGAGGAAAATGTTGCGCTGCCTTTACAGTGTCCATGTCAGCACGCTGTTACAGTGCACATGGAAGTACTGGCCGTGGCTAGACTCCCCGCTATCACTGTGACTGCTGTGGATTAACCAACAGTAGATCATGTACACGAGAGGCTACGTTGGGTTTTGAGGGCTGTGACAGTGTAGGATCAGACTGCTAGACCCGCCATAACCAGCACATTGGGAATGTGATTTATAGGAGCCCCTCCTCTCCAGCAGAGGCACATGCTTCAGGGCTGGAGCAAAGTCATGGACTGGACTCAGGCCTCAGTGATGGTGCATAAAGCAATAGCACCTACTGCTGGCTGATTGCATTCAATGTACTACTATCCCTGTGGCAATGAAAAAATCTTCCAGTGAAGTAAACATGGATATAAACATTGTATTTGACATCGTTGGAAAGCCTGTTTTTTTACCTTCACAATCATGTCCAACTTGTAAGGATCATGTATTTGTGGGATGAGCAGCACAGCTGATTATGTGGGTTGCGCCCAAGTGAAATTCTCTGCCAAACAGTGTATTCTCCTGCTGGTACTGACTCTTGCTTTGCCAATCAGGGACCACAAGACAAAACCACAGGACCATAAACTGATGTTTCATTCTGAAAAGTCAGCTTTTTCAAAACCAATATGGCTCAGTTCAAAATTTTGTTTCAAAATAAAACTCCTCATCTCTTCTGGCATGATTTTGACATCAGATAATTTGCCACCAATAAGCTGGAGCTCAAGAGTCAGTATCAATCGGAGAATATATCAATAGGAGAATATATCAATAGGAGAATATACTGTTTAGTATTGGCAGAGAGTTTTGCCAAATTTCACTTGGGCGCAACCCACACAATCAGCTGTGCTGCTCATCCCACGAATGCGTGATCCTTACAAGTTGGACTTAATTGTGAAGGTAAATAAACAGGCTTTCTAACGATGTAAAATACAATGACAATTAGCATTGCAACAACAGATAAATAATCTACCAAACACAAGTTTCCAAACTTTTTTCCTTAATTTCTAAAGCACTAAACAACAGCCACTACAAGTAAAAGCATATGCAGTTTTGTCAGCGTTTAGTGTTGGTCGCTTAAATTGTTACTTATATCTCCAGCATTTGTCCTTCAAACTTACTGGTGACTGTTCACTGAGCACAGGTACAACTCTTAGGATAAAGTCACAGCTACCAAAATATATAATATCTTTGCCAAATAGAATCAGTTCTACATGCCCCCTAAATGCAACACAGTGGTGTTTAAATACTAAATGTGTGAGATACAAACTCAGATGCTGTGAGGTGAGGAAGTTGAGTAAAAATGTAGTAAAGTGTGTTTAATGCTGTCTTGCTGGGAAAATGGTAGTAGGATGTGTGTTTGCATGCTGTGAATGCATGCCAGGACTGTGTTAATTAGTAATCTTGAAAGCGAGGAGCTATAGCAGTGCTGTCTGTCATGCTTTGCGGACCTTGATAAGTTGCAGTAAGAATATGTTTTTTTTTTTTTTTGGCTGAGTTGAAGCTCGGTCATCCATAACAGGTTGGGATCAGTATGAACTTAGTTCAACAGCTGACGAACCAATCAATGTGTTTCAAGACTATCCTTTTTCCAACGCTAGCACTGTGAACATTTCAATTAGTCTCAATGAGCAGCAGTTTAGCGTAGCACTTGCTAGAGCAGCAACATGCTGTGCTCTTATTTAATCTGAATGTACTGATCTGTGAAACGATATGGACTAGTAAGCACCCCCCCTTCACTCTTTTTTAAAAAGAAAAACATAAAAATATGATTACTTCATTAAAGTATCACATGTATGTAAAGTGTAACATTTAAAACTGATTTTTTTTATTTTAAGATTTACTGTTACTAGTTTCATCTGGAGAATAACTTTCTGTTCAGTGTAAATTTAATAATGTAGTTTTTTCTGGGACCATGTACAGTGCTGTATATCAGGGGGTGACAAATACAGACCCTCTCCCACCTTGATGTCACATTCGGCCACTTTGGAAAGTATTAACTCCATAATTGTTTTTTGTTCTGATGCAATATGATTAAAGCAGGGACTCGGTTTTGCTTTTAACTAATTCACTGCAAAGATAAGGTAACTTTTTCACCATCATTTTATGCAAATTACCCTGAACAAATCATGTTGAAGCAAAACAAAAAATGTTAAACTAAACACGGATTCAGATACCTGAAGAAGTAATAACATGCGTTTTCCCTATGGAGAAAGTTTAAGTTGTATATAGCCTGTAAATGTTGGGCTGCATTTAGATCTAACTGTATTATATTAAAAGCTGGGGAAGATATGTAAAATTGAAAATTTATAAAAAAAAAAAAAAAGATACTTAATAAATTGTATTATGTTTACAACTAACTGAAGCTGTTTTTTGTTTTAAATTTTTTTTATTCATTGCCGCAATCAAGAATTATTTTTCATTATCAATTAATCAGACAATTATTTTCTCGATTGACTGAGAAACTGGAATGCAGATTTTTCTGATATTTAATTGGCCAGAGTCCAGGGTGACATCTTCAATGTTGGCCAACAAACCAACTCAAAAATACGGAGTCTGCAAGGATATAAAATAGAGAAAGCTGCGTGAGGACAGTTGAATTGATTAATCATTGCAGCTCCACTTAAAAAATTATAGTGTGCCATAAAAATATTATTGAAAAGTCCTATTAAAATTACTATACTATGACTTTTTAAAATTACTTTTTGGGCATAATATACTATGACTAAAAAAGACCATACTATGACTTTTTCTTTTATTGATAACTATACAATGACTTTTTTCAACACAGTATTCCATGACTGTTTTTGACATACTATATTATGACTTTTCAACATTCTATACTATGACTTTCTTCTGACAAACTATAACTTTCGTCGGACATGCTATACTATGACTTTTCTAACATGTTATACTATAACTTTTGTCCGATATCCTATACTATGACTTCTTTCCGACGTGCTATACTATGACTTTTTTGACCTATTATACTAAGACTTTTATCGACAAACTATACTATGATGTTTTGTCCTATAATTAATCACCATACTAAACTATATGATGTTTTTTCACGAAATTTTTCGACATACTATACGATGATTTTTCACAAAATTTATCGACATACTATATGATGACGTCTTGTCATATAATTTATTGCCATACTATACTATGACTTTCTATCCCGAAACTTTTCGACATACTATGATGTTTTTTCACAAAATTTATCAACATACTATACGATGACGTCTTGTCACGAAATTTTGTGACATACTATACTATGACATTTTTTCACGAAATTTTTCGACATACAATACTATTACTTTTTTCATGAAATTTTTCAACATATAATATTTGACATTTATATTCATATCGTTTAACATACTATAAAATGACTGTTAACATGACATTTTTCAAGATTCAATCCTATGACCTGTTTTTCATGAAAAATTTCGACATACTATATCAGGGGTGTCAAACTCATTTTCATCCTGGGCCACATCAGCATCATGGTTCCCCTCAAATGGGGGAAAGTATTAGTTTTAGTAATAATATATTCAACAACTAGCTCTGAAGACAAAAAGTTACTTTTTTTTAAATTCAGGGCTTGATTCCCAGAATTGTACATTTACATCAGCCAGCGGCGACTTTGTGCAGGCAGGATGCGGAGGGGTGAACAGCTCTGACTGAAACTAGGAGGGACTGCTGACGAGGACCGGGCCCCCTATGAGAGCTTTGGGAACAGGGAGAGGTCCACGGCAGCACCCGCTGTTCATTGAGAAGAGGAAGAACGATGCCTGCTTTCTCCATAACACCAGAAAGATTCGTTAGATTGACGATAATTTCTTTTTTGAAAGACTCGCTAGAGGGGTCTGAAAACTGGCTAAATATAGCGACTAAGTCGCTAAGTAGGCGTCACAGCGCTGTTGCTGGTTACCGCAGATAATGAGACGCTACAGTGCGCATTTCACAAAATCGAGATGCATTGTGGGATATGCAGTTTAAACACACAGTACTTCTGTGAAGGAGCATAGAATTATATGATATGCATTCTATATTCTTTGCAAGCCCTCGCGGGCCACATAAAGTAAGGTGACGGGCCAGATTTGACCCTCGGGCCTTGAGTTTAATACATGTAAACTATACTATGGCGTTTTTTTTGTAAAATTTTCCAACATTTCACGAAATGACTTTTTTCCACCATTGAATCATTTTACATGTTATAATACGACCATTTTCATGATCTTTTTCAACATCAAAAAATTTTTTCGTTTTCATCGAAAAATTTCAACATACTATACTATGACGTTTTTTTTGTACATTTTTCCAACATTTCACGAAATGACTTTTTTCCACCATAGAATCATTTTACATACTGTAATACGACCGTTTTCATGATCTTTTTCAACATAAAAAAAAATTTGACGTTTTCATCAAAAAATTTCGACATACTATACTATGATGTTTTTTTTGTAAAATTTTCCAACATTTCACGAAATAACTTTTTTCCAACATAGAATCATTTTACATGCTATAACACAACCGTTTTCATGATTCTTTTCAACATCAAAAAAATTTGACGCTTTCATCGAAAAATTGACATACTATACTATGACGTTTTTTTGTAAAACTTTCCAACATTTCACGAAATGACTTTTTTCCACCATAGAATCATTTTCCATGTTGTAATACGGTCAGTTTTCATGATCTTTTTCAACAAAAAAAAATTCAAAAAATTTCGAGATACTATACTATGACGTTTTTTTTGTAAAATTTTCCAACATTTCACGAAATGAATTTTTTCCACCATAGGATCATTTTCCATGCTGTAATACGGCCGTTTTCATGATCTTTTTCAACATAAAAAAAATTTGACGTTTTCATCAAAAAATTTCGACATACTATACTATGACATTTTTTTGTAAAATTTTCCAACATTTCACGAAATGACTTTTTTCCACCATAGAATCATTGTACATGCTATAACACAACCGTTTCATGATTTTTTTCAACATCAAAAAATTTTTTGACGTTTTCATCAAAAAATTTCGACATATTATACTGACATTTTTTTTGTAAAATTTTCCAACATTTCACAAAATTACTTTTTACCACCATAGAATCATTTACATGTTGTAATACGACAGTTTTCATGATCTTTTTCAACATCAAAAAAGTTTGTCGTTTTCATCGAAAAATTTCGACATGCTATACTATGACGTTTTTTTTGTAAAATTTTCCAACATTTCACGAAATGACTTTTTTCCACCATAGAATCATTTTAAATGTTGTAATACGGCCATTGTTCATGATGTTTTTCAAGATCAAAAAAATTTGACGTATTCATCAAAAAATTTCGACATACTATACTATGACGTTTTTTTTTGTGAAATTTTCCAACATTTCACAAAATGACTTTTTTCCACCATAGAATCATTGTACATGCTGTATTACGACCGTTTCTATTATGTTTTTCAACATAAAAAAAATTTGACGTTTCCATCAAAAAATTTCGACATACTATACTATGACGTTTTTTTTGGAAAATTTTCCAACATTTCACGGAATGACTTTTTTCCACCATAGAATCATTTTACATGCTGTAACACAACCGCTTTCATGATTCTTTTCAACATAAAAAAAATTTGACGTTTTCATCAAAAAATTGACATACTATACTATGACGTTTTTTTGTAAAACTTTCCAACATTTCACGAAATGACTTTTTTCCACCATAGAATCATTTTACATGCTGTAATACGACCGGTTTCATGATGTTTTTCAACATAAAAAAAAATTTGACGTTTTCATCAAAAAATTTCGACATACTATACTATGACGTTTTTTTTGTGAAATTTTCCAACATTTCACAAAATGACTTTTTTCCACCATAGAATCATTTTACATGCTGTAATACGACGGTTTTATGATGTTTTTCAAGTTCAAAAAAATTTGA
Source organism: Pterois miles (assembly GCA_947000775.1). NCBI lineage: Eukaryota > Metazoa > Chordata > Actinopteri > Perciformes > Scorpaenidae > Pterois > Pterois miles. Next base: position 18,536,304 of record CAMQGK010000110.1, read on the forward strand.
TGTTTTCATCAAAACATTTTGACATACTATACTATGACATTTTTTTTGTGAAATTTTCCAACATTTCATGGAATGACTTTTTTCCACCATAGAATCATTTTACATGCTGTAATACAACCGTTTTCATGATTCTTTTCAACATGATTTTTTTTTGTAAAAATTTTCCAACATTTTGAAATAATTTTTAAAAATCCTCTCCCCCCGCTTCTCGTATCGGTTCATCTTTCAAAAAAAAAACTTTTTGGAAATTTTCCAACTTTTCATGAAATTACTTTTTTCCACCGTAGAATCATTTTACATGCTGTAACACAACCACTTTCTTCATGATCTTTTTCAACACAAAAAAAATTTGTCGTTTTCATCAAAAAATTTCGACATACTATACTATGACGTTTTTTTTGTGAAATTTTCCAACATTTCACAAAATGACTTTTTTCCACCATAGAATCATTGTACATGCTGTATTACGACCGTTTTATGATGTTTTTCAAGTTCAAAAAAATTTGATGTTTTCATCAAAAAATTTTGACATACTATACTAAGACGTTTTTTTTTGTAAAATTTTCCAACATTTCACAAAATGACTTTTTTCCACCATAGAATCATTTTACATGTTATAATACGACAGTTTTCATGATTTTTTCAACATCAAAAAAGTTTTTCGTTTTCATCGAAAAATTTCGACATACTATACTATGACATTTTTTTTGTGAAATTTTCCAACATTTCATGAAATGCCTTTTTTCCACCATAGAATCATTTTACATGCTGTAAAACGACCGTTTTCATGATGTTTTTCAACATAAAAAAAATTTGACGTTTTCATCGAAAAATTTCGACATACTATACTATGATGTTTTTTTTGTGAAATTTTCCAACATTTAATGAAATAACTTTTTTCCAACATAGAATCATTTTACATGCTATAACACAACCGTTTTCATGATTCTTTTCAACATGATGTTTTTTTTGTAAAAATTTTCCAACATTTCATGAAATAACTTTTTTCCAACGTAGAATCATTTTACATGCTATAACACAACCACTTTCATGATTCTTTTCAACATAAAAAAAATTTGACGTTTTCATCGAATCATTGAGATATTATACTATGACTTTTTTTTGTAAAACTTTCCAACATTTCACGAAATGACTTTTTTCCACCATAGAATCATTTTACATGCTGTAATACGACGGTTTTCATGATGTTTTTCAACATAAAAAAAATTTGACGTTTTCCTCAAAAAATTTCGAGATACTATACTATGACGGTTTTTTTGTGAAATTTTCCAACATTTCACGAAATGATTTTTTTCCACCATAGAATCATTTTCCATGTTATAACACCATTTTCCGATTTTTCATGAGTTCTTTTCAACATACTATAGTATGACGTTTTTTTTGTAAAATTTTCCAACATTTCACGAAATGCCTTTTTTCCACCATAGAATCATTTTACATGCTGTAATACGACCGTTTTCATGATGTTTTTCAAGATCAAAGAAATTTGACGTTTTCATCAAAAAATTTCGACATACTATACTATGACTTTTTTTTGTAAAATTTTCCAACATTTCATGAAATGCCTTTGTTCCACCATAGAATCATTTTACATGCTATAATACGACCGTTTTCATGATTTTTTTCAACATCAAAAAATTTGACGTTTTAATCAAAAAATTTCGACATACTATACAATGACGTTTTTTTGTAAAATTTTCCAACATTTAATGAAATGTTTTTTTCCACCATAAAATCATTTTACATGCTATAATACGACAGTTTTCATGATTTTTTTCAACATCAAAAAAATTTGACGTTTTCATCAAAAAATTGACATACTATACTATGACGTTTTTTTTGTAAAATTTTCCAACATTTCACGAAATGCCTTTGTTCCACCATAGAATCATTTTACATGCTATAATACGACTGTTTTCATGATTTTTTTCAACATCAAAAAATTTGACGATTTTCATCAAAAAATTTCGACATACTATACTAAGACGTTTTTTTTGTAAAATTTTCCAACATTTCACGAAATGACTTTTTTCCACCATAGAATCATTTTACATGCTGTAATACGAACCATTTTTATGATGTTTTTCAAAATCAAAGAAATTTGACGTTTTCCTGGAAAAATTTCGACATATTATACTGACATTTTTTTTGTAAAATTTTCCAACATTTCACGAAATTACTTTTTACCACCATAGAATCATTTACATGTTGTAATACGACCGTTTTCATGATCTTTTTCAACATAAAAAAAATTTGACGTTTTCCTCGAAAAATTTCGACATACTATACTATGACGTTTTTTTGGAAAATTTTCCAACTTTTCACGAAATTACTTTTTTCCACCATAGAATCATTTTACATGCTGTAATACGACCGTTTTCATGATCTTTTTCAACATAAAAAAAATTTGACGTTTTTCATCAAAAAATTTCGACATACTATACTATGACGTTTTTTTTGGAAAATTTTCCAAAATTTCACGAAATGACTTTTTTCCACCATAGAATCATTTTACATGCTGTAATACGACCGTTTTCATGATCTTTTTCAACATAAAAAAAAATTTGACGTTTTCATCAAAAAATTTCGACATACTATACTATGACTTTTTTTTTGTAAAATTTTCCAACATTTCATAAAATGCCTTTGTTCCACCATAGAATCATTTTACATGCTATAATACGACAGTTTTCATGATTTTTTTTCAACATCAAAAAAATTTTTCGTTTTCATCGAAAAATTTCGACATACTATACTATGACGTTTTTTTTGTAAAATTATCCAACATTTCACGAAATGACTTTTTTCCACCATAGAATCATTTTACATGCTGTAATACGACGGTTTTATGATGTTTTTCAAGATCAAAAAAATTTGACGTTTTCATCAAAAAATTTCGACATACTATACTATGACGTTTTTTTTGTGAAATTTTCCAACATTTCACAAAATGACTTTTTTCCACCATAGAATCATTTTACATGCTATAATACGACAGTTTTATGATGTTTTTCAACATCAAAAAAATTTTTCGTTTTCATCGAAAAATTTCGACATACTATACTATGACATTTTCTTTGTGAAATTTTCCAACATTTCACAGAATGACTTTTTTCCACCATAGAATCATTTTACATGCTGTAATACGACCGTTTTCATGATCTTTTTCAACATAAAAAAAATTTGACGTTTTCTTCGAAAAATTTCGACATACTATACTATGATGTTTTTTTTGTAAAATTTTCCAACATTTAACGAAATAACTTTTTTCCAACATAGAATCATTTTACATGCTATAACACAAAGGTTTTCATGATTGTTTTCAACATTTTTTTTTGTAAAACTTTCCAACATTTCACGAAATGAGTTTCTTCCACCATAGAATCATTTTACATGCTGTAATACGACCGTTTTCATGATCTTTTTCAACATAAAAAAAATTTGACGTTTTCCTCGAAAAATTTCGAGATACTATACTATGATCTTTTTTTTGTAAAATTTTCCAACATTTCACGAAATGACTTTTTTCCACCATAGAATCATTTTCCATGTTATAATACGGCCATTTTCATGATTTTTTTCAACATAAAAAAATTTGACGTTTTCATCGAAAAATTTCGACATACTATACTATGACGTTTTTTTTGTAAAATTTTCCAACATTTCACGAAATGCCTTTTTTCCACCATAGAATCATTTTACATGCTGTAATACGACCAGTTTTCATGACGTTTTTCAAGATCAAAGAAATTTGACGTTTTCATCAAAAAATTTCGACATACTATACTATGACTTTTTTTTGTAAAATTTTCCAACATTTCATGAAATGCCTTTTTTCCACCATAGAATCATTTTACATGCTGTAATACGACCGTTTTCATGATTTTTTTCAACATCAAAAAATTTGACGTTTTCATCAAAAAATTTCGACATACTATACAATGACGTTTTTTTTGTAAAATTTTCCAACATTTCACTAAATGACTTTTTTCCACCATAGAATCATTTTACATGCTGTAATACGACCGTTTTCATGATCTTTTTCAACATCAAAAATTTTTTTCGTTTTCATCAAAAAATTTCGACATACTATACTATGACGTTTTTTTTGTAAAATTTTCCAACATTTCACGAAATGACTTTTTTCCACCATAGAATCATTTTACATGCTGTAATACGACCGTTTTATTGTTTTTTCAAGATCAAAAAAATTTGATGTTTTCATCAAAAAATTTCAACATACTATACTATGACATTTTTTTTGTAAAATTTTCCAACATTTCACGTAATGACTTTTTTCCACCATAGAATCATTTTACATGCTATAATACGACAGTTTTCTTGGTTTTTTCAACATCAAAAAAGTTATTCGTTTTCATCGAAAAATTTCGACATACTATACTATGATGTTTTTTTTGTAAAATTTTCCAACATTTAATGAAATAACTTTTTTCCAACATAGAATCATTTTACATGCTATAACACAACCGCTTTCATGATTCTTTTCAACATCAAAAAAATTTGACGTTTTCATCGAAAAATTTCGACATATTATACTGACATTTTTTTTGTAAAATTTTCCAACATTTCACGAAATTACTTTTTTCCACCATAGAATCATTTTACATGTTGTAATACGACCGTTTTCATGATCTTTTTCAACATAAAAAAAATTTGACGTTTTTCATCGAAAAATTTCGACATACTATACTATGACGTTTTTTTTGGAAAATTTTCCAAATTTTCACGAAATTACTTTTTTCCACCATAGAATCATTTTACATGCTGTAATACGACCGTTTTCATGATCTTTTTCAACATAAAAAAAATTTGACGTTTTCATCAAAAAATTTCGACATACTATACTATGACGTTTTTTTTGTAAAATTTTCCAACATTTCACAAAATGCCTTTTTTCCACCATAGAATCATTTTACATGCTGTAATACGACAGTTTTCATGATTTTTTTTCAACATCAAAAAAATTTGTCGTTTTCATCGAAAAATTTCGACATACTATACTATGACGTTTTTTTTGTAAAATTTTCCAACATTTAATGAAATAACTTTTTTCCAACATAGAATCATTTTAAATGCTATAACACAACGGTTTTCATGATTCTTTTCAACATGATGTTTTTTTTTGTAAAATTTTCCAACATTTCATGAAATAACTTTTTTCCAATGTAGAATCATTTTACATGCTATAACACAACCACTTTCATGATTCTTTTCAACATCAAAAAAATTTGACGTTTTCATCGAAAAATTGACATATTATACTATGACTTTTTTTTGTAAAATTTTCCAACATTTCACGAAATGACTTTTTTCCACCATAGAATCATTTTACATGTTGTAATACGGCCATTTTCATGATTTTTTTCAACATACAAAAAATTTGACGTTTTCCTCGAAAAATTTCGAGATACTATACTATGACGTTTTTTTTGTAAAATTTTCCAACATTTCACGAAATGACTTTTTTCCACCATAGAATCACTTTACATGCTATAATACGACTGTTTTCATGATTTTTTTAAACATAAAAAAATTTGACGTTTTCATCGAAAAATTTCGACATACTATACTATGACGTTTTTTTTGTAAAATTTTCCAACATTTCACGAAATGCCTTTTTTCCACCATAGAATCATTTTACATGCTGTAATACGACCATTGTTATGATGTTTTTCAAGATCAAAGAAATTTGACGTTTTCATCAAAAAATTTCGACATACTATACTATGACTTTTTTTTTGTAAAATTTTCCAACATTTCATGAAATGCCTTTGTTCCACCATAGAATCATTTTACATACTATAATACGACCGTTTTCATGATTTTTTTCAACATCAAAAAATTTGACGTTTTAATCAAAAAATTTCGACATACTATACAATGACGTTTTTTTGTAAAATTTTCCAACATTTCACGAAATGATTTTTTTCCACCATAAGATCATTTTACATGCTATAATACGACAGTTTTCATGATTTTTTTCAACATCAAAAAAATTTGACGTTTTCATCAAAAAATTGACATACTATACTATGACGTTTTTTTTGTAAAATTTTCCAACATTTCACGAAATGACTTTGTTCCACCATAGAATCATTTTACATGCTATAATACGACCGTTTTCATGATTTTTTTCAACATCAAAAAATTTGACGTTTTTATCAAAAAATTTCGACATACTATACTAAGACGTTTTTTTTGTAAAATTTTCCAACATTTCACGAAATGACTTTTTTCCACCATAGAATCATTTTACATGCTGTAATACGACCATTTTTATGATGTTTTTCAAGATCAAAGAAATTTGACGTTTTCCTGGAAAAATTTCAACATATTATACTGACATTTTTTTTGTAAAATTTTCCAACATTTCACGAAATTACTTTTTACCACCATAGAATCATTTACATGTTGTAATACGACCGTTTTCATGATCTTTTTCAACATAAAAAAAATTTGACGTTTTCCTCGAAAAATTTCGACATACTATACTATGACGTTTTTTTTGGAAAATTTTCCAACTTTTCACGAAATTACTTTTTTCCACCATAGAATCATTTTACATGCTGTAATACGACCGTTTTCATGATCTTTTTCAACATAAAAAAAAATTTGACGTTTTCCTCGAAAAATTTCGACATACTATACTATGACGGTTTTTTTTGGAAAATTTTCCAACATTTTCACGAAATGACTTTTTTCCACCATAGAATCATTTTACATGCTGTAATACGACCGTTTTCATGATCTTTTTCAACATAAAAAAATTTGACGTTTTCATCAAAAAATTTCGACATACTATACTATGACTTTTTTTTTTGTAAAATTTTCCAACATTTCATGAAATGCCTTTGTTCCACCATAGAATCATTTTACATGCTATAATACGACAGTTTTCATGATTTTTTTCAACATCAAAAAAATTTTTCGTTTTCATCGAAAAATTTCGACATACTATACTATGACGTTTTTTTTGTAAAATTTTCCAACATTTCACGAAATGACTTTTTTCCACCATAGAATCATTTTACATGCTGTAATACGACGGTTTTATGATGTTTTTCAAGATCAAAAAAATTTGACGTTTTCATCAAAAAATTTCGACATACTATACTATGACGTTTTTTTTGTAAAATTTTCCAACATTTCACGAAATGACTTTTTTCCACCATAGAATCATTTTACATGCTATAATACGACGGTTTTCATGATCTTTTTCAACATAAAAAAAATTTGACGTTTTCATCGAAAAATTTCGACATACTATACTATGACGTTTTTTTTGTAAAATTTTCCAACATTTCACGAAATGACTTTTTTCCACCATAGAATCATTTTACATGCTGTAATACGACCGTTTTCATGATTTTTTTCAAGATCAAAAAAATTTGACGTTTTCATCAAAAAATTTCGACATACTATACTATGACGTTTTTTTTGTAAAATTTTCCAACATTTCACAAAATGACTTTTTTCCACCATAGAATCATTTTACATGCTATAATACGACAGTTTTCTTGATTTTTTTCAACATCAAAAAAATTTGACGTTTTCATCGAAAAATTTCGACATACTATACTATGACATTTTTTTTGTAAAATTTTCCAACATTTCACGAAATGACTTTTTTCCACCATAGAATCATTTTACATGCTGTAATACGACCGTTTTCATGATCTTTTTCAACATAAAAAAAATTTGACGTTTTCATCGAAAAATTTCGACATACTATACTATGATGTTTTTTTTGTAAAATTTTCCAACATTTCACGAAATGACTTTTTTCCACCATAGAATCATTTTACATGCTATAATACGACAGTTTTCTTGATTTTTTTCAACATCAAAAAAATTTGACGTTTTCCATGGAAAAATTTCGACATACTATACTATGACGTTTTTTTTGAAAATTTTAAAATTTTCCAACATTTCACGAAATGACTTTTTTCCACCATAGAATCATTTTATATGCTATAATACGACCAGTTTCCTTGATTTTTTTCAACATCAAAAAAATTTGACGTTTTCATCGAAAAATTTCGACATACTATACTATGACGTTTTTTTTGTAAAATTTTCCAACATTTCACGAAATGACTTTTTTCCACCATAGAATCATTTTACATGCTGTAATACGACCGTTTTCATGATCTTTTTCAACATAAAAAAAATTTGACGTTTTCCTCAAAAAATTTCGACATACTATACTATGACGTTTTTTTTTTTGTGAAAATTTTCCAACATTTCACGAAATGACTTTTTTCCACCATAGAATCATTTTACATGCTGTAATACGACCGTTTTCATGATCTTTTTCAACATAAAAAAAATTTGACGTTTTCATCAAAAAATTTCGACATACTATACTATGACGTTTTTTTTGTAAAATTTTCCAACATTTCACGAAATGACTTTTTTCCACCATAGAATCATTTTACATGCTATAATACGACAGTTTTCTTGATTTTTTTCAACATCAAAAAAATTTGACGTTTTCATCGAAAAATTTCGACATACTATACTATGACGTTTTTTTTGTGAAAATTTTCCAACTTTTCACGAAATTACTTTTTTCCACCATAGAATCATTTTACATGCTGTAATACGACCGTTTTCATGATCTTTTTCAACATAAAAAAAATTTGACGTTTTCATCGAAAAATTTCGACATACTATACTATGAGGTTTTTTTTGTAAAATTTTCCAACATTTCACGAAATGACTTTTTTCCACCATAGAATCATTTTACATGGTGTAATACGACCGTTTTCATGATCTTTTTCAACATCAAAAAAATTTGACGTTTTCATCGAAAAATTTCGACATACTATACTATGACGTTTTTTTTGTGAAAATTTTTTCCAACATTTCACGAAATGACTTTTTTCCACCATAGAATCATTTTACATGCTGTAATACGACCGTTTTCATGATCTTTTTCAACATAAAAAAAATTTGACGTTTTCCTCGAAAAATTTCGACATACTATACTATGACGTTTTTTTTGTAAAATTTTCCAACATTTCACGAAATGACTTTTTTCCACCATAGAATCATTTTACATGCTGTAATACGACGGTTTTATGATGTTTTTCAAGATCAAAAAAATTTGACGTTTTCATCAAAAAATTTCGACATACTATACTATGATGTTTTTTTTTGTAAAATTTTCCAACATTTCATGAAATGACTTTTTTCCACCATAGAATCATTTTACATGCTATAATACGACCGTTTTCATGATTTTTTTCAACATCAAAAAATTATGACGTTTTAATCAAAAAATTTCGACATACTATACAATGACGTTTTTTTGTAAAATTTTCCAACATTTCACGAAATGATTTTTTTCCACCATAAGAATCATTTTACATGCTATAATACGACCAGTTTTCATGATTTTTTTCAACATCAAAAAAATTTGACGTTTTCATCGAAAAAATTGACATACTATACTATGACGGTTTTTTTTGTGAAATTTTCCAACATTTCACAAAATGACTTTTTTCCACCATAGAATCATTGTACATGCTGTATTACGACCGTTTTATGATGTTTTTCAAGTTCAAAAAAATTTGACGTTTTCATCAAAAAATTTCGACATACTATACTATGACGTTTTTTTTGTAAAATTTTCCAACATTTCACGAAATGACTTTTTTCCACCATAGAATCATTTTACATGCTATAATACGACAGTTTTCTTGGTTTTTTCAACATCAAAAAAATTTTTCGTTTTCATCGAAAAATTTCGACATACTATACCATGACATTTTCTTTGTGAAATTTTCCAACATTTCACGGAATGACTTTTTTCCACCATAGAATCATTTTACATGCTGTAATACGACCGTTTTCATGATCTTTTTCAACATAAAAAAATTTGACGTTTTCATCGAAAAATTTCGACATACTATACTATGATGTTTTTTTTGTAAAATTTTCCAACATTTAATGAAATAACTTTTTTCCAACATAGAATCATTTTAAATGCTATAACACAACGGTTTTCATGATTCTTTTCAACATGATGTTTTTTTTGCAAAATTTTCCAACATTTCATGAAATAACTTTTTTCCAATGTAGAATCATTTTACATGCTATAACACAACCACTTTCATGATTCTTTTCAACATAAAAAAAATTTGACGTTTTCATCGAAAAATTGACATATTATACTATGACTTTTTTTTGTAAAATTTTCCAACATTTCACGAAATGACTTTTTTCCACCATAGAATCATTTTACATGCTATAATACGACTGTTTTCATGATTTTTTTCAACATCAAAAAAATTTGACGTTTTCATCGAAAAATTTCGACATACTATACTATGACGTTTTTTTTGTAAAATTTTCCAACATTTCATGAAATGCCTTTTTTCCACCATAGAATCATTTTACATGCTATAATACGACCGTTTTTATGATGTTTTTCAAGATCAAAAAAATTTGACGTTTTCATCAAAAAATTTCGACATACTATACTATGACTTTTTTTTGTAAAATTTTCCAACATTTCATGAAATGCCTTTGTTCCACCATAGAATCATTTTACATGCTATAATACGACCGTTTTCATGATTTTTTTCAACATCAAAAAATTTGACGTTTTAATCAAAAAATTTCGACATACTATACTATGACGTTTTTTTGTAAAATTTTCCAACATTTCACGAAATAACTTTTTTCCACCATAGAATCATTTTACATGCTATAATACGACCAGTTTTCATGATTTTTTTCAACATCAAAAAAATTTGACGTTTTCATCAAAAAATTTTGACATATTATACATGACATTTTTTTTGTAAAATTTTCCAACATTTCACGAAATTACTTTTTACCACCATAGAATCATTTTACATGTTGTAATACGACCGTTTTCATGATCTTTTTCAACATAAAAAAAATTTGACGTTTTCCTCGAAAAATTTCGACATACTATACTATGACATTTTTTTTGTAAAATTTTCCAACATTTCACGAAATTACTTTTTTCCACCATAGAATCATTTTACATGCTGTAATACGACCGTTTTCATGATCTTTTTCAACATAAAAAAAATTTGACGTTTTCCTCGAAAAATTTCGACATACTATACTATGACGTTTTTTTTGGAAAATTTTCCAACATTTCACGAAATGACTTTTTTCCACCATAGAATCATTTTACATGCTGTAATACGACCGTTTTCATGATTTTTTTCAAGATCAAAAAATTTGCGTTTTCATCAAAAAATTTCGACATACTAACTATGACTTTTTTTTTGTAAAATTTTCCAACATTTCACGAAATGACTTTTTTCCACCATAGAATCATTTTACATGCTATAATACGGCCATTTTCATGATTTTTTTCAACATCAAAAGATTTTTGAAGTTTTCATCGAAAAATTTCGACATACTATACTATGACGTTTTTTTTGTAAAATTTTCCAACATTTCACGAAATGACTTTTTTCCACCATAGAATCATTTTACATGCTGTAATACGACCATTTTTATGATGTTTTTCAAGATCAAAGAAATTTGACGTTTTCCTCGAAAAATTTCGACATACTATACTATGACATTTTTTTTGTAAAATTTTCCAACATTTCACGAAATTACTTTTTTCCACCATAGAATCATTTACATGTTGTAATACGACCGTTTTCATGATCTTTTTCAACATAAAAAAAATTTGACGTTTTCCTCGAAAAATTTCGACATACTATACTATGACGTTTTTTTTGGAAAATTTTCCAACTTTTCACGAAATGACTTTTTTCCACCATAGAATCATTTTACATGCTGTAATACGACAGTTTTCTTGATTTTTTTCAACACAAAAAAAATTTGACGTTTTCCTCGAAAAATTTCGACATACTATACTATGACGTTTTTTTTGGAAAATTTTCCAACTTTTCACGAAATTACTTTTTTCCACCATAGAATCATTTTACATGCTGTAATACGACCGTTTTCATGATCTTTTTCAACATAAAAAAAATTTGACGTTTTCATCAAAAAATTTCGACATACTATACTATGACGTTTTTTTTGTAAAATTTTCCAACATTTCACGAAATGACTTTTTTCCACCATAGAATCATTTTACATGCTATAACACAACGGTTTTCATGATTCTTTTCAACATAAAAATTGCGTTTTCTCGAAAAATTGACTATTATACATGACGTTTTTCTTGTAAAACTTTCCAACATTTCACGAAATGACTTTTTTCCACCATAGAATCATTTTACATGCTGTAATACGACCGTTTTCATGACCTTTTTCAACATAAAAAAAATTTGACGTTTTCCTCGAAAAATTTCGAGATACTATACTATGACTTTTTTTTTGTAAAATTTTCCAACATTTCACGAAATGACTTTTTTCCACCATAGAATCATTTTCCATGTTGTAATACGGCCATTTTCATGATTTTTTTCAACATCAAAAAATTTGAAGGTTTCATCAAAAAATTTCGACATACTATACCATGACAGTTTTTTTTGTAAAATTTTCCAACATTTCACGAAATGACTTTTTTCCACCATAGAATCATTTTACATGTTGTAATACGGCCGTTTTCATGATTTTTTTCAACATCAAAAAAATTTGAAGGTTTCATCGAAAAATTTCGACATACTATACCATGACAGTTTTTTTGTAAAATTTTCCAACATTTCACGAAATGACTTTTTTCCACCATAGAATCACTTTACATGCTATAATACGACCGTTTTCATGATCTTTTTCAACATAAAAAAAATTTGACGTTTTCATCGAAAAATTTCGACATACTATACTATGATGTTTTTTTTGTAAAATTTTCCAACATTTCATGAAATGACTTTTTTCCACCATAGAATCATTTTACATGCTATAATACGACGGTTTTCATGATTCTTTTCAACATAAAAAATTTCGTTTTCATCGAAAAATTTCGACATACTATACGATGACATTTTCTTTGTAAAACTTTCCAACATTTCACGAAATGACTTTTTTCCACCATAGAATCATTTTCCATGTTATAATACGGCCATTTTCATGATTTTTTTCAACATAAAAAAATTTGAAGTTTTCATCGAAAAATTTCGACATACTATACTATGACGTTTTTTTTGTAAAATTTTCCAACATTTCACGAAATGACTTTTTTCCACCATAGAATCATTTTACATGCTGTAATACGACCGTTTTCATGATCTTTTTCAACATAAAAAAATTTGACGTTTTCCTCGAAAAATTTCGAGATACTATACTATGACTTTTTTTTGTAAAATTTTCCAACATTTCACGAAATGACTTTTTTCCACCATAGAATCATTTTACATGTTATAATACGGCCGTTTTAATGATTTTTTTCAACATCAAAAAATTTGAAGGTTTCATCAAAAAATTTCGACATACTATACTATGACGTTTTTTTTGTAAAATTTTCCAACATTTCACGAAATTACTTTTTTCCACCATAGAATCACTTTACATGCTATAATACGACTGTTTTCATGATTTTTTTCAACATAAAAAAATTTGACGTTTTCATCGAAAAATTTCGACATACTATACTATGACGTTTTTTTTGTAAAATTTTCCAACATTTCACGAAATGCCTTTTTTCCACCATAGAATCATTTTACATGTTGTAATACGACCATTGTTATGATTTTTTTCAACATAAAAAAATTTGACGTTTTCATCGAAAAATTTCGACATACTATACTATGACGTTTTTTTTGTAAAATTTTCCAATATTTAATGAAATAACTTTTTTCCAACATAGAATCATTTTACATGCTATAACACAACGGTTTTCATGATTCTTTTCAACATGATGTTTTTTTTGTAAAACTTTCCAACATTTCACGAAATGACTTTTTTCCACCATAGAATCATTTTCCATGTTATAATACGGCCATTTTCATGATTTTTTTCAACATCAAAAGACTTGAAGGTTTCATCGAAAAATTTCGACATACTATAGTATGACGTTTTTTTTGTAAAATTTTCCAACATTTCACGAAATGACTTTTTTCCACCATAGAATCATTTTACATGCTGTAATACGACCGTTTTCATGATGTTTTTCAAGATAAAAAAATTTGACGTTTTCCTGAAAATTTTTTGTTTTTTTGTAAAATTTTCCAACATTTCACGAAATGCTTTTTTCCACCATAGAATCATTTTCCATGTTATAATACGGCCATTTTTATGATTTTTTTCAACATCAAAAAATTTGAAGGTTTCATCGAAAAATTTCGACATACTATACTATGACATTTTTTTTGTAAAATTTTCCAACATTTCACGAAATTACTTTTTTCCACCATAGAATCACTTTACATGCTATAATACGACTGTTTTCATGATTTTTTTAAACATAAAAAAATTTGACGTTTTCATCGAAAAATTTCGACATACTATACTATGACGTTTTTTTTGTAAAATTTTCCAACATTTCACGAAATGCCTTTTTTCCACCATAGAATCATTTTACATGCTGTAATACGACCATTGTTATGATGTTTTTCAAGATCAAAGAAATTTGACGTTTTCATCAAAAAATTTCGACATACTATACTATGACTTTTTTTTTGTAAAATTTTCAAACATTTCATGAAATGCCTTTGTTCCACCATAGAATCATTTTACATACTATAATACGACCGTTTTCATGATTTTTTTCAACATCAAAAAATTTGACGTTTTAATCAAAAAATTTCGACATACTATACAATGATGTTTTTTTTGTAAAATTTTCCAACATTTCACGAAATGATTTTTTTCCACCATAAGATCATTTTACATGCTATAATACGACAGTTTTCATGATTTTTTTCAACATCAAAAAAATTTGACGTTTTCATCAAAAAATTTGACATACTATACTATGACGTTTTTTTTGTAAAATTTTGCAACATTTCACGAAATGCCTTTGTTCCACCATAGAATCATTTTACATGCTGTAATACGACCGTTATCATGATTTTTTTCAACATCAAAAAATTTGACGTTTTCATCAAAAAATTTCGACATACTATACTAAGACGTTTTTTTTGTAAAATTTTCCAACATTTCACGAAATGACTTTTTTCCACCATAGAATCATTTTACATGCTGTAATACGACCAGTTTTTATGATGTTTTTCAAGATCAAAAAAATTTGACGTTTTCCTGGAAAAATTTCAACATACTATACTATGACGTTTTTTTTGTGAAAATTTTCCAACTTCTCACGAAATTACTTTTTTCCACCATAGAATCATTTTGCATGCTGTAATACGACCGTTTTCATGATCTTTTTCAACATAAAAAAAATTTGACGTTTTCCTCGAAAAATTTCGACATACTATACTATGACGTTTTTTTTGTAAAATTTTCCAACATTTCACGAAATGACTTTTTTCCACCATAGAATCATTTACATGTTGTAATACGACCGTTTTCATGATCTTTTTCAACATCAAAAAAATTTGACGTTTTCCTCGAAAAATTTCGACATACTATACTGTGATGTTTTTTTTGGAAAATTTTCCAACTTTTCACGAAATGACTTTTTTCCCCCATAGAATCATTTTACATGCTGTAATACGACGGTTTTATGATGTTTTTCAAGATCAAAAAAATTTGACGTTTTCATCAAAAAATTTCGACATACTATACTATGACGTTTTTTTTGTAAAATTTTCCAACATTTCACGAAATGACTTTTTTCCACCATAGAATCACTTTACATGCTATAATACGACTGTTTTCATGATTTTTTTCAACATAAAAAAATTTGACGTTTTCATCGAAAAATTTCGACATACTATACTATGACTTTTTTTTGTAAAATTTTCCAACATTTCACAAAATGACTTTTTTCCACCATAGAATCATTTTACATGCTATAATACGACAGTTTTCTTGAGTTTTTTCAACATCAAAAAAATTTGATTCTTTTCATCGAAAAATTTCGACATACTATACTATGACATTTTCTTTGTGAAATTTTCCAACATTTCACGAAATAACTTTTTTCCAACATAGAATCATTTTACATGCTATAACACAACGGTTTTCATGATTCTTTTCAACTAACTACTAACTATGACGTTTTTTTTGGAAAATTTTCCAACATTTCACGAAATGACTTTTTTCCACCATAGAATCATTTTCCATGTTATAATACGATCGTTTTCATGATTTTTTTCAACATAAAAAAATTTGACGTTTTCATCGAAAAATTTCGACATACTATACTATGACGTTTTTTTTGTAAAATTTTCCAACATTTCACGAAATTACTTTTTTCCACCATAGAATCATTTTACATGCTGTAATACGACCATTGTTATGATGTTTTTCAAGATCAAAGAAATTTGACGTTTTCATCAAAAAATTTCGACATACTATACTATGACGTTTTTTTTGTAAAATTTTCCAACATTTCATGAAATGACTTTTTTCCACCATAGAATCATTTTACATGCTATAATACGACCGTTTTCATGATTTTTTTCAACATCAAAAAAATTTGACGTTTTAATCAAAAAATTTCGACATACTATACAATGACGGTTTTTTTGTAAAATTTTCCAACATTTCACGAAATGACTTTTTTCCACCATAAGATCATTTTACATGCTATAATACGACCGTTTTCATGATTTTTTTCAACATCAAAAAAATTTGACGTTTTCATCAAAAAATTTTGACATACTATACTATGACGTTTTTTTTTGTAAAATTTTCCAACATTTCACGAAATGCCTTTTTTCCACCATAGAATCATTTTACATGCTATAATACGACCATTTTCATGATGTTTTTCAACATCAAAAAAATTTGACGTTTTCATCAAAAAATTTCGACATACTATACTATGACGTTTTTTTTGGAAAATTTTCCAACATTTCACGAAATGACTTTTTTCCACCATAGAATCATTTTACATGCTGTAATACGACCGTTTTATGATGTTTTTCAAGATCAAAAAAATTTGACGTTTTCCTCAAAAAATTTCGACATACTATACTATGACGTTTTTTTTGGAAAATTTTCCAACTTTTCACGAAATTACTTTTTTCCACCATAGAATCATTTTACATGCTGTAATACGACCGTTTTCATGATCTTTTTCAACATAAAAAAAATTTGACGTTTTCCTCGAAAAATTTCGACATACTATACTATGACGTTTTTTTTGTGAAAATTTTCCAACTTTTCACGAAATTACTTTTTTCCACCATAGAATCATTTTACATGCTGTAATACGACCGTTTTCATGATCTTTTTCAACATAAAAAAAATTTGACGTTTTCATCGAAAAATTTCGACATACTATACTATGATGTTTTTTTTGTAAAATTTTCCAACATTTCACGAAATGACTTTTTTCCACCATAGAATCATTTTACATGCTGTAACACAACCGTTTTCATGATTTTTTCAACATAAAAAAAATTTGACGTTTTCCTCGAAAAATTTCGACATACTATACTATGACGTTTTTTTTGTAAAACTTTCCAACATTTCACGAAATGACTTTTTTCCACCATAGAATCATTTTACATGCTGTAATACGACCGTTTTCATGATCTTTTTCAACATAAAAAAAATTTGACGTTTTCCTCGAAAAATTTCGACATACTATACTATGACGTTTTTTTTGTAAAATTTTCCAACATTTCACGAAATGACTTTTTTCCACCATAGAATCATTTTACATGCTGTAATACGACCGGTTTTATGATGTTTTTCAAGATCAAAAAAATTTGACGTTTTCATCAAAAAATTTCGACATACTATACTATGACGTTTTTTTACGTTTTTTTTGAGAAATTTTCCAACATTTCACGAAATGACTTTTTTCCACCATAGAATCATTTTACATGCTGTAATACGACCGTTTTCATGATGTTTTTCAAGATCAAAAAAATTTGATGTTTTAAATTTTCATCAAAAAATTTCGACATACTATACTATGACGTTTTTTTTGTAAAATTTTCCAACATTTCACGAAATGACTTTTTTCCACCATAGAATCATTTTACATGCTATAATACGACTGTTTTCTTGGTTTTTTCAACATAAAAAAATTTGACGTTTTCATCGAAAAATTTCGACATACTATACTATGACATTTTCTTTGTGAAATTTTCCAACATTTCACGGAATGACTTTTTTCCACCATAGAATCATTTTACATGCTGTAATACGACCGTTTTCATGATCTTTTTCAACATAAAAAAAATTTGACGTTTTCATCGAAAAATTTCGACATACTATACTATGATGTTTTTTTTGTAAAATTTTCCAACATTTCATGAAATAACTTTTTTCCAACATAGAATCATTTTACATGCTATAACACAACCGGTTTTCATGATTCTTTTCAACATCAAAATTTTTTTCCAAAATTTAAATCATTTTCCATGCTATAAAAAATTCGAAAAATTTCGACATACTATACTATGACGTTTTTTTTGTAAAATTTTCCAACATTTCACGAAATGACTTTTTTCCACCATAGAATCATTTTACATGCTGTAATACGACCATTTTTATGATGTTTTTCAAGATCAAAAAAATTTGACGTTTTCATCAAAAAATTTCGACATACTATACTATGACGTTTTTTTTTGTAAAATTTTCCAACATTTCACGAAATGACTTTTTTCCACCATAGAATCATTTTACATGTTATAATACGACCATTTTCATGATCTTTTTCAACATCAAAAAAATTTGACGTTTTCATCGAAAAATTTCGACATACTATACTATGACGTTTTTTTTGTAAAATTTTCCAACATTTCACGAAATGACTTTTTTCCACCATAGAATCATTTTACATGCTGTAATACGACGGTTTTCATGATGTTTTTCAACATAAAAAAAATTTGACGTTTTCATCAAAAAATTTCGACATACTATACTATGACGGTTTTTTTGTGAAATTTTCCAACATTTAATGAAATAACTTTTTTCCAACATAGAATCATTTTACATGCTATAACACAACCGTTTTCATGATTCTTTTCAACATGATGTTTTTTTTGTAAAATTTTCCAACATTTCATGAAATGACTTTTTTCCACCATAGAATCATTTTACATGCTATAACACAACCATTTTCATGATTCTTTTCAACATCAAAAAAAATTTGACGTTTTCATCGAAAAATTTCGACATACTATACTATGACGTTTTTTTGTAAAACTTTCCAACATTTCACGAAATGACTTTTTTCCACCATAGAATCATTTTACATGCTGTAATACGACCGTTTTCATGATCTTTTTCAACATAAAAAAATTTGACGTTTTCCTCGAAAAATTTCGAGATACTATACTATGACTTTTTTTTGTAAAATTTTCCAACATTTCACGAAATGACTTTTTTCCACCATAGAATCATTTTCCATGTTATAATACGGCCATTTTCATGATTTTTTTCAACATCAAAAAATTTGAAGGTTTCATCGAAAAATTTCGACATACTATACTATGACGTTTTTTTTGTAAAATTTTCCAACATTTCACGAAATTACTTTTTTCCACCATAGAATCACTTTACATGCTATAATACGACTGTTTTCATGATTTTTTTAAACATAAAAAAATTTGACGTTTTCATCGAAAAATTTCGACATACTATACTATGACGTTTTTTTTGTAAAATTTTCCAACATTTCACGAAATGCCTTTTTTCCACCATAGAATCATTTTACATGCTGTAATACGACCATTGTTATGATTTTTTTCAAGATCAAAGAAATTTGACGTTTTCATCAAAAAATTTCGACATACTATACTATGACTTTTTTTTTGTAAAATTTTCCAACATTTCATGAAATGCCTTTGTTCCACCATAGAATCATTTTACATGCTATAATACGACAGTTTTCATGATTTTTTTCAACATCAAAAAAATTTGACGTTTTCATCGAAAAATTTCGACATACTATACTATGACGTTTTTTTTGTAAAATTTTCCAACATTTCACGAAATGACTTTTTTCCACCATAGAATCATTTTACATGCTGTAATACGACGGTTTTATGATGTTTTTCAAGATCAAAAAAATTTGACGTTTTCATCAAAAAATTTCGACATACTATACTATGACGTTTTTTTTGTAAAATTTTCCAACATTTCACGAAATGACTTTTTTCCACCATAGAATCATTTTACATGCTATAATACGACCGTTTTTATGATGTTTTTCAAGTTCAAAAAAATTTGACGTTTTCATCAAAAAATTTCGACATACTATACTATGACGTTTTTTTTGTAAAATTTTCCAACATTTCACAAAATGACTTTTTTCCACCATAGAATCATTTTACATGCTATAATACGACAGTTTTCTTGGTTTTTTCAACATCAAAAAATTTGACGTTTTCATCGAAAAATTTCGACATACTATACTATGACATTTTTTTTGTAAAATTTTCCAACATTTCACGAAATGACTTTTTTCCACCATAGAATCATTTTACATGCTGTAATACGACCGTTTTCATGATCTTTTTCAACATAAAAAAAATTTGACGTTTTCCTCGAAAAATTTCGACATACTATACTATGACTTTTTTTTGTAAAATTTTCCAACATTTCACGAAATGACTTTTTTCCACCATAGGATCATTTTACATGCTATAATACGGCCGTTTTCATGATTTTTTTCAACATCAAAAAATTTGACGTTTTCATCAAAAAATTTCGACATACTATACTATGACATTTTTTTGTAAAATTTTCCAACATTTCACGAAATGACTTTGTTCCACCATAGAATCATTTTACATGCTATAATACGACCATTTTCATGATTTTTTTCAACATCAAAAAAATTTGACGTTTTCATCAAAAAATTTGACATACTATACTATGACGTTTTTTTTGGAAAATTTTCCAACATTTCACGAAATGACTTTTTTCCACCATAGAATCATTTTACATGCTGTAATACGACCGTTTTCATGATATTTTTCAACATAAAAAAAATTTGACGTTTTCATCAAAAAATTTCGACATACTATACTATGACGTTTTTTTTGTAAAATTTTCCAACATTTCACGAAATGACTTTTTTCCACCATAGAATCATTTTACATGCTGTAATACGACCGTTTTATGATGTTTTTCAAGATCAAAAAAATTTGACGTTTTCATCAAAAAATTTCGACATACTATACTATGACGTTTTTTTTGTAAAATTTTCCAACATTTCACGAAATGACTTTTTTCCACCATAGAATCATTTTACATGCTGTAATACGACCGTTTTCATGATTTTTTCAACATCAAAAAAATTTTTCGACGTTTTCATCGAAAAATTTCGACATACTATACTATGACGGTTTTTTTGTGAAAATTTTCCAACATTTCACGAAATGACTTTTTTCCACCATAGAATCATTTTACATGCTGTAATACGACCGTTTTATGATGTTTTTCAAGATCAAAAAAATTTGACGTTTTCATCAAAAAATTTCGACATACTATACTATGACGTTTTTTTTTGTAAAATTTTCCAACATTTCACGAAATGACTTTTTTCCACCATAGAATCATTTTACATGCTATAATACGACCGTTTTCATGATCTTTTTCAACATCAAAAAAATTTGACGTTTTCATCGAAAAATTTCGACATACTATACTATGACGTTTTTTTTGTAAAATTTTCCAACATTTCACGAAATGACTTTTTTCCACCATAGAATCATTTTACATGCTGTAATACGACGGTTTTCATGATGTTTTTCAAGATCAAAAAAATTTGACGTTTTCATCAAAAAATTTCGACATACTATACTATGACAGTTTTTTTGTGAAATTTTCCAACATTTAATGAAATAACTTTTTTCCAACATAGAATCATTTTACATGCTATAACACAACCGTTTTCATGATTCTTTTCAACATGATGTTTTTTTTGTAAAATTTTCCAACATTTCACGAAATGACTTTTTTCCACCATAGAATCATTTTACATGCTATAATACGACCATTTTCATGATTTTTTTCAACATCAAAAAAATTTGACGTTTTCATCGAAAAATTTCGACATACTATACTATGACGTTTTTTTGTAAAATTTTCCAACATTTCACGAAATGACTTTTTTCCACCATAGAATCATTTTACATGCTGTAATACGACCGTTTTCATGATCTTTTTCAACATAAAAAAATTTGACGTTTTCCTCGAAAAATTTCGAGATACTATACTATGACTTTTTTTTGTAAAATTTTCCAACATTTCACGAAATGACTTTTTTCCACCATAGAATCATTTTCCATGTTATAATACGGCCATTTTCATGATTTTTTTCAACATCAAAAAATTTGAAGGTTTCATCGAAAAATTTCGACATACTATACTATGACGTTTTTTTTGTAAAATTTTCCAACATTTCACGAAATTACTTTTTTCCACCATAGAATCATTTTACATGCTATAATACGACTGTTTTCATGATTTTTTTAAACATAAAAAAATTTGACGTTTTCATCGAAAAATTTCGACATACTATACTATGACGTTTTTTTTGTAAAATTTTCCAACATTTCACGAAATGCCTTTTTTCCACCATAGAATCATTTTACATGCTGTAATACGACCATTGTTATGATGTTTTTCAAGATCAAAGAAATTTGACGTTTTCATCAAAAAATTTCGACATACTATACTATGACTTTTTTTTTGTAAAATTTTCCAACATTTCATGAAATGCCTTTGTTCCACCATAGAATCATTTTACATGCTATAATACGACCGTTTTCATGATTTTTTTCAACATCAAAAAAATTTGTCGTTTTCATCGAAAAATTTCGACATACTATACTATGACGTTTTTTTTGTAAAATTTTCCAACATTTCACGAAATGACTTTTTTCCACCATAGAATCATTTTACATGCTGTAATACGACGGTTTTCATGATGTTTTTCAACATCAAAAAAATTTGATGTTTTTTTCATCAAAAAATTTCGACATACTATACTATGACGTTTTTTTGTTCTTTTGTAAAATTTTCCAACATTTCACGAAATGACTTTTTTCCACCATAGAATCATTTTACATGCTGTAATACGACCGTTTTATGATGTTTTTCAAGATCAAAAAAATTTGATGTTTTCATCAAAAAATTTCGACATACTATACTATGACGTTTTTTTTGTAAAATTTTCCAACATTTCACAAAATGACTTTTTTCCACCATAGAATCATTTTACATGCTATAATACGACAGTTTTCTTGGTTTTTTCAACATCAAAAAAATTTGTCGTTTTCATCGAAAAATTTCGACATACTATACTATGACATTTTCTTTGTGAAATTTTCCAACATTTCACGGAATGACTTTTTTCCATCATAGAATCATTTTACATGCTGTAATACGACCGTTTTCATGATCTTTTTCAACATAAAAAAAATTTGACGTTTTCATCGAAAAATTTCGACATACTATACTATGATGTTTTTTTTGTAAAATTTTCCAACATTTAATGAAATAACTTTTTTCCAACATAGAATCATTTTACATGCTATAACACAACCGTTTTCATGATTCTTTTCAACATAAAAAAAAGTTTTTTTTGTAAAATTTTCCAACATTTCATGAAATAACTTTTTTCCAACGTAGAATCATTTTACATGCTATAACACAACCACTTTCATGATTCTTTTCAACATCAAAAAATTTTTTCGTTTTCATCGAAAAATTTCGACATACTATACTATGACGTTTTTTTTGTAAAATTTTCCAACATTTCACGAAATGACTTTTTTCCACCATAGAATCATTTTACATGCTGTAATACGACGGTTTTATGATGTTTTTCAAGATCAAAAAAATTTGACGTTTTCATCAAAAAATTTCGACATACTATACTATGACGTTTTTTTTGAGAAATTTTCCAACATTTCACAAAATGACTTTTTTCCACCATAGAATCATTGTACATGCTGTATTACGACCGTTTTATGATGTTTTTCAAGTCCAAAAAAATTTGACGTTTTCATCAAAAAATTTCGACATACTATACTATGACGTTTTTTTTGTAAAACTTTCCAACATTTCACAAAATGACTTTTTCCACCATAGAATCATTTTACATGCTGTAATACGACCGTTTTCATGATCTTTTTCAACATAAAAAAAATTTGACGTTTTCCTCGAAAAATTTCGAGATACTATACTATGACTTTTTTTTGTAAAATTTTCCAACATTTCACGAAATGACTTTTTTCCACCATAGGATCATTTTCCATGTTATAATACGGCCATTTTCATGATTCTTTTCAACATCAAAAAATTTGAAGTTTTCATCAAAAAATTTCGACATAGTACACTGTGACATTTTTTTGTAAAATTTTCCAACATTGCACAAAATGACTTTTTTCCAGCATAGAATCATTTTACATGCTATAATACAACTATTTTCATGATTTTTTTCAACATCAAAAAAATTTGACGTTTTCATCAAAAAATTGACATACTATACTATGACGTTTTTTTTGGAAAATTTTCCAACATTTCACAAAATTACTTTTTTCCACCATAGAATCATTTTACATGCTGTAATACGACCGTTTTCATGATCTTTTTCAACATAAAAAAATTTGACGTTTTCATCAAAAAATTTCGACATACTATACTATGACGTTTTTTTCTGTAAAATTTTCCAACATTTCACGAAATGACTTTTTTCCACCATAGAATCATTGTACATGCTATAATACGACCGTTTTATGATGTTTTTCAAGTTCAAAAAAATTTGATGTTTTCATCAAAAAATTTCGACATACTATACTATGACGTTTTTTTTGTAAAATTTTCCAACATTTCACAAAATGACTTTTTTCCACCATAGAATCATTTTACATGCTATAATACGACAGTTTTCTTGATTTTTTTCAACATCAAAAAAGTTTGTCGTTTTCATCGAAAAATTTCGACATACTATACTAAGACGTTTTTTTTTGTAAAATTTTCCAACATTTCACGGAATGACTTTTTTCCACCATAGAATCATTTTACATGTTATAATACGACCATTTTCATGATCTTTTTCAACATCAAAAAAAATTTGTCGTTTTCATCGAAAAATTTCGACATACTATACTATGACGTTTTTTTTGTAAAATTTTCCAACATTTCACGAAATGACTTTTTTCCACCATAGAATCATTTTACATGCTGTAATACGACGGTCTTATGATGTTTTTCAAGATCAAAAAAATTTGACGTTTTCATCAAAAAATTTCGACATACTATACTATGACAGTTTTTTTGTGAAATTTTCCAACATTTAATGAAATAACTTTTTTCCAACATAAAATCATTTTACATGCTATAACACAACCGTTTTCATGATTCTTTTCAACATGATGTTTTTTTTGTAAAAATTTTCCAACATTTCATGAAATAACTTTTTTCCAACGTAGAATCATTTTACATGCTATAACACAACCACTTTCATGATTCTTTTCAACATCAAAAAAATTTGACGTTTTCATCGAAAAATTCGACATATTATACTATGACGTTTTTTTTGTAAAACTTTCCAACATTTCACGAAATGACTTTTTTCCACCATAGAATCATTTTACATGCTATAATACGACAGTTTTCTTGTTTTTTTCAACGTCAAAAAAGTTTGTCGTTTTCATCGAAAAATTTCGACATACTATACTATGATGTTTTTTTTGTAAAATTTTCCAACATTTAATGAAATAACTTTTTTCCAACATAGAATCATTTTACATGCTATAACACAACCGTTTTCATGATTCTTTTCAACATCAAAAAAATTTGACGTTTTCATCGAAAAATTGACATACTATACTATGACTTTTTTTTGTAAAATTTTCCAACATTTCACGAAATGCCTTTGTTCCACCATAGACTCATTTTACATGCTATAATACGACTGTTTTCATGATTTTTTTCAACATAAAAAAATTGGACATTTTCATCGAAAAATTTCGACATACTATACTATGATGTTTTTTTTGTAAAATTTTCCAACATTTCATGAAATAACTTTTTTCCAACGTAGAATCATTTTACATGCAATAACACAACCACTTTCATGATTCTTTTCAACATCAAAAAAATTTGACGTTTTCATCGAAAAATTTCGACATATTATACTGACATTTTTTTGTAAAATTTTCCAACATTTCACGAAATTACTTTTTACCACCATAGAATCATTTACATGTTGTAATACGACCGTTTTCATGATCTTTTTCAACATAAAAAAAATTTGACGTTTTCCACGAAAAATTTCGACATACTATACTATGACGTTTTTTTTGGAAAATTTTCCAACTTTTCACGAAATTACTTTTTTCCACCATAGAATCATTTTACATGCTGTAATACGACCGTTTTCATGATCTTTTTCAACATAAAAAAAATTTGACGTTTTCATCAAAAAATTTCGACATACTATACTGTGACGTTTTTTTTGTAAAATTTTCCAACATTTCACGAAATGACTTTTTTCCACCATAGAATCATTTTACATGCTGTAATATGACCATTGTTATGATGTTTTTCAAGATCAAAGAAATTTGACGTTTTCATCAAAAAATTTCGACATACTATACTATGACTTTTTTTTGTAAAATTTTCCAACATTTCATGAAATGCCTTTGTTCCACCATAGAATCATTTTACATGCTATAATACGACAGTTTTCATGATTTTTTTCAACATCAAAAAAATTTTTCGTTTTCATCGAAAAATTTCGACATACTATACTATGACGTTTTTTTTGTAAAATTTTCCAACATTTCACGAAATGACTTTTTTCCACCATAGAATCATTTTACATGCTGTAATACGACGGTTTTATGATGTTTTTCAAGATAAAAAAAAATTTGACGTTTTCATCAAAAAATTTCGACATACTATACTATGACGGTTTTTTTTGTGAAATTTTCCAACATTTCACAAAATGACTTTTTTCCACCATAGAATCATTGTACATGCTGTATTACGACCGTTTTATGATGTTTTTCAAGTTCAAAAAAATTTGATGTTTTCATCAAAAAATTTCGACATACTATACTATGACGTTTTTTTTGTAAAATTTTCCAACATTTCACAAAATGACTTTTTTCCACCATAGAATCATTTTACATGCTATAATACGACAGTTTTCTTGGTTTTTTCAACATCAAAAAAGTTTTTCGTTTTCATCGAAAAATTTCGACATACTATACTATGACATTTTCTTTGTGAAATTTTCCAACATTTCATGGAATGACTTTTTTCCACCATAGAATCATTTTACATGCTGTAATACGACCGTTTTCATGATCTTTTTCAACATAAAAAAAATTTGACGTTTTCATCAAAAAATTTCGACATACTATACTATGACGTTTTTTTCTGTAAAATTTTCCAACATTTCACGAAATGACTTTTTTCCACCATAGAATCATTTTACATGCTATAATACGACCGTTTTATGATGTTTTTCAAGTTCAAAAAAATTTGATGTTTTCATCAAAAAATTTCGACATACTATACTATGACGTTTTTTTTGTAAAATTTTCCAACATTTCACGAAATGACTTTTTTCCACCATAGAATCATTTTACATGCTGTAATACGACCGTTTTCATGATCTTTTTCAACATAAAAAAAATTTGACGTTTTCAGCGAAAAATTTCGACATACTATACTATGATGTTTTTTTTGTAAAATTTTCCAACATTTCATGAAATAACTTTTTTCCAACGTAGAATCATTTTACATGCTATAACACAACCACTTTCATGATTCTTTTCAACATCAAAAAAATTTGACGTTTTCATCGAAAAATTGACATATTATACTATGACGTTTTTTGTAAAACTTTCCAACATTTCACGAAATGACTTTTTTCCACCATAGAATCATTTTACATGCTGTAATACGACAGTTTTCATGATCTTTTTCAACATAAAAAAAATTTGACGTTTTCCTCGAAAAATTTCGAGATACTATACTATGACTTTTTTTTGTAAAATTTTCCAACATTTCACGAAATGACTTTTTTCCACCATAGAATCATTTTACATGCTGTAATACGACGGTTTTATGATGTTTTTCAAGATCAAAAAAATTTGACGTTTTCATCAAAAAATTTCGACATACTATACTATGACGTTTTTTTTGAGAAATTTTCCAACATTTCACAAAATGACTTTTTTCCACCATAGAATCATTTTACATGCTGTATTACGACCGTTTTATGATGTTTTTCAAGTTCAAAAAAATTTGATGTTTTCATCAAAAAATTTCGACATACTATACTATGACGTTTTTTTTGTAAAATTTTCCAACATTTCACAAAATGACTTTTTTCCACCATAGAATCATTTTACATGCTATAATACGACAGTTTTCTTGGTTTTTTCAACATCAAAAAAGTTTTTCGTTTTCATCGAAAAATTTCGACATACTATACTATGACATTTTCTTTGTGAAATTTTCCAACATTTCACGGAATGACTTTTTTCCACCATAGAATCATTTTACATGCTGTAATACGACCGTTTTCATGATCTTTTTCAACATAAAAAAAATTTGACGTTTTCATCGAAAAATTTCGACATACTATACTATGATGTTTTTTTTGTAAAATTTTCCAACATTTAATGAAATAACTTTTTTCCAACATAGAATCATTTTACATGCTATAAAACAACCGTTTTCATGATTCTTTTCAACATGATGTTTTTTTTGTAAAATTTTCCAACATTTCATGAAATAACTTTTTTCCAACGTAGAATCATTTTACATGCTATAACACAACCACTTTCATGATTCTTTTCAATATCAAAATTTTTTTTCGTTTTCATCGAAAAATTTCGACATACTATACTATGACGGTTTTTTTGTGAAATTTTCCAACATTTCACAAAATGACTTTTTTCCACCATAGAATCATTGTACATGCTGTATTACGACCGTTTTATGATGTTTTTCAAGTTCAAAAAAATTTGACGTTTTCATCAAAAAATTTTGACATACTATACTAAGACGTTTTTTTTTGTAAAATTTTCCAACATTTCACGGAATGACTTTTTTCCACCATAGAATCATTTTACATGTTATAATACGACCATTTTCATGATCTTTTTCAACATCAAAAAAATTTTTCGTTTTCATCGAAAAATTTCGACATACTATACTATGACGTTTTTTTTGTAAAATTTTCCAACATTTCACGAAATGACTTTTTTCCACCATAGAATCATTTTACATGCTGTAATACGACGGTCTTATGATGTTTTTCAAGATCAAAAAAAATTTGACGTATTCATCAAAAAATTTCGACATACTATACTATGACGGTTTTTTTTGTGAAATTTTCCAACATTTAATGAAATAACTTTTTTCCAACATAAAATCATTTTACATGCTATAACACAACCGTTTTCATGATTCTTTTCAACATGATGTTTTTTTTGTAAAAATTTTCCAACATTTCATGAAATAACTTTTTTCCAACGTAGAATCATTTTACATGCTATAACACAACCACTTTCATGATTCTTTTCAACATCAAAAAAATTTGACGTTTTCATCGAAAAATTGACATATTATACTATGACGTTTTTTTTGTAAAACTTTCCAACATTTCACGAAATGACTTTTTTCCACCATAGAATCATTTTACATGCTGTAATACGACCGTTTTCATGATCTTTTTCAACATAAAAAAATTTGACGTTTTCCTCGAAAAATTTCGAGATACTATACTATGACTTTTTTTTGTAAAATTTTCCAACATTTCACGAAATGACTTTTTTCCACCATAGAATCATTTTCCATGTTATAATACGGCCATTTTCATGATTTTTTTCAACATCAAAAAATTTGAAGGTTTCGTCGAAAAATTTCGACATACTATACTATGACGTTTTTTTTGTAAAATTTTCCAACATTTCACGAAATTACTTTTTTCCACCATAGAATCACTTTACATGCTATAATACGACTGTTTTCATGATTTTTTTAAAACATAAAAAAATTTGACGTTTTCATCGAAAAATTTCGACATACTATACTATGACGTTTTTTTTGTAAAATTTTCCAACATTTCACGAAATGCCTTTTTTCCACCATAGAATCATTTTACATGCTGTAATACGACCATTGTTATGATGTTTTTCAAGATCAAAAAAATTTGATGTTTTCATCAAAAAATTTCGACATACTATACTATGACTTTTTTTTTGTAAAATTTTCCAACATTTCACAAAATGACTTTTTTCCACCATAGAATCATTTTACATGCTATAAATACGACAGTTTTCTTGATTTTTTTCAACATCAAAAAATTTTTTGTTTTCATCGAAAAATTTCGACATACTATACTATGACATTTTCTTTGTGAAATTTTCCAACATTTCACGGAATGACTTTTTTCCATCATAGAATCATTTTACATGCTGTAATACGACCGTTTTCATGATTTTTTTCAACATAAAAAAAATTTGACGTTTTCATCGAAAAATTTCGACATACTATACTATGATGTTTTTTTTGTAAAATTTTCCAACATTTAATGAAATAACTTTTTTCCAACATAGAATCATTTTACATGCTATAACACAACCGTTTTCATGATTCTTTTCAACATGATGTTTTTTTTGTAAAATTTTCCAACATTTCATGAAATGACTTTTTTCCACCATAGAATCATTTTCCATGCTATAACACGGCCACTTTCATGATTTTTTTCAACATCAAAAAATTTTGTCGTTTTCATCGAAAAATTTCGACATACTATACTATGACGTTTTTTTTGTAAAATTTTCCAACATTTCACGAAATGACTTTTTTCCACCATAGAATCATTTTACATGCTGTAATACGACCATTTTTATGATGTTTTTCAAGATCAAAAAAATTTGACGTTTTCATCAAAAAATTTCGACATACTATACTATGACATTTTTTTTGTAAAATTTTCCAACATTTCACAAAATGACTTTTTTCCACCATAGAATCATTTTACATGCTGTATTACGACCGTTTTCATGATGTTTTTCAACATAAAAAAATTTGACGTTTTCATCAAAAAATTTCGACATACTATACTATGACGTTTTTTTTGTAAAACTTTCCAACATTTCACGAAATGACTTTTTCCACCATAGAATCATTTTACATGCTGTAATACGACCGTTTTCATGATGTTTTTCAACATCAAAAAAATTTGACGTTTTCATCAAAAAATTTCGACATACTATACTATGACTTTTTTTTGTAAAATTTTCCAACATTTCACGAAATGCCTTTGTTCCACCATAGACTCATTTTACATGCTATAATACGACCGTTTTCATGATTTTTTTCAACATAAAAAAATTTGACGTTTTCATCAAAAAATTTCGACATACTATACTATGATGTTTTTTTTGTAAAATTTTCCAACATTTCACGAAATGACTTTTTTCCACCATAGAATCATTTTACATGCTATAATACGACCAGTTTTCATGATTTTTTTCAACATCAAAAAAATTTGACGTTTTCATCAAAAATTTCGACATACTATACTATGACGTTTTTTTTGGAAAATTTTCCAACTTTTCACGAAATTACTTTTTTCCACCATAGAATCATTTTACATGCTGTAATACGACCGTTTTCATGATCTTTTTCAACATAAAAAAAATTTGACGTTTTCATCAAAAAATTTCGACATACTATACTATGACGTTTTTTTTGTAAAATTTTCCAACATTTCACGAAATGACTTTTTTCCACCATAGAATCATTTTACATGCTGTAATACGACCATTTTTATGATGTTTTTCAAGATCAAAGAAATTTGACGTTTTCATCAAAAAATTTCGACATACTATACTATGACGTTTTTTTTGTAAAATTTTCCAACATTTCACGAAATGACTTTTTTCCACCATAGAATCATTTTACATGCTGTAATACGACGGTTTTATGATGTTTTTCAAGATAAAAAAAATTTGACGTTTTCATCAAAAAATTTCGACATACTATACTATGACGGTTTTTTTGTAAATTTTCCAACATTTCACGAAATGACTTTTTTCCACCATAGAATCATTTTACATGCTGTAATACGACCGTTTTCATGATGTTTTTCAAGTTCAAAAAAAATTTGATGTTTTCATCAAAAAATTTCGACATACTATACTATGACGTTTTTTTTTTGTAAAATTTTCCAACATTTCACGAAATGACTTTTTTCCACCATAGAATCATTTTACATGCTATAACACAACCGGTTTCATGATTGCTTTTCAACATCAAAAAAATTTGACGTTTTCATCGAAAAATTGACATATTATACTATGACGTTTTTTTTGTAAAACTTTCCAACATTTCACGAAATGACTTTTTTCCACCATAGAATCATTTTACATGCTGTAATACGACAGTTTTCATGATTTTTTCAACATAAAAAAATTTGACGTTTTCCTCGAAAAATTTCGAGATACTATACTATGACTTTTTTTTGTAAAATTTTCCAACATTTCACGAAATGACTTTTTTCCACCATAGAATCATTTTACATGCTGTAATACGACCGTTTTCATGATCTTTTTCAACATAAAAAAAATTTGACGTTTTCATCAAAAAATTTCGACATACTATACTATGACATTTTTTTTGTAAAATTTTCCAACATTTCACGAAATGACTTTTTTCCACCATAGAATCATTTTCCATGTTATAATACGGCCATTTTCATGATTTTTTTCAACATCAAAAAATTTGAAGGTTTCATCGATAAATTTCGACATACTATACTATGACGTTTTTTTTGTAAAATTTTCCAACATTTCACGAAATTACTTTTTTCCACCATAGAATCACTTTACATGCTATAATACGACTGTTTTCATGATTTTTTTAAACATAAAAAAATTTGACGTTTTCATCGAAAAATTTCGACATACTATACTATGACGTTTTTTTTGTAAAATTTTCCAACATTTCACGAAATGCCTTTTTTCCACCATAGAATCATTTTACATGCTGTAATACGACCATTGTTATGATGTTTTTCAAGATCAAAGAAATTTGACGTTTTCATCAAAAAATTTCGACATACTATACTATGACTTTTTTTTTTGTAAAATTTTCCAACATTTCATGAAATGCCTTTGTTCCACCATAGAATCATTTTACATGCTATAATACGACAGTTTTCATGATTTTTTTCAACATCAAAAAAATTTGTCGTTTTCATCGAAAAATTTCGACATACTATACTATGACGTTTTTTTGTAAAATTTTCCAACATTTCACGAAATGACTTTTTTCCACCATAGAATCATTTTACATGCTGTAATACGACGGTTTTATGATGTTTTTCAAGATCAAAAAAATTTGACGTTTTCATCAAAAAATTTCGACATACTATACTATGACGGTTTTTTTGTGAAATTTTCCAACATTTCACAAAATGACTTTTTTCCACCATAGAATCATTGTACATGCTGTATTACGACCGTTTTATGATGTTTTTCAAGATCAAAAAAATTTGACGTTTTCATCAAAAAATTTCGACATACTACACTGTGACGTTTTTTTTGTAAAATTTTCCAACATTTCACAAAATGACTTTTTTCCACCATAGAATCATTTTACATGCTATAATACAACCGTTTTCATGATTTTTTTCAACATCAAAAAAATTTGACGTTTTTATCAAAAAATTTGACATACTATACTATGACGTTTTTTTTGGAAAATTTTCCAACATTTCACGAAATTACTTTTTTCCACCATAGAATCATTTTACATGCTGTAATACGACCGTTTTCATGATCTTTTTCAACATAAAAAAAATTTGACGTTTTCAACAAAAAATTTCGACATACTATACTATGACGTTTTTTTCTGTAAAATTTTCCAACATTTCACGAAATGACTTTTTTCCACCATAGAATCATTTTACATGCTATAATACGACCGTTTTATGATGTTTTTCAAGTTCAAAAAAATTTGATGTTTTCATCAAAACATTTCGACATACTATACTATGACGTTTTTTTTGTAAAATTTTCCAACATTTCATGAAATAACTTTTTTCCACCGTAGAATCATTTTACATGCTATAACACAACCACTTTCATGATTCTTTTCAACATCAAAAAAATTTGACGTTTTCATCGAAAAATTGACATATTATACTATGACGTTTTTTTTGTAAAACTTTCCAACATTTCACGAAATGACTTTTTTCCACCATAGAATCATTTTACATGCTATAATACGACAGTTTTCTTGGTTTTTTCAACGTCAAAAAAGTTTGTCGTTTTCATCGAAAAATTTCGACATACTATACTATGATGTTTTTTTTGTAAAATTTTCCAACATTTAATGAAATAACTTTTTTCCAACATAGAATCATTTTACATGCTATAACACAACCGTTTTCATGATTCTTTTCAACATGATGTTTTTTTTGTAAAATTTTCCAACATTTCATGAAATAACTTTTTTCCAACGTAGAATCATTTTACATGCTATAACACAACCACTTTCATGATTCTTTTCAACATCAAAAAATTTTTTCGTTTTCATCGAAAAATTTCGACATACTATACTATGACGTTTTTTTTGTAAAATTTTCCAACATTTCACGAAATGACTTTTTTCCACCATAGAATCATTTTACATGCTGTAATACGACGGTTTTATGATGTTTTTCAAGATCAAAAAAATTTGACGTATTCATCAAAAAATTTCGACATACTATACTATGACGTTTTTTTTTTGAGAAATTTTCCAACATTTCACAAAATGACTTTTTTCCACCATAGAATCATTGTACATGCTGTATTACGACCGTTTTATGATGTTTTTCAAGTCCAAAAAAATTTGACGTTTTCATCAAAAAATTTCGACATACTATACTATGACGTTTTTTTGTAAAACTTTCCAACATTTCACAAAATGACTTTTTTCCACCATAGAATCATTTTACATGCTGTAATACGACCGTTTTCATGATCTTTTTCAACATAAAAAAAAGTTTGACGTTTTCCTCGAAAAATTTCGAGATACTATACTATGACTTTTTTTTGTAAAATTTTCCAACATTTCACGAAATGACTTTTTTCCACCGTAGGATCATTTTCCATGTTATAATACGGCCATTTTCATGATTCTTTTCAACATCAAAAAATTTGAAGCTTTCATCAAAAAATTTCGACATAGTACACTGTGACATTTTTTTGTAAAATTTTCCAACATTGCACAAAATGACTTTGTTCCAGCATAGAATCATTTTACATGCTATAATACAACCGTTTTCATGATTTTTTTCAACATCAAAAAAATTTGACGTTTTCATCAAAAAATTGACAGACTATACTATGACGTTTTTTTTGGAAAATTTTCCAACATTTCACAAAATTACTTTTTTCCACCATAGAATCATTTTACATGCTGTAATACGACCATTTTCATGATCTTTTTCAACGTAAAAAAAATTTGACGTTTTCATCAAAAAATTTCGACATACTATACTATGACGGTTTTTTTTTAAAATTTTCCAACATTTCACGAAATGACTTTTTTCCACCATAGAATCATTTTACATGCTGTAATATGACCATTGTTATGATGTTTTTCAAGATCAAAGAAATTTGACGTTTTCATCAAAAAATTTCGACATACTATACTATGACTTTTTTTTTGTAAAATTTTCCAACATTTCATGAAATGCCTTTGTTCCACCATAAAATCATTTTACATGCTATAATACGACAGTTTTCATGATTTTTTTCACCATAAAAAAAATTTTTCGTTTTCATCGAAAAATTTCGACATACTATACTATGACGTTTTTTTTGTAAAATTTTCCAACATTTCACGAAATGACTTTTTTCCACCATAGAATCATTTTACATGCTGTAATACGACGGTTTTATGATGTTTTTCAAGATCAAAAAAATTTGACGTATTCATCAAAAAATTTCGACATACTATACTATGACGTTTTTTTTGTGAAATTTTCCAACATTTCACAAAATGACTTTTTTCCACCATAGAATCATTGTACATGCTGTATTACGACCGTTTTATGATGTTTTTCAAGTTCAAAAAAATTTGATGTTTTCATCAAAACATTTCGACATACTATACTATGACGTTTTTTTTGTAAAATTTTCCAACATTTCACAAAATGACTTTTTTCCACCATAGAATCATTTTACATGCTATAACACAACCACTTTCATGATTCTTTTCAACATCAAAAAAATTTGACGTTTTCATCGAAAAATTGACATATTATACTATGACGTTTTTTTGTAAAACTTTCCAACATTTCACGAAATGACTTTTTTTCCACCATAGAATCATTTTACATGCTGTAATACGACAGTTTTCATGATCTTTTTCAACATAAAAAAAATTGGACGTTTTCCTCGAAAAATTTCGAGATACTATACTATGACTTTTTTTTTGTAAAATTTTCCAACATTTCACGAAATGACTTTTTTCCACCATAGAATCATTTTACATGCTGTAATACGACCGTTTTCATGATCTTTTTCAACATAAAAAAAATTTGACGTTTTCATCAAAAAATTTCGTATACTATGACGTTTTTTTTGTAAAATTTTCCAACATTTCACGAAATGACTTTTTTCCACCATAGAATCATTTTCCATGTTATAATACGGCCATTTTCATGATTTTTTTCAACATCAAAAAATTTGAAGGTTTCATCGATAAATTTCGACATACTATACTATGACGTTTTTTTTGTAAAATTTTCCAACATTTCACGAAATTACTTTTTTTCCACCATAGAATCACTTTACATGCTATAATACGACTGTTTTCATGATTTTTTTAAACATAAAAAAATTTGACGTTTTCATCGAAAAATTTCGACATACTATACTATGACGTTTTTTTTGTAAAATTTTCCAACATTTCACGAAATGCCTTTTTTCCACCATAGAATCATTTTACATGCTGTAATACGACCATTGTTATGATGTTTTTCAAGATCAAAGAAATTTGACGTTTTCATCAAAAAATTTCGACATACTATACTATGACGTTTTTTTTGTAAAATTTTCCAACATTTCACGAAATTACTTTTTTCCACCATAGAATCATTTTACATGCTGTAATACGACCGTTTTCATGATCTTTTTCAACATAAAAAAAATTTGACGTTTTCAACAAAAAATTTCGACATACTATACTATGACGTTTTTTTCTGTAAAATTTTCCAACATTTCACGAAATGACTTTTTTCCACCATAGAATCATTGTACATGCTATAATACGACCGTTTTATGATGTTTTTCAAGTTCAAAAAAATTTGATGTTTTCATCAAAACATTTCGACATACTATACTATGACGTTTTTTTTGTAAAATTTTCCAACATTTCACAAAATGACTTTTTTCCACCATAGAATCATTTTACATGCTATAATACGACAGTTTTCTTGGTTTTTTCAACATCAAAAAATTTTTTGTTTTCATCGAAAAATTTCGACATACTATACTATGACATTTTCTTTGTGAAATTTTCCAACATTTCACGGAATGACTTTTTTCCATCATAGAATCATTTTACATGCTGTAATACGACCGTTTTCATGATCTTTTTCAACATAAAAAAAATTTGACGTTTTCATCGAAAAATTTCGACATACTATACTATGATGTTTTTTTTGTAAAATTTTCCAACATTTAATGAAATAACTTTTTTCCAACATAGAATCATTTTACATGCTATAACACAACCGTTTTCATGATTCTTTTCAACATGATGTTTTTTTTGTAAAATTTTCCAACATTTCATGAAATAACTTTTTTCCAACGTAGAATCATTTTACATGCTATAACACAACCACTTTCATGATTCTTTTCAACATCAAAAAATTTTTTCGTTTTCATCGAAAAATTTCGACATACTATACTATGACGTTTTTTTTGTAAAATTTTCCAACATTTCACGAAATGACTTTTTTCCACCATAGAATCATTTTACATGCTGTAATACGACGGTTTTATGATGTTTTTCAAGATCAAAAAACTTTGACGTATTCATCAAAAAATTTCGACATACTATACTATGACGTTTTTTTTGAGAAATTTTCCAACATTTCACAAAATGACTTTTTTCCACCATAGAATCATTGTACATGCTGTATTACGACCGTTTTATGATGTTTTTCAAGTCCAAAAAAATTTGACGTTTTCATCAAAAAATTTCGACATACTATACTATGACGTTTTTTTGTAAAACTTTCCAACATTTCACAAAATGACTTTTTCCACCATAGAATCATTTTACATGCTGTAATACGACCGTTTTCATGATCTTTTTCAACATAAAAAAAATTTGACGTTTTCCTCGAAAAATTTCGAGATACTATACTATGACTTTTTTTTGTAAAATTTTCCAACATTTCACGAAATGACTTTTTTCCACCGTAGGATCATTTTCCATGTTATAATACGGCCATTTTCATGATTCTTTTCAACATCAAAAAATTTGAAGCTTTCATCAAAAAATTTCGACATAGTACACTGTGACATTTTTTTGTAAAATTTTCCAACATTGCACAAAATGACTTTGTTCCAGCATAGAATCATTTTACATGCTATAATACAACCGTTTTCATGATTTTTTTCAACATCAAAAAAATTTGACGTTTTCATCAAAAAATTGACATACTATACTATGACGTTTTTTTTGGAAAATTTTCCAACATTTCACAAAATTACTTTTTTCCACCATAGAATCATTTTACATGCTGTAATACGACCGTTTTCATGATCTTTTTCAACGTAAAAAAAATTTGACGTTTTCATCAAAAAATTTCGACATACTATACTATGACGTTTTTTTCTGTAAAATTTTCCAACATTTCACGAAATGACTTTTTTCCACCATAGAATCATTGTACATGCTATAATACGACCGTTTTATGATGTTTTTCAAGTTCAAAAAAATTTGATGTTTTCATCAAAACATTTCGACATACTATACTATGACGTTTTTTTTGTAAAATTTTCCAACATTTCACAAAATGACTTTTTTCCACCATAGAATCATTTTACATGCTATAATACGACAGTTTTCTTGGTTTTTTCAACATCAAAAAAGTTTTTCGTTTTCATCAAAAAATTTCGACATACTATACTATGACGTTTTTTTTGTAAAATTTTCCAACATTTCACGGAATGACTTTTTTCCACCATAGAATCATTTTACATGCTGTAATACGACCGTTTTCATGATCTTTTTCAACATAAAAAAAATTTGACGTTTTCATCGAAAAATTTCGACATACTATACTATGATGTTTTTTTTTGTAAAATTTTCCAACATTTAATGAAATAACTTTTTTCCAACATAGAATCATTTTACATGCTATAACACAACCGTTTTCATGATTCTTTTCAACATGATGTTTTTTTTGTAAAATTTTCCAACATTTCATGAAATAACTTTTTTCCAACGTAGAATCATTTTACATGCTATAACACAACCACTTTCATGATTCTTTTCAACATCAAAAAATTTTTTCGTTATCATCGAAAAATTTTGACATACTATACTATGACGTTTTTTTTGTAAAATTTTCCAACATTTCACGAAATGACTTTTTTCCACCATAGAATCATTTTACATGCTGTAATACGACGGTTTTATGATGTTTTTCAAGTTCAAAAAAATTTGATGTTTTCATCAAAAAATTTCGACATACTATACTATGACGTTTTTTTTGTAAAATTTTCCAACATTTCACAAAATGACTTTTTTCCACCATAGAATCATTTTACATGCTATAATACGACAGTTTTCTTGGTTTTTTCAACATCAAAAAAGTTTTTCGTTTTCATCGAAAAATTTCGACATACTATACTATGATGTTTTTTTTGTAAAATTTTCCAACATTTAATGAAATAACTTTTTTCCAACATAGAATCATTTCACATGCTATAACACAACCGTTTTCATGATTCTTTTCAACATGATGTTTTTTTTGTAAAATTTTCCAACATTTCATGAAATAACTTTTTTCCAACGTAGAATCATTTTACATGCTATAACACAACCACTTTCATGATTCTTTTCAACATCAAAAAATGTTTTCGTTTTCATCGAAAAATTTCGAGATACTATACTATGAGTTTTTTTTGTAAAATTTTCCAACATTTCACAAAATGACTTTTTTCCACCATAGAATCATTGTACATGCTGTATTACGACCGTTTTATGATGTTTTTCAAGTTCAAAAAAATTTGACGTTTTCATCAAAAAATTTTGACATACTATACTAAGACGTTTTTTTTTGTAAAATTTTCCAACATTTCACGGAATGACTTTTTTCCACCATAGAATCATTTTACATGTTATAATACGACCATTTTCATGGTCTTTTTCAACATCAAAAAAAATTTTCGTTTTCATCGAAAAATTTCGACATACTATACTATGACTTTTTTTTGTAAAATTTTCCAACATTTCACGAAATGACTTTTTTCCACCATAGAATCATTTTACATGCTATAATACGACAGTTTTCTTGTTTTTTTCAACATCAAAAAAGTTTTTCGTTTTCATCGAAAAATTTCGACATACTATACTATGACAATTTCTTTGTGAAATTTTCCAACATTTCACGGAATGACTTTTTTCCACCATAGAATCATTTTACATGCTGTAATACGACCGTTTTCATGATCTTTTTCAACATAAAAAAAATTTGACGTTTTCAGTGAAAAATTTTGACATACTATACTATGATGTTTTTTTTTGTAAAATTTTCCAACATTTAATGAAATAACTTTTTTCCAATATAAAATCATTTTACATGCTATAACACAACCGTTTTCATGATTCTTTTCAACATGATGTTTTTTTTGTAAAAATTTTCCAACATTTCATGAAATAACTTTTTTCCAACGTAGAATCATTTTACATGCTATAACACAACCACTTTCATGATTCTTTTCAACATCAAAAAAATTTGACGTTTTCATCGAAAAATTGACATATTATACTATGACGTTTTTTTGTAAAACTTTCCAACATTTCACGAAATGACTTTTTTCCACCATAGAATCATTTTACATGCTGTAATACGACAGTTTTCATGATCTTTTTCAACATAAAAAAAATTTGACGTTTTCCTCGAAAAATTTCGAGATACTATACTATGACTTTTTTTTGTAAAATTTTCCAACATTTCACGAAATGACTTTTTTCCACCATAGAATCATTTTCCATGTTATAATACGGCCATTTTCATGATTTTTTTCAACATCAAAAAATTTGAAGGTTTCATCGAAAAATTTCGACATACTATACTATGACGTTTTTTTTGTAAAATTTTCCAACATTTCACGAAATGACTTTTTTCCGCCATAGAATCATTTTACATGCTGTAATACGACGGTTTTATGATGTTTTTCAAGATCAAAAAAATTTGACGTATTCATCAAAAAATTTCGACATACTATACTATGACGGTTTTTTGTGAAATTTTCCAACATTTCACAAAATGACTTTTTTCCACCATAGAATCATTGTACATGCTGTATTACGACCGTTTTATGATGTTTTTCAAGTTCAAAAAAATTTGACGTTTTCATCAAAAAATTTTGACATACTATACTAAGACGTTTTTTTTTGTAAAATTTTCCAACATTTCACGGAATGACTTTTTTCCACCATAGAATCATTTTACATGTTATAATACGACCATTTTCATGGTCTTTTTCAACATCAAAAAAATTTTTCGTTTTCATCGAAAAATTTCGACATACTATACTATGACGTTTTTTTTGTAAAATTTTCCAACATTTCACGAAATGACTTTTTTCCACCATAGAATCATTTTACATGCTGTAATACGACGGTTTTATGATGTTTTTCAAGATCAAAAAAATTTGACGTATTCATCAAAAAATTTCGACATACTATACTATGACGTTTTTTTTGTAAAATTTTCCAACATTTCACGGAATGACTTTTTTCCACCATAGAATCATTTTACATGCTGTAATACGACCGTTTTCATGATCTTTTTCAACATAAAAAAAATTTGACGTTTTCATCGAAAAATTTCGACATACTATACTATGATGTTTTTTTTGTAAAATTTTCCAACATTTAATGAAATAACTTTTTTCCAACATAGAATCATTTTACATGTTATAATACGACCATTTTCATGGTCTTTTTCAACATCAAAAAAATTTTTCGTTTTCATCGAAAAATTTCGACATACTATACTATGACGTTTTTTTTGTAAAATTTTCCAACATTTCACGAAATGACTTTTTTCCACCATAGAATCATTTTACATGCTATAATACGACAGTTTTCTTGGTTTTTTCAACATCAAAAAAGTTTTTCGTTTTCATCGAAAAATTTCGACATACTATACTATGACATTTTCTTTGTGAAATTTTCCAACATTTCACGGAATGACTTTTTTCCACCATAGAATCATTTTACATGCTGTAATACGACCGTTTTCATGATCTTTTTCAACATAAAAAAAATTTGACGTTTTCAGCGAAAAATTTCGACATACTATACTATGATGTTTTTTTTTGTAAAATTTTCCAACATTTCACGAAATGACTTTTTTCCACCATAGAATCACTTTATATGCTATAATACGACAGTTTTCATGATTTTTTTCAACATCAAAAAAATTTGACGTTTTCATCGAAAAATTTCGACATATTATATTGACATTTTTTTGTAAAATTTTCCAACATTTCACGAAATTACTTTTTTACCACCATAGAATCATTTACATGTTGTAATACGACCGTTTTCATGATCTTTTTCAACATAAAAAAAATTTGACTTTTTCATCAAAAAATTTCGACATATTATACTATGACGGTTTTTTTGTCAAATTTTCCAACATTTCACGAAATGACTTTTTTCCACCATAGAATCATTTACATGTTGTAATACGACCGTTTTCATGATCTTTTTCAACATAAAAAAAATTTGACGTTTTCCTCGAAAAATTTCAACATACTATACTATGACGTTTTTTTTGTAAAATTTTCCAACATTTCACGAAATGACTTTTTTCCACCATAGAATCATTTTACATGCTGTAATACGACGGTTTTATGATGTTTTTCAAGATCAAAAAAATTTGTCGTTTTCATCGAAAAATTTCGACATACTATACTATGACGTTTTTTTTTTGTACAATTTTCCA
This sequence comes from Pterois miles, assembly GCA_947000775.1. Classification (NCBI taxonomy): domain Eukaryota; kingdom Metazoa; phylum Chordata; class Actinopteri; order Perciformes; family Scorpaenidae; genus Pterois; species Pterois miles. Next base: position 18,579,583 of record CAMQGK010000110.1, read on the forward strand.
ACATTTCACGAAATGACTTTTTTCCACCATAGAATCATTTTACATGCTGTAATACGACGGTTTTATGATGTTTTTCAAGATCAAAAAAATTTTTCGTTTTCATCGAAAAATTTCGACATACTATACTATGACGTTTTTGTTTTGTACATTTTTCCAACATTTCACGAAATGACTTTTTTCCACCATAGAATCATTTTACATGCTGTAATACGACCGTTTTCATGATCTTTTTCAACATAAAAAAAATTTGACGTTTTCATCGAAAAATTTCGACATCCTATACTATGACATTTTTTTCCAATATAGAATCATTTTCCATGCTATAATACAGCCATTTTCATGATTTTTTTCAACATCAAAAAAATGTGAAGGTTTCATCAAAAATTTTCGACATACTATAGGTTTTTTTTGTACATTTTTCCAACATTTCACGAAATGACTTTTTTCCACCAAAGAATCACTTTATATGCTGTAATACGACCGTTTTTCTGATGTTTTTCAAGATCAAAACAATTTGACGTTTTCATCAAAAAATTTCGACATACTATACTATGACATTTTTTTTGTAAAATTTTCCAACATTTCACGAACTGAATTTTTTCCACCATAGAATCATTTTACATGCTGTAATACGACCATTTTTATGATGTTTTTCAAGATCAAAGGAATTTGACGTTTTCATCAAAAAATTTCGACATACTATACAATGACTTTTTTTTGTAAAATTTTTCCAACATTTCACGAAATGATTTTTTTCCACCATAGAATCATTTTACATGCTATAATACGACAGTTTTCATGATTTTTTTCAACATCAAAAAAATTTGACATTTTCATCAAAAAATTGACATACTATCCTATGACGTTTTTTTTGGAAAATTTTCCAACTTTTCACGAAATGACTTTTTACCACCATAGAATCATTTTCCATGCTATAATACGGCCATTTTCATGATTTTTTTCCAACATCAAAAAATTTGGTTTCATCGAAAATTTTCGACATACTATACTATGACGTTTTTTTGTAAAATTTTCCAACATTTCACGAAATGACTTTTTTCCACCATAGAATCACTTTATATGCTGTAATACGACCGTTTTTCTGATGTTTTTCAAGATCAAAAAAATTTGACATTTTCATCAAAAAATTTCGACATACTATACTATGACGTTTTTTTTGTACATTTTCCAACATTTCACGAAATAACTTTTTTCCAACATAGAATCATTTTACATGCTATAAAACAACCGTTTTCATGATTCTTTTCAACACCAAAAAATTTGAGGTTTTCATCGAAAAATTGACATTCTATACTATTACGTTTTTTTATAAAGTTTTCCAACATTTCACGAAATGACTTTTTACCACCATAGAATCATTTTATATGCTGTAATACGACAGTTTTCATGATTTTTTTCAACATCAAAAAAATTTGACGTTTTCATCCAAAAATTTCGACATACTATTCTATGACGTTTTTTTTGTAAAATTTTCCTATATTTCGCGAAATGACTTTTTTCCACCATAGAATCATTTTCCATGCTATAATACGGCCATTTTCATGATTTTTTTCAACATCAAAAAAATGTGAAGGTTTCATCAAAAATTTTCGACATACTATACTATGACGTTATTTTTGTAAAATTTTCCAACATTTCACGAAATGACTTTTTTCCACCACAGAATCATTTTACATGCTGTAATACGACTGTTTTCATGATTTTTTTCAAGATAAAAAAAATTTGACGTTTTCATCAAAAAATTTCGACATATTATACTATGACGTTTTTTTTTTGTACATTTTTCCAACATTTCACGAAATGACTTTTTTCCACCAAAGAATCACTTTATATGCTGTAATACGACCGTTTTTCTGATGTTTTTCAAGATCAAAAAAATTTGACGTTTTCATCAAAAAATTTCGACATACTATACTATGACATTTTTTTTGTAAAATTTTCCAACATTTCACGAACTGAATTTTTTCCACCATAGAATCATTTTACATGCTGTAATACGACCATTTTTATGATGTTTTTCAAGATCAAAGGAATTTGACGTTTTCATCAAAAAATTGACATACTATCCTATGACGTTTTTTTTGGAAAATTTTCCAACTTTTCACGAAATGACTTTTTACCACCATAGAATCATTTTCCATGCTATAATACGGCCATTTTCATGATTTTTTTCAACATCAAAAAATTTGGTTTCATCGAAAATTTTCGACATACTATACTATGATGTTTTTTTTGTAAAATTTTCCAACATTTCACGAAATGACTTTTTTCCACTGTAGAATCACTTTATACGCCGTAATACGACTGTTTTTTTATGATCTTTTTCAACATAAAAAAAATTTGACGTTTTCATCAAAAAATTTCGACAAACTATACTATGACATTTTTTTGTAAAATTTTCCAACATTTCACGAAATGACTGTTTTCCACCATAGAATCATTTTACATGCTGTAATACGACTGTTTTTATGATGTTTTTCAAGATCAAAAAAAATTGACGTTTTCATCGAAAAATTGACATACTATACTGTGACGTTTTTTTTGTAAAATTTTCCAACGTTTCACGAAATTACTTTTTTCCACCATAGAATCACTTTACATGCTATAATACGACCGTTTTCATGATCTTTTTCAACATAAAAAAAATTTGACGTTTTCATCAAAAAATGTCGACATACTATACTATGACTTTTTTTTTGTAAAATTTTCCAACATTTCACGAAATGACTTTTTTCCACCATAGAATCATTTTCCATGCTATAATACGGCCATTTTCATGATTTTTTTCAACATCAAAAAAATGTGAAGGTTTCATCAAAAATTTTCGACATTATACTATGACGTTTTTTTTGTAAAATTTTCCAACATTTCACGAAATGATTTTTTTCCACCATAGAATCATTTTACATGCTATAATACGACAGTTTTCATGATTTTTTTCAACATCAAAAAAATTTGACGTTTTCATCAAAAAATTGACATACTATCCTATGACTTTTTTTTTTTTTGGAAAATTTTCCAACTTTTCACGAAATGACTTTTTTCCACCATAGAATCATTTTACATGCTGTAATACGACCGTTTTTATGATGTTTTTCAAGATCAAAAAAATTTGACGTTTTCATCGAAAAATTGACAAACTATACTATGACTTTTTTTTTTATTTTCCAACATTTCACGAAATGACTTTTTTCCACCATAGAATCATTTTACATGCTGTAATACGACCGTTTTTATGATGTTTTTCAAGATCTAAAAAATTTGACGTTTTCATCGAAAAATTTCGACATACTATACTATGACGTTTTTTTTTTGTAAAATTTTCCAACATTTTATGAAATAACTTTTTTCCACCATAGAATCATTTTACATGCTATAAAACAACCGTTTTCATGATTCTTTTCAACATCAACATTTTTTTTTGTAAAATTTTCCAACATTTCACGAAATGACTGTTTTCCACCATAGAATCATTTTACATGCTGTAATACGACTATTTTTATGATGTTTTTCAAGATCAAAAAAATTTGACGTTTTCATCGAAAAATTTCGACATACTATACTATGACGTTTTTTTTGTAAAATTTGCCAACATTTCACGAAATGACTTTTTTCCACCATAGAATCATTTTACATGCTGTAATACGACCGTTTTTATGATGTTTTTCAAGATCAAAAAAATTTGACGTTTTCATCAAAAAATTTCAACATACTATACTATGACGTTTTTTTTGTAAAATTTTCCAACATTTCACGAAATGCCTTTTTTCCACCATAGAATCATTTTACATGCTGTAATACGACCGTTTTCATGATCTTTTTTTGAACATAAAAAAAATTTGACGTTTTCATCGAAAAATTTCGAGATACTATACTATGACGTTTTTTTTTTTGTAAAATTTTCCAAGATTTCACGAAATTACTTTTTTCCACCATAGAATCACTTTACATGCTATAATATGACCGTTTTTCTGATGTTTTTCAAGATCAAAAAAATTTGAGGTTTTCATCAAAAAATTTCGACATACTATACTATGACGTTTTTTTTTGTAAAATTTTCCAACATTTCATGAAATAACTTTTTTCCACCATAGAATCATTTTACATGCTATAAAACAACCGTTTTCATGATTCTTTTCAACATCAAAAAAATTTGACGTTTTCATCAAAAAATTGACATACTATACTATGACGTTTGTTTTGGAAAATTTTACATTTCACGAAATGACTTTTTTCCACCATAGAATCATTTTACATGCTGTAATACGACCGTTTTCATGATGTTTTTCAAGATCAAAAAAATTTGACGTTTTCATCAAAAAATTTCGACATACTATACTATGACTTTTTTTTGTAAAATTTTCCAACATTTCACGAAATGACTTTTTTCCACCATAGAATCATTATACATGCTACAATACGACCGTTTTCATGATTTTGTTCAACATCAAAAAATTTGACGTTTTCATCAAACAATTTCGACATACTATACTATGACGTTTTTTTCGTAAAATTTTCCAACATTTCACGAAATGACTTTTTTCCACCATAGAATCATTTTACATGCTACAATACGACCGTTTTCATGATTTTTATCAACATCAAAAAAGTTGACGTTTTCATCTAAAAATTTCGACATACTATACTGTTACATTTTTTTGTAAAATTTTCCAACATTTCACGAAATGACTTTTTTCCACCATAGAATCATTTTACATGCTGTAATAAGACCGTTTTCATTATTTTTTCAACATAAAAAAAATTGACGTTTTTACTATATATGACTATATAAACACATCTACTCTAGATCATATTATAAAATTGCCTCTTAATTTGATTAGTATTAGTTTTAGTAATAATATATTTAATAACTAGCTCTGAAGACAAAAAGTTACTTTTTTTTTAAATTCAGTGCTTGATTCCCAGAATTGTACATTTACATCAGTCAGTGGCGGCTTTGTGCAGGCAGGATTCATTCAGTCTGGATGCGGAGAGGTGAACAGCTCTGACTGAAAGTAGGAGGGACTGCTGACGAGGACCGGGCCCCCTATGAGAGCTTTGGGAACAGGGAGAGGTCCACGGCAGCACCCGCTGTTCATTGAGAAGAGGAAGAACGATGCCTGCTTTCTCCATAACACCAGAAAGATTCGTTAGATTTGGCGATAATTTCTTTTTTGAAAGACTCGCTAGAGGGGTCTGAAAACTGGCTAAATATAGCGACTAAGTCGCTAAGTAGGCGTCACAGCGCTGGTTACCGCAGATACTGAGACGCTACAGTGCGCATTTCACAAAATCGAGATGCATTGTGGGATATGCAGGTTAAAGAGACAGTACTTCTGTGAAGCGGCATAGAATTGAATGATATGCATTCTATAATCTTTGCAAGCCCTCGCGGGCCACATAAAGTGAGGTGGCGGGCCGGATTTGGCACCTGTATGATACTATGACTTTTTTTCATGATATTTTTCAAAATAATACAAATTTACTTTATTTATTCATAATATTGTATACCATATTATAATATGACTACTAGCATGAAATTTTTCAAGATTCAATACTATGATCTGTTTTTTATGAAATTTTTCAACATACTATGACTTTTTCATGAAATTTTTCAATGTACTATAATTGACATTTATATTCATATTGTTTAACATACTATAATATGACTGTTAACGTGACATTTTTCAATATTTGATACTATGACCTGTTTTTCATGAAATTTTTCGACATACGATACCATGACTTTTTTTCATGAAATTTTTTTAACGTACTATATTTGGCGTTTTTTATTGATAATATTGTTTGACATACTATAATATGACTGTTAGTATGAAATTTTTCAAGACTCAATACTATGACCCTTTTTTCATAAAATTTTTCAACATACTATACTATGTCTTTTTTTCATGAAATTTTTCAAAATAATATAAATTTACTTTTTTATTCATAATATTGTTTAAATTAATATAATATGACTGTTAGCATGAAATTTTTCAAGATTTGAGACTATGACCTGTTTTTCATGAAATTTTTCAATGTACTATATTCAACGTTTTTTTTATTCATAATATTGTTTAAATTAATATAATATGACTGTTAGCATGAAATTTTTCAAGAATCAATACCATGACCTGTTTTTCATGAAATTTTTCGACATACTATATTTTGACTTTTTTTCATGAAAATTTTCAACATAATATAAATTTGCTTTTTTTTTTTACTCATAATATTGTTTAACATACTATCATATGACTGTTAGCATAACATTTTTGAAGATTCAATACTATGACCTTTTAAGTTGCTGCTGAAGACTCACTTCTTCTCTCTGGTGTTCGATTAAGTTAGTTTTCTGTTGTGCTGCTACTCTTTTACCTCTGTTATGTGCACATTATGGTTATTTATTTTGCCACGTTCTTATTGTTGTGTGCATTGTATTCATTTTATTACGTACATGTTCAGCACTTTGGTTCACTGCTGTTGTTTTTAAATGTGCTGTACAAACAAAGTCTGACTTGACATGACTTGACTAAAGTGCCAAAATGAAAGCTAAGAATCCATTAATACTATGTGTCTATACAGTGACAACTTTAGCGTACAACCTCTTTGGACAAATATACATTGAAAAAAGCTACAGGAAAATGGTGTTTTAATGGTGTGTTTAATACTTTTATAGGGCCTTAATTGATTGATCTTTTTAAGACCTGCAGACAACCTCTTGTCATACAAAACATGACTCCCATTATTAAAAAATATGTGGACTAATCAGGCCACATGAACTGAGAAGTAATCTTGAAAGGAGGGCCGTGTTAGCAGGCAAACAAATCATCCTTGGGAATGATGCTTAAGTCGCCTTAAAACCCATTAGCAAAGTTGTGTAATTTGGTATTAGGTATAAAATCAGGCAAGCAGTAATAAAAGTTAGAGCTGACTCACAGTGCTTGTGTTCATGTAGTTTCATCTGCTTGCCTCCTCCATGGACAAGATGGCGTCAGTCTGATCAGGTTATCAGGGTTCTTCTACAACGGCTCATTACTTTACAGGTTAAAACAACCTCTTATGCACATAGCTAACAATACACATTGATTTTAGAAGATCTCTAGAGACGTTTATCAAAACAACTGATGCCACAGAAACTATTTAACTAACAATTAACTGCAGCTGTTAGCAGCAGGTCATCTGAGGGGGCGGGGCCACACCTACAGCTGCCTCCAATTCAGAACTCCATCAACAAAAGTCCTCATTATACTACAAACAACAGGCAAACAAGCCTACCACCCAAGTGACGCTAAAGTCATCCTTAATACCTGATGAGAAAGATGTGTAATTTGGTAACAGGTGAAAAAAACAGACAAGCAGTAATTAAACAAAAGTAAGAGCTGACTCACAATTGTTGCGTCATCTGCTGCCCTCCCTCCACGGTGGCAAGATGGCGTCAGTTGTCATCAGTAGGTCATCAGGTGGCCCTTAGCTTCAACAAAGACTCATTACTGTACAGGTTAACACTCCAACTGCCTCTGTAGCTAACAATACAGATTTGCACATCACCTGAGGGGGCAGTACCAGACCAGTCTCCAGTTCAGGACCCCATAAACAAAAGTGCTAATTTTACAGTAAACTACTATCTAAAAAAGGAAAGGCTAATAATTGATTAGAATGTATTACAAGCTAAACTCATTTATTAAAATCAAGTCATGCATTCAATTCTGCTTACAATCTCACAACATAAAAGCAAAACCCAATGTCTGATGGAGACATGAAATTATATTCGTATTTTATTACAATATTAGAATTTGTACATATTGTCTTCTCCATCCGCATTTCATTTATAAATTTATTACATAAATATACTCCAAAAAGTAGAATAACAAAAGACAAATTTAATATAAAACAAATTCAGAAACAAAAGTAATACCTGACTCAGGGACAGAAGCTTGAGGAATGTCTTTTTTTTTTTTTTTTTTAACATAACAAAAGGTCACACAACATGGCAGAGTCCTCTAATTTCCAAAAAACAAAACACAAAATGTTTGTATTTAGAACATAGAAACGATTAGCAAGAGAATCAAGTCATTTGTTAATTTTGTTCATTACTCTTGGCTTGTCAATACAAATCAAAATTCACTCTTTTAAAAAGGAAAATCTAAAATTTAACACAATTAAGTTTGGCTTTGGTTACGAGATAACGTTAAGGTTAACACACATCTAACATTTGTTTGAATTAAGGACATAACCAACCAAAATAAAATAAAAAAAATCCACCTCCTCTCAATATATTGTCCCCAACAAGTAGCTACATATTTTCATTGCCCATAAATAACTGTATGATCACTAAACTGATCTGCAATTTGAGAAACCTTCACACAACACATGCAAAAATAAATACGCTGCATGGCCTTTGGTGCGACCCTTGCCTTGGACACCTCACCTCATGCAAATCAGCGGGTCTTGTCCTATCAAAGTCCGAATCATCTCTGACCACCAACAGGTATCATCAGCTCTCACATGTGGACTGTTGGTGGATTTGTCATGAGATGAACTGACTTTGAAACAACTCTGTTTTGGGGGAATTCGGCAAATAATAATAATAGACTCATTTGTCATGTAAAAGTTCGATTATTTTAAATATTGATATGTCCTTAAGCAATGAAGTGAGTCAAGACTGGCCAACACTGAGCAGAGCCACTATAATTCCGTGCTGTCAGGCAGCAGAGGTGGCAGCTATGGAAAAACATGCAGAACTGATAAAAACTAAATTTAAATGAATCGAAACAATCGTCTCATTAAGATTAAACCAAATTAACCAGCAGGTACCTCAGGTGAAGGGAAATATACATAAAACAACCGTCCATACGTAAGTGTAGTTTAAATAAAACCAGGAACACATAAAAGATGAAAAAACAGTAGAATAATATAGAAAATTAAATTAATACAGTATGCATGTTGACCTTTAGAGATAATAAAATAAACACCAGAAAAGTGTGCTTAAAAAAAAAAAAAAAAAATTAAAAAGCGCTGGTCACCACATGTAAACCTCATATCAGATTTCATGCAAAAATAAAATAAAACCCTGTGTTCATGTGGCTAAAAAAAGTTCAGATATCAGATCACAACATACGCTGCTATTCCACCCTCCTTCCATTAAAGTTAATCAAACAAACCTGTTTTTTAATCATTTTAAAGTGTTGACAGAACAGAAAACAGTAGAGTGGAGGGTGGAGTGTTTTGCAGCAGTGGTGTCTTAATGTCAGAGAAGATAAAGGGAAGCCGCAAATGTCAGAACATCTTACCACCTCCTCCGCAGGTCCCTGATCCGCAGGTCCCTGATCCAAGTGTAACATGCTGTTGATGAGGTTGAGTGGTGGTTTGGGGGGCACATAGGGACGTCAACGTTCTAGACAGGAATAAAGGTTTCCTGGGTGGTGTTTTTTATTTTTATCCCAGTTACAGAGAGACATGTACACGGTGCTTTCCTGTGTTAATAGCCGTCTTTCTGGGTGTGCATTTGATCCTGGATCCTCTGCAGCATCTGCTGCATCCGCCGCAACTGGGAAGTGAGATGAGAAAAAGTGTTAGTGCCACGGTTTGACATGACACATCCACAAGTTTGCACATCTACTCATGGCAGTGTGAAATCTGGGGTTTTCAACAGGCGGAGGAGCTTTTTATAGACTAATTATTTACACATGACTGCACAAACACCAGATCAATAACACTGGGGAGATCAGACGGGTCTTTCTAGGTCATGTGACCTGTGTTGAACAACTATAGGGAACCGCTGGCTCCTCCACCTTCCTCTTCACCCACACTACACAGTATTCAGAGCAGCAACATGTCTGGTTAATCATGGTGAGGTATTTAAGTTTAAGGGGGCAGTCAAAACATTTAGGGGGTGAAACTCAAATATTTGCTATTTTTAAATTTATCAAAACATTTGTTGGAATCCAGCTAAACTGTCGGAGCTCAAACACATGCAGTTTTGTGGTGCAGTTGATGCTTTTTGTACAGTATGCATCGAATACAGGACAAAACATGTCCCCTATGTCCACATTCCCAACACATCATGAGACAGTGTCACGGGTTATTCAAAGTTCTTTTTAGTAACCAGTTAATTGAAAACTTGTTTGATTCATTGATAGTGACAATACTGGATGAATCACACGATTAGTTTTTGATTTACTGTCTGATTCATTGATAGTGAAAATAATCAACTATACATTGGGTCTACAGGAGACAATCACAGCCCACAGTGATGTCACCAGTCAAAAATATTAATTTTAATATAATCCAAGACAAGAAAAAGCCACAAACTCTCAGATTTGGGAAGCTGGAAACATGAATTGTTTTGCGTTTGGGCTTGATAGAAACGATTCTGAAAATAGTTGCAACTCTATTGTAACATTTACCACATTTTAATGAAACAAAAAACAAAAATAAAAAAAAAACAACTGAGAGAAATGATCTGTTTATTTGATAAAATAAATAGATTTAGTGGGGAGGTGGGGATAACGTTTGTGATACTTCACCATGAACAGATGTATCATCAGCTGTATCTGATTATAATGAAAACGAACACCATGCACAGTTATGTAAGTCTGCTCAGTTCATCTTCAGTTACCTTAACGGGAAAGTAATCACACAGACTGAGCTCATACTGTGTGTGAAAAATTAAAATATTAGGAGCCTAAAGGGAAAAGTATTTCATCATGTTATATCCTTTAAGAATATTTCTCACCAATGCTTGAAGAAACAATTTATATCACATTTCGAACCAGTTTTATTTAGCCCTTTAAATATAATTGCTGAGGTATTAGAAATTATTGTTGAATTCTAACAATATTTGTTTAAAGGCTGTCTGTGTAAAACCTGCCATGGAACAAGTTTTACCAAAGCAGGGTGAAAATCTGATGCTCTTTTCCTACTGTACCCATTTCAAAGGTTCAAAGGATTTGTGGGGACGGGGGTAGCAGGGGTTTGAACGTACATTTACACCAATTCATGTTTTTGAGGCTACTCATAGTCAGCCTCAGAAAACATGACCTGAGTGTACTTCACAGAAAGCTCACGGAAAAACAAAATCTGTGAGCGTAAACACTTAAAGGGCTTCATCAGACATATCTCTGTGATCTGAGCGTGTCTCTGCGTTGGGCTGAAGGTCTGCCTGCTCATGGTGGGCAGAACTGTGTTCAGACTCTTGATCATTTTGGTGGTGCGAGCCCGGTTGCTGGTCGGCGTGCCGTACCTCCTCATCTTTCTCTCGGATGAGCTTTTCCGTCTCGTTGTCCGCCACTCCGGGCGCCGCTGGGATGGGGAAGTCTGTGCCACTCTCTCTGGTTAGTTTACTGCAAAGAAATACATGTTATAGAGAAATTCAAACCACAAAGGGGGACGCTAAAACGCTAGGTGGATCTGTCATTTGCCAGTCATAGTGATTGCAAGCATAGTGATTGTGGGAATTAACTGCATTACACATGACCACTAGGGATCTGTTAAAGATGCTGAACATGGAAAAATGTTTTGTAACAGACACCGTTCATCTGTGTAGAGTTTGGCGATATCATGGATCCCAGAGATTTCAATGTTTTAGTGAAAACTATGTATGTGGATACCAGGTCAAAACCAGAGCTGTGGCTGATCTTCAGTCTGCTCATCACAATAATCATCACAAGCTCAAAAACTGTCATCTGCACAGCAAAACATGTAAAGTCATTTAAATATGCCTCAGGCCCTCGGTAATTAGTTGCTTTCTATCTAGCTAATGCTGTTGACACATCTCATTACCACTTAACTTTCCACTTTTAAAATAACAAAAGAATCAGGAAATAGATGAACTAATTTACATGCACCTGTAAGGATAAAAACAGGAGCAGTCTTACAGTAATTACAGTAAATCTGAATAAAGTGAAAAAAAGCAAGTAATGATCAGAGCGCTAAGAAAAAAACATTTTAAACGATTTTTAACTGATTTCTCTTTAAAAATATTATTCTTTATATGTCTAGATTTGCTATATTTCTTATCTCTTGATACTGAAACGTCCAGTATTTCTTCTACACGTCATTGCAGTATGTAGAGGTGTCGCTGTGCTTCAGTGTAAGCGTACTTGCGGTTGCGTTCCTTCACAACCATGCGGGTCATGCTCTGGATGCAATGGGCTCTGTAGTTCTCGTAGTGAGTCTCCCGGGTCACATCCTTCAGATCTTGCATGTGTGTGCGAACGAGCATGTTCCTCAGCTTGACGAAGTCACAGTGTGCCGAGTTCTCCACTGAAAAACCACAGGGTGACGATCAGCTTCAACGACACATTTAGCGTTCCTCAAAAAGGGCTGATCCTCATGCAGATCGATCGATATCGATATTCATGCAGAATAAAACTTGAAAAACTATAAACTATAAAAGTATTAAGGATTAATGAACACACACACACACACACACAAGCACTGTCATTGTCACTTTCTCTGTATGTACGTCCAAACAACATGTATGCAGCGTCTCTAAAGGCTGTTTTACATTCTGTTGATAACAATGATTTGACTTGCGATGGAGCAGGAGAACGGGCGTACCCTCTACGATGCCCCAGGGATAGAGTCGGCCTCGCACCCTCTTCCCTTTGGCCTCCACCACTGTGTTGCTTCCAATCACTGCAAAGGGAATGCTTTCCTTGTTGGGAGAACAGAAAAGGACTGTAAAATTAACGTGACATTTCAAAGATCTCTGACATGTGGATGCATTACAGTTTGACCAGTGAGTGATGCAAGGCAGATGGGTTTATTGTGTTTGTAGCTTTCCCCATTTGCCTCCTCAGTGTCATCCTTCTCGTCTTTGTCAGTTCAATTCTTCCATCTTTTATTCCCATTTGTCATTTCTCTGCTGCAGTTAACACACAGTGCTCTTATCGGAGGCTACCCAAGGACAGTGGCATAGAGAGATATACTAGCACACTGACTGTGTCCTCACTGCCAGCTCATGATGCCAAGAGAGCAAAAAAAAAAAAAAAAAAAAAAAAAAAACGTTGACTCATCAAGACTGTGTAGTCAGTAGTGGACTGACTGCCAAGGATTTGTGTTATACTGTATATTCATTTTACACTATACTCCATTAAGTGGATAATCTTCTTTGATGTGATTCGGACAAAATAAGCATAACAAAATAAGAATAACTAGAATCGCTGCCTTACATTTGTATGCCTTGAAATGTCATCACTACATCATTTTATTACACAAATTTATACATTTTATACATTTGTGTGGAAATTGTCATAATATGCACATGAATTCTTAAATTATGTGTTTTGTGTAGTCAATTTGAGGACATTTGATCAGGGCGTTCCTGAGGTATTGCCTTCTTGAGAATGGGTTGGGCGGATGAATGGACAACACAAAAACATAACCCCCGTCCTCCCTGTTACCGACATGGAGGCATAAAAAAATGTATCAGGTACTGTACTTGCTATTAGTGATGTCTATTCCTGTTTATTGAATGATTCCTGTGTGCATCCGTACAAGTGTAGCGCTGACATTGACAACTTGCAAACTGGACAGAAAGCAGAGAGAAAGACACCTGGCAGCTCTGCCTCTCACCTTCAGCTGAAGGTCCTGCTGCTTAAAGTCGTCATCTTCGTCGGAGTCACAGTCAGGGAACTGGTATATCTTGATACCATACTGCTCGATCTCCTCTCGGATCTACAGGGAACAGACGACGGAGAACGTACAGGGTGAAAACATGTATTTTTTGACTATAAATGACATGATAAATTAGTTCTCTGCTACGTAATGACAGGTTGATTCATGAGATGAAACACATGTAGATGAGCAGTTTGTTGACTGTAATCAGCCTTGCCTTGATTTTCTTTTTCTTGACCTCAGTAGGGGTGAGTGTGTCTGCTTTGGCCAAGATGGGGACGATGTTAACCTTCTCATGTAGAGCTTTCATAAATTCCACATCCAAAGGCCGGAGGCTAGAGAAGACATGAAACACACATGCACATTAAGTACAGTGAGATGCAATATATATACATATATATACCCTCAAATCAGTGGGTTATCTTGAAAACAATAAACATATTTTTAGTATGACTGTAATTATACGTTAGCAGCCTGAAGACACTGATTTAATTTAACTTAATAGGATGATGTCTCTGGCCAGTTAGAGGTGGCTGAGGTTTGCCCTCTAAGTGACTGCTAGGTGTCTGATGTGTAATGACTGAAGCTCATCAACAGAGGGAGCAGTTTCTCCATCATTGTGACTTCAAAAATGCTCTGCAGCATTACTTGAGGTTAATGGCATATTTGTTATTTAATGAGCATAGTGATGTGGACCGGTGCATGTGCACAACTGCGGCAAGAAGCACCACATCAGCACAAACTATTGATTAGAGCGAAAGCTCTGCACTCGATGTAAATTCACCTGAAGGCAGCCGAGAACTGTTTTAACTCCAGGCAGGAGGCGGCTGCATTAACAATATATGGGGCTGAATGCACTGCAATTAAATACTGGTGTGCTAGATATTTACAATACATCAGGTGGATGTATAAGTGTGCAGGGGGAAAAATGCTGTGTATGCATGCATGTGATTTAGGCAAAGTAAAGGTAATCACTGGTCTGATGTAAATGCCAGCAGCACCGATATTATATACTGCAGTAGAAAGAGTTTATATTCCCAACTATTAGGAGCGATAAAAGAGAAAGGACTGATCAATCCCTACGAGAGCACTGATGATTTGTCATACCCATGACCAAAGGGTGAGATGAAATACAGGCAGCAGTGTACACGGTTGTCCTGGATGTTCTTGCGGTTGAGGCCACTCTCGTCCCTGAAGTACTGCTCAAACTGCTGGTCGATGTAGTCAGCCACTGACTTCCAGCTAGAGCACAAACACACTGGGACATTCAGTCTCTGAGGCAATGCAACAGCCGAAATACTGCACATGGCTTTTTAAACGTGACAGAGCTCAAATTAGGTTATCTGGCTGAGCTCTGTTTATTTTGGTAATTTTTCATGTCAAGTTATTCAATAAAGATGTTTGACATGCACCATTCAGTGTTGTTTACAGCATCCCCAAACCCAGGGGTGTCCACGATAGTGAGCTTCAGCTTGACGCCTTTCTCTTCTATATCCACTGTGTGTTTGGTGATTTCTACTGTTTGCGTGATTCGCTCTAAGGAGAAGACACAAACAGGTCACGGTTTTTAACGTGACATATTGTAGGGCAAATGCTCATAAAACAAAACAGAAAAAAAGAATATTAACAGTTGTGGCTCCCTCACCTTCAGCATTGAGCAGCTTCCTATCTTTGTAAAGATCTGTGAGAAAGAGACTGTTGACCAGGGTGGACTTTCCCAGGCCAGACTCCCCTTCAAACAAAGAACAACAAAGATGAATAGAGCCAAGTTTAAGACTTGGTGATTAGCAGTCTCTTCAGAGTAAAAGGTGGGCTTAAGATCAGATGTCTGTGAATGTGCAAAAGAGGATTTACCTGCCACCATGAGCGTGAAGTCAAATCCCTTCTTCACCGACTTGCGGTGCACCTGGTTTGGCAGCGTCGCAAAACCCACGTATTCCTTGTCATGGTCCTAGAAAATACACAGAAAGGTGAAATGATACATCAGGGAAGCACACATTACCATGTATGTACTGTATAACTGTGTAAAAATATATTTTCAGCTCTGTTATCAACCAAAAATGTGGTTGTCCCATTCAAGTTAACTTTCCAACACAAAGTTTGACCCCTTAATAAAATACAAATGAAAAAGTATCGCTGACCATCTCAGAACTCCAATCACAACCTGATCCACCAGAAGAAAATAAGCAAAAATCAACTTTTCAACCACTTAAAGCAGCATATTAGTTTTAGGCACAAGATCAGTCACATCCTATGATTGTTCAACACATAACAGCACACAAACCACATTGCCTTTAGCAGAACTGAACCACACAAATCTTGTTTATCCTCTCTGGGTTTCTCTTCCTCGTGTTACCTCATTATTGTTGTACGGGTCGAATCGACCCCAAGGACTCTTGGGCCTGGTGGGACTGATGGGGACTGACGACAAGTCAAACTCCACACTCCTGGTCTGCGGTAAACTGGGCTCTGAACACGACTCCGACTGTGCCCTGCCCGCCACAGGGGGACGCAAATATGACGGGGTGTGGGGGCGATCTTCACCCTCAGCTTCCCTGTCTGCATCATGAGGCTCATGGTCATGATGGTGGTGGTGATTGTGGTCATGGTCGCCATGCCCTCCTTGTTGGTGAGGGTCTTGCATAATGTTCTCCACCTCGGTGTCGTCTGAATGGTTTGAATGCTAGAGAGACACCACAGTTGAAGGTGTGCAGAGGGACGGGTGGGAAATAAAATAGAGGGCGTAGGCAAGGATGGGTAGAGGAACGGTCAAGTGTCGATGTGGAGGGGAAGGGATCGAGATCCAGAGGGTGGAAAATGCACACTTTTAGAAACGGTAAAAATATTTATGGTGATGGAAAATAATGCAACATGCCTACATGTGAAGTGCAATTTAGATGGTATCTATCATCATTAACAAGAATGGATGATTTGATGTCAGGCCCAAACCACACTGAGAAATGTCGCTAGAAACGCGTTGCACGCAAAACCTGTTTTCCTATGCCGTGCACGGCTCCTTTGCACTGCGCATTGCGTCTTTCAAACATTTTTTAGATGTGTATAAAAGTTTAAATATTCTCAACTTTTCAGGGCACATAGTTGCACAGTACGTCAATGTCACACTTGACCTAGCCAATCAAATCAAGCAAAAGGCAGACTTCACTATTACACTGCTTCCTTCCTGTTTTGATGCTGGTAGATGTGGAGGAAGGTTGAAAGAGGAGATGTCACAGTGTGTAATAAAAATCCGGTCTGCACTTTCCAGAATAGAGAAAGAGAGACCACATTTTCTGTTAATCACAAGTGATCGCCGTTTGCCAAGAGGCGTTTCTGAAGCGGCCACGATGTAAATCGGATTCTCAATGTGATCAGCCCCTTAGAGGTGAATAACAATAGCAGACATCTATCTCAGTGGGTCTGTGCATTGCTATGAAACTAATATTGAGCAAGTTCCAGTTAATACTTGGGCATACATTTAATTGTTTTAATTCCTGGAAGCAGGGAGTGAGTTTTTCCTACATCATGGATTATAAATATCCTGACCACTTCATAAATTTTGCAGTGCTAATGTGAGGTAATGAGGCCTTTTTTATGGTTGTTATTCGAGGACAAGGATCATTCCAGGAATTAGGGTGAATACATTTATTCTTCATCCCTGGATTTCTACAATAAGCTGTCATAAAGCTAAAATAAAAAAATAGCAAAGTTCCTGTAAGAGGATACACAGCTGAAATGTAGGCTGCTGTGCATATTCTGGACTCCAGTTACCACAAACTTAAGTCTCCCTGCCAGACGAGCACAAAGATAAATAATGCAGTGGCCTTCAGAAAGCAACAAGGCCATTTAAATGCAGTTGTATGCCCATAGTGTGACTCTGCACTTGTGACTAAGCACTAGTGTAGGGGTAAAACTATAGCAGAATGCTGGGACGTGAAGATAATAGTCTGTGGGAAAAATGCATAAATATTGCTCTTTGTTGAGGCTCAACAGGCAAACGTAAATTGACCAAATTACTGAAGACTGCCACTAGGAGGGGATTAATTCACTAGGAGGGGAATTAAACAGGGAGTTCAGGGGTTTTGGGGAGGTTGTCAGTGGTACCTGTTCAGCATCATGGTCCCTGCTGTGACTAGGGGAGGCAGGGCAGGAGTTCTGCTCGTCTGATGAAGAGTGAGCCTCATGGTCACTGTCCTCCATTGCAACTGGGGCTACAGTGCACTCTGCAATCTCCAATCAGAAGGGAGCACACATGTGGAGAGGTGCACCAGGGTTAAGAACAGGGAGGGTCATGTCGGGAGAGGGAGTAGAAGAGAGTCCGCCATGAGGAAATTAGGTGCATGAGGTTCAAGAGCCGGGAGTGATGTGACAAGAGTGTGTTCAGGCAAGACAGATGAAGACAAGACGGAAGATGAAAAAAAGTCAAATGATTAAATAAAGCCAAAGTAATGGCATATGAAACAACAACATACCATTTACCACAGGAAATGGTATGACTGCAGAGCAGATAGGCATAACCAAGGAGATGATTGGGCGATGCATGATGGCATTGTGAGGGTAATTATTTTCATAGTGTTCCAGTACAATGTTGGTTACTGCACTGCCTAATATTATTAGTTCCTCTGATATCACTCTATTCGGTGTTTCAGGCAGCAGAAATGCACTTCTGCCAGCAGATAAGATCATCTGGGCCAGCTGCAGCTACATAATGCAACGGAGTCAGTGAAAGTTTGATGAACAGCAAAGTTAAAACACACTCAGCCACACTTCTGCCCATAGATTCAATTTATTTTTAGAGCCACTCTGGAGTCAATAATTTTAGTCCCTTATAAGTTAAAGGGATAGGTCGGATTATTTGAAATGGGGCTGTATGAGGTACACAGTCAATGTATCATTATTTACAGAAGATGACGCCCTCAGCTTGAAGAAACAGACAGGAGTACCAACACCAGAACAAAGCAGTACACTGCTGTGGATGGGGACGGCATGAAAACATATATTTTAGCCATCTAAGCATCACTTAAAAAATTGCTATCTGTTTAGGTGTAGGCTATATTTAGAATATTTTCACAGTTTTATCTTGCCACCAGACGGCTCTGTCCGATGGGGAACTGAGCTGAAAGTGAAACTTAACGATGCTCTTTTCAAAGCCAGCAGGCTCAGATAACAAAAACGGTACAGATAAGTTTCACTTTCACCTCACCATCAGAAAAAATATTCTAAATATAACTTAAACTTTTTTTAAATTTACTTACATTTTTGCTGTATTGCTTTGCTTTGGTGTCGGTACACCTGTCTGCTTCTCCAAACTGGGGGCGTGCCAACCGTCATCTACTGTATTAATACATTGACTAAATATTTCGTACAACCCCACTTCAAAACACCTGAACTATCCCTTTAATATCCCACTGGGAAGTACTTCAAGTCTGAAGTAAAATTTTGGCAGAGTATTTCAAGTTATAGTGATATCCCTCCATCACTGTTCAACCAGAGTTTTAACAAAGCTTCCCATGTAATTGTCTACATTACCCCTACATGGTTTATGTCCTCCATCTATGGCCTACAGTTTTAATTATGCTGGGATTTAGAGCTGTAGGGCAGAGGACAAATTGATAGATTCACAGTTTAGGACACCAGTGACCTGCTTTCCTGTCCTACAATCAAAGCACTGAGATCAATGTCTAACATGGTGGATCCTGTGACCCACATAGAAGAGATGGTCGATTGCAAAGCTTTGATGACTTCTGTAGTAAAACTGCTACCAACTTTATCATCCAACTTTTTGCTTTATTTTGGTCTTAAAACATGAGCTGGTTGAGAAGATATCTTACGAGATGTAATCTCTTCCTAAAATCACAACTGCAGCGTATACAACAACATTAAAACACAAAAGCCTTCTTCTGTTGAAAAGTGGATCATAAAAGTAACATCACTAACTCACAGACTCCCCCCTCCGTCTACACAGAGCCTCACCTCCTCTCTTGCAGCGCCTCACCTGTGGTACTTTCTATCAGCGCGTAAAGCCTCTTCTTCTTGCCTCTGCGTACACTGCTCTTCATGCCCGATCCAGCAGGCAGCAGGAAGCAGAGGCCAGAGGCTCCAGCATTTATACACCTCCATCCCAGAGGACACAGTGCCCTTCAGCCCCATCGAGCCGCTCAGCGCCCCGGGGAGCTGATCGGCAGCATTGACGAGCCACGCATCACTGTTCGCAGGCTACACTCCCAGTACATGCTCTAATGCTGAATCTACTTACAAGTTGTAGCAGTAGAGCTATTTATCAGACATGACACAACATACATAGACAATTAATGCTATATGACTGGCTCAGTAATGGCAGAGTTATAACAAACCTGTATAGTGAGAGCAACCTGAGTATCCATCAAACTGTAAGATGAGCTTCTTGCGATGCTCCCATCATGACCACAAATGATATATTAAACATGAGCTGCTATGCTAATGAGTTCACTAATTAAGATAATGAATGAATTAATTAGAAACTATTTATATAGCAATGTACCTCTTCACATACCACATTAAGCATTAAGGAGATTTCTTCATTCATATGCAAATTTAAGCAGCAAGTTGCTCCAAAAAGTAACCAGACTATCGACTCTACGAGGTGTTTGTCTTTACAAGACACACAGCACCATGATGATAAAATGTCTGGGATAAAACCACTCACACAGTTATCATAAATGTTTAACAGCCTCAGCAGATGAAATACTTTGCGAGTCCTGGAACATGTCTTCCACTTCATTATTTAATGTGCACATTATAAACTTAAAGTCCTGGTAAAACCAAAATAAATGTCTTCAAGGTTTCTCACACCACACAAAAAAATGTGTTTTTAACCACTCAGCCAAATTTGAATGATTGAAAAAAATCAGCAAGTATATAAAAACCATGCTCAGTTGCAGGTGAGGGTTGATTACATATGGACAGTATACACCAATCAGCCATAACATTAACAACATTACTAATTATTACAGTTCAGTAATATACTGTATTGTTAACAGTCTTTCCACATGCTTTCAGCAATTATTTTTTAACATCTATAATGTGTTTAGACAATAAATTTTACTTGAATTGGACTTTAAAGCACATTTACATATGTGTTACCTTCTTGAGGAGTGTGTCTTGAGAAGTTTTCCTGCAGTTGCATTCCTGAATTTTGACCCTACCTTTAGAGCTGGGTCATAGCTAAGCCACAAATACTCTCTAGTTACACCGATACTGATGAGGTATTACTGTGTGCAGGTAGTAGATTCACTTTCCACTAAACACTCTAAAGTCAAAACTGGAACGCTGCAAGCTTTTCCTCTCCTACTAAACCAGCCAGGTTATTAGTCCATGATGTTATTAGTCTTGATATTTAAGTCTTTGGAAAAAAAACACAGTTACAGCTGAAAAGGTTTAAGACACTCAAGGAGGGAAGGAATTTCAATGTTAATGGAAGACTTTTTTTTTTATACATGACTACCCAGATGGCCAAAAACACATTTTCTCTTGAGCTCTATATTTGATATCACAACAATCAGGTTGAAGAAAAAATAGTAGACATAATGGCTCTCACAAGAAAGCAGATGCACAAGATAAACACAGCTCTGTTTGTTGTGGAGGGTTGTATCGATGACGCTTTCCAATCAGAGCTACTTGGTGTTCCCGGCACACACAGCTGTGTGAAGTAGGAAAAGCTCCGGGATTGACGTCTGTATTAGCATTCCCTCCTTCAGGAAAAGGGATATGGGAGAATTATTATACTTCAGTAATCGTAGAAGTTCAGAGGAGCAAGATTTGATCAGAGTGCACTTTATTTCCACATGCAAACATTTAGACTAGTCCAGAACTTTATCCAGTTTCTCCTCTCACACAGAAGCAGTAGCACTCATTGCTTTGCCTGAATTTAATCCCACTGAATTGCTCTTTTGTGTCACTCACTGAACTCCACAGATTCCCCACAACGCAGGTGGAAGTCTGACTGTGCAGGATCTTGTGCTGTAACTTGTTATAACTCTCCCAAAAATGAGACAAAAACTAATACCACAAAATAGTTAAGTGTCAAATGTAGTACGTTCTAATATCATCCAAAGTCAAACACCCTCTTGCAAGTGTCATAGGCAGGCATTTCCTTTAAATCAGCCTGTTCAAACGAAACAACACGGCCACTTCCAGACCATTGCCAACAGAAAACCACAATCAGGCTATTGTGTGTGTTGCAGATGAATCAATATACTTCTGAAACACATGACTGACTGGCCATACAAACATCAATCCAGCTCTGGTGAGACATATCAACACAGAAAGCCTTACCAGGCAAGCACAGTCTGTAATTATTCCTTCAAAATAAAACATGTTCTGCAGATTAAAAGTTTGGACAGAGAACAAATGAACAAGACACTCCATGATCCTGACCTCTTTTACAACAAAAAACTGTGGCTTAATGTTCGTGTAAGATTTACAGACGACTCCCTCATCCTTAAACAGTCTTCTATAACTAGAATAAAACCTAATGGGCTCTGACATCAATTTCACACATTTTCATTAAGCGGCCACACAGTGTCTCCCACTGGAACAAGTCACAGCTGAGACCTGAACCAATTACAATTTCCATAACTGGCCAAACTGACATTTCAGTTCCTCTTGAGGGTTGGTTCATCGTGACTAATAAGCAACCTTTATCCACACGGCGATGGCTTGCAGAGTTTGCCAGCAATGAAACAGAATAAATAAGCCTCAGACCAGGTGAAAGCACTATGTGGCTAGTTCAGGCCCAGAGTGGCATAAAGTAGCTGAGGCTCTGGAGCGAGACACACGGCTGGAAATACCTCAGACAAGCTAAAAACACACAAAAAAAACCTTCAGGACTGCTTTGTGACAAATAAGCCTTCACATACAGGACAGTGAGACCACTCAAATCCTCCTGGCTTTAAAGACTTCCTTATGTTAACCTAAAACATTTTTAAATAGAGCCAAATAAATGAGACATTATAGGAAATTAAACAAAAGGTATGTGGAGAGGAATGTTACGTCTTAATGACAACATATCTTTCTTTGTCAGCAGCTGCCTCTGGCATTTCCTGCAATACATGTGTTGATACCAAGACCCCAGGTGGAGCGCTGGGCTTTGAGACAAATTTTACATAGAGGCTAAACCACAGAATTACAACTTTGTGTCCATCACTTGACTAACACATTCTTGAATAGCCCTTATTTAAATCACGAGGTCCCAAAAGTTGTAAAATACTCTAATAGCCCGGTCCAGAGTTGTTTGCTTGCTCCGTTCATGTGAATGATACCCACACCAAGGCTGGACTGTGCTGCTGGGAGTTAAAGGAAACGCTACTGCACCTGCTCTATGGGCCAAATGGATCAAGACCTATTGAAAGATGCTGGGACAAGGGCATCACGGACACAGAAGCTGCAGTACCACCGCTGGCCACTACAACCATGTTGGGATTAACGACTGGCGCTCTTCCTGGGGGTTTGGTTGTATCCCAAAGATACGAAACATGACATCTTTTCATCCTCCTTGCAATGGATGCGGAAGATCACCAGAAGATCCGCAATTTTATACTCAAGCCTTTCTTGCATCATGTGCCACTGAGCAACTGGACCCTGCCTCAAACACTGCATCCAGTTCTCGTTATACATCCATGGTTGATGCCGCTTAACAGACTCACATGCTGAACCAGTTTAAGATCTCCGCTCTAGAAGAGACTTAGAATGTCCTTTTTTGTTTGTTATGTGAATTGAGTAAAGTGGGGCTAAAGCAGCAATTTGACATCAGAGCAGTTTATTGGATATACAGCACAGTATCAAGGGATCCAATATTTTTTAATGAAATTTAATAAGCAGTCTGAGGGGCAAATGGCAGGTTGCGGCACAACTACAGAAACAAATACTTTTCAGTCAAACCTTATCAAGGAGACCATTGTAATAAGTGGCCTCTTGAGTATGTCAGAGAGATGTGGGACATATTTTACGATGGGACTACAGCCCATGCAGTCCCTGAGAAACAATTGAAGGACATGAAACCCAATTCAACATAAACAAGTTTGTGTGGTTGACTTCGCTGCTTTGTTAGTGTTGGATCGTGGTAGTGGGTTTGGCTGCCACAGTGCTGATGGATGATGATTTGTTGCATGAAACTCAGCTCTCGGGGGGAAAGCCCACTTCAAATGCTCCCTGTATGACATGGGAAATGCAATAAGAAGCTGCCAGATGTCATAAAGAAACTATACAGCGTGTTGTTATTGACCGTCTATGATGAAAGCAGGGAGGAAATGCAGTGGACAGAGTCGTTTATAATCCAGCTACAATAATTACTGTAATATTATTCAATGAATGCTAAATAATTTTGGCTTTGCAGGCTTTACCCCTGTTGGCAGGAATGCAGCGAAACAAAGTGAAACACAGGCAACACTACCTTGGAGGGGGGAGCGCCGTTATCAGCTGCTATCGTCGTATGAGAACAGTACAAAGTGGCAGCTGTGAGCTAGCCAGTGGGGCACGCTCACATGCACAAACATGCACTAAAAGGCACGCACGAGTGGCCCGTCTATGTCAACAAAGCACAGAGAAGCTCAGATTACGACACACACAGAGGGAGAGACTTCATTCTCTGCTCAGGTAGACACTACTCCTCTACATCATATCAAATAATGCTCTGGATATTGGTTAGAGCACCTTTAAGCTCCCTCATAAAGAAGCAGGCATATAAATATCAATATTCAAAGGCATTCACACCAGAAACAACACTGAGTGTTTAATCCTGTTTAAAAAAGTGAATGTCGTGGAAAGCACGGGCTGAATACCAGTGAGGTTTCCCCTTGTGGCGAGGCCAGTAGCAGGTGGTGAAGTGAGCCATGTGCGCTCTGTGTGAATGCTGTGGTTGTTTGGATAGTTATAGCAGGGCTCTGTGTGAAGCTGGCTCAATACAGAGACAGAGAGAGAGACAGAAATAGTCCTCATTCACCACACTCCCACAGCTATGGAGCTGATGAATTTCCACGTGACTAAAACTCTACTTATTCAGTAACAGAAAACACAATTAAGAAGTTTGTGTTTTAAGTCGGAGGAGGATAAAAGATGCCAGTACACTAAAGGTGCATGCATCTCCACTCCAAATTCATTCCTGTCAGTGTCTCCTACCAGCAGAGGCTACAACACTCTCAATGCATTAAGCTGTCACATTTAATCAATACAGTTGTGTGCTTTAACATCTCAGAGATGTACAGAGAAAAAAGCTCAACTCCACTGTGCTCTGCAGTCATGTGGAAAACAGACACTCCCCTCAGTAGCTTAGCAGAAAATTGCCATTACTTGCATGTTCATATTTGAGTACAAAGCCTGGTCACATGCATTCATGTGAACGGTCCAGTCCATGTGGATAATCTATACTCTGACACATGTGTACTGTACATGCACAGGGGAAACGCTACGCTGGACAGTTGGAAAGAGAAAAACAGAGAGCAAGCCACAAACAGAGAGATACACTTAATTGTAGGGTCAGCTAGAAGGAAAGCAATGAGCACATACCTCTGTATCACTGTTTGTTTCTGAATTTGCTGCCATATTATCCCGACAGTACCAGTTTTCCTTTAGTTTCACCAGAGAAGAGACAGAAAGCAGTAAAAAAAAAAAAAAAGGCCTTTGGAAAGCTCCTCAGACTGAGTGTCACTTCTTTAGTTTCAGGGCACCCCACGTTACATAAGCACACCTATTTTCCCTGCTTCACCAATCAGATGGCATCCAGTTTTCTTTTCCAACTCCCCCCACCCCCACACACTTAGACTGGAAATGTCTTTTTTTAAAAACAGGTACACCTTCGATCTCTGTCACTCTGCATCTGGAGCATTTCAATTTAAAGCTCCACCCTGCTCTTGTGTGGCCAATCTGCAGCTGATATGCAGATGAGCTGCAGCTGAAGTGACGGCGGATCGCGTCTGCAGAGACGCCCTGACTTCAGAGGAGGTGACGCTCTGTGGGGAGCTCGGCAACATCTGCCTCGTCGCCTTTTACAAGCCTGTCGTGCCCTCAATCTTAAAGCCGCATATGTGAGAGATCACGACACACAAGCGATCGCAAAAACAAACTCTTTGTCACTAACACACACGTGCATGAATGAAGAGTGTAGATATGTCTCAGCTCCTACAGAAATTAACTATGAGTGGAATAATAAAAAAACAGGAGTCAAATCAGAATGATATAAAAATCAATGACATGGCGTTTGAGCATCAGAGGGACACAACAGCACTATGCACATAACTTCTTACAATGGCCGTCACATCCAACCCAGACCTCCCGGCTGGCAGTGCCAGGGCCAGAGTGGTACAAGAAGAATCAGTGTGTGTGTCCATGGTGGGGAGGTGACTTGTGGCCTACATGCTACAAATAATCTTTTTATCTAATACACACACATACACACATAAGTGGGCCAGAGCACAAAGCTTTTCCATTAATCTCGATGGATCTCTGCGCTTTGCAAGTCTCATAATACTCACTCATTCTTAAGGAATTAAGGATTTTGTGATTAAGTAAGTACAGATGTGAACGAGCGCAATAGGTCTCGGCTACATACTGTATGACTTATAAAAAGAGACATTTAAGAGACTGTGACAGACTTACCACAGCCTGACACTGCCTAAAACACAAAGACAGATGTAGCGTGAAGAGCTCAGCTTGTCTCTGGGATCTAATCTTCAGTATTTTAGTTTAACATGAGAAAGAAAAGAGAGAGAGCAAAAAAAAAAAAAAAAAAAAAAAACGCCGCACAATTCAGCTGAGAATTCATTTTCTGCCTATGGGAGGAAGAACTAAACGTAACGTGATCCCAATCTTAATAGCTCGCACTGCAAAGTGTGCCAACTCATACAACTGTAATAACTACCATAAGCGGCAGACAAGGAGTAACACAAATAGCATCAAGCCAACATACATGCCAGTCTAACAAACCACACAGTAGGCAGATCTCACTTAATACCCTGTCTTAATGTGACACATGTACAGAATTTGGCATGGATGAGAGGGGACTGAATGTAGGCTAACAGGAGACCTTACTTCCTGTAAGGAAAGATGGTGTCTGGGGAGACGACTTCAGGTCTCCTTTAATCCTCTCTGGCTGGTCCTCATCATGAGGGTGATTATCATGGACCGTCTGAAAGGGCTGACAGAGCCCAAGGGACGGCTTTAGATATACAATCTCAGGCTGCACGCACGCATTCATGTACATGCATTAACTTAGACTGTATGTTAGCCTGCACACACAAGGGCCAGACACACTAGACGTGACAGTAAAGCGCTGTGTACGTCGCTATAAGGATCACATTGCAGGACGTAATTAAAACGTCTCTTTATCTAGAATGAGTTGCTTGATAAAAGCCATGGACCAACATCTGCAGCCGACAAAGGTTGATATTCAAAAAAAAAGACCCCAGTCAACAAACCAGAGAGGAGTCTGATCTACTGAGTGCATCTTCACAAACCATGACTATCAAAGTGTCATTCACTTATTGGAGAGGATTTTGCAGTGCCCCATGGGAGCAGACAGAGGAGGGAGGGAGGGCAGTGCCACCTGCTGCTCATGACTGGGAAAAAACAGCTGGACTGTAGATGTACATGGATTGTATATATTGTATGTGCATGTGTCATTGACCTTTTTGACTTAAAGTAGCAGAAAAGCACAGGTGTATTTTATGACAGTATAGGTGGTTTTGTTCTATTTAAGTGTCTCAGTACGCCATGACACTGATACACACTGATACTGAAGCAGCTCTGTGGATACAAACACCTGTGCTTCTCCTCTTAGGACATGTCAAAAAGGCCTACTGTACTATTCACAACCTAGGTACTGTGTGGCAGTATCTAGCAGTGAGGTTGACGATTGCAACCGTGAGCCAAGCATGTAGGCAACTACCATGGCCAACGTGAAACTGTGAATGGCACCATCTAGAGCCGTTGTAAGAGTAGTTTGGGTTATTTAGACAATAGCAACGCCAGTGCACAGAGTGTGGGTGTATATGGGAAGTGAGTGGTGAAGCAAGAGGGAGAGTGGTGGTGAATGTGTGTGAGCGAACAAGTGAGCAGAAGACAGGTAAGAATATCAAGTGAATATAAAGTATAAGTTGCAGTTTGTGCAGAAGTAAATGCTGCAACTCCTTGAGACCAGTAGAGGTTTCCTGTGTCTTGTTTCCTGCTGCTGAGTGACTGGGGTTCACTATGGAGTGAGTAACGTTATCCACTCCAGCTCAAGCAGTACAAGTTAACACAGTGGTTTGTCCGTTCTGGGCTACTGTAGAAACATGGCTCTGTGAAGAGGACCCAAAGATATGAACAGCTCATTCTAAGGTAACAAAAACACAATGATTCTCAGTTTCAGGTGATTATACCACTCACGAAAACATACTTAATTAATAATATATTTTCATTTCTGCCAATAGATTCCCCGAAATGTTACAAACTGTCTCTTTAACATTCAATCTAGAGATCTAGATGCTCATAGACATGTAACGGTATAAAAGAAAATAGGGCTGAGCAATGTGGCTGAAATTAATATTTAGTTATGAATAATAATATTGTCTTTTATCAATATATATTCCAATAAGGGAAAAAAAATCACAAAATTGATGTTTAACCTCTTAGGACCTGGCGTACACATGCGATGACATCACATTTTGGGTCATATGAACATAATACTTAATTTTATTTAACTGGGGTCTTGTGTACACGTACGAGGATACGTACACTACCATCTAGTCGTCCTGCAACTGTTTACAGCACTTCAAATGAGCCATACTGTAGCTATGACTGTCCAAAAGGGGAAAACATTTTCATTTTGTTAAATTGTACTGTGATGTTCCAAAATGTTTAAAAAAAAAAAACATGTTTGCAAGTGTTATTAATAAATGCAAAAGCAGTCAGGAAAAACACTGCTGTGTTCAGAGTGGACATATAAAGGTTTGCACTATTACACAATGGTGATTTTATTGTGTTTTATGGAAATTCAGAACGAGTGTCCGCATATGTGGACATAATTTTTCTCTAAAACTACATTATGTCAAAAGATGATGCTTAGTTTTGATACTTATCAGTTTCCAATAAGCCCAAATAGCAAAGAGACATCAAAAATGCATATCGAAAAAGAGCTCAGGTCTTAAGAGGTTAATGCAATCAACTGTGTGCAGCTGCAATATACGGTATTTTCACTAAAAGCTGATATTGCAGAAACATACTGTACACACCAGCTCTGAACTCAACAGCAACTTTCACCCCAAGCACGACTGGTCTTGTGACTTTGTCTACAGCAGGGTGTTTTGTGCAAGTGAATTCTCGAGAGGAAAATCCAGGAAAGAATGACAACCTGTGTAGTTTGAGGCCAACGGAAACAGGCAGAAAATATGCAGAAACACTGAATTGGATATAGATTTTCACCGGAGAAAGTGGACGAAGCATCTCAGCAGTGCGGTAACAGTCGGTGCACGCTGACGCCCTCTGAAGCAGCAGATATCCACCAGGAACATAAATATCGTTCAACAATAGCAAGGAAGGCTAGATCTGCTGAACTTACACTTCCTACACTTCCTCCTCCATTCAATTAAGGTGCTTTATCTGACATAGAAAGATTCCTGTTGGAAAGCAGCTAAAGTGTTCTCTCACTTTGTTTTTTCCCCCTTAAAAGGTGGCATGGTGCAACAAAGGCTCACGTGGCTCTAGAGAGGGGGGTGTTTTCTGCTGTACGACTTAAAGAAAGGGAGAGGCTTTTCCAGATTAAAGTGAGGAATTCCTTTGTTCATTTTAATCACACCATACAATCAACAGCCATCTAAAGCTGTACAGGTTTACAAGGGTCGTAACTGGTATCCGCAGCATGTTCATGGGATGCTAGATTTACATGCCGTGTAATGCCAGGTGCAGTCACTCGCGTCTTGTCCGCTGACCCAACATGAACCAGCTCTGCCTGCAGAGAGTGTGACTCCCAACTGGTCCAAAATCTGTCTCAAGATCATTTTAGTTACCTTTTTTTTGTTTTACTCATTACACTTGAGAGAGCTACAAAAAGAATCAGAGGGAAAACAGCAGAAAATAACGTAATTATGGCCCATATGAACTGTATTCTCAATGTCGGGGTGTTTGCACTGTTCTGTTTGTAATCTTTTCCGAACTGCATCATTAGCAACAAGCATGGATGGTATACTGTAAGATGGGTAAATTAAGAAAGAATTGTTTAAAATAGCAAGCAGATTTAGAGACTATTGAAATCAGACCGGCTCACACAAGACACTGAAATTACTCTATGGAAGCCATAACAAACGGCCCCGTTCCAGTGAACGCTTTTATTCCACCATCTTTGGCAGAGACCTGTACATTATAATCAATTATACTGTTTATTCTCAGCCATTATTCAAAATGAGAACCAGGAATTATTAAGTCTATTATTGGTTTCCATTGACTTCAAGATCGATTAATCATGAAACCACAGAACAAACTGACTTCCAGTCTAGAAAGGTGTTATGAATATTTAGTTAGGCTGGTGTGCTGCACTCAAACAGAGCAAAGAAAAACCAACACCTGCGAGACAAAAGGCGACAGCAGACAAAACAAGGCCAACATCTGCTGGGTGGTGAACTCTGTTTGCCCGGGTGAGAGGAAGTCACTGGGTTGTTGTACGGCCTCGCTTCTGCAACACTGACTTCCAGCCAGCGTAACTCCCACATGAACACAAAACCACCTTGTGTGATTTCTGGCTCCTGCTGGGCCTTATCACAATGCTACTGAAGTCTGAAGTCAGAGCCACAGATCAGCTGAAACAGTGTTGGCATTGTGTCTTAAATTCAATAAGAGAAATTACATCAGTGTCTGGACTGGGTTTCCTGTCTTGCCAAAGGTGCCAATCGAGTGGAAACAAACAGAACGAAGCTGAACTATTCTCATTACTTTTGCAACAGTGGATTAAGAAACAGCAGTCGGCAGTCCCCGGGGCAGGCGATGCTGGAGGTTGACTGTTCATTACATCATGTTACATCAAAATGCATGCCCGGGAGATAATCTGTGAAGTTTAACAACTTCCAACTTTACTACATTAGCATTATCAGCCCTGTTTTGTCAAATCTGAGCTTGGCTTAAAATGCAAACATGCTATTGTTGAGCCCTGTAACAATAAGATTTTAAAGGGACAGTTCCAGTGTTTTGAAGTGGGTTTGTATGAGCTACTCATTCATAGTCGGTGTATTACCTACAGTAGATGATGGTTGCCATGGCCACAGTTTAGAGAAGCAGACAGGAGATATCGCACAGAAGGAAAGTAATGTACTGCTGTACAGCAAAATGTATTTTAGCCACCTAAAAAAAAAAAAAATAATTAAGAATCAATATCAGTTTAAGTCAGACCTGGGCATTATATGGCCCGCGGACCAGAACTGGCCCTCGTGATGGTTCTTCCCGGCCCGGGAGGTCTCAGACAAACCGCACAATTTTACTTACTGGTAACTAAAAAAAAACATATTTTCACCACTTTGTCTTGTCGTCGGACAGCCCTTTCCAACGGTCAACTGAAGCAATGTATCCATCTATACTCTTGCCAAAATCACCAGACCATTGAAAAAAACATTGCTTTGGCAAGGGCATAGATAATGATCTCATTTTCCCATTAGAAACAAACTGTATAGCTGTCTCACAGCCAGATAAAGCCGGGAAAATGTCCTAAATATAACATTCACTTAAACTGATATTTATTTTTTTTAGCGAGCTTTTCTTTCAGGAGGCTAAAATACATTTTGCTGCTGGCCCCGTCCACAGCAGTACATTGCTTTTGTCCCATGTGGTAACTCCTGTCTGTTTCTCCAAACTGGGGCTGACCACCATATTGTAGATAATACACTGACTATAGGTAAGTACCTCACACAACCCTACTTCAAAACACCAAACTATCCCTTTAATGTGCAACCCAAACCAGCAGTGTGTGCAATTTAAAACTGTTTCCCAGTATCTCTCTTAACAGATTACATCTCTAAAACTAGAAGCACCACCTTGACCAATGCCTTTTTTAAGTAAGGTGGCCGTGGCTTTGCAGGAAGAGCAGGTCATCCACTAACTGCAGGATGGCGGTTTGATTCCCGGCTTCTACTGTCAACCCGTCAAAGTGTCAGACACTGATCCCCAAATTGCTTGGGATGGTTAGGTCAGTCATGTCTGTCTTGCATGGTAGGTCGCTGCCATCGAGAGCTACTTCATGGAAACTGTTTTGTATGTAGAGTTTTAATGTCTATAGATAAAACAGGTCCTGTCTATCTGTGTTCCCATTTCTTGATCTTTATGGCTTTTCCATTAACACATTATGATATAATGTCATGTCATGTGTGGAAGTGTTTGATTACAAGTGTTTATTGAGCTTGGTGTGGCTGACTGGAATTAAGTTTTTCTGGTCAAATCTAGTTAGATTTTACTAAACAAATAGATCTCTGTTTATCTCAGTAGGACAACAGAGAGTCAAAACAGGATATAAGGACCACAGGCCAGCTCCACAGTGGTAATGTAATCTCTATGTAATTCTATCCTTTTAAAGTTGAGAGACAGTATGTTAAATAAAACATTTGTCCTGGTCAATAGTCTATACAGGGCGTTTGCCATTTGAGGATACAGGATTCACTATGCTGAGCTGCCGATGGTAAAATTTGCAAGTTAGCACATACAGGATCACACACAGCGCTGAACACATTTTCATTTCATAATGTCCTTTCAAAAGAAAACCCCCAACATCTGCAATAACTCGGATTGTCTAGTTCAAAGATAGCAGGAGGAGGAAGGTGTTAAGATGCACATTATTAGAGATTATGTCTCTGATGTCAGAAATACACTGATCGAAGAAGCGGTAGCTAAACAAGCTTCAGACTGCTGTAACACACAAGCAGGCCTTAAAGCAGATGGACAGTGTACATGTACACTCTTGGTACAGCCATTTCACAATAGTTATCACTAACACTTTGCAGTAAAAGTGTTATTTCAAGTGAGAACAAGTCAGATATTTGAAAGTGTTACATTTTTATAAAAGCAGACAGTAGTGTGTGAGGGTATAATCCTCTGTACCAACTCCTCTCCTGAGAAAGCACCATTTTATAAATCTCTCACATAGACATCCTTTGGTCTGTAGACCTCCATTAATAAAGTCTGAGGAGATAAATATTAGGGGAGGGAAGGCCCCACAATACGATATTAGATACTTAAGTCATGATACAATCTTACTGCGATTTTAAATATTTTGCAATAAGCGAAGTATTGCACTAAGATATATTGCCCTATATTACTTTTACTCTATTATTTTTCAGCGGTCAGTTTTTCCTCAACAAAATCTAGCATAACTTTGAAGCATTATTTAGCGTTCTTCCCAACGAGCTGACAACCATGGCATGGTAACAATCAATACCATTATTTTCACTCTGACTGAGTCCTCTGCAACCTCTGAAATACAGAAATCCCCCACATCTAATGAATATACAATAGTTTAACATTTCTTCCCAAAATAATTAAGATCATGAGGTTCGATCTAAATCCAATATTTGGCAAGTGAAAAACTTGTTTTTCATAAACTTCCTCCCAGGCCTGGTGATTGAGCTGTTTCTCTCATTCGTCAAAGATTGTTAAGCTTCTAACAGCATCATTGATTGACAAGCATCAGTCCCCAAATTGAGCCTGCGAGAGCCTGTGATAGACACCACATGAGGAATTATGAAGCTGTTAGCATATTAAGCAGGTTAGCAGTTCAGAAAATCTCTCCACACACTGGGGATAAAAAGCTGTTATAAACGCCGGAGGAACATGGCTTTTACATCTGGGCTTCACCGGTGAATGAGCCACCAACTAGAGCGGATTTCCCACCATGTGGCCTCAACAGTGTCACATGTGGTTAAACAGTGTTAGCGAGTCTGAAATCTGCAAGTGTGTGTAACATTTCCATTTTCCAAACCCAGAATAATAGCAAAGGTAAATCATTTCTGCTAATTCTGAATAATGGTTCAGAGATATGCATCACCCAGTGACTTCTTGTTCCCTCAACAGATGGCGTTGGTGACTCCTGGGGTGGTGCCCGACTAGCCTGGGCTCCAACGTGAACTACACATAATTGTCCCCTTCCTCTTTCTCTTTCCATCTGTTCCCCTCCTCCCGGATGTAATCCGCTTCTCTAATCTAGATGCCCAAACACACCGAGAGCCACAAAAAGGCTTGGAAACCTCAACACATGTACCCACACACACACACAGACACACAAATGGGATGCCTTGCCAACTGACTCATCTGTGATGCCAGTGACTTTAGCAGCTCAAACATATGCTGCTAACTAATGTGCAACCAGCATGTAACCCCTTCATATAGTATTCACACCCCTCTGCCAGAGATTTGATTAAACTCTGCGGTCTGCCTTATATACTGCACAGCTGGAATGAAAATACAGGAACATCTGCCCCAGCTCTCACACTACTGTACATCCCTTTCACCTCAGTAACACTGCCAACAAGAACATGCAGCATCAGTCTTAAGACATGAAGGGAAGAGTAGACAGCGTGACTCCAGACGGTCATTATCACATTATTATCCTAATAAAAGACTCCTGACTGATTCGGAGGACACTGCGCTCAGAGAAACACAGATAAACATCTGGTCAGAGCATCACACTGTCAAAAAGGAAGATTGATGAACACATGACCGGTGTGTCTGCCTTCTTCACATGATAGACCAGGAGAGGTAGCCTGCAGCCGAGCTTATCTCACTTCTCATCACAATGCAGACGACAAGCTGCACTTACCATTTTGCAGATGTCCAAGACGACCCAGGAGAGGACAGCGACCGAATATAAGCTGCTCCAGCAGGTCTGAACGGACAAACCAGCTCCAGCAGAGCTACACAGTCTTACAGGCAGACATTAATAACGTAATGCTGCACACCACATGGACGCATGCTGCATCCCGGGCTTGACTGGCTGGTGCTCTGCTGCACAAGGAGCGGCGATAGTGGAAAAGGAGAAAAAGGGAGAGGATAGCTTGAGTGTGAAGGTCAGACAGACGGAGGGAGGAAAAGCTTAGTGTGGTTCAGACTTACTGACAGACCTCAGGAAGAAAACAGGTGGGAGCTACAGTATCACACACTACTGTGAATTCACTTACAGAACTACAATCACCAAACTATTATTCTTAAGATTTAAGTATCAAACAAAACATCACCATTATTTAACCCTAATGATGTGTTTGGGGTCCTGGAGACCCTATAACAACTCAAAACATACTTAACACTGTCTCATTGCCTTAAAGGAACAGTGTGTAACATTGCAGGGGATCTAACTTTGGTTTCATTAGTGTAAAATCACCTGAAACTAAGAATCGTTATGTTTTCTTTAGCTTTTTCCTACCATACACTAGTAGACTTTGACAAGACTTTTAGACTTAGACTTGGGGATCTTACACGGTCACTATTTATAATAATCCAGGTTCTTTTTGAGATAATGTCACATCCAGGATGGTGGAAATTTACAAGAAGAAACACTGTTGAGAACGAAGTGGACAGAAATTGCTGCAGCCCTCAAAATACCCCCTGATTATGCTATAGCTAACCAGATAGCTTGCCACTGTCCTGAATGGGGCTACTTGCAAGCTAATATTACCTACTGGAATGTTTGCTAACTGTATGTTTCAGCTGAGGATTGCTAGCTTCAATCATATAAATCAACACACATGTATATATGGGAGAAAGAGAGCAAGTACTGCAGCCAGATTTACATGACTGAAGCTAGCAATCTTCAGCTGAAACATATGGTTAGTTCGTAGGCTAATGACCAACATTCCAGTAGCTAAGGTTAGCTTGCCAGTAGCCCTGTTTGGGACAGTGGCTAGGTAGCTAGCTATAGCATGTAGCATACACACCATGGATTTGAAGAGCTGCAGCAGTGTCTGTCTACTTTTTTCCTTCTCCACTCTATCATGGTACAAATGGGAAGACACGTCAAAGACGCACTCTTGTTCACTCCATCAGTTCACTTTACCCCGTTTGCTGCTTCCTGTTTGGTGCTGCAGAGAGCACACTGGTTGCTGACAATGTTCGCAATCATTGAACATCACAGCTTGGACTGAGTTTTATGACCACCTTACACTAAATGCTTGAGATCACGGGAGTGCGCCACAACTCTAGCTAAACTCTTGAGATTTTTGGTGCCTTCAAATGGGGTCGTGTTTACTGTGTTTACGAGCTGGCCCATATGAACCAACATGCGTTGCGTTCAAGTAGTTTACGAGTTCAATTTGAAGGCACCATATACTCTGAAATATATGTGTGACAGTGAAATCGCTGAGAAAGTTTGGTGCAAGGTCGGCATTAGAATGAGCCCTATATCTACATAGGGAGCATGTCCTCTTCATGGAGCCAGCCATGTTTCTCAGTAGCCCAGAAGGGACAAACCAACCACTGGCTTTCAAGAGAGTCTTTTGCGTTTTTATGTTACCTGAGGGCCACCATATTTCTCTGACACACTAGTGAAGCTGCATAATGAAAAACGTGGTACAGGTACTGCAGCCAAATCCTACAAACTACTATTAGTACTAATGCTTGTATAATAATTACTTATAAATGATGATTTTGAACTAATGCCATGTTTCAGATGACTGCGACATTATCATACCTGTGATTGGTGTTGATAGGACTTTTTACCACTCTATTTACCGAGTAATTCATCTCAGAAACACAGTATACATTTTATGATTAATTGAAATCTGAAGCAAATAATAAAGCCTAGGTTACTGCGGTGGGATCACTACATCCAACTTTTGCAACAAGCGTACCCACTGTGGTTTAAAAGCTGCAGAGAGGCCTGTTACCTCAGGTTTGTTTAGGTAACTGCTGCACTGTCTAGAGTGTTTGGGTACATTCAGTGGGGCGTGATAATATTTATTTAGGCTGTGCATAGCCTGCTCCCTCACTTACACATGAACAGGACAGTAGCTAAGGGTGAGTTTGACATCCTGTGATGGTTTCTGCATCAAATTTAGCATTTCTGTCCCTTTAAGCTTAAACTTGTCACCGGATTTGTAAGTAAAATACCGTGATGATGACTGAACTGGAACCTTTTTTGTCTTTTGCCGATTCTGTTCATTTTTGTAGCCTCAGTTGTGCTAAAATATTCACTGTCACCATTTTCCGCTGAGCTTTACTGTTCAACTATCTATGAACCAAAGAATAAGCAGTACAAGTGCACCCAAAGTTGTGAGGAGACTATTGCTGCACGACTCTTGAATCCAAAGAGCATGAAATTATGCATAGCACATGGTGTGCATCAGCAGCATTCACACCTCCAGTATACAAGGTGTGAGAAGAGCGTCAGATGGAAAATGGCATGGACTCAGTGAGACACCTAGCATCCTGCAGGGTCTCACATAGCGTGATGAACCAGAACCCAGGGCCAACACATGGAAATGAATTAGAAATTGCACTTTTAATATTATGACATTATTATATAGTTAATCTATGTTGGCTATTTTTCATTGGTGTTGAAGTTTAACATGTATACCACTATCTGCTGAATTAGAGTTTAAGTGGTTGCTCAACTGGCAACCCATTAAAGCTGCCTTTTAATTTGGAAATACTGTGCTTAAATACCAACATTTTGATTAGACTACAGGTAAATGAGTTTTACGTTGGGATTTTACAGATTTGAAAACATTTGAGCATTAAATGTCAGAGGCTTGTTGAACCATTGCACCACTATTAAATACAGGCCTGCTAATTATTTGATGATATATAGAGAGAGAGAAGAGCCAATTATCTGAACATAGGCCTACTTGACCATTAAGTAGCCAGCCTTATTTCATGTCTAAAATCAGTGATGACTTAATATAATATAGAAATATAATTCACTATAATTTGGAGTTCAAACACATTGGGATTTTTTTATTCTCCCTAATGTGCAAAAAAAACCCTAACATTGAGATATTTCTCATAATGATGGAGAAAAACATATATTCAGATATTTTTTTAAAATTCAGAGTCAAATCAAATATTGTTCGATTAATGGATTAGTTGTTAGGTCTATAAAATATCAGAAAACGTTGATCAGTGTCTCACCAAGCTCAAGGTGACGTCATCAAATGTCTTGTTTTGTCCACAACTCAAAGATATTTAGATTATTTTCTAAAGAAATCAGAAAAATATTCACATTTAAGAAGCATCAGAGAATTTCCACTTTTTTTAAAAAAAATGATACAAACCGATTAATCAATTATCAAAATATTTGGTGATTAATTCAGTAGCTGACAACCAATCAATTAATCGTTGCAGCTTTACGGACAACATTTTCTTTTAATAAGAGGATGATTTAGCATTTTATTTTATTTATTTTATGTAGCAGCCAATGCAAACACAAAAACCTAGCGAGGCTGCAGACTTTGAAGAAAGATAATTTTAACCTGGGTGATAAATAACTTCCATTTGGTATAGAGACAATGCTAAATGGTACAGACCTCCTCCAGGAGAGACATTTTCAACTCACCTGGGACAGTAAGAAGTCTCTTTAAGTGGAGCTGCAGTCTGACACTCTGTGAGTCAAGCTTAATGGAGTAATGAACTCCACTGTGTTAAACAGCCTTGCGGTCTTCATGGCTGCTGGGAACAGCAGGGACTGAGCCACCACGGCACAACGTAACAGTGATGTGGAGAGAAGGATGTGGGTAAAGGGCAAGTTGGGAAGAATTGACAGCAGTGACAGGAGATAGCGAGAGGGGGAGAAAAAAAAGCTTTAAGCAATGAAGAGACTGATGCACAGATATCCAGAGATCAGCGGCCCAGAATCAAATGACATCTCATAACTATCCACCAGGGTTGTTGTTTTTTTCCCTTGGCTCTGTTCACTCTATCCTTTGCAGGGCCTGACCCCAAAAGGACAAAAATGATCAGCTTGCCTATGATGAAGTTCACATTCCTGCATTTCATTCAACCTAAATATGGCTGTAAAAAACATAAAAATAGATTAACTGTACATAGCTTGTACTTTAGATACTGCTCTGTTTCTGCATCTGTAGCAGAGGCTCTTCACTGTGGCACTCAAAAAGTCGTTCCACCAGATGTCCAGAGCATGATCTCCATAAACCAAAAACAGCAGATTTAGGTTACACTAAGATATCGAAAACACACTCAAGAACAAATTACTGTCACTGTAAATACACAGGCATACACTAAACTATGCTATGGAAAACAAACACATAATGATGTAAAAGATGATGAACCATTGTCAAACACTCGCACACTATGTAACCCATTGTACATGTAGATTTTGAGTGAGTTGTAGTCCGTGTGGGTCATGATGTACCAACACTAAGCTGGTGAGGACTACATTAGGCCATCTGTGATTTAGGAATAAGCAGTCCTGTGTTGATATTTGCTTAAATTAGTGTGCGACAGCCGGGCCGGTGTGGCTCTGAGTTAAGATGTGTGTGACTGCTTATGTTCACGGATGCTTGTATGTCTATGTATCTATTCTGTGTGAATGGGCAGATTGCTGACAAAGCTGGCATCGTCTAGCCAGCAGCTGTGCTGCGCTAATAATAATCCACTCAGCCACATCTGTGTAATGTAAAGAAAACCACAGCTATTTTAAAGTAGACATACATTAAATGCCATCTCACCACTAGCGTGGCCAGTGGAATTATAAAGCTCTGATGGTGTCTGTAAATGTTTTTTTATAATTAATGAAAGACACTGACATTTGCCAAATATATTTTAAGGTAAATGATTAGTATGTTTACACTGTGTAAAAATTAAATAACTAGACAGAATGTGCTTAATGTGCAACTCGATAGTTCAGTTCAAATGCTGGGAGTGCTATCTGATAGCACTGGAGCAGGGCATGAACTTTCCTTCATTTCCGGCAGGATTTAGGAGGTGTTGGTCATGCTGTCAATTTAATTCACTATAAACAAACTAACATAAGCCACTGGTGTTAATCCATAATGCTCACTGATAAGGCTGACATGGTTATTGGAGTACACCTGTAGAACACAGAGACATCTGTCACTTGTTTACATCTACATCATTTTCTTACTTCTCAAACAAACAGCTAACAGCTGTAACTGCCCTGTGAGACACACACAGACCGCCCAGCAATGGCAGCAAAGCAATCTGTGCTTAGATTACAACACACAGAGGGAGAGTGACTTCATTCTCTGCTCAGGAAGACATTACTCCACATCTTTACATCTCTGTATCTTTACATAGACACCAGTTGTTTGCTGCTATATTACTGCTCTGGATATCATAGAAAGCAGTGATTCCTGGGATTCCCAGGGGTACGTTGCACTCTGCAAAAGGGGTCTGTGAAATAATTTGCTGTAAATTATAAAAATGTGTTATATCATTAAAAAGTGCATATCTACAGATGGGGACCAACAACCAAGCATACTGTCTCTATTCATTACTACCTCCCACATTAGCTTTGTACCAAAAGAAACTCTGATATGACTGTGACACGTCATGTCAATCAATCATGAATCAGTTGAGAACAGCGATGGGAGACCAAAATGTGTCATGGTCTTCAGGTGCTAGCAGTATTAACATGATTGAAATTAAAATGCGTTTCTGTTTATCACTATCAAACTGGTCTGAGGTATTTAAGTTGAGGATGTTGAGGAAGGGGATTGAAGAGCAGGTCCTATATTTCACCTTAGGATTTTTTTTTTTAATATAGCTGCAGAGGACACCATTGGTGAGGTACTTTCCACTGTGTGAATCATACAAAAAGCTTAGAGCCGTGAGCTAATGTAGGCAGTTGGCAGAGGAGTGGTGGGTACCCCTACCTCACAGCACATCTGCATGAGTGGATGCTTACATACATGAATAGAAATGTGAAAAATGCATAATTTTGGGGAGGAACGTTTCCTTCTTGTTCCCTTCTACCAGTTGGGAGCAGGAATCTGATTGCTGACCTTAGTCTGAATTCTCAGGCTAGCTCTATTAATAGCCCAGACACCAGCGAGCACAAGACTCCTAAGTCAGCAGCCAGAGCTCGCTCGCCGGGCCCGGCTTTAGTCTGGCTCTGGATGGACCAGGCTGTTGATTAGAAAGAAAAACACGGCTCCTGAATCACCTTCTGAACTCATTCAAGGTAGTCATTCTTCAGTGTTTACAAGAAAAATTACAATGCAACTAAAAATACACAATGCAGTCCAAACATTTCAAAGATCTTAAATAAGAGATAAAACCTGACTCTTTAAGCAGGATGGTTAAACATGACAATGCACAAGCCTTCAACATCTCCCTCTAATGCTAATACTGCAGAGAAGGGGGCACCCCTTTTGGCACGACTCCCAGGGAACATGGGCAGCAATGCGAGAGAGACTATGCAATAACCAGACTGCTCATCCAGAGTGGGGAAACTTTTGTGTCCATAAACTCTGAAAAACAGAAAGAGAGTACTGTTGTGCTGCAGCTCCAACACTAACAAGAGCTTGTCGCAAATCAGTCGTAAACTTGCTTAAATCCACCAAACGGATGAACAACATGTGACAGGCTTCTGTGATGTGCTTTTAGACACGCCAAACTTCTTGGTGTTTTATGGTGACAGAAATTTACCGCTCAGGCTTCTTAGTGTCACACAGGAATTCCTGCTGATGCTTGAAGTTTGTTTTCTTTAAAGCACCGGGGGGATTGGTATAATGTACATTGTTATGCAATGTCATGAGATCTTTTTTTTCCTGGCCCACTCATGCTGTAGTCTTCCCAGTGAAAACAATGTCATAACCAAAGTGGCTGAGTGGAAAAGGCCACAAGTGTCATTTTAGATAAACATGATGTCAGAGCTATATCTTACTGTCCCAACTACGAAGTTTCTCCTCGTCGTCTTGGAACCAAAATGACAAGTAAACTACACTACCTCCAATTTGATAATGCCTGAAATACACATACTTGCCTGCTTTAGTCACAATGTCATGCAACAACCTCTGAAAGCCATTTTAACTGCTTAAGTGAGAAGTTACACGGTGCCAAGGTCATGTTTTGAGCACAGATTTTCAAATGTCCTCAGTGTGTGTTTTGTAATCTGATCCAATGCATCATCAGAGGTTAAACACATCACCCCCTCCGTCAGGGTGCTCCTAAAATATGTCACGTTCCTTACAATCATAAATATCAAATATAGGCGGCAAGAGAGGGCAGCTGCCTGGCAGTCTGCTGTGGCAGTGGTTCACAGGTGGAGTGGAAGGGCAAGGACGATGAGGGTGTTTACGTACCTCCCAGTGGGAGAGTATAGACTATGGAGTCTTTTCAGCACATTCAATCATTCTGTATGGGTGCCAAATTCAATACCAAATGCTGGTAAAACAAATTGTAGCATCCATCTATCCATCCATCCATATTGAACTGCTTATTGTATTAGGGATTATGGGGGGGCTGGAGCCGATCTCAGCTGGCATTGGGCAAAAGCAGGGTACGCCCTGGACACGTTGCTGTCCATCGCAGTGCTGACACATAGAGATAGACAACCATTCACGCTCACATTCAAACCTACGGGCAATTTAGAGTAATCAATTAACCTAAACTACATGTCTTTGGACTGTGGGAGGAAGCTGGAGAGCCCAGAGAAAAACCACGCTAACACGAGGAGAGCATGCAAACTCCACACAGAAGAGCCCCACGCTGGATTCGAAATTGACCCTCTTGCTGTCAGGTGACGGTGCTAACCACTGCACCACCATGCAGCCCTAAACTGTAGCATTGCACTGAAAAAAGAAGTAATCTAGCCACTGGGTAGTATAAATGATTCTTTCCAGGTAGTTTAGTTTATTAGCCCTTTGCAGGTGATCCAAGAAGCTGCCATTGCATTAGTAAAGTAGGGATGGGACCTCCAGTAGTTAAAATATTATCCACATTAGCTAATAAGAAGCTTGATCCCATCCCAGTTTCCTCCAGCTTCTCTGCCAGCAAGAAGTGAGTTTGGTTTCTGTTTTTTCCCCTGGCATCTCCAGGAGACAGGCCATTCCAGGTCAACTTATCTTTAACTCTTTTGAAAGAATTCATGTGCACATACAAGACTGAAGACTGCGGTGTACTATGATGATCTCTATTACATACATGATGTATATTAAAATTCAATTTAGCATTGGTTTTCAAAGTTACCCCCTCCAGTAAGGAACTGGTGATAATGAAACAGATCACGGCAATAACACAACAGCCTTTCTATCTAAATCTGCACTAATTTACAAACTAATTAGGTCAATTAAAGCTGCAGTCGGTAACTTTGAACAAATATGAATCAAGATTCTGGTGCTGTAATGCCTATTTCTGTCTCATGCACTACTGTCAGCATATAGGGACAATTTTATAAAGCTAACTTTTTATCACATTTGCTCACTTACCGACTGCAGCTTTAAAGACTCAGTATGACACTGACTTAGATTTTCTTGTAACTGGACAAACCTGGGTCAAGTCCAGCAGGTGTCCATGCTCAGTTGTCAACAGTATGTGAGCTATTTGGGAGCTATTTGTCTGTGACTAGAAATACAGTCCACTTCCACAGGTAAACATTAGCTTGACCTTGGAAAGCTCTGGATTTTATGGGAAATTGATTTGATTAATTTAGCTGGGAATAAAGAGGTCACCCTCAGCAACACATATTCTGACATAACAGTTATTTTTGGACAAATAAAATGTGTTTGTCTCTACGGCCATAAGTGTCTCTTCAGCTCCTGTTTTTAAAAATATCCTCAGAGGTGAGTGTGACCCCGTTCTTTTGTACAGGCATTTTAAAGCTATGAGAACAGTGGCCCACCTGCTGTAAAAACCTTGTTTCCTGTGTCTTTGGTTCATTAAAAAGCAACAGCAATAAAAACAAATACTAGGGAGACTCAGAGAAAGGTCAAAATTAGCACTGCCACTGTGCATCACCCCATAAAGAGTTGCCCGTGGCGACCTGTTAATGTGCTAAAGAGTACCGGATGTTTTTCTTGTTTCCTTTTCTTGTTCTAGACCAGGAGTCTAAAGAAGAGACTGGAAGAGGCTTTCCAACAGTAAAAATAAGGAAGTCATTAGTTTCTTACAGTGCTTAAATACCAAGCTTCATAAGGCAGACAGTAATGGGCATCCATGCTCTGTGTCCCCTTAACCTAACACACACACAAACACACATGCACACACAAAATATAAGAGAGACACCTGTAATTAAAACTACCTCACACAGAGCAGCAGTAAATGAGTTTGTGGTTTCCTGCCACTCAGAGGTTTTTCTCTTACGCTATACTTTAGCAATTTTGTTTACATCTCAAGTAATATCATTGTCGATTTACGGTGAGTTCCCCTACATTAGGAAATATAAATAGGTATAAGGGATGTGAGATCTATCTTTTTAAGCAGCTGTAGCACAAAAAAGTACTTGTTTTATAGTGGATTACAGCAGAGAGTCTCAGCCGAGGACCCCCTACATGATGAACCGTACCGCATGTATGTCCCTTGGTCCC
Source organism: Pterois miles (assembly GCA_947000775.1). Classification (NCBI taxonomy): domain Eukaryota; kingdom Metazoa; phylum Chordata; class Actinopteri; order Perciformes; family Scorpaenidae; genus Pterois; species Pterois miles. Next base: position 18,623,697 of record CAMQGK010000110.1, read on the forward strand.
TTGGAATTATTTGATGTATGCTTTAGGGGTGCTAATTATGAAAACTTTTCTTAACCGATAACCGACCCTCATTAACTGATTATTAACTGTTAACCGGCAAGATTTGTGCTTCGCATGCAGCGGTGTGCCAGCTGCAGTATATGAGCGTAATAGACAACTGAGTCAACAGTTCACCCTCAGGAGAGCTACTGTAGCAGCCACGGTGCTGCGTTCACTGTCTCCAGTTCACCACCCAGCAGTGTTAGCAGCCACGGTGCTGCGTTCACTGTCTCCAGTTCACCACCCAGCAGTGTTAGCAGCCACAGTGCTGAGTGTAGTGTTGTGGACATGCAGTCCCGTTACCAGTAAAAGTCTCCACTGTACATTTAGATTAGTTTAGCAGGTTGTCAGCTGTGTGTCTGCATAGATTAACGATAACGATTGTCAGACAAACAGTGTGTGTGTTTATGCTACGCTAGCAGCTGCTAGTTGCTAGCGTTGCAGGTAGTGCCATACCTGCTGTAGTGTAACTTGAGCAAGTTTCCAACAGACTGTGTGTGTGGTGGTGGTAAGTGTGGGTTTGTCGGAGGTATTATAGCTGTGAACGTAGCTGTAGCAGAGAGTGTGTGTACATTTTATTTGTCGGGCTACAAGATACAACTCCTCAGCTGGACGTCCTAAGGCGACATCTTGTATCTGCGCCGGCTCTCTCAAAGTGATGAACCGTTCCTCCACATTTTTCTCAGCTTTTTCATAACTATTAGTATTTCTTGTAAACATTTAATTGATAGCGTTAATTGGTTAATTATAATTTATATATAATTATAATTTATAAATAAATATAATAAATTATTTTTAATATATAATAAATTATTTATAAATATAATTTATAAATAATTTATTGGTGGGGGCGGCAGTAGCTCAGTCTGTAGGGAGTTGGCTTGGGAACCGGAGGGTCACTGGTTCAAGTCCCGACATGGACCAAAAACTCAGTGTGAGCTGGTAGCTGGAGAGGTGCCAGTTTACCTCTTGGGCACTGCCGAGGTGCCCCTGAGCAAGGCACCAAACCCCCAACTGCTCGGGGTGCTTGTCAGGAGCAGCCCCCTCACTCTGACACCTCTCCATTAATGCATGTGTGTGTGTTTCAGGTCTGCATGTACCATGTATGAGTTTAACAGAGTGTAAATTGAATTTCCCCATTGTGGGACTAATAAAGGACTATCTTCTTCTTCTTCTTCTTAAAAAGTCGGTTATTGGTTAAATGGTTAATTATTAACATCCCTAGTATTACACTTAACACACTTAGTGAACTATTACATTATAATGTAAATATTTGTTGAGCTATGAAGCCTTTTGTAAACAAAAAAAATAAAAACAAATGATATCATGAGGATTTCAATGAATTAATCTGAAAACTTTTCACGGACCCTCTGGCAGAGTGCCGCAGACCCCTTGGAGTCCCCAGACCCCACTTTGAGAATCACTGGATTAAAGTGTTTTTAACACAGCCTTAATTAGTTGACATTTGCAGTGCACCCACCTTTGACAGTGCCAAAGTGCCAAATACTCTTTTTTGAAGCATTGTGACTTTCTGATAATGTCTGATGGTTACTGTAAAATACATCACATCCGTACTGCATGAGTTATGAAGATCTAAAGCAGGCTCTTTCCCAGAACTTCTCACTGTTTACTTTTGGTTCAGAGGCCGAGGGTGGAGACACGTGGAAAGAGATGGGTAGAAAGAGGGATGCCCGTGGGTTTTTTAGCTCCTGGATAATAGGAAGGTCAACATGCCGCTGGTATGCGAGTGTGTTTATTTGGAGGTTAAAGAGAGAAAGCCTGGAAGCCAGAGGGAGCCAATCCTGTAAGCGAGACGGACTATTTTAGACAGACGGGGAGCTCCTTCGTATACCGGAAGACAAAAAACAAGTTTAGAAAGGAGGGAGCACATGAAAGGGGAAAGAGGTGAAGGGGGAAAGGGGGAGCAGACTCTAGGGACTGAAGGAGGCTGGAGGAGCCACGAGTCTCCTCTTTGATCCTTCAATCAGATGCACATGTTGTGGTTTTCACCCAGTTCGTATGATCACAGTTCTCACAGAAGCACATTTCAGACACTTCCACCCCAAATCCCATCACCAGCGAGCAGCAGCAACAGTACCGTTTTCAATCGCTGGTTCCCCAAACACCATATTTCAAAGCATTTACCACACAACAGAAGAGTCATTCAGACATTAATACCTTACAGTTGATCAACAGAGCAACGTGAAACCAATCAATATCCAGACAAGTAACCAAACATATTATGAGACGATCCAAACGTATGATGATCCTCGTCAATAAAGGTTATCATTTGTTTTGACATCCTGTTTAAATGGGGATATCAAAAATAGCTTCTTTTCAAAAAGTCTCAATAAAGCTGTCAGATTTCAAACATAGTCGTGCAGATCTTTTAAAAGAAAACAGACCGACATGCCAAGAAAGATGAAAGCGATTTTAGCACATGTAGTAACATCAGTATGCAGAAGGTGCAGATCAGATCACAACTGATTCTCCATGGATATTACGTGCTACTCATATTTCTACAAAACGCCGTAAATCACCTACAATGCTGCTGAGCCATCTGCTGCTCAACTGGATATTAAATCTGTTTCCACATGAGTGTTACGGAACTCCAGAAAATATTTGCATTATACTGCTCAAAAGTAGTAAATATTTACTGAACGGTGGCGTGCCAGTGCTGTGGTTATTTCAGCATCTGGTTTCAAAAGGGCTGAAGTCAAACGCATGCATGCTCACACACAAAAGGGTCCGAGGAAGGAAAATTCACACACCATGCAAGCTGACGGTCAATAGAAGTGCACCTGGTCTCTGCCTGCCATCCATTATATTACTGACACTGTTTACATACTGTGTGAGCAACTACTCTGCCACTGTTTGTTTGTGTAGTACCTATCTATCTGCTGCAGGTTGTGGTGTCCTGCTGATATTGGCTGTACGGCCCGGAGGTCTGTGATGTTAAGGGAAACAGCAGAATCAAAACGCCACTCAAATCCACATCCATGATTAAATAACTGACTGATTGATTTGCACACACTGATTTCCTCTTTCTCTCTCTTACCTCGTCTCACTAAATCACATCCTAAATCCCACTTACAGTGACATTCTCTAAATATTGTGGTTTTGTCTTAAGTGTCTTAAACTCCCAGCCTCCTCTCTCCTCCATCTATCATCGTGTCACAGCATGCCAACACATTCCTTGCTTTACTTACACCCAAGTGCTTAAATTGGATACCCCCATCTGTATCTGTTTTGTGTGTGCCTGCTGGTGGTGTTGATGCTGATGGTGTGGATCCAAACACACAGTAGGTTTCTATACTGCCATTATGCTGGATTTTCATCACTGCTCACACTTTCCACATTTTGGGTCATCAACAAACCCTTCAACACCACAGCATCTTCCCTTTTCCTTTTACTCCACATTATCTCAGACTATCCAATATCCTTTTATATCTAAAACCCAGATCCTGAAGATAAGCGGCTCATTTCCGCTGACAAACTGAATCAAGATAAAGGATTTATGTCCTCTGGGGACATTAGCCATCCTTTACAACATCCCCTGTCCTCGAGAAGATCTCCACCATCTCCTCTGCTCTTCCTTTTGGCTTGCCTGGCATTTCCTCTCACTGTCCTGCAGCATGGTGGGAGCATCTGGAAGTGTTTTCTTAAGGGGAGTGGACGGCGCTGCAGCTGAGGACCATGCAGGCTCTGGACACGCACAACTGTCATCTTTATGCATTTAGCACATATACAGACTCACACACACATGCAGAGACTTCAGTACTCATGTCAAACTCATGAAATATTTAAATCTTTAGTACCTAAAATAACTAACAGGTTGAATGCCATGTCGGCTACTGCTGATGGGTTAACACGTGTTGACTATGATGTGGAATAATTCTATCCTACTATATAAATGAGGGTCTTGGGGGCTCAGAATGTGACCTGCAAAACATTATCCACTTAGAAATAAACTCCTACGCGTACTTTTACTTCATCACTCCCCTGGGTTAAAAAAACAGCAATCTATTTTTATGCAGACGTCATATCACAATGTTGGATGCTTTCCCATATGACCATTTGTAAGTAGCTGTTCTGATACCGATATTTTAATGACTGTCTTAATTTGTTATCTGCCTGATGCATAGCTCTGTCTTCACAGTGCCATGCGGTTAGCGTAAACTCTCTGACTTTGCTCCCAGAAGCACAAAGATTAGATCAAGGCATCTTGGCTCTCGGCCCAGGCTACTGTCCATCCTAACGAACATCAGTCTGGTTGATAAGCCGCCTGAGCTGTGTGGAACATAGCAGCAAGAGAAAACTTCCACAAGATATGCTGAAGTTCAGAGTTTAAACTTTGCCAGCATTTCCTAAAATGCCATTCAGCAACACTTATAGAGCAAATCTATAGCCGCTTCATCACACAGTAGGTTTGGTAACACTATGTCTGCCCTCATTCCCAGAGCGTCAAATACCGATGCTTTGTCACGGCCGTCTGCGTGCGATACTGCTGAAAAGACTCCCTTTAGCACCAGTATGATACGCAGTTTAAATTGAAAAAGACACATGGTGTGGGCGGTAGGGAGGGGAGATGGATGGGTCCAATAAACCCAAAGGATTCATCCAGGAGACCCCTGTTAACCTTTCACGTTACAATCAGCTGCTCGTTCGTGTCCCTTGTTCACAACATTCAGTTTCATTATCACTCTACAAATGTATAGCTTTAAACCCAACCATGTAGTTTTTTTCCTAAACCTAACTAAGTGGTTTTGGTGCCTAAAACTGAAGTGACGCCAAGGGGCGTGACCAAGCGGCAGTACGTGACGAGTTGGAATGAGAACGTGTTGGGCATGACTCTGGAGAACACGTCATTGTCCTTTACTAACGTTATTCCCTACTTAACATGCCGCGTGTCTTGAGAATTCATTGTTTTCTTGCCTGTTGAGCCTCAAGTCATATGTTTATATCTTGTGCCATGGAATATTTGCCATATACTTGTTAAATGTTGGTAAAAAGGAAAAAAAAGAAAAAAAAACTTGGGCGTTTACAACTGACTATTTATTAGGCCTTTTCCATCAATAATCTCTACAGCAGCAGCAGTGGAAATACTGTGTCACTTCTTCAACATCTACACAAATAAGTGTGACTACAACTAATAAACAGTACAACTAATATGGTAAACCGTATACAAGAATGCTAAATGAAAATACCTGTGCTAATATTTTAGAGTTACAGTGCATTATGGTGAATTTTCCTTTTATGGTATTATTTGTAGTCACCCAAATATTGAATCACGGCTTAATGACTGCCTGAACAAAGCCAAACTATAAGCACAGCCCCGCTATAAATATGTTTTCAATACAATAGGCTGATCCTAGAAGGATTAGGCATGACTGCACTCCAAACCACAGATTGAAAAACTGGAGGAATTTGAGAGTTGTCCCATGAGGGTTAGAGGTTAGAAATGGATGCTGCAAATACTATAATTGGGCAACATGGAAGTAGTATACCAAGAGCATGCCAAAATTACAACAGCCACACTAAAGATGCAAACCATGCAGTCAGCTCCATGGACTGCCACCATTGCAGAGGACACGCAGTCCTCAAATCCAAGTCCAAGTCCGTCCAAGTCTCTGAAATAAAGAACAGCTGGAGAGCAACATAAACGATCTGTATACAGAAGAATCCTTTAGTCCCTTTATTCCTGGTGGTCAGACCACTTTGATAACCGCTGCCATGACCTCATCACCATCCTAATCCTCACCAGGGTGGTGTCGCCATAGCACTTCATGCGTTGCTAGCTGAGTGCAGGGACCTCAGTGGCGGCCATGGGAACTGGGCTGAGATTATTTATAACGGGTGGGGGGCTTGGTAGGGGCCACTTCTATGAGGCTTTAGAGGAATGTCTAAGGTCACCCTCTGACCAGAACTTATGCAGAGTGCTGAGGCTGGAGGTTGGGAGGCTAGCTCGGGCTGACGTGGGACATCTGCAGAGATGAAGGCAGGAGCCAATTAGGTTGAGGGTCTGGTGAGCAGGCCCAGCAGGGACAGGAAGGAAGCGGTGAGCATAGGAAGTTAGGATGTCAGAGAAGGACCAAATAGGGAAATTCAGCAAGAGGTTTGCAGGGGAATGTTAACAAGGAGAGGGTATAGATAGTTTAAATGGCCAAAAATCACATCCTTATACAGCTGTAAAACATACATGTGTATAAGTATGTTTTCTTTAGTGTATTCGTGAATTGAATTGAATCGTGAACACACACACTGCTACAGCTACGTTCACAGCTATAACGCCACCGACAAACCCACACTCACGTGCCGCCACACATGCGGTCTGTCGGACACTCGCTAATGTTACGCCACGCTGACAGGTGTGACACGCTGACGTATGTGTGTAACTACAGGGAGCATGAAGCCTCCATCAGCACTATAATGCCACTGGGCTATAGCGTGTTGTTATGCTGGGCAGACACACGGCGGACAACCAAATGATGCAGTGATGGACTTTTACTGGGAAAGAGGCTGCACGTCTGCGACACTACACGCAGCATCATGGCTGCTAACGTTCCATGACGGTGAAGTGGAGACAGTGAACGCAGCACCGTGGCTGCTACAGTAGCTCTCCTGATGGTGAATTGTTGGCTCAGTTGTCTGCTGATGCCTCAATGCATCTTGAGTGGGTTCACAGTCTGTGCTTAGAGCTGTCCATGTTATATATCTGATCACTGAGGATGTGTTGATACCAGATCTGAACCTAAGCAGTCTTACAACAACTGGCTTTAGAGAGGGCCATTAGCGTTTTTGCACTGGCCACACGAAAAGTTGTAATCTGCAACCTCACAGCTAGACACCACCAGATCCTACACATTGTTCCTTTAACAGCATTTTGGTAAAAGTGTTGTGGTAGTGATGTGGTAGTTGTAGTGGTAGTAGGTGGTGCTGCTGCACAGGTCTTTTTAAACAGCAGACACAGTAAGAAATGCATGAGTTTTACTAACATGAACAATTACTCTGTTCTATTCAAGTGAATCAGTAAGTCATGACAGTGTCACAGTGAGCCAGCATGCACATGCCAGGACCCTGAAACTGTCATCACTAACTTTATTTAGCTGTTTTGTATATTAAGATGATTATTTAAGTTATTTAAGATATAGAAACAGCTGGGGTAGGACCTTAAAAGTATTTACTTCTGCATACTCTTTTTCAAACATATAATATTAATTTATTTGTTCTGTTTATTTAGAATTTGCAGCACGTGTTTACTCTTCATTTTGTTGTGTTGTCTTGGTTTGTTTTCATATTATTTGTTAGATTCAAATCATAAATCTATCTATCATTTACAGCTCTCTGTTTCCCAATGTGACACCTAAAAATGTATTCCATAGAAAGGGCATATTGAATTGCATTATACTGATCATACTGTGTGGTGTTTTTTTTTTTACGTTTCACCCTCCTATTATAAATGAGGCTAACAAAATATTATAAACAAGTAACTGCAGTCCCCACCCAAAAGAAAAAGAGATGCAATGATTAGAGGCCGAACATCGGTATCGGACAATTTTCGCCTCGTTGAATGCAAAAGATGACATTCACTGATGGCAGTGGCTGATGTTGTGTTGCACTCATTTTGTACCAATGTTACAAGCTTACTTTATAAACTTGTACAATATAGATATGGAAGGTATGAAGGACTGAAGTGCCCCGTGTGACAGGGTTAGAAAAGTACCCTTTAACCTACATAATTTATAGTGACTTAAAGGTACAAAGGTACAGTACATCCTCTCTCCCTGTGAAAAAACTGGTGCTTACAAAAGAATACCGAACAAATGATGGCGCCTAACGTTCACAACAAATTCCTCTTTAAGCACCTTTTACCATCTCTTTAGTGTTGTCTTACATCGGCCTCGTTATTCAGTGAAGTGTTGCGTGCCAGCTCGTGCTCTCTAACCCGATTGCTTGCCCTTGCATCAAACTGAAAATCCCAGAGGGCCCCTGTCAAAGCCAAGCCCCACAGGCCTGAACCCCTCCGCTACAGCCTGTGTCTGCATCACCACACAGTGAATCTCACTACATGCTCAGAGATTAAAGCCCACACACTTTACCCAGTGGAGGGTTATACAGAACGATGGGTCAGGTTCCACTGACGAGTGATACGCCGCCCTCCCTCACTGAAGGGCTCATAGAGTAGAGTGTCACTATTGTTGGTGTGTGGACTCACTGAGATAATGTAATGGGATGATAGTATTTGCACAAGCAAGAGAACAACAGTAACACTTGATATTGTGTGGTGGTTAAAATTCACGATTATGAATATGAATAGATATGTGAAGGAAGAGAACAAGGCAGCACAATTAATCAAATATTAACGGCAATCACAATTTTACACATTAAATGAACATGATCGCCTGAGATATTGATGTTTAAAATGCTTTTTCTGCTCATAGAAACTCTGCTTTGTATCAAATCAAGCGCTTCCTAAACTAACAGCCTCCAGCCGGTGATCGAGATGTTTTGGCTTCTCTTTTGGGTATAGATATTATCTATACAACCAATGCGTTTATGATTAAATTAAGACATAAAATTAATTATCTAGCTTTTATTGTTGCTAATTTTCCTGTCAAAGTGCAACAGATTGAAGCATTTAACTTTAAAATGTACGAAGGGATAATATTCCTGTATTTTTTTTTTTTGAAATATTGGAAAATATATAGCAGAAAAATGTGTAATAATCGTGATAATCATTTTGGTCATAATCGCGCAGCCCTAGAAGAGAGAGAAGTTGCATTGAGTCTGTGTTGATTCCTTTTTATCTGACACATAATGTCTTGAACCATTAAGTGATAAATGTCATCAAGTCATGCCTCACACCCATCACTTGGCATTCTCATGGCTTGCCAGCAATGTTTTGTTCACAATAAAATGTTCTGTATGTGTCTTGTCAACAATGAGATGTCAAACAATGCACAGATGGGCGTGGTGCAGCATATCTCCAGATTCTGTCATTCCAGTTTGCAAATGAATGCAATGAGCGTACGCATGTTAGCAGTGGCAACCAACGAGAAAAACAGACGCAGCTACAGGGGAAACTGAGGAAAGGGGAAAACCGGCATCCACTGCAGGAGCTAGCAAGCTAATGGGCTAATAAAGTCCAAGTATAGACTGCCTACACTTTGGCTGCAGTGGCAAGCAGCAATTGAAGGCACAGGAAGCTAATGGCTAGTTGCGTAAAAGCCGCAGAGGAATGCACCATGGTGAAGAGAGAGAGAGAAAGAGAGGGATAAAGAGAAAAAGAGAGAGAGGGAGAGAGAGACGGAGAAAGAGACAACCATCTCCTCTTCTGCTTCTCTGTCCACGGCTGGCACTACCCATGAACAGTGACGTCATTCTGTCTGTGTACATGTATGTGAGGGTATGTGGCATTTTCAGGCTAACAAAAGGAAGCCACAACCACCCTCTTGCGCCACCACACCCCAGAGTCCTGCATGGTTTACAGCACCGGGGCTGTGGGCGCAAGGGAAGGGCACTTCAGTTATGTCAACCTGATGGCTTTCAGAGGAGAGGATACATTGTGTGTTTAATGAGAATCACACAATGGGTGTGGTTTGAAGAGCAGGAACTAAATTTATGTGGATTTGGACATCTGCTTGTTTAATCACATACACCCAGAGAGAGGTGTGCCAAACCATCATGAGCGTAACCAGTGAATGCTGTCACCAAGCCAGCCAGCAGCAGCAGCAGCAGCAGCCGCCACGCCACTGAGGCTTGGACAGATGTTGAAAGTTTCCTCACAAGGTGTTCCTCCGTCAGCACACACTGCAGCTTTGTCACATAGGCTAGGAATGTTGCTGAGGAAGGAACCGGGGTTCGTCACACCCATACGGATCCACTCCTCTCCCTCTGTCTGTGAACTGTTTGGGTTTAAAAACAAACAGCCCATCCCCACTCAGCCAGACCAAACACAGCTGCTGGGCTTTCGGCTGTAGTAGACAGTGACATGGAGAAGGGGAATAGAGAAGAGGGGGGCAGTTTTGACACTGAGGTGGCAGGCGACCGACTACTGGAAAGGTGATAACAGATCACTCTGACACAAGCTTCAAGAGAAGTGCTGACTCTGGTGAAGGATGGGCGAGAGATGAGAAAAGGCATCATCAACACAAAAATGTAAAAAGTGAAGCAATGCTGACACACAACGACCAACCTTCAGCTGTCACTTAATGAGACGAGGAACAAGAAAATCTGGGCCTTGAGAACACACCTATTTTCACGCAGCTATTCTTCTTTGGTGTCAAGTATAACCCCGAAGCACATAAGCTCAGAGAAGTCACATAAGCTCACTGTGAAAATCACATGCAGTCTTAACTCTTTGTGAACAACAAGCTACAACAAAGTAAGTCTGTGACTTCAGCAAGAACTTCCAAACAGACTCAAGGTCTAATGACTGTTCCACTGATTTAAAACTTTAAAACATAAACTCCTTTCAAATGAACACAAACTGCACAAACACCAGCCCGAAAAGCAGTGGCTATCAGGGGTAAAATGGGCTGACATCAACAAACCACAATGTCCTCATTCTGGTGAGACAATCAAGGCCAAATCTCCCTCCACCAGTGACCTACTTCGTCTCCAGCAGCAGATTTGAGGAAAACTCTGGTTTCTTACCTCATCGTCTGGTTAGAGGGGGATGATTGATCAAATTCCACATCCGATGGAAGTCACACACATAGGAATGAAACAGAAACACAATATCGTCAACATGTTGAAAATATGTCATCTGAAAACAAGTTAGGTGAACATTTCTTATGTCAATAACATGCTGGAGTAATCTGAGAAATGATTGGTGCTGTTATGCTGAGGGAACATTCAAGATGGCATCTGACCTTTTTGTAGTAATGGTATTTGACATCTGGATCATCCAGTTTCAGGATTTGCATGGCAATAGCTTTTTAAAGGTATGGAAAACCCACAACTTGCTTAGACATGTCTTGGGCTGCAACTAACAATTATTTTCATTACTGAATAATCTGTTAATTATTTTCTCCATTAAAGGATTAGTTGGTTTGTCCTAAAATGTTGATCAGTTTTTCCCAAAGCCCAAGAAGACGTCCTCAAATGACTTGATTTGTATATTCAGTTTCCTGTCATAGAGGACATCACAAGGAACCACAAAGAAACCAGAAAAATATTAACTTCTCAAAACCAATTAATCAATTAGCAAAACAGAGGGCGATTAATTTAACAGCTGAAATCCACATGATTAATAAATTAATCACTGCAGGTCTACATGTCACATAAAACCAGTCATGGACCGGTTAAGTCTTGACATTTTTTCTCTAGGCTTTATTAGTTACAAGTATGGTGCATAAAAACAAACCATCTATGCTTCATCAATAATAAGAGAGCTAAGAAACATATTTTTACAGCAACTGGTGATGGAGACTCACTTAAATATGTCTGTCTCAGGAGCAACTAGTTGACTAACCAGCAGGGCTGTTTAAATTTGTTTTAACGCCACTAATTTTTTAAATGCATTAACACAAGTTGCAATTTTTAGGTTGTAGCGGGCTCAGTTTTACAGCTAGAGTGAGCAGGTACCATATGAAACTAGAAAACCTAAGGAATCAGGTACCAACATGTCATACTAGCTTGTAGCGAAGAAGGTTAAATAACTTTCCAAACTTTCACTAATTTTTGGCAAGTAAAAACAGGCAAGGCCATTTACCTTCCAAAGGCGTCCCTTGACCTCTGAACTCAAGATATGTGAATGAAAATGGTTCTATGGACACTCACAAGTCTTCCCTTTAGAGACATGCCCACTTCATGATAATCACATGCAGTTTTAGGGCAAGTCATAGTCAAGTCAACACTCTGACACACTGACAGCTGTTGTTGCCTGTTGGGCTGCAGTTTACCATGTTATGATTTGAGCATATTTTTTCATGCTAAATGCAGAACCTATGAGGGTTTCTGGACAATATTTGTCATTGTTTTGTGTTGTTAATGGATTTCCAATAATAAATACCTACATACATTTGCATAAAGCAGCATATATGTCCACTCCCATGTTTGAGCATTAAATACTTGACAAATCTCCCTTTAAGGTTTGCAACCAGCTGTGGACAATGATGATTAAATATTTTAATCAACTGACAGCCCTACTAATCAGACAACCAACCAACAAATTCAACATCTCTAGACCTATTAAATATACAGTATGTCTGTGATAAAGGTTGAGTGATGATGTTGGAAAAGTATCCCGCATGCTTCAAAGACTGCATGAAATTTAGTTTCCAAAGGCCGAGCGTGTTTGTGTTCCCCCCAGAATATGGTGCACAGGCTCTTGTTAGGTTTCCAGATTTACAGTGGGAGATTAGTCAATTCTCGAGGAAAGGGTTTCAACAAAGCAGGACATTAAGTATAACTGAAATACACTTGGAAAACCAACATTTCCACACTCTGCCGGTGAAAGTCATGTGCTTTGCTTCAGGAAACAAAGCAGGAGTGTGACACGCTCAGTGATGAAACTAGCACTCAACTCAATGTCTGGCACTTTCACTTCAGATGGCCTCTCCAGTAATTTGTCAGGAGCAGCAGACGCCGGTGCAAATTATTCATGATGTCTGCCATTTACTGATTCTTTCAGTTCTTAAGAGGCAAAACTAATTTCTTTACTCTAGCGCTGCCTGTCCTGGGAAACTTACTGGCAGGATTACAAATATTGATTCACTACTTTAAACTCAGGACCCATCACTGCCTGTCAGCTCACAGAGCAGACTGCTGAGACACAGGTCTGAAAGATCATCAGAACCTCTGCCACCATTTACAGCCACTTCAGGAACAGCAGAAATGTTACAGCTGACAAGCAGCAGTCCTTGCACATGGACGATGTTTAATGTATGAGCTGTACATTGGTGCTGCTGCTCTTTAAAACAGAACTGGCATCAGTATGCATCACTCCAGATGCACTTTGAATGAAATTACTGTGGCAGGATGACATGCAAATAAGACTCCTGTGCACTGTTGACAAAGCAAACAAATGAATAGATGAATTAAACATCCACAACCGCAGCTCTCCAGAAACAGCTGCAGTTTTAGAGCTGAAAACATCTTATTACAGATATGCAGAACATATGATCAACGTTAGATTCCTGCACTGTGCTGCAGTATAATGGCTACTCGCAGCTTGACTTGTTAATTGTTCTTGCGGTTCATCTCTTGACCTACATGCTGAGGTTGTCCACCAGTGATGCTGTCAGCGTGGCCACAGACAGCGGTGAGGATGGTAGCATCTCTCCGCAAGGCTTTCCCTGAGGAATGTTAGCTACTGCTGACTGTACCTCCCATCCTCACCACTCACTTTCCTACTTGGTGCCTTTCTATTCACAGACTTTGTTTTTAAGTGAGTCTGGGCTGTTGTCTTGCGTAGAAAAGGAGCACATTGTTTTATTTGTTAAATAGGCTATGGGCTCTCAATAAAGCAGGCCTAGATTGTAGTTACACCTACAGCTCACTGGGAAGGTTCAGCTAAAAATGGAGTTTAATTGAGAAATAAAAATGTATAATGTCTTGCTTGCAAGGTTTTCAGTTCCCTGATTGATGTGTGTGAAGAGTTCTGCAAAGAAATATCACTAAAGACATGCTGATAAGATTTTCCAGTGAGCTGAGACAGGCATTAGTAACACATGAAAGTCAGACATGGAAAAACTAACATTTGAACTTATCACTGAGATGTAAAATCTGAAGCGGCTCCTCAAAAACATGAGTTGACAGAGATGCTAAAGGTGAAACTCGGGGCATATAATTTCATTTGACAGCTAAGAAAAGATAAGACGGCCAAACATGGATCTAAAATGGGTCTGTTTCTCATGGTACTTTCATGGTTTCTGGTTAAACCAATGCAGTAACTGTTATATTTAGACCTATTCATGTACTTCAGTCATATATTTGTGAATACAGTTCTAGTGTGTGAGTAAGAGAGTAAAGGCTTCTACCACAGACGTTTGAGCTTTCAAGCTCTCTCTGAACTTTGGTTTGTGTTAAAACATAAAACATAATCATCACAAAACATAATACACAATCAGTGCATGCAAAAAACAAACAAAAACATGGAGGTTCAGCACTACCTTGTTTCACTATCTGCAAAGTGAGAGCTGCCATCACCTCCCACAATCTCCTTTCCTTCTTAATCCAACACAGCAGTAGTATAACATGGTGCAGCAGTTTCAGTGAGCCACAGGTTTCAGTGTGACATATCATAACAATGATTTGCCTGAAAATAAACTACTACAGTTTTCAAACATGATAAGAAGATACAGGTGATCTGTGATCTATAGATAGAGTGAAGATACTGGTATCTTTTCAAAGAGGTCTCTTGACCTCTGACCTCTAAATATGTGAATGTAAATGGGTTCTCTGGGTACCCACAAGTCTCCCCTTTACAGATATGCCCACTTTATGATAATCACATGCAGTTCAGAGGAAGTCATAGTCAAGTCAGCACACTGACACACTGACAGCTGTTGTGGCCTGTTGGGCTTGCCAGCTGCAGTACCTGTAAAGGTTTCTGGACAATATTGTCATTTCCAATAATAAATACAACCTACATTTGCATAAATAAGCATATTTGCCTACTCCCATGTTGATAAGATGATTAAATACCCGACAAATCTCAGGTTAAGTACCTTTTGAACAGATACAAAAGGTGCAATTAATTTGCGAGTAACTATGGACAATCGTGATTAATCCCAATTAAATATTTTAATTTAAGTTTAAAACAGTTTGAAAGAGGAAACTAAATCTCTTTGTTGCTACTAGACCGGGAGTAGAGAGCAGAGCTAACCGGACTAACAGGCTAGGCCAATACTTTAGCTGATATTCGCTGGTTGCAGATATATCATAGAAGCCTATGTAATCTAAATGTTGGCTGGGAAAGAAAGTAAGACCCTGACAAATTATTTTTCACCTGCAACATGTTCCATTAAGTGCATATCATGGTCACAATTCTTTGAAAAAACACATTTTATTCATCTACAATATTTATGTTATGACTATAATAATGGTCAATATATATATATATAACTGAATGTTTAAACTCTCGAGTAAAACCCACTGTCAGTCATGGGAGGGAGGCAGTGAAAGTATCTCATTTAGGTATGTAAAGGCTCCTGGCACAACAAACCGAGCCAGAACTGCTTGTTTAACCACTGCTGCAGGGTAAACAAGCCAACTGGGTGGTGATGGGGCGAGTCTTTAATGCAGTGTGCTATCCAGCTAACACTATATCTTCGTGGTCCAGAAATAGTTTATTGTGGCGAGCCTTGGTACCACTCTTGCATAACTGCAGAATTACAGTGTGCTGCTGCTGCCGCCGTGTCCCGTGTGGAGCTCAAACTGCCGGGCTTTTCAGGGATTTTCGTTTAGCAGAACGAAGTGTCCCCTCTGGTCCAGTGAGAGTGTAATTTCCCTGCACACATAAACAATCTGCTTTCTTCGGCTTATAAATCTGGATAAAATATGACTTGCAGGCCAAATATGTGACGAGTTGGTGTGTTTCTGCTAGCGTCACGGCTCCGCGTGTCCTCAATGAATAAAAACACGGTTTAAAGGGGCGGTTTAGGCTTAATTTGGGGTCAATTCAATGTACGACACTAGAAGAGCATCACCCGAGTAATAAAACATCCCACATGGAGTGAGGATAACGTTACTCACCGTGGTTGAAGATTGCGGACCGAAACCGGTTGTTGCTGGACGAATGTTCCATCTTTTAAAGTTTGTTAGGCTGCGACCTTCTTCTTCTTCTACGGCCTCTTTTTTTGCGTCTTCTTCTTCTTCGGTATTTCCTTAATTTCCTCTCTCGATCGGAGCACGACTGCGGTGAAATGACAGCCCGTGTGTTGTGTTTGTCCGTCCCCCTTGTGCTCACACACACACCACGCACACACACATACACACGCGCGCGGGCGTGCATACACACACACACGCGCGCACACACAGCAGCAGCGGCTCAACACGGACGAGCCAGCACGGCCGGTGACGTCACGACGCGCCGCCGCAGCAGGAGCGTCGGAATGAAAACAATCGCACGTGGACGCGGTGTGAGAGGGGTCAGCTGCACCTGCGATGCACGAGTCCTCGTGACTGAGAAAATACTGTTATTGATCCTACACGTAACGTTTATGGTTATTGTTTGAGTATTATTATGATTTATCGTTAAGGCTACAGCTAAAAACAGCTGTATGTATTAATGTGGTGTGTTAGCTGATATGCTTCAGTATGATCCCTATTAGTATTATTAAAGTACTACAGTATAGTGTTATTATTAGTAGTAGCAGTGACACTAATAGTACTAAGTCAGTGGTGGAATGTGGGAAAGTACAGTATCGTACATTCTTATGGTACTCGTGATATACTTGAGTCGTCTACCTTCATTTTACTACATTTCACTGCTATTCATTTATTTATTCTTAAGGTCCTTGTGATTTACTTGAGAAGCATACCTTACTTTTACTTAATTTCACTACTTTATATTAATTTATGTATTCTTAAGGTATTTGGGATTTACTCAAGTAGTACTTAATTTACTACATTCAGTACTATTTTATTTATTTATTCTTAAGGTACTTGGGATTTACTTGAGTAGTACTTAATTTAATACATTCAGTACTTCATATTTATTTATTTATTTTATTCTTAAGGTACTTGTGATTTACTCGAGTAGTATACCTTAGTTTTACTTAATTTCACTACTTTATATTCATTTATGTATTCTTAAGGCATTTGGGATTTACTCGAGTAATACTAAATTTACTACATTCAGTACTTTATATTTATTTATTTATTTTATTAAGGTACTTGGGATTTACTTGAGTATTACTTAATTTTACTACATTTCACTACTTTATATTTATTTATTCGTAAGGTATTTGTGATTTTGTTGAGTAGCCTACCGCCATTTTGCTACATTGCACCACTTTATATTTATTTATTTAGACCACTTTTTAATCCACCACACTTCTTTGACAGCTTGTATTTACTACTCATTTTGAAATCAAAATAGATTTTTACATATAAAACACATAACCAGTCGTAATGCATTTTATAAAATTTTCAATATTATATTCACCTCAACTACAACGTTACAAATTCTGCTTACACAGCAATGCTTGAACAGCAATTCAATAGGATGTTACATATACAGGATATTAGGACATTATGAGTACTTTTACTTTTGATACTTTGTTATTTTTGCCAATACCTCTGTACTGCAATATTTGTAGTAGTAGAATGAGTGACACCAGAGTATATACATGCAGTCGAAAAGGTTGAGTCGTATACTAGTTATGTATCATTTCACCATAGAAATGAACAGCAGAGATGAATAGTGACATCTGGTGGTCAATTTGTTAACATATTTCTAATGAATTCACCTTTTCTTTTCCAAGCAAATGGAAGCACATTTTTTTTTTACCAATGTAATGTAGTCCACACATTTTCTCTGCCAGTAACGCAGTGAGCTTCTTGGGTAATTTTGTACATATTATCATTATTGTCATACTTTGTTCTCTGTGTGTGCTTCAGTAGTACAAATGTAGAAGAAGGTGACAGAGTGAATATGAATAGACAAACAGTGACTTGAGAGATTATCATAATTAATGTACAAACACTTTGAGCCGTTGGTTTGTTTTTAGAAGCAACAGTTTTATTTGAAGCTGTGAAGGAGAAAAAAAAAAGCAGTCGCCTCCTCAGAGTCTAAATGTTCACGTTCAGGATTAAAGTGCAGAATTGTTTTCACAGCTTGTGTGTATATAAAAAAAATAATAATAATTAAATAAGACCAAAAATAATATTAAAATATCAAAACTAACAATGGAGATCTGGAAAATATAAATATGATATAGAACAAGATGAAATATCATACAACACATAGTATCAACAATGATATTCAATCCACTTGAATCAAACTTGCACTTATGATACATAAAAAAGGAAATCAGTTCACGTTTTCGAGTCGTTGGCAAGGCTAGCTTATGTCAAAGGCACAGCATTGTTCAGAGGTAACAATCCTTTGCAAAGAAGTGCTGCGGCGACATCCTCATTGATCCTCAACACATCCCCACAAACAAAAAAGTGTAGAGTACATGCCCACGGACGAACACATCAACCGGGAGTGTTTTACAGAGGCGTATTTTGTATTATCAGCCTATACAATAACAGAAGGTTACATGCTCTGAGTCTCACTGTTACTGTTGAATGCTGCTTTCCTATTAAGCTGCTGAATTAACTAAATTGTGAAAGCTCCAGAAAAGTACGGCCCTGAGCCAAAAGAGTGTGATGAGGAGGTGAGAGGTGAGACAGGCCAGTATTAAGTGCTCTATTATCACAAAGTCGTTGCAGCCTCTGTGGGCGTCACATACAAAACCAAGCAATCAGAAACAACACAGGACATCATTCGCAAAGGACCAGTCTGTAGGCAGCAGGCAGAGCTGGGACAACACATCCTCTTGGTAGAAAAGACAATTTTCTGCTTGAAAAGTAAAATATAGTCACTCTTTCTATAGATATGGGGCTTTAAAGCTGCACAAAAATGCATCTAAATAATCAGAAACGGTTTGCTATCAAGAGGATGAATTTCCCAGATCCCATTTTTTACAGTTGAAAGGCTCTATCAGTGTCTTGCATTCATATATCTACCTGATCCGACATTATTTATTTCCTTATCACAAGTAGCCCAAGAGAGGAAATTAACAAACATGGCTTCAACCAGCCGTTTGGTAATATAGTGCAAATTAAAGTACTCAAATCTATACAAAACAATTTCAGTGGTTATATTTATATATTAAAAAAACAGATGCTGTGTTTTATCCTTTTTCTCTGTTGATTTTTTTGTCTTTCATTCGTTGTTTTCTTATTTAAAATTACATCATTTAGAGACAAAAAAAATAGCTGAGCAGACCTAGTACATCATGCAGCTCGTGGAAACAACAGCAGGGAATAAAACAAATAAGAAAGAGACAGAAAAGTTATGTTAGAAGGTGCAAGAGAGAAATTTGTTAGTGGAAGAGATTATTTGTGAAGAGTGCGCATATTTATGTAATGCACGCAGACAGATGCAAGGACATATATACAGAGATATTTACAGCTAGCATATACATGTAAACAAACAGTGGGTCATCCACAGGAAGAGAGACAGACAGCTGATGTGATGAGGCATACCTGGTGACACCGTCCTCACACCTGAACTACTGTACAGTACATGAAACCAGACTGAATCATTCTTATTGACTGCCAAAATTCTCACATATAATTAGAGTTGATCATAATATTCAGATTTATTTCAGCAAGTTTGATGCGACTATATGTCAATTTAAAGATGACCTATTGTGCTTATTTTCAGGTGCATACTTATATTTGGGGTTCCTATTAGAACATGTTGATATGATTTAATGTTCAAAAAACACTTTACTTTTCTCACACCACCTCAGCACCTCTTTTCGCCCTCTGTCTGAGGCCCCCCCCCTCGCTCTGATTGGTCAGCTCTGGCCCACTGTTGCGATTGGCCGGCCGAACCAAACTCTTCAGACTTCGCTCCAGTTCGGCTCTAACTAGTTTTGTTTGAGCCAAAGTAGCATCTATGCAAATTTCTTACTTGGTGATCACAACCAGGGATGCTAATTTTGAAAAACTTTCTTAACCGATAACCGTCCACCACCACCGCACATTTAGTTCAGTTTGACCGGCATAACGATGCTCTGTCTGCCCGGATTGACGACAGTGATTGTCCAACAAACAGTGTGTGTGTTTGTTCTACGTTAGCAGCTGCTACCTGCTAGCGTTGCCGGGGCTTCGTACCCACTGTAGCGTAACTTCAGTGAGTTTCCAACAGGCTGTGTGTGTGGTAGCGGTGAGTGTGGGTTTGTCGGTGGTGCTATAGCTGTGAACGTAGCTGTAGCAGACAGTGTGTGTACAGTTTATTTGTCGGTGAATGAATGCTACGAGGCTACAAAATACAACTCCTCTTGAGGTGGACCAATTGTTCTCCCTAAAGTGACGAGTTTTTCTCAGCTTTTTAATTAATTATTGGTATTTCTTTGAACAGTTTCACAGTTTTATTAATCGGTTAAAATGCTTTGCGTTGGTTATCGGTTAAACAGTTAATTATTAACATCCCTAATAGCAACATTACTGAGGAAAAGGCAGTTCAGGAGCAGTGTTTCTGTGGGGAGAGTAACTCCCTTTGGTGTGGACTTTGTAACTTTGCAGACCTTTTACACGCACAAAAAAACTACATAATATACTAAAGGAAAGGGAAAAAGCACAAAAGCATAATAGGTCCCCTTTAAGTTTACTCCAGCACACCTCTGTGGGTTCATGAAAACTCCAAGATGGCTGATCAAATGCTGAGAAACATGTTTCGGATGGAGGGAAATGGCAGAATGTGACATTTACTGAGCCTGAACTGAGGACAGGGGATATTTTGTGGTGATAAGATTCCTTTTATCTCAAATGCTAAAAGTCCCTAACCCGCCACAGTGGTGACAATGTAGAAAAGAAATAAAAATGAAGCTTTCAGCTGTGTCCTATTGACTGCGATCAGACTTTAACTCTCCTTAATTTCAACTGGTCAGCCAATAAAAATATGGCAATGTAGCGTACGTATATAAAATATGTCTGTACATTTACAATATTTAAAACATTTACAATGTCGCTAGCTATGTACACTGCTGTGTTTGAATGTATAAGATGCTTCGTCAATGTGAATGAGACAACAGCTCTTAAAATTATGAGACAACGTACCAAATTTTATGCAAAACGTGCACCTCAATGTTAAGACAGTGCTACTCAATAGATGAGGGAGAGGGGCCGCAGACAAATGTAGGTCTCGAGATCAGAAGGACATGATGAAGCAGGATATGACCTGACAGCATTATTTACACTCATGCACTCTTCAGTGAACTATTTAAAGCTTGAAAGGCTTTGTTTGACTCGTAACAAAGAGTTGATCTCAACCTTTGTGTCTTAAGCGACAAGTCGGCCCCTCTCCTTTTGCATTTTTCACAAGTTCAGTTTTGATATCTAAACCAAAAGCAAACTCAAACCAAACTCACACAGCAACACATACTGCACAATGTACTCTGTAGAGGCCCAATGTGAGGAGGCTGAAGGTTTTCTGGACTACTTTGTCCACATGAACACAGACACTACAGTAAGTACAGTAAGTTTTCTTGAATGGTACGACCACTAATGTTAAATCTACATGATTCAAGAGTCGATTCATGATTTGAAAGTTGGGTCTGATTGCATACGACTTGTTCCACTTAAGATTCAGTTGCAGCAGAATCAAGCTATCGTAGTTAATGTCTCTTGATTTGACTTTGAATGTGTGTGTGTGCGTCTCACACAGGTGGCTTTTCAGATCCACGTTTTCCCCCTGAGTCTACTCGTTAAGCCTGAGCCAACCTACGCTCGCAGCTTCAAACACAGAGGAGTATTTACACGACTCCTCCAGCCACTGCTACCCCCCAAGGCAGAGGATTGCCGCCCGTGTGGGGTTTTACACTAACTTCCCCCTCCTCCGGTCGTGTTGAGCCCTACTCCGGCTGTTCAGGGTGGGTGTGCAGGCCGTTTTCAGGGCGCATGATGCCGTGGTTCTCCCAGAAGGCCTTGCGCAGCTGGTCCACTTCAGAAACCAGCGGTAGACCGATGTCCAAGTGCATCTTCAGGTTCTCCAGCCACTCTTCCAGTTTGGAGAAAGCCGGCCTAAAGATTAAGAAAGCAGATAGGAATGTCAGTTTAAAATATTTTACTTATTTAAATTCAAACCAAAGCACAATAAAACTAAGCACTTTCACACAGAATTATAGCTATTCATCCAGATAGTTATATATGCTAAAGCTAATACTTGTAGCTCACCCAATACAGTGGAGGGCATCTTTACTTATGCAGCTCAGAACATCAGAAATACATTAAAAAACTCAAAAACAACATCTCGTTCCCATGTCTCCAATGATAATCCATAAAACTTGCTGTTTCTTCAAAATATCAGTGTGTGAGTGTGAGCCACAGCCAACAACTCAGTAAATTATCCTGAAACTTGGAGTACGAGTAAAAAAAAAGTTTATGTTGGGTGAACTATCCCAGTGGTGGAAGAAGTACTCAGATCCTTTACTCTAGTAGTAATACCACAGTGCAGAAATATTCTGCTACAAGTAAAAGTCATGTATTCAAAACTTTACTTAAGCAAAAGCACAAAGTTATTAGCATCAAAATATACTTAAAGTACCAAAAGTAAAAGCACTCATTACACAGAATGGCTAACTTCAGAATAATACATACAGTATATTATATTATTAATTAACATATATATTATTATATTACGTATTGATGTGTTCATCACTTTAACATTGTAACTGGTAAAGGTGGAGCTCATTTTAGCACATTTATATAATGATAGCTTAATATATTAGAATATATCATCATGTATTTGTTGCTTATATATTGCACAAATGATCTGCAAAGTAATTTAAGTTTCGGATAAATGTAGTAGAGCAAAAAGTACAATATTTCCCTCTGAAATAAAGTGGAGTAGAAGTATAAAGTAGCATAAAATGGAAACTACTACAAAGTTGTAATCAAGTGCAGTACTTGAGTAAATGTACTTTTCCATCCACCACTGGACTGTCCCTTTAGGTAAAATTTTAGTGTGAATCTACTGCAGATGTCTGACCGTTTGTCTGCATCAAGGTCACAGCACACAGCAGCCATGGGGAAGAAGGCGGGGGGACAATCCGGAGGACAGAAGTGCTCCAGGAAGCCAGACACATTCAGTCCAAAGTCCATCGCCCTGGGGAGGTAGTCTGGGTCTGCGTTCACCCTGCCAATTATCTGGAGAGCGCAAGAAAAACAAAAAGAGAGAGAACGAGTAAGACATAAACGTGGATTCTCCTGCGCCGATCTGCTGAAAACCAGTAAACCCTCCAAACTGGAGCTGATCGTTCCCAGTAGACCACAACTACCGTTTGTCTGCCTGTCAGAAGCCACATGAAGACAACTTTTCTTTTCTGCTCCCTCTAATCCCTGAAATATTCCCTGGCTAATGGTGTCCATCTGGGGAACTCATACAGTGACTGAACTAAACTGTTGAGCCCAAATTATGTGGATGGTGTGTGGCCAAGCCCAAAGCTTACCACACCTCGGGGCTGGATTTTCATTTGGAAAGCAAATATCTGGAAATTTGGAGACGCAAGACTTTTCCCTCTTAAAATGAACAAATGGATGTTTTACAAATATTGTGAGGTCTTGACATTTCGACAGATGGCTATATTTTCTGCATTTTGGAGGAAACCTGTCCAAGTACAAAGTTTAGAACATTGAAGCCAGATTTCATTTTAAAGTGTCAAGAAAAGCAATTTTTACAAATGACAGGTAGGCTGAATTTTAAGCTTTTGGAAAAAACTATTAACTATTAATTTCAATTATGCTAACAGTAACCCTTCTCTAACACGCAACATGCAATTTATAGTTTGTAGAAGGCTAAATCTAAAGCTGATTTAGCTGTTTTGAAGAGTGAAGATACTGGCATCATATGAAACTAGAAAACCTAAGGAATCCACCAACCATGTCATACTAGCTTGTCATGAAGGAGATTAAATAATGCTCCAAACTTAGGCTAACTTCTGGTGAGGAAAAACTGTCATGGCCATTTTCAAAGGGGTCCCTTCACCTCTGACCTCCAGATATGTGAATATAAATGGGTTCTCTGGGTACCCACGAGTCTCCCCTTTATAGTCATGCCCACTTTATGATAATCACATGCAGTTTGGATCAAGTCATAGTCAAGTCAGCACACTGACACACTGACAGCTGTTGTTGCCTGTTGGGCTGCAGTTTGCCATGTTATGATTTGAGCATATTTTTTATGCTAAATGCAGTACCTGTGAGGGTTTCTGGACAATATTTCTAATTACTTTGTGTTGTTAATTGATTTAAAAAAATAAGTATATACATATTTTTACATAAAGCAGCATATTTGCCCACTCCAGTGTTTGTAAGAGTATGAAATACTTGAAAAATCTCTCTTTAAGGTACATTTTGAACAGATAAAAAATGCCATAAATTTGCAATTAATCACAATTAACTATGGACAATCAGGTGAATTACCGTGATTGAATATTTTAATCAAATGACAGCCCTTATTTTTATTAGTACTGAGAGTGGAAGGTCGCTCACCTCGCAGAGCATGATGCCAAAGGAAAAGATGTCTACTCTCTCATCATAGCTCTTCCCTGGGAAGGGAAAAGGACAAAATTAGGTGATTATTAAATTTAGGAGGAATGCCACGTATAGTAAACAACTGCAGCACTGCAGTGACTGTAGTTTCCTTCACCTTAGAAAGGCGTGAATGGGTTTAAATAAATAAATCAGTATCTCCATATTGTTTAAAAAGTGTCCCAGTAGTTCATACCGTGGATCATCTCAGGAGCCATCCAGTAGGGGTTTCCCACCACGGTGTACCTCTTTCTGCGGTCGGGCTTCTTCAGGCCGGGCAGTTTACCCTGCAACAGCTTCTCCTCGTGCTTGTCGTCCACCATGAGCCGAGCCAGCCCAAAGTCAGCCACCACCACTGTGTTGTTCTACACAATGAAGATTAAAAACATCATAAAATGGTATTATTATGTTGCAAGCATGCAAGCTGCCTGATACTGCAAGAGTGATAAAAGAGATAAAAGCTTCAAGGCAACAGCAGTTTTTCAACTAATTTTAAGCTACTTTAGGAGGCTCAAGCTTCAATGTTCTCTTAGTGTGGATTTTCCAAACACTTGAGATGTGAGCTCTACAATGCAAACCCTTTGTTTTCATGTACCACATGTACTGTCTCTGTCGCTGGAAGTTTCTGCTGCGAGTGACTTAGGAAGAAGGCTTAGTCTGTTATAGGCACTGCTAACAAAGCTCAGCTTTGTTTTTGCTTTCTGAAGTGCTCCAGCAAATGACAAGTGCACTGTGTTAAATCCTCAAAGAAAACATACTGTATATACATAGGTATGTCCTCACACACATACACACATGTACAGGAATACAAAAGCTCTTACCTCTCGGACTAGACAGTTGTGTGAGTTCAGGTCTCGGTGGATTATGTTCATGGAATGCAGATATGTCTGAATGACAGATAGGAGAGGATAGAAAGGCGGGAAGAATAAAAAATAAATAAGCAGAAAAAATGGAAGCTTTCACTGGTAATCTAAAACGCATGCCAAGAAGAACAATCCTGCCTTGTTTCATCTCATTTAGCTTGTGTTGTAAATACAATAATCCAGTCATGCACAACACTCATCACTGTACTCATATCTAGGGAAAATATTTAGGGCCGATTGTCTAATCTTGCAGGAATTAATGCTGTAATTTCAATAGAGGGGGATGGAAGTCTTGCAGCTCATTAATACGACCACTAGAGGGAGATAGCAGCGAAGCTAAAAGGAAGTAATGCACCCTCCTTTACTGCCACATATAATGTAATTTTATTTTCTAAATAACTATTACAATTACATGCACTTTTCCTCATTGAACTCACCATCCCAGCAGCTATGTCCTTGGCAAAACTGACCCGCTGGTTCCAGGGATAGTTGCTGTCCTGTGATCAAAAATCACAGTTAATGTCAGTCTTCAGTGGCAGTTGCTGCTGATGAATCATGACATCTAACAAAAACTCTACACCGGCAAAATACAGACTCCACCTGAGGCAATGCGAAACCAAACCATCCCTTCAATTACTATTAGGTCTACTGAATGCATTTTGAATACTGAACAGGAAGTAGATGTATGTCTGCAGGCACACACTCCCCTCTCACCATTTTCTTGATGATTTCCCTCAAGGTGCCTCCCTTTATGTACTCTGCGATGAAGTTGAGTCTCTTGTCCTTGTAGAGGACTCCGATGAATTTGAGCACGTTGGGGTGATCCAGGCAGCGCATGACCTTCACCTGAAGAAACAATGTCAGACATTTTTACACACTCACTGAACGCTGCTCTAGGATCTTGACAGTCTTGATACTAGAAAAACTATTAGGTTTGGGTAAAATAAAACTTAAAGCTTAGCTTAAACTAAAAATGGATGGGTGAGAAGATATAAATATAAATAGGAAGCTGTGGCCAGCAGCTTTGCTTAGTAAAAAGACGGAGAACAAGGAGAAACAGCCCGCCTGGCACTATCCAAAACTAAGGAAATTCACCTACCAGCACCTTTAAAACATGATGTATTGTGTGTCTTTAAAACACACTCAAAAACCGAAGTGCAAACAAGAAGTAGTGTTTTACAGGAGGTTATGTGCTGAACTATGTCATGCTTGATAGCAGTCTTTGTGCTGAGCTAAGCTTCATATTTACCGTACAGACATGAATGTTATCAGCTTTTTCATGTTGCTAAGAAAACAAATTAGTTTATCTCCCAAATGTTGAGCTGGTCTTTTTAAAGGACCAATAATATAATTTATTTACTGTAACAAATCATAAAATGACCATGATATGTTATCAGAGATTAAGGAAACATGCTGAATTGAAATATCGGCTTCCTCCAACAACAATGCTACAGCCAGTTCGTTCTCCTTTGAAATTTCCACTCCAGTCCTGAACGTCTGTTTTTGTTTTGGCCAGTGTGCCCATTTCATCACCCTGTTACCACGTATGAAAAGTGCCACACAAACATATCTGTAGCCATGAAAGCAAGCAGGCAAACTGGATCAACAGAGACAACGTTAACATTAGATTCTACCTGACCTGAAAAGCCTGTACACATCTCTCTGTGGTCAGTGTGCAGCTGGGTTATCAAGGCAGCGAGTATTTGAACCGCACAGCCGGTGAAGTGACTCCACCTATAGCTGCCGGCCCGAGACCCAACGCCATCGTGTCTAGAAGGTAACCCTTAGATTGTGAAAATGTGCGCTAACTGCTATCAGTCACACCAGAGGAGCAGATGATCGAATGTTGTGAATTTGGACTGCTGTTACCCATTTTAAGCGCTAGCTGTCAGTGTTACATATTGGTCCTTTATCTTATAGTTTAATGACACTAAATTGAACGTGGACGTCTGAGAGTCCAAATAAAGTTTGACATTTTTTTCCCCAGTTGATATGAATTGTACCAAATCAGGAAATCTGCTCATTTAAGATTGTTTGTCAAAAGGCGGATCGTCAGTAAGTCTATTAAATGTGTAAACTAAATTTAATCAGGCAGACTAACAGAGTCGCCTACTTCACTGACATCTCAGCTTTAATTTATTTAGATTTTTGGACCCAATCCAGATTCTACCAGTAAAACAAGTTTTGCCCCATTGTCACTGAACACAACAACACATGCTGGCACGTCTTACAGGTTTCTGCTCCATTTATTTTGATTTGAAAGGCAACAGAGAAACTTCTTGCATAGTCGAGAGCTGCTAAATATACCCAGCATGCAAAGTAAAGGCAAAGCTACCCAGCAAGTGTGGCGTAAGAGGTTACAAGTAGTGTTCGCAGCACTATTACAGTATGACACCTCGTAAAACATTTCCCACCCTGCGGGTTGAAGGAGGAGGGGGAGGTAAGTCACCATTACACACATAAATCTGACATATTATCCTTCAAGTCTCATGATGTCTTTGTCTGAAATGTTTGGTGCATTCCTTTCTCAAACAAAGATCACTTATGAGAGACATGTGGGCCACCGATAAACAAACAGCAAGCTGGAGTAATAATCATGTTTCATTGTGGTCGGGGTTTGTTTTATAGCCGCTCTATCTACTCTGTCGTCGCCTACACCAATTACAAAGCACAGACTAAAAATAAATCTAATACCTCCACACATATGGGAACAATTTTCCTGAACTTCAAACATCCCAATTAGATGGTTGTTAATTGGAAGAGTGAGCCTACGAAACTGGACATTAAACAGGAACATCAGCAGTAATTCAGATCACTTAAAGGGTAAAAATAACTCAAGGAGTCTTACAGAAGTCTAAACTTCTGCAATGAGTCATTCCCTGTTATTTTTTCAGATTAATGGAAAGACAGGAGAGGGATGAAGCTTAGTGTGACAGGTGAAATGAGTTCTGCTAATCCCTCATTTTTGGGAGAAAGGAGAGTTTGTCCTATTTCAGAGGTAATTTCACGTACTTTACTTTCATTTATTCAGACGAGAGAACTCTTCATTTTTATTCACTCATGCCCTATATTCACACAGAGGAGCTGCTAATTTTATATTCAGCTTCTGGTAATTGTAAAAAAAAAAAACATTTTTCTTGTACTTCCTCAGCACAGCTGGTCCAGGAGTTCAAGCCTGCAACAAGCGTGCAGCTTCAGTAGGGCAGCCACCTCTTAGTTGATCAACTGACTAATTAGTCTTATTGGTCTGAGTCGACTAAGATTTCTTTATTTGATTACTAATTTTTATGCTTTTTTTCATGCTGAATTACTTATTCATAAGAAACTTATGAGCTGGTAAAGACAAGATTTTAAGTGGTGCTTTTGTGTGATTCTTTGTGGAGAAACTTAGTTTTATAGATCTGGTGATTAAATCAAGTAATCGATTAGTCAACTAAGGATTTCTTTGGACCATCATACTAGCCTACTACTTATTTATTTAATTTTTCTTGTTTTTTTTTTTCTGTGTTTTGCTTTGATTTCTATCAACTAATCTTTCCCTAGTTCTTATTAATATTATTATTTTATTTATTTTTTTCTAATTTACTATAAATTTTACTCTTTCCCTATGATAAATATAAACATTGTAGGAATGATGGTCATAGGGGGCTGGAACCGATCCTAGCTGACATTGGGCATTCATGATCACTTTCACACCTACAGTCAATTTAGAGTCAACAATTAAAATGCATATCTTTGGACTGTGGGAGGAAGAAAACCCACGCTAGCGTGGGGACCTGTGACCCTCTTGCTGTGAGGTGACAGTGCTAACCACTGACCCTGAACATCATGTTTAAGCAAATGTAAATTTATGTGAACTCCTGCATTCCTGTGAAGTATATATATAAAAATAACTTTCAAGGACAGCCCTAAACTTTAAGGTCCTGACTGCCCTCAATTTATTGACTAAAATTGTGTTTGTATTCAAGGAAATGATGAATGAACATACTGGTTATTTTATGATCTGAGGTCAACACTTATTGATTTCAGATTTCTGTTCAGGACAGATAGGTGATGCAGCGTCTGAATAAATAAGTAAATCTTACACTCCTTATTGATGCAAAATCTGGGATCGTCCACCTCCACTCACCTCTTTCAGGAATGTCCTCTGTGTTTCGTCATCAAAGCGAATGAGCTCCTTCATCACCATCACCTCCCCTGTCTCCTTGTGCGTCACCTACAACGAGATGCAATGATGCAAAATGTCAAGCTGAGCAACATGCTGGGAGTCTGAGGCAAAGTTAACCACACAGTGTGTGAGATGTTCCACCTTCAGTATGTCAGCATGGGAAACAGAAATTTTAAAAACTCCAAGATGTGTTATAACCACAAACATTTTAACCTCCTGCCACTCCGCACGTCTCTTCCTTGTCTCAATGCTGCCACCTTCTGGACATTATGTGTTCATGCATACTGCACATGTACTTTACATACAGCCAGTAGTGTTTCAGCCCACAGCTCTACCTTGATGGCCTGGCCGAAGCAGCCCTTCCCCAGCACCTCTCCATGGATGAGGTCAGATGGGCGGAAGATGCGGTGAGTCTGATTGGACACAACGCGGAGTGACTCGGATCGATTGATGTCCTTCCTCTGGGAGATGGGAGACGCAGCATTGCTGGAGCCTGGTGACTTATCAATGCTGTAACTCCTCCTGGAGGGTGAGAGGGGAGACGGAAATGAGTGACAGGAAGAGAGAGGAGGGGATCAGAGTATTTAATAAGTGTTTGCTGCTTCTGTGATCTCACTGGAAATTTTCAGCTAATGCCTAGTTCACACAACACGATTTCAGCCCTGATTTTCCTGACAGTTTTTGGAGCTCCCTGATAGAAGCCCCAGATCAGAGGCAAACTGGCGTTAGCTCGCCGCTTGCACATCAGTGCTCAAGTGTCATGTGTGAGCTGTTCAAAGACAAAAGTTAAAAGGCTCTGATGCTCACCAGTGCCACGCAGACTCATTGCAGATATCTAGCAGGCTAAATATCTGGACCTATCTGGGACTCTGGCCACCAACTACAGCCAATGAGAGTGCAAGACATGCATTGAGGGGAAAATCTGGGGCAGGAGGGGTCGCCTGTAAACAGGCTATTTTGTGAACATGTGGCAACAACAATATCAATTAAGTGTCTCGTGCATGATATCATGTCATTTACCGTGAATTTCTCACGTATGTTTACATGCCAAAATGCACTTTGGAGACCTCCTGGTGAAAGATCTTGTAGTGTGTAACTGAATTGAATATTACAATGCATTAATGGCATTTAAATATTTAATCAACGCATTTAGGGGCAACTTTGGCTCGCAAAAATATCTCCCTACAAAGTCTATAGGCAATAAGCAGCACTAAATCTGTCTCTTACGTGATGATACGGGATCTGAGGCTGTTGATGTCGGGGTTGGGGGGCTGTGTGATGGGCAGAATGGGGCTGGGGCCCTCTGACAGAGGGGTAGACAGGGGGCCGTCCACTTGCTCCTCGGCCTCCGAGGAGCCTCCCTCCTGCCCCTGACTGTGAGGATCATGTTCGATTGTGAGCTGCAGCAGCCGGCTCGTCTCCTGGATCAGCAGGTCGATCTGGAGGGAAGAGTTCAGGCGGGTTGGTCAGAGATCGTTCTTATAGCTACATAAACGCTAATGGATGATGTCTGGTGAAATACTTTTCAACGAATAAGATCAAGATTTCAATTTGTATATTTAAAGTAAAGTAAAATCTTTTCAGTGTGGTCAGTACCTCATCCAGAGGGACATTGTGAATGGGCGTCCCGTTGATTTCAAGGATCCTATCTCCAACATGAATAGAGTTTTTCACATCTGGACTGATGCAGTCTGGTTCCACCCTGAATAAGGAAGAACAATAAGCAGAAACAAATTATAAAGAACTCTCAGCTCATTT
This sequence comes from Pterois miles, assembly GCA_947000775.1. Classification (NCBI taxonomy): domain Eukaryota; kingdom Metazoa; phylum Chordata; class Actinopteri; order Perciformes; family Scorpaenidae; genus Pterois; species Pterois miles. Next base: position 18,654,783 of record CAMQGK010000110.1, read on the forward strand.
GAATAACAATGACTTAGATTTCTACTCATTTTCTTTTTCTTACCACTCTATTAAACTTTTTAAATAAATCTCATCTATCACACTGACTTCATCTTTTGTCCTCCACCATACTGACCCCTAGTGTCTCCTCTCTCCACACAATGACAATCCACAAAATATGCAAACACACACACACACAATCACAGAGAGATAGACTCACTGGGAGACTCTGACAGTGTGTCCATGTTCTGGGCTGTAGCCGTTGGTCGGGCTGAGCGGCTGGTCGATGGCTACAGAGAAACCTCGCCCTCTGCGTCCGTTGTTGCCCTCGGCGGAGGCCGGTATGGACACAAGCGTGACTGTGTGAGGGATCCGTGAGCATGGCGAGTCCGGCAGCGACACCGGTGTGACGATGGTCTGGTAGTAACAATGACCGCTGGAGCCAGAGAGGAAGAGGAGGGAAGGATAGATGGAAAGGAGGAGGGAAATTGCAAAAAAAGATATTTTAATGATTATTTTCATAGCCAATTAATTTGTTAATTATTTTCTTGATTAATTGAACAAAATGTCAGAAAATGGTGAAAAATGTTGATTTGTGTTTCCCAGAGCCCAAGGTGACGTCCTCAAATGTTTTGTTTTGTCCACAACTCAAAGACATTCAGTTTGCTGTCATAGGGGAGTAAAGAACAGAAAATATGCACATTTAAGAAGCTGGAATCAGAGAATTTTGAAAAAATAATCGATTATCAGAATTGTTGGTGATTAATCAGTTAATCATTACAGCTCTGATCCTAGTGAGGTTTCTGGCTCTAAAGCCGTCGATGCAATCATAACGGGAACACCAAGTTCTCATTACAGCGTCACATGTTGTTGACGAGCTGCTGCTTTAGTTGGGTTTGGGAAAACACTGAGCTGACCATTATTATCAGAAATGCTCAGTCAGACCATAAGGAGGACTCATGACATAGCTGTGAAATGATTCAAAACTAGCACACCAGAGCGTACACTTCATTTGAATGACCTACAGAACACACCGCCGGCTTTGACCCAATCTGGTAAAACCTCTCAATAAATGTGATGATCCGAGACAATCACACTGTCATGATCCACTTCCACTCAGAGAGGAGGACAAAGGCTGTTCTGTCTGTCTGTATCTCTGTGTGGTGCAGCTTGTTACACATTGAACCCTGACAGTCACTCTAACACAACCCAACAAATTTCGGAGCTACACAAGTCAAAAACAACCTAAACCTGAAACAGACAAAAAGACGCGCGAGAGAGAAATGATTTTCATCATGTAACTAATTTTAATTTGCACATCTGCATCAAACCTGAGACTGTTAAGCTGTCAATAGAAATAGAAATAGAAACGACTTTCACTGAGTCTACTGGGTCTTGAGTGAATTAACACAGTGCATCTCTCACTGGCTTTAAACACCTGTACTTTGAGTAGCTTCTTGTGTTCTTCTGGCTGTTTATTTGGCACAAGACACCAGAAAAGAAACACCATACTTTAAACAACAAGCTCAAACGTGGTAAAACTGTTGCTGCTGTGAATTTCCACCAGGCAGCCAGTCAGTTGTCACCACAGTTGGTCGTAACGTTGACAAAAAGTCCTTTGAAGCCCAAAAAAAGCTGCATAAATTTAAGATTTTGTCAATCAACTGAAGCTTTGGCTTCATCTTTGTGGCTTTATTGCACTTCAAAGGGATTTCAAGTGGATCAGTTCAATGCAGAAGAGCGAATTAGGAAAAATAACTAAAAAAAAAAAAAAAAAATGGTTTGGTAAATTTGAGGGGACGGCGCTGCCATACCACAAATTGCACAAGCTTTGATTTTCCAGTGTTAAAACATTATGCCTGTTAAAGAGGAATGTCTTATTTGATTTTGACAGACTTTGATATCTGGGTGTTTGTATGTTTTATAACATTGTGAGGCTCACCAGTAGAGTTTGGATCTCTCCACCAGAGCGTACGTGTCTCCATCGCCGATGAACGCCCTGCAGTTCAGACAGGTGAAGCATTCTGGGTGATATTTCTGTTCCCCTGCGACCTGTCAAGAGAAAAACCGAGTGAAAAAGACGTTCTGTGTGCTCTGAAAATGTGATGTACTAGGATGCTAAAAGGGATTGCTTTCTGATCCCTAGTGAAAACACTGCAGGGCAGGAATTCACAACAGCGTTTCTGATGTGACCGGAGCAACAGGCAACATGAGGCTTTAATAACTGGTCGCAGAAGTAGGGCGAGGTCTGGTCGCTGAGGGTAATACGGAGAGCTGGGAGATTGAATTTGCTGCTGCCAGATCCCCCTCTGAGAGCTTAGGGCAGTTTTGCAAACAAGAGAGGGAATTGAGTTATGGCCAAAAAGCAGAGCAGGCAATGAGCAGATTAATAACGCTGGCAGATCTGAGGACGATGCTGCCGCTTGAGGTTTCAGCTCTGGATTTTCTTCAGACCAACGGGAGGAAACCAAAATGATCAGATAAATCACACAGAAAAATGAAAAGATCAACCTTCTCACTTTCCTGTTGCTCATTAAATCGGTTTGTCCTTGCTTGTTGTGACTCTCGACAAATCGATCAAGTGTCCCTCCACCTCCACATACATCAATATCGATCCCTTTTAACTCCTTCAGGTAATTTTGCACCCATCGATGCAAACGACCCACCCACTCAAATACCTGATGACTTCTATGATTAAACATGAGCTACGCTGTTAAGCAGCGAAGGTCGAGTCCACCGGAGCTGTTCGCTCCCCCGAGGCTGTGCTTGTGGTTTCATTTTGTGCTTTGAGTGGCAGAAAATTTTGGAGGGAGTGGGCCCTCTGACAGCGCGTCTCAACTGCAATGATCTGCAATGCTAATTCAGTGTACACCAAGAGTGAGGAGGGGCACTGCACGGTGGAGAGCTGAACAAAGAGCAATCAATTAAATACAAAGGACAATCGCCATAATTTTGTATTGTGCAATCTCGTGATTTAAAGAGAAAACATATATTTGCAGGGCTGCACGGTGGTGTAGTGGTTAGCAGGTTCAATTCCGGCTTGGGGCTCTTCTGTGTGGAGTTTGCATGTTCTCCCCGTGTAAGCGTGGGTTTTCTCCGGGTACTCCGGCTTCCTCCCACAGTCCAAAGACATGCTGTTTAGGTTAATTGAACCTCAAATTGCCCGTAGGTGTGAATGTGAGCGTGAATGGTTGTCTGTCTCTATGTTCCCTGCGATGGACTGGCGACCTGTCCAGGGTGAACCCCGCCTTCGCCCAATGCCAGCTGGGATCGGCTCTAGCCCCCCCGCGACCCCTAACGGGAAAAGCGGTTGACGATGGATGGATGGACATATATTTGCATAACATTTCTTTAAAAAGGCACATTTAGAACATAATACAATACATAATTCAGAGCAAATTTCTAGATCATAAAACTTGTACTCATTTCTCTCTGTAAATATCAAACCAACATCACAAAAGAGCAAAATATGAGCTCAAGGATGCCGCCAGAATTATGAGATACAGCATTAAAAGTAAGAGCAGAACTACCAATCACACAAAGACAGACTACTTGTAAATGGTCCATAAAGCTGAAACAAAATGGGGAAACTTGAGACAAAAAGGAAGCAAATGTGAGGATCAAAGAATCAATAAAATCATTGTGTACAGCTGTTTGTCTGCTGCCCCACCCTGCTTGGAGAGCAGCAGTGAAACCACCAACAGATAAACACATGCTGACGGCCCTCAGGCTGCAGGGAGCCAGACACTGTACAAGCATATTAATTAACTGCTTTTTAAGTAATTAATCTGATCAGAACCTTCCAGCAAGATACCAGGAAGACATGCCAGCACTTGGTTTTAAGATAACATTGTGACTACTATATTTTTTGAGGTAACGGTTTTCTATCCTCCATTTTTGGAGACCAATAAAGGCTGACCCTTCAAGAAATAAAAAAACACAGAATATGCAACTTGCAGATGAGGGATTTTCCTCCTTTTAAATGTTCATTGGTTATGCTGAGAACTCAACATCATAACAGAGAGACAGTGAGAGCTAGAGGAGAAAACAGATGTAATGGATTTGTAATGGACGAAGGGAGACAGCAGCTGTAGGGCTTATTGACCAACTTAATTTCTTTATGTGGCCTCATAAAAAGGAGCCATACACAATTAATCTCTAACATTGCCAGGGAGCCTAAACACAATGCGTCGGAGAATCAAAAGCATGAAGGAGACATGAGCAAAGAGAATCTAAGAACTTAACCAAAGCAAGATAACCGTGGGATGGAAAGATCATTTTAAAGTTCAACACAAGTTTATCAAGATTTATAGCAGTAGCTTTTCTCTCTCTTGTGTGTGTGTGTGTGTGTGTGTGTGGGGGGGGGGGGGGGTTTGGGGATGAATCTGTTTACACAGTCACATTGTGGGGACATACCTTCCTTTTGAGGACAAAATGCACATCCCCATAGGGTGAAACATAATATTTTAGGGTGAGGACTTGGTTTATGGTTAGGGCAAGGTTTAGGTTGAGGTTAAGGTAAGGGTTAGGATTAGGCAAGTAACAATTACAGTTAGTGTTAAGGTACGTCTCCATTAAATGAATGTAAGTCAATGTAAAGTCCTCAAAAGTCATGGACGCATGAGTGAATGTGTGTGTGTGTGTGTGTGTGCGTATGGTGTGTGTGTTTGTGTGTGTGTGTGTGTGTGTGTGTCACTTAGGTGCAGCCCTACAAATGGGAAAGACAGGAAGAGAGGACAGCTGGACGGAGATGAAAAGGGTGTGTGGCTCTGCACAACCTGACACTGTGGCTGCCATTTGGTTGCAAGACAGGCATGACACACACACAAATACACACACAAAACATATTTAAAACCACATCTGACAGGCGACAGCTGCCGTGCTCACATTTAGGACACAATTCCTCTCCAAAGTGTGGATATAAAGACAGATGGGGACAAAGAAATGAATGTTGAGTCTGTGTGGTATCAAACCATGTGACTGCTAGTTTGTTTCAATTCAAGAAACATCACATGTATTACCAAACCTCCGGTTCCACCATCTTCTAGTGCCTTCAAGCCTCGGAGAGAGGTTATTTCATTATTTGTGCATTAGCTCATCATGCTCACGAGTGTGTGACGGCGTTTTAGCCTCGTGTAACCTCATGGCCCTTTTCTAGTGACAACAAACCAAACAGTGCACATGCGTCTCCTCGTGGTAATGGTGATCGTGTGGACGGGGTCCTGGTCAAGTTGCAGCACAGTGCTCAGTTGCCATGTGTGATGTGAAATAGTTACCTTGACTTCAGAAACTGCCCTACACTTATGGGATAACTGATAAAAACCCGGCAAAAATAGACATTTTTGTAGTTTACATGCTCAAGTTATTATACTTGACTTCTTAGTCCAGTATTTCCACACATTTTTTTTCCCTTCTGACCCCTTAATACAAAGTCTACTAGACTACTGTCACTTTTTATATGTTTATGAGCTGCTAACAGTTCAGTCCTCAGATGTGTTGCTTGTTGATGATGTTATGGCAGGTTCAGTCTAAATTACGCTGCAAAGTTATGCTAAATTTTGGCGAGGAAAAACTGGCATGGCCATTTTCAAAGGGGTCTCTTGACCTCTGACCTCAAGATAATGAATGAAAACTCTGAGATAACACAGTGAAAAAAAAAAGATGTTGACAAACTGCATAGTCTGCAGTTGAAAAATTAATAAATCACAATATATCTTATCGCAGTAAGATTGTGTCTTTAGTATCGTGATAATATCGTAGCGTGGGGCCTCTGATGTCCCTCCCCTAGCTACTGGTATTGAAATTTGTGTAGTAAAGACTTTTTCGCTAGTAAAGATTAAAGACCGCTAGGAAACATCTGTAGCCACATTAATCAACTATGAGAACAGAAATTCATTGTAGCATCACACAACTGTAACACATCTGCCAAAAAGTCTGTTTTAGGAGCCAAACAATATTAAACTTAACTGTCAATCCTTTTTAAACACATTAATTAATTTGGTTAGCTAGTTAGCTTAGCTACGCAGCAGTTACACCTGGCTGGCAGTTACTGGCTGTCAATATTAAATAACTACTAATATCGTTTTTTTTGTAGTACAACTGATTTTTATTTGGTGTTGAGTGAATCGCCACTTAGTAAACACTTAAGAAGAGCTGGTATAACCTCGAGATCTCACGCTAACCGATCGCCTCTAACACTTTAATGCTAAATAATTTTGTCAATGCAAATACGCTCAATCCGAAAACGACTGACTTGAGACGTCGGCGCTGGACTCACAGGAGAGACTGCAGGTCATCCACGGAGACGGTCGGCTTGGCTCGTCAGGGCCCTCAAGCTTTATTTGTTTTTAACGATTTATCTGTGTGACCTCAAGTTAGCTGTGGAATGTGAAGGAACCCTTTTATGCCAGTTGGAGGAATTTATGGCGGTTTAATGCTCTCAGCGACACTAAACTGCTAGGAAACATGTTGGTAGGCAGTCAGGCCATCAGTCACGCATGTTGACTTTTCCTGAACTGAGGTCTGGGTAATCACTTCTCTGGACATCATAATTAGTTTACACCTAATGTTCAGTGTTTAGATTTGAGTTGAACTACTTTTTACATTTTCTTTTTGTTTGTCAGGATTCAAACTGAATTACACATTTCAGATTTCCCCTGTGAAAGTTTCCAATTTCCTCACATCATTTCACATTTCCCTTGTTGATTATATCTGTGTGTGCCAGAGCAGCGACGGATGTTCACAAATAAAAGAAGTTTCTTGAAAATAAAAGGCAACGTGATTGTCAGGTCTGCTGAATGCTGATACACCTGAGACAACTTTCATGAAATCATGACATGTATTAGCTGAACACTGAGAATCTGTCCGACACAATGATTAGCCACTGATGCATCCAACATATCAATCCATCACTGTCCAGGCAATTTAGACTCATTATTATACAAGAAGCATGGGAAATGGGAAATGTTGCATGAGGAAAATGAAAAATTAAACACTCAAGATATTAAGGTTTTATTGAGTCGTCTATAACATTTAAAGTTATCATGGTATTTATGTATTCAATTATACATTTGACTCCTCAGACAGCCTGTTGCTGGGCATCTGTTGCTTCAGGACTCACTGAGGTGATGACTGATATTAAAAAAGCCAAACGCTTACAGCCTTTCAGATGTGAATATTTGCTGGTTTTCTTTGACCTCTATGACAGTGAACTACTATTACTGCTATTATATATTTGTGTATGGAACAATTTTGTGACACTTTGCAGACCAAATGAAGAGTTTAGTTTAGTTTAGTTTAGTTTAGGGTCAAGTGGACGCTCTTGTTGAGGATGGAAGTAGAGCTGCAACGATATATCGATTAGTTGTCAACTGTTAAATTAACCATCAATTATTTTGATAATCAATTGATGAGTTGTTGTTTTTTTTTTTTTTTAAGAAATGTGAATACTTTCTGGTTTCTTTACTCCTCTATGACTGAACTGAATATCTCTGAGTTGTGGACAAAACAAGACATTGGAGGATGTCATCTTGAGCTTTGGGAACCACTGACTGACATTTTACACCGTTTTCTGACATTTTATAGAGAATCAAAGAACTAATGGATTAATCGATCAAAAATGACAATAATGTTAGTTGCAGCCCGAGTTGGAAGTGATAAGGAAAGTTTGTCAGTCATTGCTTAAGATGTACAGGACATGTGTGTTTATACACAGCAGGACCTCATCAGGAACCTCTACATGCCGTCTGGTTTCTTTACCTCAACAAGTCCCTCATAAACACCAGTTGGACCTTCTGACTTCACTCCGCTGTGGCTAAATGTGGAACGATGAGCTCATCCCAACACTGCTGAAGGTGCTTCTGAACGACCTCGCTAAATTATGAGATCTGGCTCTGCTTAACCTTTGAGGTAATGAACGTGACTGAAAAAGCTGGCTAAACTGAAAAACACAGTCCATATGTGACTGAACTCCCAGCACCAACACGTAGCTTGAGATTTGTGTTTTTAAAGAAATTAGCTCATGTGGGTGTTTTAAAGGAAAAGTGAACACAACATGTGCATTCGGTACCTGATACTCCTCACAGAGATACACGCCACTGGGTCAGATCCTACAAAAATGTGTGAAGGGGAATTCCTAAAGCACCAATAGATGGATAAAAACACAAACCAAGACGTTTCACACGGCTGCAATCAAGGCATGAACCTGGTTCCCTTTTAGGTTTTCTATGTTAGACATCGTTTAGGCAAACACAATTAGACTGAAAGCCTGAGAGAGAAGACAGTGGGCCACATTGATGCTGTCTGAATGGAAACCCCCCTTCAGCTGCAAACAGTACAGTATCACAGTATACACAGGCCTCCGCTTTAGAAATGCTGTTAATGAATTCATCTTCTTCCATCCTCTCTGGAAGTCTCACATCCACTGAGCTTTCCAGTGTGGCCCGCGTGTAGGTGGTAAATAAAAATAACACGGCGCAGCGACACAGTTATTATAAGACAACTGTTGTTCATCCCTGGATGTGTGCACTTGAGTCCTACTTTTATCTGAGGAAGAATGCTCGCTATAAATAGCACGCGCGCCGTGGCTCATCAGTTTTTCATGACACGAAAGAAGAAGGAAGAAAAAGCAAAAGCAGCGTACAGAAAAAGAGGAACAGATTACTGGGCAGTACGCTGACCCAGATTACACAAAACACAGCAGCGTACAGTATCATGCTTTAGCTTCAGTTTGAAAATAAAAGACAAGTAAGCAAAGAGTCTCTGCAGGAGAAACTGGCAAACCATCTCAACCAGGGTTTACTGGTGTCTCAATGGGTGATGTACAGGAGCCGGCGAGGAGGGAGGGAAGCAGCGCTGCTTCCCTCCCTCCTCGCCGGCTCCTGTACATCACCCATTGAGACACCCAGTAACCCAGAGCAGCAGCAGCCTCACCTTCTTATCCTTCTTCCACAGCCTGAGACAGCAGAAGCTCCACAAAAATAAATCTCCCACCATGTCAGCGAGAGCTGGTGACTCTCCTCTCCGTTCTAGTTCATTCTAGTGAGGCAGGCGATTCCCCCGCTGTCACAACAAAACACTGGCGGCGGCCAAACCGGCCGGAGAGATGGAGCTCCAGGGGGAGGGAGGAGGGAGGAGGGAGAGCAGCCCACGCCTTTGCAGCTGAGCTCATCTCTGAATCAATGTCACTCCTCCTGGCTCTCCCCCCTCCCACCCTGCCCTCCCCTTTCTCTCTCACTTTTGCTATGACCTCATCGTTTCCTGTTTGGCTCCGCCCACTCTTGCACACGCGCTACCCGGCTTCTTCAACCACACACACCCCTCTTCCCCCCCTCCAGCCTCCCGGGGTCTTCAGTAAATCCTCACTGCTGCCCCCACTCCCCACTCACATTTCCACACCAGTGAAAGCTGGCAGAGACAGCTACTAGCTTAACTTATGGGACATTATGTAGGGAAATAACGGTCTTCATTAGCCAATCTGTTTATGCTATATATCAAATTTAATTAATTTTGTTATGTCAAAGTGAAACAAAGGCACATACAGTATAGATGGTAAACAAATATAGTCCTATACACTGTAGAAAGTAGCTAACTTAGAGTATACGGTATGTGTCATTCTAACTATAACATGTCTATATTAAAGCTGCAAAATCATGATCTTCATTATCAATTAGTCTATCAACTATTTGTTGAATTAACTGACTAATTGTTAAAAATGTCTGAAAATAGTGAATAATATCTAAGAGCCCATAGTGAGGTCAATGAAATGAAACCAGGAAATGTGCGACATTATTCTTTGAAAAGTGACTTAAATTGGGAAATTGTTTATCAAAATTGCTGAGCATTTATTTTTTGTAAATCAACTAATCAATGAGTTGTACATAGTTCAAAATAAAGATGGGAAATTCAAGATACCGGTAATAATTTATCGTCCTTCAATGGCGTCATATCGTGATGAAATCATATATCCAGACATCATGATACACATCTAGGTCGTCTAAATTGGTAATAACAAGCACATACTAACTCGAATTTCTCAGAAAATCTGATTAAACTCCTCAGTTACTATAAAACAAACTATTACCTTAATCTGATTACTCTGTATTGGTGTGCAGGCATGTAAACATAATCAGTGCATAGGTAGAAATATTGAACAGTTATATTAATTTTGCAATAAAGTGCTTGATAAAATGAGAAAATACAAAGTACTTGTCATTCACACAGTATATAAAAATCTATATTTCATATAGACTATTTATGTCTATATTTATTATATGAGCTACTAGACAAAACTGTTATGATCACTGAAAGCTCGAATTGTAACTTCTAGCTAATCTGACCAACAAAATCCTCAGTTGATGTTTTGTAGTGTGACTGTTCAGTCAATAGATTAATTCATTCTCTTGTTCCTCACTAATCAGATGATTTCAAAAAGTTAAACTAAGAAATGTTAGGAATGGCCACTTTCAACACATCCTCAGTCATAAGTAGAATAAGTGTAATGTTACTGTCTTCTTTAAATGTAGAGAACAGATCACGATCACAGTACTGAGTATAAATTAAGATGTGATCTTCATTAATAGCATTCAGGTGACTTATTAGCACTGTCCCCACTGTCTTCTTTTCTCTCCTCTGCTGCTTCCCAGATTTATCTTTGCTGTGGCGTCACTCTTTGTTTCACCCTCCTCTCTCTGACTGTCTCACTTTGTTCACATCCCTAACATGCCCTGCATGCCATGTGTCGACCCCTTTGACGACCCTCTGAGTGGGCAGATATTAATACTCTCCACACTGCCTGCTGGTTCTCGTGTTAAAGCAGGAGACCGACTACAGAGGGAGACATGGCTGGTACAGAAAACCCGATTAAGTTACTGCGGGAGTTGCTGCATCACTAAACTGCTCCAGAGAAATCCACACACATCCAGGGCAAAGGTCAGCAAACAGAAAGTACAACAACAGTGGTGTTTATGTTCAGTTTGAATCACCAGATTGTTTACTGAAGTTACTGCATGGTAACTGTAGTACTCAGCACTTATAAATCAGCCCTGATTTTACAATAAATAAACAACTAAAACAATTAAAATTGGGCATCACCTTTAGAGTCTTAAGGCAAAAGTGACCACATGTTGCCATGTGTGGTATTAATTACAGTTCCACCATCATATATTTAACTTTTTATTTAATTTTCAGTAATTTCTTAGATTTTTTGCACTAAAAAACATAGTTCCTATATAGATTAAGAGTAGAGCAAGTTGTCCTGCATCGTAAAAATGAGAAAAAGCATTAGTTGTGTCAATATATCTGTGATAATCTAGGGCAACTCAGAGTATTTTGTAGCTTTTTGTCCCTTTTAATTCTGTCATTAAGCAGCTGATAATTTCTCTCCCATCACCACTGTGCAGCAGAGAGCATGTCCGAAGCTTAATATTGACTCTTTTTTAGTTTTGCAACTGTAACATTATATTTGCTCATTTCATCCGGAAATATCTGATCTTTTGGCTACTTGTGGGCAGTGGATACAAGCTGTGAACACAGCAACACTGACCTTATTACCTTATGTTATTATTACCAACACTGAGAAGTTGTATCAGTGACTTCGTGTTCAACATGGTGCATCGGTAGTGTTTAGTCAAACCTGATGGCAGTCAGCTCAGAAGTGAAACCCAACAGCCCACAGTTGAATCACAGGGGGGGATTTCAGCCCACAGAGGCTGCTGCTTTCGTCAGAGTTTCCACCCTGGAAAGAGGAAATGCTAAACAAGGCTCAAACAACACTTTAGTGAAGGTCACTGATCAGGTTCAGGTTGTGATCTCTCTAAATCTCAGAGTTCATGTCGATTGCAGTATTCTACGTTTTGCAAAATCTTTGTTTTGTGCCCGAGGTCCCATTTGAAAACAAGACGGTGCATCTCAAGGGGGTTTATCCTCCAATAAATTTTGAAATAAATAAAACTGTAATATTTAAAACAAAAAAAGATCAACATAAAGCCAAGAGTTTGATCCTCCATCGCAACATAGAGCCATCCAGCTGAAGTGCCCTTGAGCAAGAGACACTGAGGCCTTGGCAGCTTCATTAGACACCTCTCTGTATGCGAGCCTGACCTCTGACCTCCCTCTGGAGTTTAATGAAAAGACAACTTTCACTTTTTCTAAATATTGTGCAAAACAAGTTTCTACGCTGTGGCAGAGCGCTGTGTTCAGACTGTGTTCAGCGTCACTCATGAGATCATCAGCAGCGGCTGCTGTTGCTAGTTAAAAAATGTCACAACCTGAAAAACATCTTACCAAATACAATTTCCCAACAGTTATCACACATGTGTATGTCTTCACAAAACAATCACCAGGCGTTTATAAGAACAACTGGCAGATTCCCACTCAACCTCAGAGCAACCTCACACCAGTGGGAGTTGAAAAAATACATGCAAGATTTGGGACTTTCCACTGGTTTGGTGGCCAGCCCCCAAAAATAACTCCATTTCTCAATATTAACCACATACGTATGTAGGACTATGTTTGTATACTACTCATAAAGTGAGAATAAATACCAGGCACTGAACCAAAATCTGCTGTCTCTCACTGTTGGACTGCTCTGTTCAGTTAAAACAGAACCACTACATGACGACATACAACCTGCTCAGTATGTATCTACTACTGGAAACACTACATAATGAGTCAAATCAAAATTTATCGCATTTCAAATTAAACAAATGTCACAAAAACACTTTGTCTCACTCATGAATTTGGGTCAGGTCTTGTTTCAGACAGTGTTGTTTTATTCATTATTTTCCTTTTTCGCTTTTATTTCAGCTACCTCCAGGTTTGAGAAGTGAAGCCAATGCTGAATTGTCTTAAACTTGTATTCTTTCTAACAACCAGCATGATGTTCATTTAGTAAATTATGGTCCCATTTAGAGTCAAATAGTCCATAAAGCAGGGGATGCTTTAGGGCATGTCTAACTTGTGATTGACAGGCCGCTACCACGGTGTTTTCATCTTACAACTTGAACTCTTTCACAGTGTGTTTTCATTTCATGAAAGTTAATTTCAACTTTTTTGGCTGTCTAAAAATGTCTCATTCAGCGTTTGATTTTCCTAGCTCCCTCTCCTGTCATTTCTGGTTGCAAAAAAACAAGACGGCGACGGCTAAAATGACAAACATGAGGCTTCAAAATGGCAGCCCACAAACCAGTGGGTGATGTCACGGTGACTATGTCCACTTCTTACATGATTTCTTTATGCTTTCCATTTATTATTTGTAAAGTCTTGTTTGTTTTTAACCATGCACAAGGAAAATATTAAAATGAAACAGAAAACAACTCAGATGGGATGAGGGGAGAGGTATGATGTAACTTTCACAACGTGATCTGGATTTGAGTACAAACAGTATGATGCCAAAAAGTCCCAAAGACTCACAAGCACTTGTGGTTTCAAGGAAATGTCTTGGATTTCGCCTTCAGTTATTTTGGTACTTTTTGCAATCTCAGAAACAAAGTAAGAGAAAAAACAAACAAAAAAAGTTGCCCAAGATTTAACATAATGCCAGTCAGGCCCAAATCACAACAAGCTGACAGGAACTTTTCTATAAGCACCAACATGATGAAAATACACCAAACAGCAAATTCATGACAAAATAATACTGGGACCTCATGGACTAACAGCAAGAGGTTTGGTTATGGATGCCTTACAAGAGAGACTGTCTGAAAATATACACCGTTATCCTCATGTTTAAACAATATTGCATCTTTCGTCTTTCTGTGATAGTGGATTTTCAGCCAGCCTTTGAATGTGTTTCTAGCGTAGAGTATCCACATACTGACAATGACTGATATATTTGACTTCAGGACATCTCTGACTAAATACATACTGAAAATCAGAGATTTTTACTGTATTAATTTAGATATTTTCCAAAGTAAATGTCCATAGATGTGTATGATTTAACTTTTCCCATGTTCTAGTGTTAGAAAAGTTAACAAAAATCTTAATAAATTGTAATATCAAATCACTGTACTTGTAGAATCACAATACTCAGAAATTGCAATACATATCTAATGAGTATTGTGATAGTATTGAATCAGGAGATAAGGTGAATTGTCTCAACCATACCGCTCAGCACTCACATTAAGGCCTTTCTGTATGTTGAGATGGACACAACGTCCAGGATCTTGACTTTTTTACCTCAGAGATTTCACTCCATGTTAAAGTTCACCATCTCACAAACATCAACACACCTACATCATCACTCCACCATTAAATCAAAGAAAGTTTGACCCAAGGCCATGGTGTTTAATCCTTGACGTCTTGCTGGTCCACACTGAACTGATGTCCACTCTAAAGACACAGGAGTGTGGAGATCAGTGTGATGACAGAGGTTGTGGCAAAGATAATGCAGAGAGGGGGAGAAACTGTGAAACCAGAACCTTCTCCCAAACTCTGGATGTGTAACAGGCCCAGGTCGATGCCTGGCCCCGCTCCCATCAGCTGGCTCTCAGCCCTGAGCTGTTGGCAGAAAGGCTGACCGAGTCTAAACTGATGTGTAGATGGGATTACTGCACATTCATCTGTCAGTAACGGGTGTGATGGACGGAGAGAGCGAAGGAGGGCTGGTAGGAGAGGAAATTCAATTATATCAGTTAACTAGTATTCAGCACATACATCAGTCTCAGTAAGGGTAGTAAATAACTGAGTACCATCCACTGGCTGAATTACTGCCACTACTCAAGGCTGAAGGTGCTGACAAGAGCAGAAGCAGCAGATGAAGCTAAACACAAACACACACCTGTTTGCGCCTAAATGCGCACACCAGCATGCTCATACTGTACAAACCATAGACTATATATAGATGGACGACATGACAGCTCGCCATAAGTGAAGCCAAAACATCTTGATCACCCCCTGGTGGCTGCAGTTTGGATAGGACATGAGTCAAACTAAATGATCATGTTGTTCTGGAGCGTTCAACGGCCCCACAGTCACAACTGGATTTGAAAATGTTTACAAAAAATGTCATGACGATGCCCAATATGCTGTATTTAACACAGAGGGGAAATGGGCCAGATAAACAGAGTATAGTTGATGAGCAAATTGTAAAAATGTTTAAAAATCCTCTTCAAGTGTTAAGAAATCTGGCTCCAGAACCACAAACAACAAGTCTTGTTTGTTTTTTTCGTTGCCTTCTTTCGCTCATTGTCAACGAACATTACAGTCCTGCAAACTATTAAACAAAAAGACAACTGCTGGAAGAAATCTACCCTCCTTGGTGGAAGCAAAAAGGCTATAAAAAAGCAAAAAAAAAAAAAAAAAAAAAAAGCGGTTTTATTATGTTTTGGGCCTTTTTTTCGTCTTTGCCTGACAGAGTAGAGACAGAGTGGAAATGGGAGGTTGGGGGAGTGAGAGGGGAATGACATGAAACAAAGGTCCCAAGGCTGGAATCAAACTCAGGATGTTGTAGTAATGTGGCATGCACTTCTGTAACCACTCGGCTACCCGGCTCACATGGTGGACATCGCTGTGGTAGGCGGCAGTAGCTCAGTCTGTAGGGAGTTGGCTTGGGAACCGGAGGGTCACCGGTTCAAGTCCCGACATGGGCCAAGAACTGAGTGTGAACTGGTAGCTGGAGAGGTGCCAGTTTACCTCTTGGGCACTGCCGAGGTGCCCCTGAGCAAGGCACCAAACCCCCAACTGCTCGGGGCGCTTGTCAGGAGCAGCCCCCTCACTCTGACATCTCTCCATTGTTGCATGTATATGGGTCCTGTTTGTGCATGTGTGTGTCTCGGGTCTGCATGTACCGTGTATAAGTAAAAACAACAGAGTGTAAAAATTGAATTTCCCCATTGTGGGACGAATAAAGGAATATCTTCTTCTTCTTCTTCTGAAATACCATACCTTACTCATTTATTGTTTCTGTCTGGCTGACCATCAGCTCTACATCTCAGCCTGCAGACTCTGACTCATGTCTGCAACACAAAGTGTTTTCACTGACTGTGACAGCGGCCTTTTCAGGTGCAGCGACATCAGTGAAATTTAAAAATAGGACTGTGTGATGCTGATCTGCACAGATGTCAGGGTGACTGAGCAGGACTACACTTCTTTCTGGGTGTGGCACAGACACAAGGAGCTGACCTGCATGTCTACATTGGTAATACAAATGGACTGGCCATCTTGGCAACTGAAGGCTGATTGGCTGACCGTTCTCAAATTGTACTAAAGTGTAACTGCAGAGACAGTAAATCAGTGCCTTTGGACTGTAAGAGGAGCAATAAACCAGATGAGAAAGAAGAGGAGCAGTGCTGCTGCAATCTCACTACCCAAGTCACTTTGGAGTCACCTACATGTTTCATTACTGAGATTGCACTGCAAAGGGTGAGCTGTCTGGAGGCCAAGTAAATCACACACACACACACACACACACACACACACACACACACACACACACACACACACACACACACACACACACACACTCAGAGATGCAGCGAGAGGCAGAGCCATGACTGATTCCTCTTCATCGTGACCATGACACATGACCTGCCAGAAGCTGCTGGCTGCTGTATCTGTCCGGGAGGCAAATGTGTCAAAGAAGATGCTTTATGAGCAACAGATGAACTCTGTCTTTTACTCTAACCAGCTTCTCCTATCATAGGACCATCGACAGTCAGTCAATTATTGATTCAGTCAATAGTCTGAGAAGCTTTATAGGTTCAAATGGTCACCTAACATACTGTACAGACACATTTTTCATCATTTAAAGTATTTTAAGGGAAATTTAAATAACAATTTGCCACTATTGTCATTTTCTCTAAAAATAAACCTAAAAAAAGTTAATAATACTCATAATTGTGTGCAATTTAAACACAAACTAAGATAATTTAAGTAAAATCCCACTTCAAAAAGCACTGCTACTAATGAAACCTTCAAAAATGCAAAAGTTAGTTAGTGTTTTTTGTGGATAATATTCCCGTCATATAAGCCTCATACTAAGTAGACAGGCGGTAGTTTTCCAGAATATGAGCCTCGTATTTTTCCACAACGTCTGCTGCCACGACTGATGATTCCAACTTTACCTCACTGGGTGGTGTGAAAACAACAAGGATTATCAAAACCAACTGTGCAAGATTTAGCAGAGATGAATGAGCAGGGAAATGCCAATCACAAATGACTAAAACCCAAGTAGGGGTGTAAGAAAATATTGAAAATATTCAGTATCACAATATTATGTTTTGTGATACTGTATTGATTCTCAAAACACTCAATATTTAATTAATAGTTTACATGAAGAAATTAAGTCAATATCTCCTTTGCAAAGATACTTTATGTGTGTTAAGTAGTGCTATGATGTTGGATGTTACAGGGACTGATTAATGCAAATATAGATCTCATTTTTCTGATAAAGGCATTAAAAGTGTTTTGTTTTTCTCTGATTTTATGCATATGGTGGGGTGTTCTCAATAACATGATAGTTGTCCTACAATATATTGAACTGTAACCCCTGTATCATCATCAAGTTTTTGCCAAAACTCAGCCCTAAACCAAAATCGACATCTTCAGATGGCTTGTTTTGTCTGCCTCTCCAAAACACAAAGATATTTGGTTTATTATCACATTAGATACAGAACAGACACAGATCCTCACAACTGAGAAGCTGGAACTCAAACTTGTGAATGTTTGATATTTTTCCTAAAAACAAAATTTAAAAAAATCAACATTTCAATGTATAGTACAGTAAATTAAAATGTATAGCAAACTGAAAGAGGCTAAACTCAACATACATTATAGGTGTGTGATTATGGAGAGGTCTGTGTGTGCATGCCGCTGCAAACTAAAGCCCTGAATGTGGCCTTTGCATTTGTACTAAGAGCTGGTCTGTGTTTGGGCCTGAAAAGAGCACCAACATTGCACCGCATCGCCTCATCTGCATTAACACCGCCTCAGCTGCATCTCTCCAACCACCTCAGCAAGGCTGAATTCATTTGGAGCCAGAAGATTATCAGAGGCACAAAAAAGTCTACGCTACTGCCCGAGGAAAATTACATTGCATCTGCATTTGTGCTGCTGCTGGCTCTGCGCTGACAGGAAAATAGGTCCACTTATTCTGTTACACCAACATACAGTATTAATCAGTTTCTTCAAGCTTTGAATGTGTGAGTCCATCACTAATCAACAAATAGACACAACTCTCCTTTGATGCTGGTATCTTGTCTTTTCTATAATGCAGCAGCACTTATCAGCGGAGGCTCACTCTATTGTTATCTGCTTTCCGGTGCTGTGACCACATCTATTCTGCACACGAACCTCTCTGCTCTCCTGTGTCACAACAACAGCTCCGACTTTCACTGGTGGTCTGTAAGATAATCTGACGAAGCAGCCAAAGGCATCAGGGTCAGTTACAGGTCTGGCACAGATCCTACGTATATGTGTGCATGTTGGCACACACCACACTGTGATGCTGTAAATGCATGGACTCAGGTGTGTGTGTGTTTGTCCTCTTGCATGTATGTGCGTGCTGTGAGCTGTAACTCGAGGTTCATCAGCAACAAAGAACCAGGAAGGTGATGAGAGATGAGAGTCAGCAGATGGATCCTCTTACCATGATGAGACCGGTGGTGATCGGGTCGTTGCAGCCATGGCACAGCTCCCCGAATTTGGCCCAGTAGTCCTTCTTGCAGAAGAGCCGTCCATCTTTTTCATAATACCAGTGGGACAGCGAGGCGCTGCACTCACAACACCTGACAGAAGAAGAGATGTAAGTTAGATATAAGTTAGATTATAAGTTATGTTACAACGACATCTGTGACTGCAGAGAGCCAGCAACACAGAAGGTCACCGTTTGTGGCAGCAGAAAATGTGACCCCACTGTACCTATCTTTTACTTTTCCTTTAGAGTTTTGTGACTATAACTTTAAAGTAAAAATATTAAAATGCATTTATGTTTTTAAACAATTCAGTTTTGTGTCCCCTGTCACATTTTAAAGGGGTATGACACCGTTTCTGACGACAGTCATCAGAAACAGTGAGCTCATGTGTTGCTGGCTCTGTACGGGCACAGATTTTGATGTAACACCAAAAAATAGTTAACACCTGTCATAATGTCCCACAGCCCTGAGCAGGTGTATTGAAATTGCACAATTAACAATCCAACACATAAAGGTATTCAATTTATAATATTACAAAATCAAAACAATCTCCACATACTTACATTTGAAAGCTTGAGCAAGAAAATATTTTACATTTTTGCTTGATAAACAACTTCAGTATTTAATTGATAATGAAAATTGTTGATTAATTGTATTTAAACAAATAAACTCTTATTGATGAGCAGAAAAGCAGAAAACACAGCATCCAGTATCATCCTTATGTGACTGAAGCAGCAGCTCAGATCTCTGGGAACTTTAAATGCTGTAGTGTTGACAGGACGTTATGTTGTACTGCGCTCTCTAAACTGCTCGACCCTTCTAATGACACCCTGCAGGGCCCCAAATTATAGTTTACATGGTGATAATAATCCCTTTGTGGGTCTATCACACACCACCACCACGGCTGAGGTGGAACAGACATATGAGAGGTCACATCAAAACACACATCGTAGAAAAATAATGGCAAAATGGAGGAGCACAACTACAGTGTGTGTCAAATATAATCATTTCATCAGCCAACATCTTCAACGTCTATATAGCCTTGGTGTTTGTTCAGACTCAACATGGTGAAATATAAAGAGTGCTGAGGTGATGGGACTGTTGTTAAAATAACTGTTGCTCCAAGTTCGCTCATTTTCCGTCTCTGAAACTGAATCCTCGACAGTAAGAGACAGTTTGCTAACCTCTCTCCTTTCAGTAACATGAGATAAATACAGCACTGTGTGTGTGTGTGTGTGTAGAAGAAGCTGTGCTGCTTGAACTATCATGGACAAAAAGCAATATCTGATCATATAAGACTCCAACCCTGATGACATGGGTTCCTGGGCGGCACACATGAATTTCGTTGTAAATGATAAATGGACTTTATACACAGCGTTTATACTGCGTTTTTCTAGTGTTCCGACCACTCAAAGTGCTTTACACTACATGTCAGCATTCACCCATTCACACACTGATGGTAGAGGCTACTATGCAATCTAAATACTCATTCAGAGTAGGGTTGAGTGTCTTAGTCAAGGACACATCCACATGTGACCCGCGGATCGAACCGCCGACCTTCTGATTGCCGGACAATTGTCAGTGCCACAGTCACCCCACGTTTTGTCTGTAGGCTACCTGTGCTCAGTGCAATGACAACCAAGTTGAATCTAATCAAATTTTCTTTCACAAAAGATGCCCATTGGATTCAAATTACAGTACAATTTAATAAAAAAGAAGAGAAGTAATTAAATAAAAAAAAAAATAACATGCAAGCAGACAGCAGCATGATGTGGTTTGCTTTTCTGAAACTGAACCTGTGTTTTTCAATCTACATTTCGTACAGACAGTCTGAGCACCATCAGGCTTGATCATCTGTACACGACATCCGTCTGGTCTGTCTATAAATGTCCAGTGTGACGGCAGACTGATAGACATCAGATGCTGAGAGCGTGAAGGGCGGATGACAAAGAGTCGGAGACAGACAGAAGCTGTTAATAAGGTGACAAAGAGTATGTGCAGAGGACACGACAAACAGACTTTTAGTTTACTGAGAATGCAAATAAGCAAACACTTAATTTATTCACGATATTCAAAATTCTGATAGCACTTTACTGATCTTCACATTGATTAGAAAATGCTATCTGTTAATTTTTATTCTGACACATATTCGTATAAATGCTGTAAATAAAAATGTGTGCTAATCCCTTCGCTTATGGTAAAAGCATTTCTGTATGAGTTGCATCTGCGGGCTTGCAGGCTTGTTTGTAATCTGTATAAATCTGTCTGTGTCTAACGGCCATGACTAAGTGAGTGTCTCCTCTCCTTCCCAGTGGAGCTTCCCTCCCATCAGCCAGCCGTCTGGCCTCGTCCCAGCTCAGGGCAGCTTAAAACCAGCCCTGTTTGTTCAGAAAATATTAAAGTGTGCATGGCTTCAAAGAATAATTCACTTTATCCCTTGTCGCATCCCAACTTCCTGCTGCTTAAATTTACATATGATTCATATTTCTTCATTTTAGTGACATTGCTGACTCAGTTCAGGTGTCTTGCTCTGAGGAGCTGGTGGCCTCGTACTCTGGCAAAAACTACGCTGTCTTCTGGCTCTGGCTTGCTGATTTCATACATTCCTCAAGCCAGAGTCAAACTTAATAAAATATTCAACGTTAAAATTAAGTATTACTTTCAGCATTAGAATAACAATAATATATTGACTACAATGCATACTTTGTCCTTGTGTCATTTCATTTTATAGACACACCTCGGGCTGACATGAGCAAATCTATCTGCAATGACACTTCCTGACGTTTAATGGACCAAATGATTGATCCATGAATAGAGAAAATAATGTGCAGATTAATCAGTACTGAAATAGTTGTGAGTTGCAGCCCTACACATACGACTCTGCTGTAGAGTTGTTCGACGAGGGCTTAAATGTGAGCCGAATCTGTGCAGTTACCAAGAAGATTTGAACATGTCTGTGGCTGGTTGGTAAAGGATTATTAATATATTCAGCTGAAGCAGCAACTCCCTATGACTTTGCCCCCGGTATTGCACCTACTATGCAAGACTGTACATACACACACATAACCTTGCAGCACATGCAAACACACACAATTTATTTATCAGACAGATAGACACACCCGCTCTTCCAGCATCTGCATACAGCGCTTCTCTGCAGCTCAGCAGGCTGTGGCGGAGCTGCTTCGGTATGCAGCGTGTTTGGGTGAGTACGGGGGGAGGAGGAGACTTGGAAGTGGGTCAAGGCTTTCAGAAGACGTCGGCAGCACCGAGCCAGGAGCCACTCGGCTGTCTCGGCTCTCTGCCGCTCAATAACTGCACATGCATCCTGCAAACCCCTGCTGAGGCAAAGTCATACCTGGGGAGGATGCACACAGGCGCACGTAGATGTGTTTGCACTCTGAGGTTAGTAAAACCTCTCAGAGCAGAGCTGGGAGTGGCAGCAGGGTATTAAAGATATGAGTGACTACATTAGTGAATCCCAGATCGACGCCAAATTTCTGCCTCCAGGAAAAGAATCTAATCTCAGAGGCAGAAGAGACAGACAACTCACGACTTCAAAGAATATAAAAAAATCTACCAGCGCAATAAAAAATCTAATGATTTTTTTCCTGTTATTGTTTTAATGTGCGTTTTTACTCACATTTCAGCGTTTTGTTTTTTTTTGTGACTGTGTTTATTGGTGCATTGACACAGACGTGTAAGAGGATTATCAGTGTGAAAGACTCTTTGCCCACTCTGCTATGATGCTCCTGAAAATCTAGCTGAATACAGAGCTTAGCAGTCTCTCTCACACGCTCCAACACCTTACTGTGCAAAAATAAAAATTAAACTAAATATCCCATGCCTTTTAGCAAAACAATCGATAATGGCATTCAAGGACAGAAGAAGAAGTGAGTTTGAGAAAACCTGAAAGAGATGAGAGAAAAGACGACTGAATAAAACAGATGATTGATTTAAGATGATATGATGACGGGGAAAAAAAAAGGCAAAAGACTCCCATGAACAAGTGAGAGGCAGCAGAGCAGATTTCAGACACCATGAAAACCTGCTGGATCCCCCTGAGGGTCAGAAAGCAACCAATGACAGAGAAGATGGAAACAAGCGAGTGGAGTTAGTAAATCTGCAACTGTCCCCCCTCCTGCTGCTCAAATCCCTGATGGAATTAGCTAAAAGAGAGAAATAAATCCCCTTTTCCAGGTCAAAAGGAGGCAGCTTTTTGCCCGACCTCTCACCTTCCTCTGTTTGTGTTTGCTGACATTTAACTCAAGCTGAGTGCTGTCACAATTACTTACTCTGTCTGTGGTAGACAATGACTTGTTTTCATACTCTTCTGTCTTCTAGGTCAGTGGTACCTGACCTAGGGGGGTCAGGACCCCTCCAAGATACTGTAAATCAAAAGGGTTTTGAGATACTTAACATGCAAAAAAACTAATGCTGCTTTCACATGGAATCAGGCAGACGGCAGCAACGTCTGGACACCACGGGAAAAACAAACAGTCCAACAGAACGCAGACGGCAAAAAGAAACCTGCATGATGATATGTTGCAATGGTGATGGAATAAAATATATAAAATAAAATGATTTTATGTCTGCTAATTTATGCAGTTCAAAGAGGGAGAAAGTCCAGAGTGCTCGGAAGTTCAAATCAGTGTGATGAAGGTACACGAACGTTCAAAAAGGGAAGTACAAAGCACAAAAAAATAAAAAGCCTTTATTCAAATGGCTATTTCATGGTGAAATACTAAACAATGCTTGGTTGTGAATCCCAATAAGTGGACATGAAATTGAAAAATAAAAACAGTATAAAGAATATACAGCATGGAATATGTGTGTGCGTGTGCCAGATGAATCATCTATATGCTGCTTTTTATTAGTCTGCTATTATTCATATTTATTATTCCCAGTGAGATCTCATTGGACAGTTTCATGACATAATATGTTTTTGATTAACTGTGCATCCTGTTCATCGTGCTGGCGGACTGACCGGGTCAATACCCGACATGATTAATTTGTCCCACTTGATTTGAATGAGCTGAAGTTGAATGAAAACAACATCAGGTCTTAATGAATGAGTGAAATTAAATTCCCTGAACTGCTGAAGAGGATGAGTAAATACATTGAAGGAGAAATGAAGACTGAAGATGCCATAAAAATGTGTCATCTGCATTAACATACTCCTCGTCACCATTCAGAAAACTGAGCAGATATATAATATTTACACCCATCCATCTGCAACCGCTTATCCCGTTAGGGGTCGCAGGGGGCCTGGAGCCGATGCCAGCTGGCATTGGGCGAAGGCGGGGTTCACCCTGGACAGGTCGCCAGTCCACCGCAGGGCACATAGAGACAGACCATCAATCACGCTCACGATCACAGCTAAATGTCTCCATTATTTCTGCTGTGTGTGGGTGAGGCATGCAGAGCTTTGTGGTTTAACATGTCAGCTGCACCTCAAATATGAGTCAACCCTGCAGCTGCTCAGCCAAAATGGTACAAAGATGATGTATGTATCTACGGTAGAGTCCACATCTGAACCAAGGCTGCAACCATTCAATAAAACAAATCCAAATAATTAAGAAATTATTGTTCAGTTAAGTGGTTAACTGTTTAAAAGTCTATAAAATGGCAAAAAAAATGCCCAGAGCCCCAAGTGATATCTTAAATTTTGTACATCAGCAGTCCAAAACACAAAAATATTCAATTAGCAATCACATATGACAAACAAAACTCATATTTGAGGAACTGGATCTAAAGAATTTTGCCATTCTAACATTACGTAATCTATTAATGTTGCAGCTCTAATCTGAACAAAGCGGCCACTACATACAAACATGCAGCTCTTGTACTTTATCTGTTCTTGGATCTCAGTGTGACTTCTTTCATGATAAGACCTTGAATGCCTCGCAGTGAGATAAAACCAGAATTCAATCAGTCTCCTACACATACCTCGCTGACCATCCAGCATCGGTCAGCATTTTATAGTGTGTATGAGTGTGTATGTAGCCACAGGCCACATGACGCATGGGCTGACACCATTACAGGAAGCAGGAGGGGTCAAGAGGAAACAGTGTGTTCTGGTGGAGGTGTGAGCGGGTTCATTACTACCTTGACAGATGCAAAGCTGAAAGATTTACGAGGAGCCACACCTCTCAAACACACACATGCACCGCACACACGTGTGTACGTCCGTTAATTATTAAATCTTCGATCATCTGCGCAAAGCTCGGAGGGGCATCCATCACCATTTCTATCTGCGGAGACGGCAGAAATGATTTTGAGTACTTCTGATCAATAAACCAAGAGGCGGCTCGGCCTCCCAGTAAAACCAGGACAATTCAGACGACAAGCGTTTGTTGTCTGATGGAAAGAAATGAGTCTACTGTACTTGCGGGCTAAGCTGAAATCATCACAGACAAAGAGAAAATACAACCTCTGGGAAAGAGACGAGGGGGTTGTGGGATAGATGGATGGACACACACACACACACACACACACACACACACACACACACACAGACAGATGGGTGAAAGTCAAGCTGAGGAAATGGCAGACTGTCTGGGGGAGACCCCTTTCCTTCCCCTCAGAGGAGACATAAATAGTCGGAGATTCCTGGTCCAGTGCCAAGATTTCCACTGCTCGTATCTTCCAGAAAAATAAAGGATTCCCACATGGAGACGGGGATGAACGTACCTGTGTGTGTGTGTGTGTGTGTGTGTGTGTGTGTGTTACCAAATAAATCAACCAAACACTAACACACACACATTCAAGGTCACATTCATCCCGTTCCCACGAGCCCCCCTTTTTTTGTTCCCCTTGTTTTATCCTCCATCCCCCTCTCCTCCCCTCCTCCTTCTCCATGGCAACACAGAAT
This sequence comes from Pterois miles, assembly GCA_947000775.1. Taxonomy (NCBI): domain Eukaryota; kingdom Metazoa; phylum Chordata; class Actinopteri; order Perciformes; family Scorpaenidae; genus Pterois; species Pterois miles. Next base: position 18,680,259 of record CAMQGK010000110.1, read on the forward strand.
GCCATGGCGATGATGTCACCCCCTCACATAGAATAAGAGGCATTACCTCATGCAAACCGCCATATCTCTCTCTCTGTTGGGTGGTTTTAAACTCTACCAGGAAATCCCTCAGCCAATCAGGCTCCAGGCTGATCCCTTGACCTGGCAAACACAAGCTCAGCAGCATTTACACCAGCGTTAACCCCTCGAGAACTGTTACAATTAAAGGACCGAAAGACAGTAGCGGGCTGATCATTTTAAACAGTGGCTATAACTGCAGCTTTGGCTCTGCACTGACTGTGGGGGACAATCTCTTTATTCGTGGTCAATTCAGCTGGTAAACAGGAGCCCTGGCAGACTTGTGATTAAATGATGTGCATGGCAGCAGTTTCCTTTGTGACTGTTAAGCCGCCCTGACTGACTGGCTGTCAGCACAGTGGGTCCGAGGCCGTCTCACTTGTTCCACTGGGAGGAAATGATAAAAGGTTTCAGCGAGCTCTGGGAACCAGGATGTGTGTTGTTCAGCAGAAGAGGCAGCAGAGATCCTGTTCATTATCAGGTCTCTTTTACAAAATAGTAGAGTGTAGTCTTTCTCCAACAGCTGAACACAGACAGAGGAAACTAATACATGAAGTGAACCTGGCGGTGGGTGAAAACAGCCCAGCGAGTCACTTCAAGTAGAGCTGAAAGTATTAAATAATCAACCAAAACTGGGGCGTCAATATCAAACAGGCTGTTTGATTCAGCTTATTAATTCAATCAAAGAAATACAAGACAATAAATTTCATTATTAAAAAACTAACAGAAGACAATTCTGACCAGGCAGAAATCTCACCATTGTGTGACTTATTAGTTGTAACCTGGTAGCTAATGGAGTGATTCAGGGAGTTTTTAAAAGACATTTCAGTGAAGTTATTAGCTCAATATAATCTATTTATCAGCAGACATGAAAATAAAGCCTATCAATTAACTTTTTTATTCTTTTCCTGGAAATATGTTAAATAAACTACCAGCTATTGGGAAATAGTGGGACATAATTATTAAATAATGTTAATAACAAAGTATTTCTTTTCTAAATTTTGAGGTAAATATTGGAGTAATTTGGCAGGAATTACAAGTAAATTTCAATTATTACTTCTTGTCACCTAATTTCCATGAAATTTGCAGATCTGTAAAATGAAGTGTTACTGTTTTGTGTTGCAAACTTCAAGAATTAAATCAGAAATGTTAATACTGTTGACTTAATTATCATATATAGTACGCAGTCTGTGAGAACTATCTGGCCTATTTGTAGGCTACTGAATGTATCCAGACTCTGACTGCTAAAAGTCACCATCAGCCACCATCAAAGTCCAACTAATGAAATCAATTTCTCTCCTATTTAAAAAAAATTTAAGTTTCTATAAAATATCATGTTGCTGCCTTTGTTTGCATGATGTCAGGATCAAGATGGACAGTTGACTCTGCACCACAGACTGTATATAAGATGTGGACGTAGTCACCGTGACGTCACCCGTTTGTGGACTGCCGTTCTGAAGCCTTGAGTTCGGCATTTTGGCCGTCGCCATCTTGGTTTTTTTAGAATCAGTAGTGACACTGGAGGGTGGAACTAAGTACAACCAAACACTGGATAAGACAATTTGAGGCAACCAAAATGCTAATTAGGGTTAAAGTTAAAAGACAAAAACACAGACAACTCCCACACCACAACAACGCTGTGGTAGCGACCTGTCAATCACAAGGTAGCCACACCCTAAAGTATCCCCTACTTTATGGTCAATTTGACTCTAAATGGGACCATAATTTACTAAATGAACTTCATGCTGTATTGAAGAAGACTTGAAACAAGTGATTGAGACCATAAACTCATGTTTACAATGTTTACTGAGGTAATAAATCAAGTGAGAAGTAGACTCATTTTTCATAGACTTCCTTCAAACCAGACTTTTTTTGCAACCAGAGTCGCCCCCTGCTGGATATTAGAAAAAATGCAAGTTTACGGCACTTCGGCATTGGCTTCACTTTTCAGATCTAGAGGTCACCCACAGGCCTGGCTCATCTCGAACAAGACTATTGAAGTCTACTTGGCATTTAAAGACTCATCACATGCCAAAAGACTGTACAGTGGTTTCCAGTACTTTTGTACTCTCTCTCAGCTAAATGGTAGAAATATAGCAATCCCTTTACAAAATAATCTACTTGGAATGTGTGCTTGCAAGTATCCACTTGCAAGCCACCTTGCCAGATCACATTGTGTTGCAGCAAAAGTTGAGCCACGTGGATTTCAAGAATGACCTTTAATGCTTAACTTTTAAGCCTATGGGAAGGTCCGAAAGGTCAACAGATTTATCTTCATGACAGCTGAACAAACTGCATTCAATAAAATCAAAGAGTGCAGGCTGTTTTTTGTATGAAACAGTGTCCGAATGCTAACAAAGACTTAATACTTTTTATGAAATGATCAAGGTCAAATATAAAAGCGACAGGACTCACAAAGTTGAAAGAAAATGAGGACGTTAATCCTCCTTTTTTTTAATCACATGCAGGGTTTAAGTCTGGAGTTTATCTTGTGCACAACGCAACAAAATTGAATTTTCAAAGTGTGATTAAAGTATTGTAGCAAGAGTCAAAGGTTGGAGCTCGGGAGCAGGTGATTAATCAAAACACACAGGACACCTCCTCTCTCCTCTCCGCGAATGTTATCAGCAGGTATGAACCCTGCTGACGTCACGGCGAGGAGGACGAGGAGTTCTTGGTGCAGACACAGAACAGAGTGTGAAAGGACATTATTAATCAAAATGACAAGTTTCAATCAAAAATCAAACAGCTATTAGAGCACCAATGAGATATTAGATAAAATACTACATCAAAGTTTATGTGATGATTGGAGGTGACAACAGGTGTTTCATGAAGTTTACTCTTGTAGCTCTAAAACAACAACTGTTCAACTCTACAGCTGTACGTAGTGTCAAATTCAGTTTCATATCCTGCTGAAATAACATATTAATACCTAACAAAGAGCAAACAGTTGATGTGTTTAGCAGGAAAGTTTCAGGTTTGTCAAAATGAGTCAAAATTAAGGCAAAAATATCTAGTACCAAATAAAAGCATCTGTGGGAAGATTTTACCTTGTCTTAATTTTACAAAAAATAATTGAATGCAAAGTTGTGGGAAGGTGCCTTTTAGACAAAAAGGCCATAAAATGAGCCTGTAAACTGTTTAATGTGATATGCATCATCTCCGTCTGCAGTTGGAACAATAATTAGGTGATCACACAGTATTAAAAAAAAAAAAAAACAGAATAACAAATGCAAACTCAGAAAATCAGGCACACATGGTGTATTCTCAATAAATATGCATAAATCTAAGTATGCATGGCCAGTAGGTCTGTCCCAAATACCGTTTTCTGGGCTTTGGAGCTTCGGTGAAAAATATTCGAAGGTATTTGTTTCACAGTACGGCGCTGCAGGCTGACATGTTCGTCTTTCAGCACTGCTACCACACTACTGTACACACACGCAACTCTACACACAACAAATATCATCTGAGAATTGCTAATAAAATTAATGTTGAAAAAAAAAATAATGTATAATCAAAATGTGAGATTATTCCTTATTTCACGGGCTATTTGGGGATTTATACATTGTTATTACATATTTGTATAAAAAACACACACACACACACACACACACACAAAAAGTATTCAAATACTGATTTGAAGGTCTTCCCATTACCATGACAACGTTTGAAGCTTCGAAGCATCGACGCATTCGGGTCAGCCCTAATGGCCAAATTTCCTTTATATGTACAATAAAAATAGTAGAATAAAACTACAAATGAGTTTTCCTCTTTTTGACAGCCGGGTTGTGCTGGATAACATGCTTATCTGCGTTGCCACACACACACACACACACACACACACACACACACACACACACACACACATGCATACACATGCACATACACTTACTCCCCCCACACACACATAGCCTTTACTTCTATCTTTATGAGGACATTCATAGACATAATGCCTTAATTAGAGGCTGACCAATGAATTTATCAAGCAGGTGCATAAATGCTGCTAAGTGCACTAAATCTTTATTTTATTCATCCAAAAGTTTATTTGACAAAGTTGAGTTTTTTGATTACCTGTTTCATGTATTCAATATTTAAATTGTACATTATTTTTTCAAAAGGCCTTTGAAGGTTTGTCTGAAGGTGAGAAAAAATGTCAAAAATGTCCTAACTTTCCAAAAATGTCCTCACTCCGAAGGTCTAACACTCAAACTGGTCCTCACAAAGATAGCTGTACATGAACACACACACACACACACAAACACCCACCCACACACACACACACACACACACACACAAAACCACTATCTCACACACACACATACACAACCACCATCTCACACAGACACACCCACACACACCCACCATGTCACACACACATACACACACAGACACAACCCACACACACCAAACACACACACACACACACACACACACACATACACACACAGACACAACCACACACAGACACACACACACACACAAACCCACACACACACAGACACACACCGACAGACAGACACACACACACACACAGTCACATGCAGGACTGCAGGGTTTGATTCATTGTCTCGCTGTGACAAAAGAGGGAAGTCAATAACAGATATGAGTGTGTGGATCCAGAGCAGAGTGACTGATGTGTGCTGCGTCACGGGGGAAGTGAGAGACCACTTAAAGAGAAATGAGTAAATCATCTGGACTCACAGAGCGACACGTTTCAGTATCACCAGATACTGTAGATGTAAACTAGTGTAAATCTAAACACACGATGAAGTCTTTCCTTTGCTTCACACTGATGTCGGTTTAAGAGCTTCTGTGTGAAAACATGAAGGGAAGTGAAACAGACTTTCAGATGACAAAAACCCGGCAGATCATCAGTGTTAATATTTAAAACTCTGGTTACGGGCTGAAACAGTATCGGTCATTTTACACATAAACTTCACATAAACTGTGAAGATCTGATTCCCTTCATTGTCTTTCATGACTGTATATTTTAGGGCTGCGACTAACAATTAGTTCCACTGTCGATTAATCTGTTATTTTCTTAATTAATTGATTATATCTACAAAATGTCAGAAAATGGTGAAAAATGTTGATCAGAGTTTCCCAAAATGACGTCCTCAAATGTCTTGACTCGTCCACAACTCAAAGATTTTCAGTTTACTGTCATAGAGGAGTAAAGAAACAAGAAAATATTCACATTTAATAAGCTGGAATCAGAGAATTTTGACTTTTTTTTTTCTTACAAAAACACTTAAATTGATTAATTGATTACCAAAATAGTTTTGCAGCTCTAGTATATTTAATATTTGGGGATTTGAGACATTTTATTGACCATTTAATTAATTAATCAAAAAAATTGGCAGCTTAATCAATGATGATCTTTAGTTGTAGCTTCTACATTAGCTAATAAGAAAAGACCTAAAACTTCAAAAGTGTTTGAAAGAATTTTGTTAGCTTGCTTTACTTTTTACAATTTGCTAAAAATAGTGCACGTGAAAATTAAATTGTGGAAAAATTAGCCATAGCATCAATTTCATCTTTATTCCCAGTTAAATTCAAAAGTAGAGCTTCAACTATTAGTCGATTCATCGACGAATAAATAACTGGCATCTATTTTAATTGATTCATTGTTTTTTTTAAGCAACAGTGTAGGACGTCTAATCTCTATATAATACAGTAGGTCAAGCACTAACACACAACGGTCATGGACATTATAGTAAATTTAATATTCCTGCGTTTTGGACTGCTAGACAGCACAAGAGAGTTGATGACATCACCCCATTTAATGGACCAAACCGTTCAATCAATTAATCAAGGAAAGAATCGTTAGAATAATAGATAATGACATGAAATGCTGTTGTTTTATTCAACAGACAGAAAACCTCAAAAGAAAAAGAGTGAAAAAGCGACAGAATGGATGATACTGGAAAGTTTGAATTTCTATAATTACTTTGCCACAAAGCAAACTCCATCTACTGAGGCAGACCATGTGATTCGGTCAAAAGCCCCAGAACAAACAGGTAAGTTGTCCTTAAGTTAAGATTGTTTTAAGGGGTGCATCGGCCCTGAGTTTGAAAGAGTCAATTCTTGTTCCTTTCTTTCATGTCTATCTACATCTGTGCGATCAAATAATGGCAAAAAGACCATAAATATACTGGCGACCTGTCCAAGGTGAACCAGCTGGATCCCCCCCCCCCCCCCCCCCCCCCCCCCCCGCGACCCCTAACGGGATGAGCAGTTGACGATCAATGGATGGATGGATGAAGACCATAAATATATGTAAAATAGGTTGTTTAGTTAAAACTATGGAGCGCCTCGTTAGCAGAGTGGCGGTATGCCACATGACCGCCATGTCCCGGGTTTGATTCCAGCCTTTGGACCTCTGTTGTTGAACCTCTCTCTCTCTAACCCCGTTTCTACACTGTCACATAAAGTTAAAAATGCCCCACTGAAATAATCGCTGAAACAAACTTTCACTCTATTGGGCCTGACATCAACTAGAAACTCAATAAACAGCCAGCCGTGTACTTTCACTGGTCCACTTACTTTCTGAGTGGCTTCTCGCTGCGTTGGTTCTTTGCTGACATGTCACCCGTGGGAGCGCCGGCCTTGTTTTGACAGTCAGAGGACAGACTCATGTCAGCAGCTCTGATGTTAAACTCGACCGGCCTCGCTGTCACAGCCGTCAGTGACTCTCTCTCTCTCTAAACTTCCTCTCAGTGCAGCTGCACAGAGGGGTCACGCTTCATCACTACTTCCTGTCCTCTGCCCCGCCCACCTCATGGCTGCTTATTTCCTTTTTAACCTCATTAGAGCCGCCCTTGTAATTTGAACTCCCCATTTCCAAAAACACTCTTCTGGAGGCACAAATCAAATTTTCCTATTATCCATCACCTATTAAACCCTTCCACCTCCTCTCAGCTCATTTCATTTACCTCACAGGAGCCCTGAGGTGCTTTGTTTTCTGAGGATAAGATGAGGCAGAGCGGCTCACCCACAGTAACACCACAGTTATCGCGCAAAGGTGAGATCTGCGATAGTGGTGGGACGGTTCATAAAAGTCAGGGTTCTGTTCACGGTCTGGGGTCACGGTTTTCGGTTCGGTTCGGTACATTTATGGTACAGCAAGGAAGCCAATTTCCAATTTCAATTTAAACATGCATTTCAATTATTTGGCAAAATAAGTCAACAACTGTTTGTCTTCACAACAGTACACACATTTTATGGCTGGACTTCTCATCTAAAAGAAAAGTGCCACAGTGTTATTTTATTATTAAATAATAAATAAAAACAAATCATCAACAAAAAGTGCAGCATCAGGTCAGCCGGCACTAGAGCTTTTTTAAACAACAGTAACATAAACTAGACCTGCACCATAAGAGGAAAATCTGCCATGTGCGATAACACTGCTCAATATTCCAGTGATGATATGACTTGTGATAAATAAATATTGAAGTGTGCACATTAGCTATACTAATGTCAGCCTGGTTGTTTTTACATTCAGAACCAGATTAGAGTTGAATATTTAACAAATAACTAGGACACATGTTTTTTCGAGAGCAGCAACAGTAATGTTTACAACAGCAAAGTCACCATAGAAACTCATTAATATCTCACTGGAAACAATCTGACATATTAATAAAATAAATCATATTCCTGAGTGAAGTTTATAAAGACTGAAGAACAGAAACATCAGTCAGTATCAGTCCTTCCTCCTGTCCTCTGCCCCCCCTCCTCCTGTCCTCTATCCTCTGTCCTCCTGTCCTCTATCCTCCTCTCCTCTATCCTCCTCCCTCCTCCTGTCCTCTATCCTCCTCTCCTCTGTCCTCCTGTCCTCTATCCTCCTCTCCTCTACCCCCCCTCCTCTCCCCCTCCTCTGTCCTCCTGTCCTCTATCCTCCTCTCCTCTATCCTCTTGTCCTCCTGTCGTCTATCTTCCTGTTCTCCTCTCCTCTATCCTCCTGTCCTCCTATCCTCTGTCCTCTATCATCCTATCCTCTGTCCTCCTGTCCTCTATCCTCCTGTCCTCTATCCTCTGTCCTCTATCCTCCTGTCCTCTGTCCTCCTAGCCTCTGTCCTCTATCCTCCTATCCTCTGTCCTCCTGTCCTCTATCCTCCTCTCCTCTATCCTCCTGTTCTCTGTACTCCTGTCCTCTATCCTCCTATCCTCTGTCCTCCTGTCCTCTATCCTCCTGTCCTCTATCCTCTGTCCTCTATCCTCCTATCCTCTGTCCTCCTCTCCTCTATCCTCCTGTTCTCTGTCCTCCTGTCCTCTGTCCTCTATCCTCCTATCCTCTGTCCTCCTGTCCTCTATCCTCCTGTCCTCTGTCCTCCTGTCCTCTATCCTCTGTCCTCCTGTCCTCTATCCTCTATCCTCCTATCCTCTGTCCTCCTGTCCTCTATCCTCTGTCCTCCTATCCTCTGTCCTCCTGTCCTCTATCCTCTGTCCTCCTGTCCTCTATCCTCCTATCCTCTGTCCTCCTGTCCTCTATCCTCCTGTCCTCTATCCTCTGTCCTCCTGTCCTCTATCCTCCTGTCCTCCTCTCTGCTGATGTGAACCACTACAGGTCCTGCTGGTAGAGGCGGAGCTGCTTTGTCTCAGCCAGCTGATGAGTTTACTACTAAGACACCTGACAAACTAACTTCTTTTAACTCTCAGATGTCCAAACTGTCTGTTCACGCAGCCTCAGACAACGTCTACGCTTCTATCAGCATCATCAACCAACAGACTGATCCAAACAGCCTCATCTTGACTCAGACACGCAGTATGGCCTTGCTTATATTTTGGCTGGTCCAAGAAAGTAGATCAGCCAATATTAGCTTAGCACTAATAAATGTAATATATCGCTATTAGCATATATGTTGGCAAATAAATAAAAAAGAAATTACAATACAGTTATGTCTAATATACATTAAGTTGAGTTAGTTTAGAAACAGTGTCACCATCATAGTTTGTCCACAAGAGAGCACTGACGAGTTTATTTAACACCCAAATTTAATGTATCCCTACTAAAAATGTTGTTTATGTAACTTATCAGTGTATCCTGGGATGCAATCATTCGTATGTTAACTTATTTGCGGTGTTTGCTGCTTGTTCTACTTATGTCATGGGATAGAGAGAGCTACGAACGGTGTCTGAGATCACCATCAACTCGTTTAAATAAAAACATGTTAGCCAATGTAGTCGTAATTTGATTATTTTTTAACTCAAAATTAGTATCTGCCTCAAAAATGTCCTATCAGGCGGGTTATAACAAACCTTGAGTAACACCTGTTAACCATGGGGTCCATAGATCTTAAAGGGGTAACAGAGATATGGACAACGCTGTGCTGACTCTGCTTAATACAGTTATGAAACACTTTATGCACCCTAAAGGATATGCCACAGTTTTATTTGTGGGTTTTAGTTCAGCTATTAACTCTCCTGTAAAGGTTCATTGATCTCATCATCAACACATGGTTTCGCTCTGTGGATCAGAGACTTTTCCTCCACAGAGGGTTTGTGTCAGGGTGAACACGTCACTGTGAGGCTGCCCACAAGGCTGTGCTGATCTCTCTTTTTACCAATGAATTTCTGATCAGTGAGGAACGTTTTAGATTAAGTACGCTGATGATGTGGCCTTAGTTGGCCTTCCACAGAAAACAGACCCACTAGGTGAAGCTGCCCACACTAAAGCTCAACAAACATGGTGTCACACTAGCCAGCTAGAAATCAATGTGGCCAAGACAAAGGAATTAATCACATGCAGCACAAAACAACATGCAAACACAGAGCCAGTTTCACTTGATGGCCAACTGTGGAAAATTTGAAATACCTCTGTACAGTGCTGGAGTACAGAGTCCAGAAAATACTAGTATTTAAAATATGAGTACATTTTGAAGGGATGCTCATTGAATATTAAGCACAATCACAATTTTGGCTTCACGCAGTTAAACTAACATTATCACCTGTGATATTGATGTTTAAAATGATAATAAATGTCAAATCAAGTGCTTCCTAAACTAACAGCCACCAGCCAGTGACCAAGATGTTTTGGCTTCACTTTTGGGTATAGATATAATCTACACAACCAACAAATTCATGATTAAATTAAGAGCATAAAATTGTTTATCTTCTTCTTCTATCTATCTTCTTGTTGCTAATTTTGCCCTCGAAGTGCACCAGACAAAAAGTGACAAAAAGAAGTATTTCATACTGCAATATACTGTATATAGCAGAAAAAAATTATGGCAATGTCAGTTTTTTCCAACATTGTTCAGCCCTAATTTGTACATTAACAGGGATGTAGCACAGCATGGAAGCGAAAACAATGCTCTGTTGATTTTAATGTGAAAGAGCAATAAAATGTGTCTTGCCAAAATAAATTATGATATTAATATTGACCAAAATGAAAACTCATTTTGGCCATAATCGTACAGCCCCAACTCACAGCAAATTTATCTTCTGAGGAAACTTAGTGGCCTCGGTGTCAGTCAGCAGATTTTAAAATGAGCATACAAAACTTTTGTTGAGTGTTTTAGCCTTTCACCTTCCTGCCTGGTTTGGTCACCTGAACTGTAGATATAATGCAAAAATAAACTGTCTAGGATTGTGCTCAATAGCAAGCCCAGATTGTTGGTTTTTACAGAAAGGATGAGGAAGAAAGCGAGGAGCATCCTGGCAGATCCCTCCCATCCGCTCTTCAGCCAGTCTGAGCTCTTGAGCTCCGGGAGGCGCTACAGAGTCTTTCTGGCAAATAGAAATGTGTTTAAGAAGCACTTTAACCCTTCTAGTGCCATCAATATCCTTAACTCAACAAAGTGAGGGAACAGATCTGAGCCACAAACACTGACATGAACTGTTTTAATGTGTAACACAACCTGTCTCTGTTTTTACCAGTAACTGCTTGTCTGTTTAATGTTGCTGTTTCCTGTGTTTGGTGAGCCAAATTTCTACCCCGGTGGACAATAAAGATTTATTATTGTATTGCAATAGATGATAAGTCCACTGCATGATGCATGAAACTAAACATAAGCTGCCTGTTATAATTTCCCACAGCCAGGTGACATGTTCAGATGATGAACAGTCCAAACCCTGAATATATTTCTGTTTAATATCATGTATGATTTAAAGCATCTGATTTGAGGAGCTGAAACAGCAAATGTTTGATATTACTGCTTGAAAAATTGTCAAAATAGTTTCTTATTTTTCAATCAATCAACTAAGTTTTGTTTGTTTTTCAATGCTTCTCACTTGTGATCATGTAAACTACCTCTGTGCTAATGATCATCCATAATAACTTCACTGTCTTCGCCTCATTAATATCACCGACCCATCAACACTGTCGCAGTTCAGCGTTGAGGTTTTGCATTTAGATTTATTTTCATTTGGGAGCCATGAATCATCCGTTGTTTCCTGCAGCTTCTGTCACCAGGCAGAGTTCATCTGCAGGTAGAAACAGCTGAGTCACTGTCTGCAGCCCTTTACGTTTTCTGTTTCTGAGCCAAACGTCACCGTATCAGAGAGCTGGAGAGACGTGGTGCAGATGAGGCTTTGCTACGTCTACGCACGATTCTGGCTGTAATTATTTAGTGATCTTTATCTTTTATTCAGACAGCGGCGGTAATGTTGTGTGAGTCAGGGTGTGGAGGGAAAGATGGAGATGTGTCCTACGGCAGTGGCAGTGGAGGAGCTACAGGCTGTGTGTCAGCTTGTCCTTGAGAGAAGGCAGCCATGACTGACCACTTTCAACTAATCTTTTCATAACAGCTATATGTTTGTTGATGTGACTCCAGAAAATGAGAGCACACGAGTGTGAATCCATCACCAATGTACAAAAACACTGCGCATGATCAGTAAAGACACGCCGTACGTAAATAAAAAAAAAGAGGTTGTTAAAGTGCTAACAAAGCAGAAGCCCATGTAGTCCTTTGGGACGACTGTTGGGGCAGCGATGGTGGAGCAGAAATACTTTTATTGGGAGCAGGACGGCGCTGCACTGTACCGCAGAGAGACTGCAGCACGGCTCCAGTTTTCAGAGCTGCAGCCAAAAACAAGCACATATTGACAAGATGATGATTCACAGTATTGCTGTGCCTCACTTGATGCCTTTTTTATTATTAATGAAGCTGAAGGAAAATGGCAATGAACACGCAGAAAAGAATTTGAAATAATCCAGTGATTCTGTTACATAATCGAAAGAATGACTGAAGATAACGGGACGTGAATATAAAATGCTAATTCCACATGGTGAATAATAAACATGGATCATCATGCTAATAAGCATAAGACCAGAAATCCTCTTATTCGTACGAGGAAACAAGAGGATGGGACTGTCTCCAGAGTCCTATCATAATGATGTTACACACCTTTTTACTACATCTGGTGGCTTTTCTCAAAAGTCAGAAGCTATTTTCACATAATACCCTCGATTCCACAAGGAAGGAAATAAAACTCACCCTGAAGAGATAAAATGATTAAATACTGTTTAATTTAACAGAAAAGCAAGTTTTAGTCAGACCGTAGAGCTACAAGGAACACAAAATAAAACAAGACGAGACGAGATAGAAGCAAAGAAATTGATTTAGGAGCATTTAAGTGACGACAATTTGTTTTTTTGGAACTTATAAAAAGTGACAGGACAGCAGAAATTACCCACAACTTTTATTAATATTCATCCTTTTTGAAATGGCGCAGTAGGAAATCACAGTTGTGAATAATAAATTGACTGATGGCTGAATTAATTTAGCTCCTTCAGTTTCAGGGTCCTGTGCACGCTGACTCGCTGTCATGTTTTACTGGGACATCTGAATAGAGCAGAGACATCTTTAATGTTGTTAGTAAAATCTGTGATTTCCCTGCTACGACTACGACAAGGCAAAATGCCTGATGTGCAAAACGCTGATAACAGTTAAGTCAGATTATCTTATCCACAGTATTAGGAAGTTAATTTAAAAGGGAACGCACTAAAAATGTTGGTAAAATACGTCCCTGCAAAAAAAAAAAAATAAATAAATAAATACAAAAAAACAAGCTGTAAGAGTGAAGTAGGAAATCGGTCTGGACACTGTGATGGATGTTTACAACAGACTGTTTGGGTAATTTTACCGTTCATTGTCTTCCACATACAGTACGTTTGTCAAACCTAGCGTTTCTCAACAGGGCTGGTTAGGGGACACTGGAAGCAACATTTTTTAAAGTGGGTGCTGAGGTCTTCTTAGAGGCGTTTGTGTCTGTTACTTAATGCTAGTTTAGTCTTACATTTGAATACATAGTTTCACAAATTTTATCATTAGACTTGCTTTTACCACTATCACCTGAAGCTTTTTTAAGATGAGGCTTTTCCTGCCAAAGACAAGACTTTTTATTTTAATCGTTTGTGATCAGCTTTTTCACGAATGACCCTCTGGATAGACAGAGCGACTGGATAGAGAGAGCGAATTACTGACCAGATCGAGCATCTGTATAGAGAGACTGACTGGATTGAGCAACTGACCAACTGGATAGTGAGAGTGACTGGCTGGATAGAGCAAGCTGACTGGATAGAGCGACCGACTAACTGAATGAGCTGACTGGACCTGACTGTTTGCGTTTCTTGCCCCATCTGTGTCCCGCCTTGTTCTTTGTGATAAAATATAATTTTCCTCTGAGCAAAGAGTCTGGGGCTTCTTCTTGTTGACATTATTTTGCCACCATCTGTGCTGGTACTCCAATCTATGTGATGTTTTTTCACAACATTTCACAGAGAGTGGTTCAAAACCACAGTGGAATATTTTCTGGTCATGTTTACTGCTCTCTTCTTCTGTTTATTAGAAACAAACTGCTGTTGCAGTGTCGCAGTCAGTTTTATTGTGCCAGAGATTTTCTTTATCTCCCCAAGAAAGCCAATCCTGCGGCTCACAGACGTGCACATCAACACATGTAAAATGTCGAAACTGGTTATATTTGGATGAAACTGGCAAGAGAGTAGCAGTACTGAGAAAAATGTCACCAGATTACCACAATATATAAAATTGTATACTACTATATATACTATATGTAATATATCAAAACTCAATGAAAAACCATAGACCGTTAATACGCAGTCACTGTGATGTCACCCATTGGTTTGTGGACTGCCATTTTGAAGCCTCGAGTTTGGCATTTTGGCTGTCGCCATCTTGCTTTTTTGCAACCAGAAGTCATACGAGAGGGTGGAGCTACGTGCAGCCAAACGCTGAACAAGACGTTTTAGAAGACCAAAATGTGAAAACACACTGTGAAAGTTAAAGTTGTAAGTCGAAAACCCAGATAACAACCACAAAGCAGCTACGTCCTAAATCATACCCTGCTTTATGGTCTATTTGACTCTGAATGAGACCATAATTTACTAAATGAACATCATGCTGTATTGAAGATGACTTTAAACTAATGATCGAGACCATAAACTCATGTTTACAATGTTAACTGAGGTAATAAGTTAAGTGAGAAGTAGGCTCATTTTCTCATAGACTTCTATACAGTCAGTCTTCTTTCTGCAACCAGAGGAGTCGCCCCCTGCTGGATATTAGAAAGAATGCAAGTTTAAGTCACTTCAGCATTGGCTTCACTTCTCAAACTCGGAGGTAGCCCACTGGGAAAAACTACATTTTTCTTGCACACAGACACAACACTAAAATTTTGAACTACATTACGAATATTAATAGGCAAGTTGGTAGTTTAGTACTTGCAATGAAAAGTCACGCAATGTGAAAACATCTCGCTGAGAACACAGCTGCATTTTCCCATGAAGGCTACTGTATGTGCAGCGAGCTGCTGCTATTTTCTGAGAAGCTCCTCCACCCACGGGACCCTGAAGTCTTCAAACAACACTCTGGGCACTTTAATTTTGCATTCCCCTCTGCTGTTATGATCTCCACTTCCTTTCCACTGGAGTAATGCTCCATGGCAGCACCGGGCCCAGCAGCTGGACAGTTCTTGTTTGGATTTAAGCTCCGTTCCCCAAGTCTCGCCAGTCAATTTGCTACGGAGGTCTTGTCTGACTAGCAAAGCCGCCTTAAATCCTCCTTCTCTATGACAGTCCTGCTCCTCCCTCAGGGTTTCTATCTGGGTCAGAAAAAGATTCCCTCCAATTTCCAGACACGGTGTAGTACGTAGAGAAAATCAGGATGATTTCTAGAAGGATGAAATACTTTCTAGGAGACTACAACTCTCTTTTTTGACAGACTTTGCTGCTCACGAGGCTTCACTCCTATTAATTAAACCGCTGTGGTGTGTGTTGTGACACTACATGGTGGGCAGAAGGGCTTGAAGCTGCAGGCTGATATCTGACACCTCAAAAGGAGTGTGAGGGAGCTCAACACTCAGCTTTGCACCTAATGATGGTGCATTTACAAGGAAGTGCAAAGCAGTGTTTATATTTTCTGTCAAAGTCCAAAGTACATAGATATGCAAACAAACAAAAAAGTGTGAAATGAGTTCACACGTACAAACACACTCAAAAGAGAGAAACACTTAAAAAAAAAAAAGACACCCCACTGACGCCTGGGCCAGACCGGCCGCATGAACAGCGCATGGCGGCTGCGTTACCTAACGGCTGCGTGATTCACGCGTCCGCTGTTCACACCAACAGCATGCTGCTCTTTCTACATAGAGTTTGACTTTCATTTCATTATAAATGTCATTTATATTTATTGAAGAGATATGTCAAGAAACGTGTGGTGATATATAAATAATAGTAATAATCCATAATTAAAACATCGTACTATATTCATTCATGGAGCCCTGCAAGTCACTGCATGTTCTACAACACTGTCGTGCAAATACTTCGGAATAAAAGCCTCACGTTAATAAAAGTTTAAAAATTTAAAAATAAGTCTTTTTTTTTATGTCCGTGACATTTTCTACATGAAAAGTGTAGTTGCTGATATGATGTCAATACGCAGCCACACAATCACTTTCAGTGTCTGTTGCTGCTGTGAACCATGCGTGGCTTGCGTCAAAAATAGGCGAGATCTCGAATCTGTAGAAGAGACGCGTCTCATGCGGGTAGTTTAGCTGCTCCAACCTGTTAACACGGACACCGAAATAAAAATAAATTGTTAACACAGCTGCCGTGTGCTGTTCATGTGGCTGGTCTGACCCAGGCTTCAGACAAACTGCAATCCTCGTCCATACTGAGGCAGCCAGATGTAACTCCCTATCTGTACTCTCTCATCACACACACACACACACACACACACACACACACACACACACACACACACACACACACACACACACACACACACACAACACAGAAGCATTGTGGACTCCAGATACCCTCCTCAGATTTCCCATTCAGACATCCGGCTGGGGGAAATCATTAATGACACACTGAGCGGTGAGATTTCCACGACAGCCACGGCCAATCTGCCGACCAGCTCAGATTAACAAAACGACAGATGATGTCGATGATGCAGTTTGACGTTTATCACCTCAAAGAAGAGGAGCAAGAAGACACAAAACAACAGCTTGTGAAAATAAAATAAAATAGCATGCTTTGACTGCAGCATTTCACAAACATTTAAAGGACAAGTGTGTAGAATTTAGTGGCATCTAGCGGTGACACATATTACCCCTCTGCTCACTCCTCCCTGTCCAAGAGTGTTGGAGAACTCTGGTGGCCTTTCAGGTAATGTAAAAACACTCTCTCAAGAGCCAGTGTTTGGTTTGTCCATTCTGGGTTACTGTAGAAACACTGAAACACACTCTGTGACGAGGGCCTGCTCCCTATGTAGATATGAAAGGGCTCATTCTGAGGTAACAGAAACACAATGATTCCAGATATCAGATAATACAGCATGATGTTCATTTAGTGAATTATGGTCTCATTTAGAGTCAAATAGACCATTAAGTAGGATATACTTTAGGGTGTGATACCTTGTGATTGGCAGGTCACTACCACGTTGCTGTCCGGTCTGGGAGTTGTTTGTGTTTTCATCTTACAACTTTTTCTTTTTTCAGTTCATGAAAGTTAATTACATCCTTTTAGGTCGCAAAATGTCTCATTCAGCATTCGGTTGTACTTGGCTCCACCCCTTTTTGTGTCACTTCTTGCCAGAAAAAACTAAATGGCGATGGCCAAAAACCAAGATGGCACCGGTCAAAATGCTGAACTCGAGGCTTCAAAACGATAATCCACAAACCAATGGGTGACGTCACGATGACGTCTACGTCTACTTCTTGTTTACAGTACAGTCTGGTTGGGGCAAGCTAACAATGGCCATACCCATAACGCATCACCGACAAATATTAACTCATGTGGATCAAGTTTGCTACATTATATGGAAACTGACTCAAGTGATGCCACTTGAGACAACAAGTTTGAAAATGAAAAAACTGTGCATGTGTGATACCCAGTGGTCTTTATCTGACTCCAGATCATGATCTAGATCGCAACCTAAATGTTATGGACTGTTCACTGTGCCACACCGCACCCCTCCAAAAAATTTAAGTCATATCCACCGCAAACAAAAAATAACTCTACTAACAGACAAAACAAAACAAATGTCGCTGAAAACATAACAAACCATAAAATGACCTCTGCAGTCCGCTCATCATCTCTGCTGGAGCCACATCTGGCATAACACACCTGAATCTCAGAATGAACTGTGTGCAGCCAAGTGGCATTGTGGGCAATGTAGGCACCAGGTTTTGACGAGGTGTGGAATGAACACTACAATATATCTGGCTCTGCTGCACAGATTTTGATACATTTCATGAGCATGACAATGAAATAAGAATGCAATGCCATATTGGGACAATATCATGCAAATATTATGCACCTTTAAATTACAGCCATCTTTTTTCAGGACGTACAGGTACAAACCACATGAGGTTGACTTCTGAATGCTGTGAGCTCAACAACGATAAAGGAAATGTTTCAGTCAGAACTCCTCGGCAAGCGCTTGTTTGGTCTCCTGCTCGTCAGAAACAGTTAACTCGATGAGAGACGTGAGAGACGGAGAGAAAGAAAAGCAGAGATATTACATAACATCATCAGGAACAAAAGCTGCAGCAACATCAACAACAACTGTGTCCTATTAATAATATATACAGCAGCCTGATAAAAGCTGCCCCACTTTCAAAGTAAATAACGCCTGACTCCTGACTCAGCTTAATGAGATTATCAGCACTGAGTCATAAAGCTTGGTACTGTTTTTGCTGCAGTGTCCATGGTGTCTCAGATAAAAACAATACATTATCACTGAAGGCCAGTCGCATGACGCTAAACAGGAGCGCTCGCTGCGTGAGGAAAGTGCATCAGAAAACAAAACATGATATCAGTTTTTCATTATTTAATGTTTCTGTTGTACGGGAGGCTACATAAATATAATCATTCATTTAATAAAAGAAAATTCCTCCATATTAACAGTTCGTTCGTTGTGGTTTCAAATAACAATCAGAAGAATCTCATACAATAAAAGGCGGAAGTCTCAAATTGCAGATCAGTGTGTTGAAGGAATCGATGGCCATTAGTGTGTCTCTCCACCATCTGTGAATCTCTTTATATTCATGTTCTCAGATGCAACGTGTTATATGACCTGAGGTGACTGTATTGATCTGATGGTTTAGAGACTTTTCTTTAAAAGTCCAGTCAGGAGGACAAACATGTTGCACAGTCATAGACACAGATAAGGTGAGAGCGACTGATTTTATCTGTGTGGTTAAATCTGTGGAAAAATGTCCTCAAAGTGTCTTAAAAAATGATTCTGTGACAGCTGGGCAAGCTACTAAACGGGCCTTGAGGTGAGATTGTCTTGTCAACAAACCTTCATTTTTTTCCTACATATGTATATTTATGTGAATGTACAGTATGTCTGTGTATATACAGTATATCTATATGTGTATACGTATGTGTACCATCGTACTAGTCTACCTTTCTTTCTGTGTAAGTGCCTTTATTTTAATGATGTTAATAATAAATCTAATTTGTGGTTTTGGAGGCTCCTAATTCTTCATTCACCAAAATGATGTGTTTTTGTCTTCTAACATCAGATCAGTTCAACAACAGACAAGATTTGTGCTCAATATTAAAAATCAACAGACCGGTTAAAATCCAAACAATGTGAACAGATTTCTTTAGCACACAGAGACACTAAGTCTCACTGCTGCCCACACACACAATGTGCTGCAGAACAATTTATCAAAAATCCAACTGAGAGGAAACAGAAGACATTTTATACAAACAGTCTCCATATTCACACAGTCACTCTGCAAATACGCCTTCCTAATCAATCTGTAAACGTGGCACCTCATGTAGAGAGAAACCTGCCTGGGACTGAAACACAAGCCTGCCTATTCTTCTCCGCCGAACAAAACCTTTGGAAAGTAAAACCAAACACACTGACTGCTGTGGAAATATTAATGGTGGTGGCAGATACAGTGAGACAGCTGTTAGCCCGACGCAACAGAAACTACAGTTCACATCTGTTGATCGGGAGTCTCGAGCACCTTTGAAATGAAACTAAATGCTCAATAATCCCTTTAAAAATATTGGTGAGTATCTTGGTCAAGGTGGTATAGAGTATCTCTATATGTATTTGTTTTTTTTTAAACATTAGAAAACATGTAGAAACAGATATTCAGGCTGCTCAGGTCTGAGAGATATCGTTAATGAGCTTCTGTTCCCGTGGCTGTGGAGGATGCGACAGGAACAACAACGATAGTACAGAGGAGTAAAGTTTAATGTGCATTAGTCAAAACCCACTGTGATGTTTCTGGCGTTCAGTGTTTGCATGTCATAAAGGTGAGTCACAGGAGGTAGCTGGTGATAAAGCATCAGGTTTAACAAATTAAATTGAACCCGTCTCTTGCTTGATAGTAGCCAAACAATGGTCCATGGTTTTGAACCTGAGTTCAACTCAAAGACAAGAAAACACAAACTTTTGAGAATGTAGAAAAAACAATTAAAGGAGATTTCCCACAAAAAAGAAGGGGCAGAAGAAGGTGGCAGAGCATATATTCATGTTACCAGTAGAGTAAGAGGTGGACTGACAGAAAAGGTCAAGACGGTGTGAATATGTGCATTACTGCCAATAGTACATGCAGGTACAAATGTGCCTGATGTCATGCAGGAGGAAAACAGGGCTGGATACAGCAGCGGAAACATTTACAGGTCCATTAAATGTTGTCTATATGATATCCAGAGCATTAATATAACATCAGAGAAGAGAGCAGAGAATGAAGTCACTCTCCATCTGTTTTGTGAAGCTGCACCAATCAATCAATTAGTTATAAACTATCAAATCAATCACCAACTTTTTATTATTATTATTTTTGATAACTGATTTATCAGTTTGAGTGACAAAAAAAAGTTCTAGCATCTTAAATGTGAATATTTTCTGGTTTCAAACTAAATATCTTTGAGTTGTGGACAAAACAAGACAAATTACTAATCAACAGATTAATCGACAATGAAAATAATCGTTTGTTGCTGTCCTGGTGTGTTGTAATAAGAGCTTCTCCTCGCTTAGTTGACATCGCCAGCCATGTGTGCTATAAGTCGCTGTCATTGCAGCAGCATAGCTCCCACCCTCCAGATCCCCGTCAGGTTAACACTGTCACCACTTTGTCTTTGCTTCCACTATTAGTGCTGTTAACACAGTTAGCTGTGAGTCGCTGGCTCAGCTGTCACCATGTTGAGAGCTGTGTGGAAACAACAGAAATACTCCTAATCTCACAGTTAGCACCTTTACGACAGCATGATTATTTATCGGCCAATTATTCTCTTAATTAATGATCTAATCATCTGAAAATAGTAAACAGAAATTCAAATATCAGAGGGTGAAAATCAGTCCAGAACTAAAAGTGATTCAGTTTGCTATTATACATAACAAAGGATCAAATCATCACATTTGGGAGGCTGAAACCATCACTATATTTGATATTACTGCTTGAAAAATGATCATAATAGTTGATTATTTTTCTGATAATCAACATTAATTGTTGCAGCTACACTTCACTCAAACTACCCAGTTTTGTTTGTTATCAAAGCTTATTATTTGTGGTATTTTATACTTTCTATTCTATTGTTACGGACATTGTCTGCCTTTACTGGACAGCTGATAGTAGAAACTTGAGAGAAATGAAATGCAACAGAAGGCTGATTCATTTTTTTGTCCAGCAACTAATCCATTCACTCAGGGTTTCAGCTCTGCACTCATCCACTCACTCAGTGATGAAGACGCTCCAGCGCTGCCTTTTAAGACATGTGAAGCTGATGCTGTTTGTGCGAACACGTTGAGGCTGCTGAGCGATGACTTTGTGTTGAACGTACCTGAAGCAGACGGTGTGCCAGTCAGTGTTGAGGGCCTGGAGGTACTGTTCATCGTAGATCCTCTGTTTGCATCCCGCACAGACGGGCAAACTTCCTCCAGCTGCGACACATGAGACAGAGGTCACACGATGTACCAATAATATCCTTGACTTTATAGTTCATTATGCATAAAATCAACAGCAGCTCTTTGATGGGATGTAATAATTGCTGGTGTGTGTTTGCATGTGACTGTTATCTCTGTTCTCGCCTTCAATGCAAATCCTCACTGAAGCTTAACAAACACACACACATACTGTCTCTGAAAATGCTTTGTCACTGCAGACAGACAACATTCACAGCACGAATATCATGCAGGTGTCCACAGATGGTCAACATTTAATGAGAGCATCACAGCAGGTGTGGAATAATTCATATTAAGTTATAACATTTAGTGAAATAATGGAAACGTTTTGCCTCCAATTTTGAAATAATACTTAAATGTTTTCTTGTGGTCCACTGAAGACAGTTTCACACTATTGCGCTTTATATAATGAATCTAATGAAGCTTTGACTAATTCCTAATAAATTAGGGATGCTAATTTTGAATTAAAAAAATTTAACCAATAACCGACCCCCGTTAACCGCAGCCACGGTGCTGCGTTCACTGTCTTGGACACATGCAGCCACTTTCCCAGTAAAAGTCTGCCGCCACCAGCGCATCATTTAGTTCAGTTCGGGTTAGTTTAGCAGTTTGTCAGCTGTGAGTCTGCTCGGTGTAACAATAGTGACTAGTGAGTGACTGAGAAACTATGTGTGTGTTTGTGCTACATTTGCAGCTGCTGGTGGCTTCGTGCCCAACATTGTTACACACATACGCTATGTCAGCGCTGAGTAGAGTAGTGTTCGACAGGCAGAGTGTGTGGCAGCGGTGAGTACAGGTTTATTGGTGGCGTTATAGCTGTGAACGGAGCTGCAGCAGTCTGTTTTCAGTGTATTTGTCGGTGAATAAATGCTACAACCTCAGCTCAAGCAAGTTCAACTCATGGATGTATCAAGAGCCCTGGTCATTCCAATGAAAGCTGCTCAGCGGGGCAGCAGAAAAGTACCCGGATCTTCTAGGTCTTCCGGGATCGAGTGTCCGATACGCGCAGTAGCGTCCGCTCGGTCACATGACTCAGTCACAGGGTCCCAACGTCACAGCTTTCGCTGTCGTCACAGTTTTCGCTGTCGTCACAGTCTGGGTCTCATAGTCGTAAACAGAGTGTTCATACTACGAAGTTGGTTTACCGAAAAAAAATAATAATCTGCTGAGTTACAGATGTCTCTTTCTCAATGTAAGTCTATGAGAAAAGGTCTTTTTGGTCCCAATGACATCACGTGATGCACACAGACGTTGTAGTACCACTGCTGGCCACTACGACCATGTTGGGATCAACAATTAAAAAATCCTCATCACATTAAGATGCATTTTATTAGACTGTTATCAGGCCATTAAATAGACATTACCAGTCACTAGAAGCACCATAGATGTGGGTCAGTAGGGGCCTATTACACCCAATAGTAGGTTTTATCATCTATTCACATGGTAGATCACTGAAAGAAGGTCCACAAGAACATGTGACTCTAGTGACAGTAGTAATTATGACATAAACAGAGGTGGAAGTCAGGCGCTGTAGTACTGACAGCGTGAAGAACAGGGATTTCACCCAGGAGGCCAACAACATGTTCACAAGCATTAAATTTCACTTTTGAAACTTAACTTATTTTAATCCAAAACACATGTTCCCCAAAATTTAACTCAATGTTTTTTCTTGCGTGAAGCTAAAAAAAGCCATTATGTTTGTCTTCATAATGTTGCGTTTAGTTTTACAACATGTTAGGTTTCACTCTCACTTTTACAACAGTAGGTGTAGCAATCTATGGTGCATACAGCGACCGATAATGCCTGTTTAATGACCTGATAACACTCCAGTCGGGTGTTCTGAGCCACACCACAGAGGGCACAAAAAGCAGATGTAGCATCTGTGATACTATTAGGTTTTTAAAGGGACGTTGGCGTCACTGGAGCCAGAAAATCCCAGTTTGATCAAAGGGGGAGGAAGCCTTTATGGAGCTGATCGGGCTTCAACACCTTGCACATCTAAAACACAGACTATTCTCAAAAGTGCCAACAACACAAACATTAGAACAGTTTAATATTAAATTGTGGAGAAACATAGAAACTTTTCTGTTCAGTAGATAAGTTTCTCCTCCCTTTCTGTAATGAGGAGGATGTTAACTATTTTGCAGAGTTGGAATATTTAATTCTGCAGTGCATTAAAGAGAGAGAGCAGCAGTATGGGTGTGTGTTTTCTTCTAATGTAAATCTGATCATGGGAAAAAAAGGATGAGGTGGCAGCAGCAGTATGTGTGTTTTAAATGTGATGTAAATCTGTTCTCAGGTACATGCTGTGGTTCATTTACCTGAGAACACATCACACAACCTTCACATCCTCGATAGCAGACGCTACGGTATCGAGATGCAAAGTAAGAACAAATATAAACATGTCCGCCAGTTAAACACAGTTCATCCATGGTGATCCTTTCATTAGCAGGTTATAATCTGTGAGAGGAAGAAGCTAAAGATGAATACTGTAAGTTCCTCGAGTAGCTCCTGCACTATCCTTTATTAGCACCATTGCTGAGTTCTTGAACTTTCACTCTTGAAATCTTGAGTAATATACATATATAATGCAATATAATGTAATAATGTCTGTAAGATCGCATACAGTCTGAGATCATAAACCTGCAGTGAACTTAAAAACGTCACTCAAACGCCACTTTGTCGCATCAGAGGAACAGTAACTGCACATTGTCCTTTTTCAACATAACTCAGACATTATTTCAAATGTAAATTGTAGACTGAAACTTTTAACATGAGACTGGATATGTACAGGTGTAGGAATCACAGGTTAAGTGCATTACACAGTGAAGGACCGGCTAACCCAACTACTGTATGCAAAATATAAAAGTTAATATGGGCAATAAATTATGTTGCAGCTGAAAAGCAAAACATCATATACTGTATTTATTTTATGTATGGCATTATTAGCTGCTTTCAGTTGCAAATTTTACAGACAACTGAATCTAAAGTGTGGGTGACAACGTTTTTCTGCACAATACGTAGCAGCATGCCATCCCTTAAATGCAAAACAGCCATAAACACAGATGAACTGAACACGGATCAGTTCAGAGTACAAAGACACATTTGCAACACATCAACTGTATATTGTTATCCGTGTATCAATGCTGTATGAAAGGAGAGGGCACAGTGGCAGCTTTGACAGAGGTTTTGTGCAGTCGGCTCATAATGCCTGAACGAACCGCCCTGCTGTAGTAGCTTTATTGATCATATTGGCTCGTAGGCGGTCTGGTTTGTGCTAATGGCTCTTATTTCCTCTCCAGTCACCTCACCTCTTTACTAATGAATATTTTTCACCTCATCTCTTTATTATGGAGCATTTCTCTCCACGATAACTGTGTCCTCTTGACCGCCGCTGTCTGCAGAGATCTCAGAGAGGACGCAAATACTTAAGTAAAGGCAAAAAAAGCACATCTCTCTCACACACACTGAAGTACAGTATATAACCTGTGCAGGTGTACCGTAGGACTGACTGGGCATCACACTCCTCCCAACTCATTACTCACTGAAACTCCTGCAGCAGCAAACTGAGTCATCACATAAAAGGTCTATTGTCAACATCAGTGAACCTGACTGGCCAGTACATTATAGTACCTCTAAATGTACAGTAACATCACATCTTAATGCAGGTATTTTCCAAATATTCACAGTGATCATTATAGCGAAGCTTGGTCTAATCTAGAGCAACTCTTCCATCCAACATTTATTAAAACAAAACAATGTCTAGTTGCGTCATTTCTAAGGGTATAAATCACCAAATATCATACCAATACAATATTTATTGATAATGACAATTTTGATTTGATTCAGTTCAGGGGCCAGTCATTGATATGACACAATCTCATATCCCGATTTAACACTTTTATCGACTCCCAAAATGCAAATTCAATAGGATTTTGACAATTGTATTACTGTACTCCTCCAGACATTTAAAAATCAAATGTATTGACTCATTAACCCTGTATCATGCCCATACACAAACCTATTACATTGTGTAGCATTAATATGTTTATTTCATCATTCTCCTCTTGTACTAACCATCTCACAATCCCTCAAATTTATCTTGCAATGTGTTGTCAGGGTCCAATTAGGGTCCAAAAAGTGATTTCTCCAGTTAATGTTCCTTTCAACAAATCAGATTAAGGTAAAGTGGTGTTATCATCTACTGATTATTAGATCTAAACCAGCCACACAAAATGAAATCGATGAAGGAAGTCAACCTTAGAGATGTGCCTTTGCTCCAGTCACCTAAAGTTCATTTAAGTTAAACTTTGTGGAACCTTTAGATGATGTTGGGTGAGACCATAAGTCCAAGCTGCACCTTATGAAATCGTTTAACTGTGCATTGATCACCTCGTAGAGTCCTCGTTTTATTTTATTAGTGTGACAACCTGATTATAAGCAGACTTGGCTAGAGCTACGGGCTAGTGTGCATGGCCTGAGGGTGACCACTGCACCCAAACATAACGGGGAGGAAACATGGCTTCAGTTGCAGCTCAGTGTGCACATACAGGCTGCTGCTGCCTGCAGATACACCAGTGCTACACTGTTTTCTGCATGTGACTGACAATAAAACACCCAAAGTGGGGGAAAAACAGTGCATAGCGTGATATTTCGGTGGAGCATCCTTTCTGCATCTCCCGCCCCGCCGCCGCATGCAGCAGCGGCTCCTTACCTTCCTCCTCTCCCATGCGTTCGTCCTTCCAGGTGCAGCAGAGCAGCATCAACCTCATTCACTCTCCGACACCGAGCTCCGGGAGAGAGCCAGCCGCCTCTGGTCGACAGATAACCGGTGTCCGACCACCACCGCAGCCCGCCCGGCGGTCGTGTTGCTGAGCTTCGGTCCCTCCCTGCGGCGGCTCACGCAGCCTCCTCCTGCCTGGCTGCACGTTTCTGCGGCGCTTCATTCAAGAGGGCTGCTGACCAATGGAGCTGCAGAGCCGGGGAGAGGAGGGCGGGAGCCGGCCAACCAGCAACGCTCCCTGCGCTTAATTAATGCATCTCTGTCTGGGCGGGGAGGAGGAGCACAGTGCAGTGCAGTAAACACCACGGTGGGTGTAGTAGGCTCGTTTAACTCCATAATAATTCAATTTAGCGCCTATTTATTTTATCATTAAAGTTATTATTATTATATTATTATATTATCATATTATATTATTCTTGTAAAATTAAAGCTAGAAAAGGCAACACATTAACTCTGAAGTTTTTGAGATAATGTAAAATGCTGCTTGTTAAATTAAAGAGTAAAAGATGAGCACAGTTGACGTGTCCTGAAAAAGTAAATGACATTTCGGCTGAAATGTCGGTAATTGCTTTTTTGAATGAGTTGGTCTGAAAACTCCTTGAATATACTGATATAGTCACAAAGTTGCAACACTGCCGCCTCAGCTGGTGACGCCTCTTCAAACATCACTCACGTTAATTTACATCAGTGTCAAGTGTGACAGGAAGAAGCACACTAACAATAAATGAGCACTTCAAAACAAAAGCTATTTTCTTTACTGATTTTTTTAGCTTTGTAAGTAAAATTGCGTGGTTTGTCTGAGACCTCCCAGGCCGGGAAGAACCATCACGAGGGCCGGTTCCGGTCCGCGGGTCATATATTACCCAGGTCTGCAAGAGACGAGTCGGCGTGATGACGTTTAGTTGTCTCATTTAGCCACTTGTTAACAAGCGCCTTTCAAAATCTCCTCAGCTTGTGTTAAGACACAGACCTTAGTTCAGGCATCCAACTAGAAACCCATTGACTTCCAGAGGAACAGAAAGTGCTAAAATATTAACTCATTTCTGGGTTTTAGGACTCATTCCTGTAGCACTCTACGGAGGAATAAGTACAGGTAAACAGTTCAAGACACATAGATATTCACTAGGATTTAAATTGAGAGTTTCTTTTAAGAAAATGACTTTTGAAATGACATTTACACTCAACACATTTAACAGATCAACCCTAAAACTTTCTCTTTTTCCCAATTATTAGTACCAAGTTACTTTGTTGTTGAAATATACTGTACTAGCACAACTTATTACAACATTATACTGCAGTACCATAATGACACTAGTATTTCTGAAGTGGGACACTATCAGATTTGTGCTGATGGAACAGCAGTGTAAGCTACTTCTACAGGATGCGGATCACATGGGTCAGTGGTTCTCCCAGGAGATACTCACAGAACAGCAACATGAGTTCATTATTTCCAGCTGGCACAACAAGAACAGTCAGTTTATAGTCACTGCGGAGGCAAAAATGTCTGCCCTTAATCTATTTATTGCCATTACAATGAAGCGCTCTGCCAACTCACTCACATATCAGATTTTAAAATAGACTAAATCTGATGGTTCCTGGATCATTCTGCCCAGTGGGAAGAACAGTAAAGATCTGGCAGAACTGTGATGCAACAAGACTTGAACCTGAGATATTATTGCAGTGAGGTATGTGGATCATAGCAAACTGACCCTGAACCAGGTGGTTTTCATTAACCCACAGGACACATTCCCGCTGCTGTGGAATGCACCCATACAGAAAAGAAAAAACAGGAAGATCTTTTAACACATTTTATTTTGTTATTTAATGAAGCAAATGAACGCTGGATTCCGGGAACAAGTCACATGTGTGTCGTGGAAATATAAAAAGTGCAAAACCACACTGTTCCTCCTTATAAAAACAGTTTTAAATAAAGATGAAGAGTATCCCACGGCACATAAGACAAGGTCTGACCCGGCGAGGCTCAAAGACGTTTCTTACACAGCACCGAGTGAAGGAACCGAAGCCAGCGAATATCAAATTAGTACAAAATAATACAGTACACAATTACAGAGAGAGATGGGGTCACTTGGCAACAGCGATGATGAACATTTTGTCAGTAAGCCTTTTTTAAAAGCAGCTCAAGTAAATGAAGAACAACGGGAGCTTATGCCTCACATTAACACTTCGGCTTATATTAACGCTTATTACAATTCTAAACAGTGAATAAATGCAAAAGCAAAGGATTGTTCTTGTTTTGTGTTCACACGTTCCTGATAACAATAAAGCTATGAATCAAAGCATGGTGCAAAAAAACCTTGAATAATCATGTAATGACAAGTTACATAAATGTAAATAACTGCTGTAAAGAGACTAAACATTTGAAGCAGACTATTCCAGACACATAATTATACATTCACACATACATAACGTACATGCCATATCTGAGTTACACTTTAATCTACTTGGAAGTAAATGGCAACACTGCTTTCCCATGGTTCTTAAACATCCTGTAATGAATTTGATTGTCTTCAGCATGTCGTTCTTCAGAGCACAAACTGCTCTTCATACATCACAAGTTTGGCAACATTAAAAATGCTGAGAAAACTGAACTGCATAGCAACTAGAATCAGCAAAGTTACTGAGAGCAGATGGGTTGGCCGGAGCCCCAATTCCCGCTGCTTTATACCCAGCAGGCCTAAAAATAGCAGCAGAGGAGACGGGGAGCTCAAGACGACACTGAGATTGGCCAGATTTCAGTTTTTGGACGAGCAATGACCAACCTCAACCCCTCTGAAATGTCAGAGATGACAAGCTCTGCACAGCGAGGTGAGACACTGAGGACAGTTCACCTTGCTTTAGGATTAAAAACGAAAGGGAAATCATTCATAGGTCACATTGGCAGCCGGTGGTTCAGTCAGTCTTGCGCACAACAGTACAACCATACACACACACACTCACGCACACACACACATTCACGCACAAGAACAACACATAGTGACACACATTCTTTATATTTAAAATAGGCTGGTGCAGTACGGTGGGGAGTTAAAGCTGATTAACTTGACCACGTTATTGATTAAAGGCACTATCAATTACGTGTGTCACATCAGAGCGTGTACAAAATTCTGGGTCGATGGGTTTGTATTAAAAGTAGATGTTGAAGTCAAGTAAAAAAAAAAAAAAAACTTTACATGTTTTCTAATGGGGTTTGTTTGCATATAAAATGTACATTCTAGATCATGCAGTAGCACCATGGTTTCTTGAGGTCACACCAGAGATCCTCTACTTCCTCCTCCCACAGTATTTGCCCTGGCATCCTGCAGCTCCACCTGCAGCAACATCAGGGTTGTAGTTTAGTCTCTTCTAAGAATACACTGAAGATATTGCAAGTTCACACAAATATCTTATTTTTAATGTAGCAGGCTTCTTCATGTGTTGTTTGTCAAACCATAGACTGTAAATAAGGATGGATGACATGACAGCTCCCCAAAAGTGAAGCCAAAACATCTTGATCGCCCCCTGGTGGCTGGCTGCAGTATAGGCAAAGAACGTATATTGCCAAGAAGTGAAAGTGAATTGTTTGGGCTATTGCAACATCAGCGCCCAGCAGCAAAGCCGAGAGATGTGTCATCCATTTTCAGATACAATCTATGGGTCAAACTGGCTGGAATTAGTAAAAGTATTTCACCTCTGTAGATTCCACCTCCTCCTCCTCCTCCTCCAGCACCACCAAGGAAGCCCTGCAATGCACCGTACTTGGCTGCTTTGGCTGCAAAAACAACAACAAAAACAAACAAATCAGCTATTTACTTTAATTTAAAAAAAATGCCCTAATGCTATATAAATCTTTAATGACTTGTCGTGTTTGCTGGTATGGCTGAGTGAAGTTTACTAGGGGACATGTGGCAGCATCCACCCAGCAACTATACTGCACCACCAGCCTCCCAGATGAAGCTGTTATACACGAAAGACAGAAGACTTATTGCTGTCCGCTGACACTGAACCAAACACAGGTGCTGTGACTGAATTACAGATGGATTTATTGATGGAGGTGGCAGCTCGAGAGCAACTCACACAATGTAAGTGGATGTTCAACACTGTTAATAAGGTCAGCGATGTATGAAACAGTAATAGCTACTGATGTACTGGACAAGAATTGTATCTTATCCATCATAATAATGCCATTTGTTTATAAAAGGTCCGATTAGCTCCTGTAGGAACAACTGATGAAACACATTGTGTATATGAGGCCACCAAACAGACAAGAAGGACCCCATCTGCCTTGTTATGAGTTTGTACACAGTATATTATAGTAGTAATATATGTCTGCCAGAGTCAATGTGTGAGAGTTAATTTGTAACATTTGGCATCACAATCTTAACTTGAAAGGTAACTTTTTTTCAATCTGGACCCTACTTTCCCATATTTTTGTGTCCAACTGACTAATGGGGACAACAATTTTTGATACTGGTCCAGTATTGAGGGAGTACGCTGCAGACATCAGCTGCTAAACAAGCTGTAATTTAATCCGTCAGGGCAACTCCTCACTGTCGATGTACGTCCACTAGAAGTGATTGTTTTTGCAGCAAACAGGCTGAGATTGTTAATATAAGTGTCTGACATCATTATTGAAAGGACCCTGCAGAGAAATAAAATGTGTTTCTTACCTTTCACATGATCCAGTCTGTTGGTTATTGTGTTCAAGTCCAAATTCTGAAATCTTGCGAGATAGTTAAGGCCTCATCTACACTGTTGACATCCATCTAAATATTCCACCGTAACATTGAAAATCTACGCTTTCTGTACTCCAACACAACAAACTCTTCCCGACACTCCTCTCTCCAACTCAATCACGTTTCCATTGTTGTCTTCAGGTAACAAGTGAGATTTCAGAACGAGACTTCCTTCTTCTTATGACTTGATCAGACACAATAACAGACCGGATCAAGCGAAAGGTAAGAAAAAGGTTAAATTTCTGTAGGGTTCTTTCCATATTAACCCGCACAGCGCCTGGATTCTTGCGATGTCACAAGATCAGGAATCATAGGATCACATATCACATAAAAATCCATCTTGTCAGGCTTCAAGTCATACATTTGTGCCTGGCAAGCTAGGCTACAGACCAATCAGCGTCCTGTGAGGAGCTACACAGGGAGCTATGACTTAGCGACACAAGGAGGTGACTGTTCGTTCTAAACAACGACGGCTCATGAAGAGGTTAGCATAGACGCTGCATTAGCATCAGTTATATCAAGACTCCTCTCCCTACTGACTTCGGTAAGAGGTTGATTAACAGATGCTTTATCCAATCAACTAGCAAGTATCTTTTGAAAGTGCCCACTCTTTTCCACACAGTTTCCAATGACAGCTTCTCAGATGCTTCTATCTAATGAACCATCTGGCAGGTCAGGTTACTTTCCCTAATGTTGTAAAACACTCATAATAACAATCTGAGCCTGTCAGTGGCAAAAACAAGCACTTTTAGTGGAAAAAAATTGACGGTGCCTGGATGGATTACATAGCTGCTCGTTTAGCAGCTGCAGCACTCTTGCTCAATACTGGACCGATTTCAAAAACTGTTGTCCCCATTAGTCACTTAGACATAAAAACATGGGGAAACAAGGGGGGAAATCCAGGTTGATTTTTAAACCACATCTCCCTCTTAATCAGCAATGCTAGTAAGTAGACCTTGAGCTGACATTTTGGGATGTAAAGTAAAGGGCTGCCATAAGAAGTGAAGTTGAAACATCTGATTTCATATCCATGTGACATCTAACATTTCAAGGAGTAGCTAAACCATAATGTATGTGAATTTATATTATGCTGGCATTAATTGGAGCCTTCACTGGCAGAGGCTGTTATTTATAAGTTGTATTATTGTCACTCACTCACTCATTGTCAACCGTTTATCCGGGGTCGGGTCGCTGGGGCAACAGCTCCAGCCGGGGACAGATACCCGAACCACCTCAACTGGCTCCTTTCAATGCAAAGGAGCAGTGGCTCTACTTCGAGTCCCTAACGGATGGCTGGGCTAAGGGAGACGCCAGCCACCCACCTGAGAAAACCCATTTCGGCCGCTTGTACCCGCAATCTAGTTGTTTTGGTCATGACCCAGCCCTCATGACCATAGATAATAGGAGCGAAGACTGAACCTTTGCCTCACGTTCCATTGTCCCCTCACTCGCGAACAAGACCCCGAGGTACTTGAGCTCCTTCGCTGTGTTATCGCGTGTAATGAAAGTCCATGTGGGATCCATCCATTTATCCATCCTTTCATCCATCGATATATCAGCCATACCTGCTTACCAGCTGACATTAGGCGAGGGGCGGGCACATCCTGGACAGGTCGCCAGTCAGTTATTGGGCTGACACATAGAATCAGACAATCATTCACGCTCACATTCACACCTACTGATCAACACAACCTGCATGTCTTTGGGCTTTAGGAGTAAAATTTATTTAATTCATTCACACAGGTGTCATTGAAAGCCGTCGATACCTCAGATACTATGAGAGACCAAACTGTAGTCATCTAAGAAACCAGATGTGTGTTCGTTGAAATAATCTCACCAGCTGTAATCTCACATGTGCAGGAAAATGCAGATTATTATGAGTTCAACATACTGGTTGCTGTGCCATCTGCACTGACGAGCACACACAGTCCCAACCCACCCTTTTACAATCTCATCTAAATAATCTGTTGCCAACAAGCAGGGAGAGAAACTGGAAAATAGGCTGAGGCGAGACAAGAGGACACTTGTATTACTGAAACTACCTGTTATTATTTCCTAATGTGGTGCTTTTTGTGGGTGCATGGAGAGATCATGTGAGGAGGTGGATGTTTGGTACCTTGTTGAGGAGTCAGTGGGGCGGGTACGTATCCACCTAGACAATAGAGAGATGAGATGGTGCCATTAGACTAATGCGGAGATGAAACCACTTTGGATCTGTCACATTGCTTGATATACAGTATGCGTCCTGCCAGGATGTGGTGAGGAAAACTGTTGACATTAGTAGTAGATCACATGGGAGGCACTTAGATCTGCTGAGCTGTCTCATCCACAGATGCTCTCAGTAACCAGACTGGCACACACACTGAGATGTTTTCCTGTCAGTGTTTTGCATTTAAAAGACACGGAGGAGTAATCTCGGTTACAGCTTGGCAGAAGGAAGGCGCTTGAGGTTTTGCCCATTTAAGCAGCTGAAATTTGAATAACGTGAGCTCTGACACAGGCAAATTTTCTTCTGGTATATTTTGCAAATGAGAGGAAGATGACATTAAACATCAAAATAATTTCTATTTGCTCCTCTGTAATTAGTAATCCAATTAATCTCTCTGTAATTAGGTGCAGAAGAGAAAAAAAGGCAGGTCATCGTTATTCAAACACAATTTAACTCCGTTATGCAGAGTCAGCCTCCCATGTGTTGCGTGTGAGATATTAGAAATAAAATGATGTTAAAAGCCCTTTTTGCTTGCATGAGCTAAAGAAATAAAGTGAATATGAATCATTTCTATAATACTTATATGCAATCAGAATTCTGTGCATTTTCATGATCAAATTTGATCATACCACCACAAAAAAATCCTGACTTTTAAAATTTAATTGTACATTAGGGTGAGGTTTTTCCATGCACTGTTCAGTTTTGAAGGTTTGGGTTATTTTGCCTCCATAACATGTCTTCTTTCAGAAGTTAATTACGGTAATTAATTCACCAAAAGTTAGCATTAGATAATGCCTCATTTGTATATTTAAACATAAAATTTCATAAAACTTGTAATTCATACATAACTGTCTTAATGTAAGCAATCAACTAGGGAAAAACAAGATGATATCTATTAGTTAAAATGTTTCACCCTATTCACTTGCGGGATCTACCCTTAATTGAGGTTTCAGTCTCTGCTATATGTCAGCTAGTAAAACGGTAAGAATAAATGTTTTTGCGTGGGAGATTAAATGGAAACCCACATAGTGGAAGTGTGCAGAAGCTGAAATTGCGCTGTGTTCAGCGTCCAGCATAAAGGGAAGGAGAGCGGGGGACGAGATAAGATATCAGACACACAGGGCTGATGAGCTATAAGCTAATGTTTTAACATGTGGTTTCCTAAATTGGATGAGCAGAATCTTAATAAATTCATTCTGCGCTAGTTCTCTCCCTTTCTTTATGCTTTCAGCTCTGAAGGGGAAGCGATAGGTCAGTTCTCCGGTCCTTTCATCCATCCAGCTGTGTTACCTGGCTGTCGGCAGTTTGGCATTAATCCGCCTCCTGATCCAGAAACAGGGATGAGAAGTTAAAGAAACGTCTGTGCTCTAAATCCTTGTCTATGTGGAGGTTAAATGTTTGGCTTTCAGCGGCAGCAAAAACATGAATGAAAAGGGTTTAAAAACCTTCGAGTAACGACACTTGAGTAAACACGGTAATGGATACGTTCACAAAGCAGAAAGTATAGCTCTTAAAATATATCAATTTAATATTAAACCAAATTAATACATATTTAATATTTGTTATGTTGCCTTCAGCCCTTTTTCCTCGCAAGAAACTGCTCTTCTATCCAACCTCACCCTCAAACGGCCTCCTGCCTCTGTCTTTTTCCTTTGCCTCCACTTCTTCAAGATAAATGACCCTTTCATGTCATCTGTTGGGTCCTTTCCACTGATTTATGACACAACCGATGGCCCTCAAAGGTCACTACACAGATTGCTGTTTACCACCAACACCAATATAACATTTGTTGTATACTGTCTCTATCTCAGACTCATCGGCAGAGAAAATTCGGCAACATCCTCGTTAGCAAGTGAAAGTCTAAACATTTACTTTGTGCATAGACTCAAAAATGGTGGAGTGGAGACACAGAGAACATGGCCAACAACTGCAGGCGTGTTTCACACTTTCTCTGTAATGCTGATAAATAGAGAAAAGGTTGAAAATCTGCAGAGCAGTCCTTTAAAAGACAATATCAGTTTGACATTTGGGTTATGCCTCATCGTCATGTTGCTGTTCTGCTGTTTTTTTTCCAGTGTGTCTTTCTACAAATGCTTCATAGGTATTTTTGTATCGTATGTATTCTCAGTACACACATCCCAAAATACAATGTTGATACAATGTGTAAGCTGAAATAAGTAAAAAAAAATATATATATATATATTTTTTAGTGAATTGAAAATGTTTTTTTTTCTGCTATTCATTCTCACTTAAATTTAATGTTTAAATCAAATGATAAAATAAACCTAATTCAAAACAAACAAAAAAATATAGAAAATTGTTGCCTTAAATAAAAAAATGAAGTGAATTTACTGTATGTAAATTTTGAGTACATTCATAAATATAAATATGAATTAATTTTAATAAAAAACATGTTGATTAAAATAACTAATAATAATAATAATAATAATAATAATAATAATAATAATAATAATAATAATATTTTTTTAAGTATTTGTTTTTACAGTGTACCTTGGTAGTACTGTTGGGGGTAACCTCCTCCACCATAACCAGGAGCAACAGGAACCACACCTGTAAAATTAAAAAGCCGTTACCATGGAGACTGACAGAAAATGTTAACACTGTGTAAACTGACAATATGAGATGAATCATTAAATATAATAATTAGTGCTGTCAGGAAATCTAGTAGCATTAATCATAATCAGGTAAACTGTAAATTAACAAACTCGAGACGCATATAGTACAGTAAATGTGACTGGACCTATTTTTTAAAAAGCCAAAAATTATTCATCATTTGGTGAACAGTAAAGGCAAATGAGCTGACATTATTAAACCTTCTGTGAAAGCATTTCACACAGACAAATGTCTCTGTGGCCACTGGGAGAAGGATTATGGCCATGAATTTTAATGACGAGCCTGTACGGTATCTGAGGGGCAGTGAGGAAGCTGCACTGTCGGCTGCTGCTGTGAGATTACACTCATCCCTCACTGACTGCCAGAGGAGGGCCAGAAGCTACACTGCACCAAGTGTAAAGTGAGTTGTGCACAGCTAAAGTGAAATGTGTAACGTATTGACCCACTATTGTGTTTAGTTTCGTCATAAAGATATTCAGCAAACATGCAACGCTCCTCACCTGGCTGATACACACCGCCACCTCCAAGATTGCCGTAGCCTGTTCAAAAGAAAAGCAAATAGACAAATCATGATAGTGTGTCTGTTATTATGATTTTCTGTGTAGTGAGCACGACTTGTTATCAGTTTTCTGGTTTCTATAGCTGTTGTCATTTCTCCCCCTGAAGTGACATGTAGCCAGTGGCTCAGCTGAGGTCACAGTACCGACCTCATCCAAACGTCCTCTGGTACAGTTCTGCTATTTCAGGGCAGGACTCTCCGGGGGTTTCTGTTATCTTCAGTCACACTTTGATGTTGCACACAGCATTACTAACAGTCATCAGTCTCCATCAGGAAATGTTGCTCCATTTACAAAGTCCTAACGGCGCTGTAACACTGCAGGGATTACTGCCGTTGGTGAGATGAATTCTGTAAATAAGTTTGGCGATTTAACTAGCATGGTAGATTTTATACTGCTGTTGTCAAACTGACTTCACTAATACATGTCTTCTCAGGTTCTCAGACAAAATACTAAATACAGTAGATTAGGACTATACTGCAAAGGATCATTTAAAGAGGAACAGTGTGTATTTCAGGGGGCTCTATTAGCAGAAATATAATATTCATAACTATGTTTTCATTAGTATTTCATCACTTGACACAAAGAATCGTGTTTTCGTTGGCCCTTCATAGCTACATAGGGAGCGGGTCCTCTTCATGGAGTCTGCCATGTTTCTACAGTAGCCCAGAATGGACAAACCAAACACTGGCTCTAGTGAGAGCATTTTTACATTATGAAGGCCATCGTAGTTCTCTGACACATTTGTGAATCTGCGGTAACATGAGCCGCAGAGTGCAAAACCATAGCAAAGCCACATCTGACATCCATTGCTGCTGAAGTACTGTTATTATGGTAAAGATGGCCACTGAGTGAGGTGAATTGTGTTACCACTATTTTACACTTAACGGCTCACATTACGGCAGTCTTAGAGAGGGAGGAGTGAACAGAGGGGTACTCAGTCAGTGGCAATCTGTAACTACACCACTAGATGCTGCCAAATCCTAAACTGTAGCTTTAATACAGTAGATTTCAATGCATTCATTCTTCAGCAGAATCTTTGTCACAGTGAAAGGAAACAAAACAGCACATGACTAATGCTTGATGCTTACCATACAAACAAAAAACTGTTTAGATGATACAGTACTAAAAATCTTCAAGTAATATTAAAGGGGGAAGAATATTGAGTGCAGATACATATGGATCTTCATATACAGTGTTTGCCTCCATCTGCCCCACTAAGACTGAAGTTCATCACACATACAGTATATATTTCCCTGTAACAGTAGCAGGCCTGTTACACTACCTGGTTTGGGTGGTTTAGCTCCAGCACCAGCACCTCCCAGTCCAACCGCAGAGGGATACGTCAGCCCACCTGTCACAAGAAAAAGAAAACTGTCTTAGATGTGATTAACACTCTTACATGGTTCATCCAAAACTGCCCTGCACAGAAAGAATGGATACACCGCCTCCACTAAAACACCAGTGGATTTCCTTCATCACAGTATCCAGCTGTCTTCTTCTTCCTGACTCCACAGTATGCCCCAAACAGAAACTTATCAGCATGTCGGTCAGTTTCCTGCACAGGAAGTACGGTGCGATGGCATCTCCTGACCAACTGTCACTTTGAGCTCTGGGCAGAACGCTGTTTGTTTGTTTGTTTTTTTTATGTCAGGGGAACATTGTGTATTTGTGCTGTCAGCCACCTCTCCTCTCATACATACCCTGACCATAACCATGATGATATGGCCTGTATCCCCCTGAATCGTGATGACAGAAAAAAGTAGCATTATTGTTGGGTTGGTAAACTCATTTGTTTGTGTCGGGGGGCTGGCTAATCCAAGAAATGGCAATAATTAAACCAAACTTATCATAGAAAAAGTACACCATTAAGGCAGGGTTGGTAAAGATTTTAGACATTTTTTTATATCAGTTGATATTATCATTACATCCTGACTGCAATCAATAAATTAAATGCTCTGACAAAAAAATAAATAAATACGGTATCTGTGGTCCTTGCAGGACTGTAATAAGCTGTCCAATCATGACACTCAAATGTAATGACTGGACGGCCTGCCTGCCTGCCTGATCGTACTCTGCCCTTCACTCATTGCAGCCCTCCACAATTCAGTTCAATTCAAATGACTTTGTTGGCATGATATAACACTGTGCATGTTGCCAAAGCATATTAAAATGATGAAAAGCTAACATCAATAAAATAACCTAAAATACATAAAGTCCCACAAGTCAGAAGTTTAGAATATCAACAGGAAACACTAAGAAGGTGCAGGCGACAACTGAGTACTAACAATAGCCATGCTCGCTGTTTATATTCATTATATGTTTATGTTTGTAATGATAATTTTGGGGGAGTGGCTTTGGACGGAGGCCTGAAGGGGCGGACTGTCAGTGTTGTCACCTTGGTGACTTTCTCGCTAGATTTAGGGACTTTTTGAGCTAGTTCGAACGTAGTGGTACTAGCTACTTTCATTGAAAAAGTTGGCAACTTTGGGCTCGTTTTTTTTCGGTTGGATCATTTTTTAAAATATAGTGAACTCTTTCCCATGATCACCCACCCTGCCTTTAAAAGAAAAAAGGAAATCATTTTAAGGGGAAATAAGCTGTATTTATACTTTAAGTTTCCCTGTTAACTAACTGTGTCATGTGTGAGTTCATAATAAACGTAAATTTTACATGTTAAATGAAATGTAGGTGTGTTCTGACCTCCTCCTGCCAGTGGGATTCCTGCTCCTCCTCCTGCTTCGCCCACAGCAACAAAAAAAGCACAACACAACAACATCATATGGTCTGGTACCAGCACCTCAGAAAAGATAAAAATAATACTCGCTGTGATTTAAACCAAGCCTATAAATGTGTACAGAGAATACAGGGAACTTGCCTCCATACGTTCCACCATAGGGGTATCCACCTGGACCGACACCTGCTCCTGTACCTGTGGAGGAAACGTGTTAGAAGCCATAACAATTCTCCCAGCTGGCTTCATCTTCTCCAGCTACATCTTACTATCAGTTGAGTGATTTGTTTCTTAAATCATTAAACACTTGGAAAACTGAGATGAATCAAAAATAAAAGAGGAATGTAATTAGATTATCCTAGGTTATAGGTTTGTTGTTTTAAAGTCCACACTCTGCCTTGAAAAGTATATAAATATGCACCATGACTTTATCTGCATAGTGTCCACATTTATTTTATTCCATACTGTATTTTTTTAACATTTTTATTCAGTGTTTCTTGGTTTCTTTTACTGTCTTTTGTGGATGTTCTTGCAGCCAACAGGATGTCCCTCTCAGGGACAATAACATTTATCTTGATATCTGACTGATGTTGGCTGACAGTTGGACTAAATGAACGGCAGGAAAAACACCTTGCATGAGGTCTCAAGTCCTAAAATAGTGCAGAATTGAGAAAATACTGTAAAACTGCAAACCTGCAGATGCATAAAAGTGATGACTTTTCAGTATACTGGAGGTAATTGGGTAGAGAAAGGCCTGATGCAGCTTTTCCTAGTGTATTAACCACTGTTTTTATCGATTCAAGTTGAGTCATTAACTATCCAGACTGAAGGTGCACAGTAAGATAAATACAGTGCATGAAAGCGTGATTTATAACATTGAATACAATCATAAAAATAATATCATTAGGATGTTTTGATTGTGAAATGATATAAATGTATTTAGGAAATTACACAAATCTAGATGTATGAATTTTGCAAACACTGGGTTGCATGTAGAAGATCTGGATCTTTCAGGACAGAGTAGGTTAGCATTATGCATTATTCAAGAGACAGACTTCAGTCACACAACTGTGCTCTTTTTCTGCTGAAGAATCACATACAGTAAATAACAGTGATACAGAATATTCATCACCTATATGAACAATTGATTTAATGTTGATTTTGTGGCAAATCACCTTAATGCAATAAAGCAGGAGAATGGGAGAAAGTAGGTTATGTTGCAGCATGT
This sequence comes from Pterois miles, assembly GCA_947000775.1. Lineage (NCBI taxonomy): Eukaryota > Metazoa > Chordata > Actinopteri > Perciformes > Scorpaenidae > Pterois > Pterois miles. The sequence continues at coordinate 18,720,592 of CAMQGK010000110.1, forward strand.
AAATTATTGTACAAATGAAATCTGATTAATGATTTATTAGCCATGTTTACCTGGTAAGAATGGTTTAGGTGCCTTGCCACCTGTGCCAACACCAACACCTGAAAACAGCAGTGTTCAGTAGTATTATATAGTAGTATAGTATAATATTATAGTCACTGACTGCAGCTGAGAGAAAGTACCACATCTGTTGTATCTGTCTTTGTCTCCACCGTGTGGCCATATGGACATATCGTATCCCATTAAGTTTCAATGACAAAACGTAGCTTGAGGGCATGAAAAACAACATGGAGTTCTTAAATCCACAAAATATAAATATTGGCCCACCTCCGGCAGGTTGTTGGACTGCGGGTCCAGCTGAAGGAGAGAAGAGACTAATGCATGAACTGATGACATCCCACGTTACAAAATTAATAACAAGTAACTCATACAAAAGAGCCAGAACAAACAATACAGAAAGAGAGCAAACTGGGAAAAATGCAGAGCTTGTCAAAAGAAAAAACATCAAAATTAATTATAATTATTATATAATTAGGAAAGGAAAGAAAGGAAGGAAAAACATAAACAAAATACCCCCAAATAAAAAAGGCAAACAGTGCACATACAGTATTAAAATTACATGATGGTTTACTTAGTGACTGTGAAATTTGATGACTATTATGAAATAGATATTTTACTAAGATAGTCATTGACTTGAAGTAATTTGTTGAGGCGTGTTCAATCTGGCTTTATTTATTTATTCATTTTACCTTTATTTATTCAGGGGAGGTTCACTGAGAGCAATGCTCTCTTTTTCTGGAACGACCTGATCACATTCACACAGCTGCACATTCACTCCTGGAAGCTGCCCAGCACAACCACAGTGTGAACTGTAGGCCACTGAGCAGCTCCACTGCAGCGGTCGGGGTTAAGGGTCTTGCTTAAAGACACCTCAGTGGTGATAATGAGGGAGGGGCAAGTGCTGCTTCCTCACTTTCCCCACCCAGATTTATCCTGCCGGTCTGGGGGTTTGAACCTGTAAGGAAAAATTGTTAGGAAAGGGGTCTTCCCCTCTTTTTCTGTGTTATATAAACTGTATATTAAGGGTAATCTGTCTGTCATATTTTCATTTAGAGATCATTAACTCCCTCCAATGTGCCATGCGATGGATTGGCTACCTGTCCAGGGCGCACTATGCCTTCACCCAATGCCAGCTGGGATCGGTTCCACTCCTCCCACAACCTTTAACAGTATAAGGAGTTGCAGATGGATGGATGGATGGATGGATGGATGGATGGATGGATGGATAACTCCCTCCAACTCTATTCTAGTACAGGTTGTTGCAAGGCTGGCGCAAGGGTTTAGCAAGCAAAACATCTTCACTCACATACTTAAATTGTTTAAATATGCCTCATTTATATGAAAGGAATGTGTCGGTGCACATTGAGCTCGGTAAAAGGTCCCTGCTGGACAGCTGAATGGTCAGAATAGAGTTGACGACACATGGATTACTGACTCGATTCTCCTTGAATTCAAGACATAAAAAAAAACCTCCAGTGTAAGTCATGGGTGTCCTGTCCACTTCCTCAGTCTCCAATTCATTGCTCTAAATATTTTCCTTCACAGAGCCCATAACCCTCTTATTTGAACTATGAAAGTGACATGACCAGGTAAACAGCGAGGTGCATGACCTTCCTCTTTGTTACATATCATATCAGTAAATGTCAGATACAAACAGAGATCGTTTACACTTACCAGGCTGACCTTGACCTGTTGCACCAACTAAAACACAGACAGAGTTACATCAGTTAACACCTGCATAAAATATATTACCTGACAAAGAGACCGCAATCTCCCTAAGAACAAATGAAGCTTCGACGGAATGAAACAATAGATCTGATACAAATCCAACAGAATAGACCACATGCAAAAGAAAAAGCAAACTTCTTTACCACCAGACGGAGCTGCAACACCTGCTCCACCTGTGGCACATAAATATGCATATGGTCACATATCTAATGTCTGAATACAAGATGTGAAAAATATGTTGTTGAGCATTTTTGAAATATCTCAATAAGAGGGATTTTTTTTTTTAAATATTTACCAACACTTGTGCCAGCTGTGAAATAAAAAAGTATTATCAGTAAGGTAGGTATAGTAAGTATATATTGAGTACAACAGTTAATTAAAAACAGTTTCACACATACTCACCACTAGGTTGAATAATTCCACCAGAAACTGTTAAAGCAAATGAAATAAAAGTAAATTAAAAAACAGGTGAAGACATACTAATCATTAATTAATTTTTAAGTAAGTGCAAAGATAAGCTCTTAACCCACCGCCTGTTTTCACACATCCACCACAAGAGAACGTGCAAAAAAGAATAAAAAAGAAAATCAGTCAAGTTGTCTTGTTGTCAGGTTTGTTACATTAATGATATTGAAATATACAGTTACTGTTAATGATGAAACTGTAAAAGAGAACCAAAATGTTCAAAAGGGAGGCACAAACAAACAGGAACAATATAAACAAGACAAACTGCTTTGGAAATAATTTAAAACAACAAGAAAATTGTGTCAAGACAGCAGACATGTGAAACAACAATCTACTGTGTTCTATAGCAGGGGATTCACAGCTCATATACATACATAACTATATAAAACTCTCGATCAAATGTCACATTATTATCTTGGCAACGATTGTATGAAATTGAAATATACGTTAAAAAAAAATCCCCCGCTGTAGAACTTGAACTGTAACACTAATCAGGAAAAAGTGCAGCATTCATATTGTAAAAACGATCAAATGTGGGAAAATTCCAGCATTAATCTATCACTTCCTTCTGTATATCTACTAAATTAATAAATTTGAGTTACCATTACCCAGTAATTACAGCAATTATATGCATGAAAGTAATCCATCCAGCACAGTGTTAGTGTTAGTAAAATGCAAAGAAGTGCAAAAGAGACAAGCTGTGGCCACAACTGACATAATAATGAGGGAGTGAAGGAACCAAATCAACCTCTCTTTCAGCACTACAATGCGTAATGCTGAAAGATGTGATTTAATAGAGTCTGTCTTTATAGTCCCTAAATGAAGCAGAATAACGTAGTAAAAAAGGACAGTTTTCTACAGTCTGTCCAAACAGTATTAGAGAACAGCAACACCTCTCATTAAAGCTGTAGTTGGTAACATTCAGCAAATATGATAAATACAGTATTTTTATAATACTGTCACACAACCTGTCGAACTAGGCAGCGCTAATCAAATATGAATCAATAATCTGTTACTATAATGCTTATTTCTCATCTCAGATGTTTTCAGAAACATCTTGTAGTTACTGTTTAGCTGTAAAATGAGAAAGTTTGTTACCAGGCAGCCATTTTGAGATCAGTTGAGCAAATACCAAGCACCGCCCACCAACCGGAGTAAACTCATTTTACAGCTAAACAGTAACTACAAGATGTTTCTGAAAACATTTGAGGTGAGAAATAATCATTGCAGCAACAGAGTATTGATTCATATTTGATTAGTGCTACTTAGTTTGACCGTTGATTGACAGCTGGTCAGAGACAGCAGGTCCCAGCTCGGCTCTGATTGGTTGTTTTCCTCCGGTCTGTGAAATCCCGCAGATGCCATTAGGAGCACCAGCGGACACAGAGGAACATGATTTTTTCAGATCACCTGTCTCGTGCACTACTGTCAGGATATAGTGTTCATTTTATAAAAGAAAAGAAGAAATTGCTTGTTAACAGTGACACCTATGGCCATTAAGTCAACAACAGTCAGCGTCCTGTTGCTCGCGCTTGTGCTCACACTGAGGCCACACTGAGTGAGGCCACACAAGTCAGGTAAAAACACAGTATCACTATATATTTCACCTGCTTGGCAGTTGTGTTAGCTGACCAGACGAAGGTCCCTCCATGAACTGATGCTGATACGAGTGTTAACTCTTCCTGCTGCAGCCTCCCGACCGCGGTCAGAAGGAACAGGGGAGACACCAGAGTTTTGTCGGAGACGATAACGCTACCTGCTCCGGAGCCTCGTCACTTCACTCAGCAGCAGGGAAACAAGACACAGGAAACCTCCACTGAATATTCACTTCAATTCTCAGAGCTAAACTAACTCTGCGAGAGGATACGGTATTGACTCCGGCCCTGGAGACCAAAGCTACGGCTCCCTGAGTCTTCTGAGCATGGTCAGGAGGCTGAAGCAGGAAGAGTTAACACTGTATCGCAAGATGGGCTTCACTAGATATAACTTTGCAGTTTTGGTGCCTCCGTGTAGTTTGTGTTGGCCGCGCGAGTGCACATGGGACACCAACGCGCAATGATTTCTGCATGTAAGAAGTTACAAACACTACCTTTAATCATATTTGCTCAAAGTTACCGACTACAGCTTTAAGGAAAAAGTCTGAAAATTTGTGTCTGATGCTGTCATTTCTGACCATATACATTATGCACATATTCTCATATTGTTTAATTAAATACATGTAGACAATATATGAAAATATAGCAGTGGATGTTTCTGGGAATCAAATAAAGAATTAACCAAAAACACTAATGGGCTGCTAAATCTGGATACAATGACCTGCAAAACACTTACTATATTTGAATAAACAAAATATTATTTCTCTTTTGGGAGAAACAGTTACACAGATACTGAGTGGACTATCCCATACTACAAATACTACATCACAGTGACAAATAAATTACAACTCAACTACAGTTTAAATAGCAAAGGATTCACTTCATGGTCAAAGGTTTCATGCAAACAGCGAGTCTTACTGGGCCGTGGGACCTCTGGGGTTTTGCCAGTTGCGGCAATAGGCGTGGGCTCTGCCAAAAGACAACATCCATTGTACATTAAACAGGCGCAGAGTGTCAAAGCTGTGAGGTGGACTATGATACTGCCACAGCTGGGAGCCTGTAAGCTAGAGGTGGTCAATAGCTGGTAGCACTAGCAATACAAACAACATGTAAGATTTGTGGGCAGGAAAATGAGTAGAGGGGATAAATGATGGTACAGTATTGGTGCAGTCACCCTTTCTATCCCATATGCTTTATATAGCTACTACAAAAACATACATGTATAAATGTGTGTCTAGTAAAAGTGTTGCCATTTAATTGTACCTGGTTTAGGGGTTCCAGAAGGACCTACATCCTTTGCTGTAAAAGCAACAAAAAAGATCATTCACAATGCAACAAAACTTATAAAAAGGATCATCTAAGAAAATAAACTGTGGTCTAAGCTTTACCTGGCTTCAGAACAGCAGAACCATCTGGGCCGCCACTGATGGCTGTATCTGGAGTCGCTCCTGGCACGCCAAGTCCTACACCAGTGATGCCTCCTGCGAGAGGCACACATGAGGTCAGCAAACTGATGCAGCTGTGATCTTCTACATTACAATACAAACTGCTTTTGTGTCCGACTAAAATGCTGACAATAATGACTGATGTATCTGACTTTTCCCTCTCTATTGACTCTGTTCTGTCACATCTTGTCATGATGAAAAGAAAAAAAATCAATAATGGGAGGCTAATTGGCATTTACTTCCTCTATATTGTATTTCTCTCTGTGTGATGGCTAAATATCACCACAAAATGGCAAATCTAGATAGGAACCGTTGCTTGTAGTGTGTCAGGGACCGACCCTAAAATCTGGTGTTTACTGTCGTTTGTATGATTAAGGTATACTAATTATTGTTTGTGAATGACAAAAGTAAAATAAATAATTAAATGGCATAACTTATTAGAAAATGAGAATGGCTATCTTAACGTAGTTGAGGGGTTTGCATTGGCAATAGCCCATGATAGAGTTACTCAATGTTAACTGGTCCAATGAGGCTTGACAGAGCTAGGTCAGGTGAGGTATGACTAGGAGCTAGGAGCAAAAACCCTATGAAATGGTGACTTCTACCCAGAATCGGGACCCTGGGGCCCTCTCCTGGAGACACACCTGGGAGGGCAGCTTACTGGTGAGTACCTGACACCCAAGCCTACACCCATGGGGCCCGGTCAGTCTCAGTCAATGCTATGCTGCTCACCACCTGCTATGCAGGATGTAAGGGTCAGGTGCAAGTTGGAGCAGAAAAGAAAAGAGCAAAGAAAGAGGTCTTCACATGTTGACCCCAAGACACAAAATCTTTCATCTCTACGCATGGCACCAGCTCTGGAACCAAAATACTGAACAGGGCCTGGACTCCCTTCTTTCTGCCCAGAGTGAAGGGCACTGACGGAGAACAAAATGGTTCCCTGGTCGATGCCTTGTGCAGCTGTACCGAGCGCAGATGGCCATGATTGGCCAGTATTTGACGAACGGGCTGAGTGACTGGGAGGACCCATGGTTAGGAGCTTTGGGTAATGACCAAAGGAATGAGATTGAAGGTCCAGGCAGTCAGAAACTCAGACAGGAGCTCAGAGAAGAGCCACTGCTCCTTTGATCCAAAGGATTCAGCTGAGAAGGTTCAGGCATCTGATAAAAATGCCTGCTGGTCACCACCCTGCAGACCTAGAATACGCTGCATATCACATGTGGTATGCGAATGCCACGGGATACATGGGGGTACATGCTTTATCTTGCAGGGAATCAGGTATGGGCCTCCATACTTAGACTGGATCAAAACTGTCAGCAGGTGATTTAGAAAACAGGTCTTTTTTGTTAGTATAACATGACTAAATGATTAGTTCCAGGTGCTCACCAAGTTTTGGTGGTTTCACACCGCCTGGATATCCTGCATAAAAACATACCATCATCAATATCTTTATCATGACACAAACTTTGTCACTTTGTATGATGACAAATAATAGTACTTCCACCACATGCAGTACCTTCAGCCCCAACTCCTCCGGGTCCAACTCCTCCTGCTCCTCCTGTCCCTCCCTGTACTCCTGTTCCTAACCCTGCTCCAGCTCCTCCTGAAGCACCTAACGAAGGAGAATAGAGCAAGTTGAATCAATTGTACAGTAACCTAAAACTGTGTCCTACCCATTAAAATCAGGTCATACACAAGAAAATGACACTTCTGAATGTGTAGCTTATGCACCGATTAATAAAATCTTTAAAGTATAGGATATGTTGGAAGAAGAAGAAGAAGAAGAAGAATGTTACTTGAACAGTTCATATCAGACTTAAGTTATACATTACTGAATGTGTGATATTTATTATACCGTATTTAGCAGCTTTTGCGGCAGCAGAGTATTGTCCACCTCCTAGTCCTGGTACAAAACCAGGAACTCCTCCTGCTCCCCCCAGTGCCCCTGTCCCTCCCAGTCTTCCTGTTCCTAATCCTGCTCCAGCTCCTCCTGAAACTCCTAATTCAGGGAAAGGTTGAATTATTAGATTAGTTATTATAATCTCATAACAATTAAGATAAGTGAGTGAGAAAATACATTTGTAATTACTGAATTTGTACAGTTTCTATCAGAATTATTTATACACTATTGAATGCTTCTGAATGTGTGAAATTTGCGTTTGTGTGCTTATTTATTATACCGTATTTAGCAGCTTTTGCTGCAGCAGAGTATTGTCCACCTCCTAGTCCTGGTACAAAACCAGGAACTCCTCCTGCTCCTCCGACTGCTCCTGCCCCTCCCAGTCCTCCTGTTCCATACCCTGCTCCAGCTCCTCCTGAAACTCCTAATTCAATTTGAAAATTGTACCGTTCCTATCAGAATTAGTTTATTCACAAGACAATGTCTCTGAATGTGTAGTATTTTTGTGCTCACTTCACCGACCGTATTTAGCAGCTTTTGCGGCAGCAGAGTATTGTCCACCTCCTAGTCCTGGTACAAGTCCTCCTGCCCCACCCAGTCCTCCTGTTCCTAACCCTGCTCCAGTTCCTCCTGAAACTCCTGTTCAGGGGAAATTTAGCAGGTTCTATCATTGATTAACAGTACACTATCAGAACACATTTAGACACAAAGAAATGTCTCTGAGTGTGTGGTATTTCAACACAGTCTCACAGCAGTTCGTGAAATAGTCACGGCTTTTAATCTTTTTTCATGACGCTCAGCACAACTTTCAACAATGTGTTTTTCATGCAAATGTCCAGAAAGAAATGATGCACGTGTTACTCAGTTGGGTTTAGGAACAAATCAACTTGGTCAGGCTTAGGAAACAAATTGCTTAGTTAGGTTTAGGAAAATATCGCAGTTTGAGTTTAAACATAACCAGAAGTGGCATAACTTAAGTACAGAAGTTACTTGACAAAATCTACTTTGTTAGGTTTAGGAAAAGATTGTAGTTTTGGTTAAAAAGACTCTGAAGGTACCGTAACTCACTGAAAGTACAGAAGTTATGTAAATCAACCGGCTTGTGGTTTCACACGGGAAACAAATGCCAGTCTTCTGGGTGAAAGTCCAGTGTGTTTTGACAAACCTGACCTCCTTCCTACATGGCGTTCACCACTCTTTATACTTCCTTATTCACAATTACATGGATTACATGATTACACATGATTTCATGCTGACCATCATGAAAAAAATGGAAATTTGTGTCCATGTACACAAATCAATACAATCAATCTCATGACTATTTCACAAACTGTTGTGTGACTGTGCTGGGTATTTATATGTTTATGCTTATTTCTGCTGCAGTTTCCTCCTCCTACTCCTAGTACTACACCAGGTACTCCTGCTCCTCCTGTACCCACCGGTCCAAAACCTGCACTGGACCCTTGACCTACTGGAACTCTTTTAACAAAATACTATATTTACAAACTAACCACTGCTGCTAAACATCAACCTTTTTATTAACTCTACTGTCTCTACCACATAAGTATCTTCATCTCATTAACATATGGTCCAGTCAAAAATAATCACAACTACTTGAAGAAAACATCTTACCATACTTTGGGGGTTTTACTCCAGCACCGGCTCCATAACCTGTCAGGTGGCAGCATAATGTTTACAACTGAGTATTCCTTTGATTGAATTAACATGAAACAAACAGCAGAAGCACTTCTGTTGTACAAATCATTTTTGTCTACACTGATATATCAGTTTAACAACTTACCACCATAGACGCCACCACCAGGAAGTACCTGTCCTGCTCCCCCTGGAACTCCGCCTCCTCCTAGGCCTGCTCCTGGGACTCCTGTTGGAGAATGAATAACAAACTAATCTTACACTGTTACGAATGAAAGATTATAATTGACAGAACTTATTTGTAATTTGTCTACTGCTATTACCACTTTAGCAAACCACATTACCGTACATCTATTAATTATGTTAAGGCACAATTTTCCAAAACTTTATTGTAACATTAAATTTATGTAATAGTGTTTTCATAAAAATCAGCGAGCAGATCAGCACTGCATAAGAGACACAAGTCAGGCTACACCTTATGACATGGTAATCATTACACTGTGTCAAATGGTAAAGATCACCATCTCACCATATTTAGGAGGTTTAGCACCAGCTGCCAGAGCTGCAACACAACATGCCCAAAAGGTCTGATTAAAAAGTGATCTTCAAATTAATAAAACATCTCTTTTATTATTCATGTAGATGAAAGGTCTGTGCTTACATCCATATCCTGGTAAAAAAGGGACTCTTCCGGGAATTCCTCCTCCACCTACACCACCACCTGGAACTACCCCTGCACCACCTGGACCTTTAATGAAAATATGAAATGAAATGTCAATTATGTAATCATGCACACTTAAAATACTACTTACAATTTTTTTTCAAGCGACTGAAATACAGTTACCATATTTAGCAGCTTTAGCAGCAGCAGAGTATCCTCCTGCTCCTAGTCCTCCTGTTCCTCCTAGTCCTCCTGTTCCTCCTAGTCCTCCCACCCAGTCCTCCTGTTCCTCCTAGTCCTCCTGCTCCCAGTCCTCCTGCTCCTGTTCCTCCCAGTCCCCCTACTCCTGCGAAAGACATATTTATTTACACATAAAGCTTGTGGTAGTATTTAACAAAGAGTGAGTTTGCTGGCATTTCAATTTAGAGTATTCAGAGGAATCAGCTGGCATTGGGCGAAGGCGGGGTACATCCTGGACCAGTCGACAGTCCATCGCAGGGCACAGAGACAGACAACTACTCACGCTCACATTAACATCTACCTAGAGTCAATAATGAACCTAACGTGCATGTCATTGAACATGCAAACTCCATACAGAAGAGCCCCAAGCTTGATTTAAAGCTGCGATCCTCTTGCTGTGAGGCAACAGTGCTAACCACCGCACCACCGTGCGGCCCCAAGTTGTGCTAAATTTGGAAATAACCAAAAGGGTTGGTTTGAATTTTTGAAGTGGGACGGTATGTATACTCTGGCGTTCTGCGAGGTAAGATTACTGCTTTTGTGAGTGCAGTCTGGTGGCTTTGAATGTATGATGTAACAGCTTCAGTTCCCCATCATAAAGGACTGTCAGACGGCAAGGTAAAGTGGCTGTGGATGGGAGCAGCAGCAAAAAAATCTATCTATCAGTTTGAGTGTATTTTATATTTAGAATCGTTTCACTGCTTTACTTTGCCATCAGACAGGCCTTTCTGACAGGGAACTGAAGCCGTTATATTGCTGTCTTCAAAACCATCAGACTCCATTAACAAAAAATTTAACTCACTTTACCTTGCAGATATGAAATAATGGTAGGCAGCAGGGAGCCAGGTTTGGCAGCAATATCAAAGCTGTAAAATAAACCATACGAAAACCATGCTATTGCTTGTGATCAGTGGCGGACTCAGGCTGGCTGAGGGGTAGAGGCAAATAAAACAAAAGGGGCACCGGCACACAGAAACTTTTCTAGCATCTAGGGCAGCCTATATGGCACTGCATCCTGTTTTTTTCCATTTTAAGGTCACCCAGAGGGCACTTGATCCCACTTTCTCCATTTAAGGGCATCCAGGAGGGCACCTTATCATGTTTTCTCCACTGGGAGGGCACCCTAGAGGGCACTTTATAATGGTTTATGTACTGTAGGGGAATGCAAGAGGGCAGTTCATCATGTCTTCACCAGTAGAAGGGCAGTCTAGAGGGCACTTTAGCATGTTTTATCTACTATGGAAGGCATCCAAGAGGTCACTCTTTATATAATTTCAACACCCTTCAGGTTTCTGTTGTGGCCTAACACCTGGCCTTTGGTATTACTGGACTCACATGTCACTGGATGCTAAGAATTCATATCTACCCATTAAAAAACACAGTTCTGGGATTTGATAATAGTAATCTACTGTATTATTACCATATTTAGCAGCTTTGGCAGCAGCAGAGTATCCTCCTGTTCCTCCAAATCCTCCTGTGCCCCCCAGTCCTGCTGTTCCTCCAAATCCTCCTGTGCCTCCCAGTCCAGCTGTTCCTCCTAATCCTCCTGTGCCTCCCAGTCCCCCTACTCCTGTTGAAAACAAGTTTATCTAACGAGCCTTTTCATGTAAAACTGGCTGCATGGTTAAATCAATTTAAGTGAGTTTGCTAGCAATTAATATAAAAAAATAGAAATAAGATGCTTTTGTGAGTACAGCAACAGAACCTAGTGTATTTGTGTTACTGTAGGCTATAGGTGCATTTATTATCATTTATTACAATTACCACCACCACAAATAATTTAATTTCATTTTTCATATAAACAGCATGGATTAAAGCTTTTAACTGTTTATGACACAGTCTCCATATAACCTATATAAGTAGACATGACCATCGAGAGGATCAGATAGTTTTCTTAAGCCTGTCACCAGATTTGATTCCCCAAAAAACAATTTACAGCATGCAGACCGGTCTAGAGACTATGTTTACATTTTCACAGGCAAAGTCTGGCATGGAGTGGTACATTAGCCAGTTAAAAGGAAGCAGGAGGACATTTCTTTCGCGATTTTTATTTTTTACGTTATATTTTGTGGTTAAGGCTGATACTGGGTCAGGATCAGCAAAAAGAAAAACAACTGAATTGACTGAAGTTCATGGTGTTCATGGGAAAATTGAGTCTTCATTTTGGGAAAACACTACCGCTTTTGTCCACAGGGGACGCCAAAATCAACACGAAATGAAAGTCCCTTGTAGGTGCTTTAAATCAAGTCCATAAACTACAGCCATCTGTACTAGCTAAGAGTTGACCGTGTTCACAGTTAAAGACTTTGAGTCCAACTCATCACATTTTGTCGTCCTTTATGTCATCAAAAATATTACCAATGTTACTGTTTTATGCAAATGGCAGTACGGAAGTCCTCCATCTATGTAGTGTATACAGTATATAGTACATGTATAACTTTGAATTAATTAGGCAATGTCATTTATAGTAGATCAGCAAAATAAAATAAAGATGTTTCGGATTTTCATCAGATTTTATCTTTGACAAAAAAAAAGTCCCATACCATATTTAGCAGCTTTGGCAGCAGCAGAATATGCTCCAGCCCCTCCCAGTCCTCCTGTTCCACCCAGTCCTCCAGCCCCTCCCAGTCCTCCTGTTCCACCCAGTCCTCCAGCCCCTCCCGTCCTCCTGTTCCACCCAGTCCTCCGGCCCCTCCCAGTCCTCCTGTTCCACCCAGTCCTCCGGCCCCTCCCAGTCCTCCTGTTCCACCCAGTCCTCCTGTCCCTCATTGTCCTCCTGTTCCACCCAGTCCTCCTGTCCCTAATTGTCCTCCTGTGCCTCCGAGTCCTCCTGTCCCTCCTACTCCTTCAGTGTGCATGGCCAAGGGAGGGCAAGACAAAACATAATTATGGCTAATACTTACTCCTTATAGAGCAAGTATTTTGTACTTGTGAAGACAATTTTAGAGCTCATAGTGCAACATAATATTAAGTTGAAAAAAGTGCATATGATAATGTAATTTATAGACAATACCATATTTAGCAGCTTTGGCTGCTGGTGAGTATCCACCAACCACTGGTGCACCTCCCGGTAGCCCTCCTGGTACTCCTCCTGGTACTCCTCCTGGTACTCCTCCTGGTACACCCCCTGGTACACCCCCTGGTACTCCTCCTGGTACTCCTCCTGGTACACCCCCTGGTACTCCTCCTGGTACACCCCCTGGTACTACTCCTGGTATGCCCCCTGGTACTACTCCAGGTCAGTGCAAATGGAGAGATTTTTACTAAACGTAAGCTAATATTAAGTGCTTAGCAGCTATTTACAGGATGGGTGAACAGAATGAAAAAAGATGACAACAGGATTTTAAAGATGCTTCTATGGTACAAAAAGCATGAAAGGTCTCACCATATTTGGCAGCCTTGGACGCAGCTCCATATCCTGCTGTAAAATATTCAAAGACAGAGATGATAATATTTTTGCAACTAAACTACATAGAAAAAAAACAAAAAGAATGCAGTGAACTTTTCTGTCATGAGGGTACTACCATGGACTTTTATTTGTTTTATTATTACCTCCCGGCACCTGCCCAAGATACAGTCCACCAGTGCCGCCAACACCGCCAACACCGCCAACACCGCCAACACCGCCAACACCTCCAACACCTCCAATACCTCCAATACCACTGACACCACCGACACCACCCAAACCTGCAGCAGAGAGCACAGACTGATGTTACCCAACTTGTATTTGGCTTAAAATAAAAACATAATCTTGGTAATGAATGTGACAGACTACCATATTTGGCAGCTTTAGCCTGAGCAGGTGAGATGCCCCCAGGCCCTACTCCTGCAGAAAGAGAAAAATGTGTTAGTGAGTCCCATTAAAAGTTAGCTAAGATTTATGCCATGTGGTTCATTGCTACAGCACAATTAACTTTTTTTTTTGGAAAGATTTTTTTTTTGGCATTTGACAGAGGTAGTCATGAAAGGGGAGAGAAAGGGGATGACATGCAGCAAAGCCACAAGCTGGTTTCAAACTTCGGGCCACTGGAACAAGGACTCAGCCTTTAGTACCGTATTTTCTGGACCATGGTTTGAGTATGGATGAATGATCAGAATGTCTGGCCACTCTCTTTTTATTATCACCATAATTATCTCCCTCATTGGATAAGTGGTTACAGATAATGGATGGATGGATTATCTCCTCTTAACCATCAAATTCAGCAGAAAGATTGGCAACCATGTCTTTTTATTTTCCACCGTCCAACCCTGAGGGTGCTAACATGGCTACAAACTTTTTGTTTTATTTTTCTGTCGTTTGCTGGATAATATACCTCCTGGCACCTGCCCTGGATACAGTCCACCAGTACCAGCAACACCTCCAACACCACCAACACCTCCAACACCACCAGCACCTGCAGCAGAGAGCACAGACTTTAGTAAGACACTAATATGTTCTGTACTGATGTTACACAACTTGTATCATGTTTTCTCTTGATATAAAAACATAGTCTTTGTAATGAATGTTACAGACTACCATATTTGGCAGCTTTAGCCTGAGCAGGTGAGATGCCCCCAGGCCCTACTCCTGCAGAAAGAAAAAAGATATATAAAATATTCCTTCGTCTTTTCTAACTTTGTACTCCCTATGAGTTAACAGCACACTTGTAAAAACACACACCAGTTCCAACAGGATATCCAGGAATTGACCCAGGGCCGCCTACTCCTCCTGGAAGTCCAGCACCAGCATTACCAAAGCCGTAACCTGAAACATTGCAATGTGACGCATCATTACTCACTGAACTGATGCCACAGTTCTACCAAATATTTGCATCAAATTTTAAGAAAAATATTTTTACCAAAAGCTAGTTTGCCACCTGCAGCCTTTGCTCCATAGCCACCTGAAGAGAAAACAAACAGCCTTTGAGAGAATAACAATAAACTCGATCATATGTGAGATAGTAGCAGAGTGGCAAAGTTTAGTAGCAGCGTGGATTGTCTCATCCACTGCAGGACTAGGAGCCCAGTAGCACTGCCACCAGAAAGTAAATAAGGGGAACAAATAAATACCATAAAGTTTAAGGTGCTACCCATAGATGTGCCTGTTGGTTATCAGGCCATAAGGCAAAGTTCACATAGCTGCTGTGAACATATGATCATCATCCTATGAACAGAAGAATACCACTTCTGAAAGTATAGATCCAGATCACACCTTGCACTTTGGGTGATTTGAGGGGGTATCCGTGGAACACTCCGGGCTGCATCGGCCCACCGAAGCCACGGCCTCCTGTGACATAAGAAGTAAATTTAAGTCCTGATCAGCTAATACCAACAATACTGAGTAAAATACAAGTTTACTTGTTTGTAATTATGCAATAATCACATAACAATGTTACCTGGTCCTTGACCTCCTTGTCCTCCCCCTCCAACTGCATAAGATACATCACATAATCCAATCAGATACTCAGGTGAAAGAAGATCATTGTCTGAATGTAACTACAAGAAATAGTTTCAGTAATGAAACAAACACTGGCCTTGACATTAAATAGACCTCTTACCATTGTGGTCCAGCAGCATTACTCTTTGGATAAGCTGCATACAGACCAATAACATTTTTGGATGTACAGTATAATGTTTTTTGAAGACGACAGTTACTTTTAAGACCTATTATGCTTTGGTTCTTTTTCCCTTTCCTTTAGTGTGTTAAATAATATATACAGTGTAAGTAATATAAGTATATTATAGTTCTGTGTTCCCCATGTTTTTATTTTGTTTAAAAGAAAGGCAATGAAAATAGTGTTCAAATTCAACCAACACTCGTAAGTAAAAAATGAAATCTTACTTGACTTGGGATTTAGGTCGGTTCCTGTGGCCACCCCAGGGAGGACTCCACGTCCACCAAACCCTGCAGGCACCACAAGCAACCCCCGACCCCCACATAAAAAGCCTCATTAAATCCCTGTTCAGTACTTGTTTGCGAAAGCATTGACCATTCACATGTTGAAACACATAGTTACACATAGTGAAAAATAGTGACAGATAGTGATAAAAGAGACAAACCTTGTCCTGGCACCAGTCCACCTTGGTAAAGTCCAGGCACACCCACACCTGCCACAGCCAATGAGAGGACAGTACTGCACTTCTGCATCAATATTACAAATGTGAGAGGGATCTGGCATGCATGAGCATTCATAATTAACACTGAACATGAAAAATGATATGCCTGTTAATCATTATGACAAAACACTATGACAAAAAGAGCCAGGCAGGATGCAGCAAAGCCAGGCAGGTGCTGCTGGCATCTTTCAATATAGGCTGCATGTTATCTTCATTTATTGTCTGTAATCATTCTGTGGTTGATGCAACTACTTACTGTA
This sequence comes from Pterois miles, assembly GCA_947000775.1. Taxonomy (NCBI): domain Eukaryota; kingdom Metazoa; phylum Chordata; class Actinopteri; order Perciformes; family Scorpaenidae; genus Pterois; species Pterois miles. Next base: position 18,736,692 of record CAMQGK010000110.1, read on the forward strand.
TCTACAGCAGTGCTGTTGTGTTTTGGCTTCATGGGCTCAATATATATATTGTCTCAGCTGTTTATATCATGTATTCAGTGAAATCATCTAATGAAGAGATATCATAGTATGGGATGTTAGGTTTTTAAAACTATTAGCCATTAGTACAGGAAAGGTAATGTTGTGATAATTAAAGAATATTTCCTAAGTATTTCCTTTATATATGTATGTCTCTTTTGCTCTATTTGTCCTTGCTCTGTAAAGCACATTGGATCAGCGCTGCTGTATTTAAAGTGCAATAATGTAAAACATCATTATTTTGCTAATAATTACCATGTTTTTAAAACCCAAACACATCAAACATCTGCCAATTGCTTTGGAAAAATAATCGGATGTAGCTCTGCTGCTTAGTGAACTGCATCCTGTCTGCCTTCAGCCTTTTAACTTTATTGTTGAGTCTACAAAACCTGGCACTTTGGCAGCTTTCTTTCCAGCACCAGCCCCTCCTGGAAGGCCTGTCTGAGGGATAACAGGTACTGAAAAAAAAGATTAAATGTTACTTGGCTTATCGAACAGTGCGAAAAACATACACACATTTTTCTATAACTCTCTCAACACGGTTAACTGCTCTCTTTAAAAACATTTTGATTCATGACGTTAGGAAAACTACTATGTTTGGAGCCCAAAGTGGCTCTTCGTCAGAGAAATCAATCCCACTTTTCCTGATGAAGAGCCAATTTGTGGTATGAGATGTAGTATTCCTAAAGCAATAAAAACTTTAAGGGGAATGGGGACAGTGCCGTAAGTCCTGGGAAGGCAGAAATCACAGTGTGACAAACATAAACTGCAAAATGACATAAAAAGATGATGTGTTGTGTGTGTCTTGCCTCCAGCGGGCACTGCAGCTCCAGTTCCTGTACCTCCGGGAACTCCTCCTGCTCCGAGCACAGTTCCCCCAGTCCCTGTTTGAGTATAAAGTGCAGACATAAACATAAATATACAATTTCAGGTTCATTTGTGAACATCAGAGTCCAAGTACTCTATAGTTGTACAACTCATGACCGCTAGAGGGCACTGTGATATTGAAAAGGAGTTAACAAGCTGATGTGTGGCTTGTGCCAGACTTGACCTCTTCAGCAGGTAGCCAGATCCTTAAAGACTGACCACTGGTATTGAGAGCAGCTAATCTGGCTGTACTACTCTGTCATCACCCCTTGATCAAAAGCAACATGCCTGAGTTTTAATCTAATCAGCAGAGGCAGCCAGCATGCATGGCATTTGCCTTGCCTCATCAAATGCCTCATTTCTTTGGCTATCCCCTTGTGCAGGAAATGACCTGTCAGTTTCACTTGTAAGGGAGCTTGGCAGCAGGATAAAACACATTGGTTTGTTTGTTTAAACTTTTTTTTTTCCATTTTTAATCTTAAACTCCCAGTAACTTTGCCGGACAGACATTGCGCACTGCCTGTAAGTATGTGGCCTCGGAGATTTGGTGAGGAGAAGTTTGGCAAGGGAGAGTTTTGTTTTATCTGTGTTCTTTCAGAGGAATTAATTGTTATTTCAAGTGTCATGAAAGGAGCACACACTGATTCTGGGGACTGCAGTTTTGTCATTGCCAACCAATACTAAAGAGTCGGCTCTTTGCCATTGTATAGTCCTGGTCATGATTGGGCCCTCCAGAGTCCATGCTTAATCAGCCTGCCTAATTTCAAACAAATCATGTGCACATACACGGCGCAGACACCACCCATATCCCCCCGTACGGCACAGACTTTAAGGTCACGCAGGGATCAGCTGAAGTTCAAACAGTCCAAGGTTTGCAGGTATACACCATAAAAATGTACACTTGCTTGCCAAACAGTGTTTTTCATGTTGAGTTACTATTGATGCGAAACATTCATTTTGGCTGTCTCACAACTTGAAAGCATGCAGATCTATCAAAAATCACACAGCACAGTTCAAGTTTGTACAGTAGTCTGTGATCAGGCCAAGAATCAGCTTACCTCCATGTGGTAGCAGAGGGCCTCCTCCTGCACCTGTGATTAGGATGAACAGAAGTTCAGCAGTATTTCTCAATATAAGAGGTTTAGGAAATAACCCTCAATGAACCTAATAATTGTACATTTTATGTATTTTTGTTTTGTCTCAGCAACAGCAACTATGTTTAATTAATTATTATTATTAATTTAATGTGGAACAATGCATGACCCAAGCTGAATATTGGTCTAGTTGATCACCTCCTAAGCCAGAGAAGGAGGACAGACGACCACCAAGGCATGAGTGAAACAATAATGTGGATGATAGCTATACTGATTACTCATCCCCCAGTTTGGAGTTTGCAATAAACCACACACACAGTCGTTTAACATAAGGAGGAGATAATCTTTCCTAATAGTAAGGTCTAAATAGGACACCATTTCCACTCTGCCTCTATGGGGTTTTGAGGCACTTTAACTGAAAGGATGAAACAGGGGAAAAGGCCACACAATATCAATGAAGTCATCAAAACAAACAACTCCAAACACGCAGTACAAGATCAGTGTCTCGTTCCAACAATCAATACTACATCATCATGTTTGATGAGCTCCACTTTCCATCACCACTCAGCCCCCTGCACCGACAACAGTTTGTGAAAGAATGCTTGTTTATAAGTCAAGTAAAACGTGATGTCTTCACTTGTTGTTGTGTCCAGAAACAAAAGAGGCAAAAATAGAGAAGATAAAGATAGATGAAGAAGAAATAAAAAGTACCAGAAGACTACCAGAGAGTCTGTGATCCTATCCGTCAGTTTTCATACACTTGCCTATGAATAGCCAGACGTGTCAGTTTCTTTTCCAGTCATTTCAAATAAAATACATGTCTGACTTCACAGGACACAATTTGGATAGGTTTAGGCAACACAACTACTTAGTTAGGTTCAGGAAAAGATCGTCGTTTGTATTTAAATAACAATAATTGAACCTTGACTTCTGGTTTCAGACAGGGTACAATTTTTTTTGACCCACCCATTCACGCCGACCTTCTCTGTATGTAGTGTTTAACACTCTTTGAACTTCCTGGGTCACAATTCTATGGATTACATATGAATTGATTTTGTGGGATATATATGAGTTACAGTGCATTACGTTTCATAGGTATAGCTATGAACAGTGTATGAAAACAGCCTGTGCTAAACGCAGTACATCATTATAAAGGTCACCCTGGGTCTCAATTTGGAAAAGTTTGTTGATGGACATATCTTTGGCAGGAAAAAAAAATGCCATTTGGGGTTTGAATATAGAATGTTAACTAATCAATATACCAATCATTCAATTCATGGTATTAACTGGTGTCATCATTCCCCTCACAGGAAACTGATGTTACATTTATATCCAGACGTTTTCTGCCGTCTGCTGTACCTCTTTTAGCTGCCTTCTGTCCAGCTCCTGGGAAAAAGCCCCCGGTGCCTGCACCATATCCACCATAACCACCTAAATGAAACAAAGGGGCAAAGGTGAGTGAGGTTTAAAATGTATGTTGTCATCAAGAAAATAACATACTGTCAAATAAATGGTACACATCATGCTCATACACACCAATTCCAGTTATTAACCCACCTCCTCCATAGCCTCCAGGTCCCAGGCCACCACCTCCAAGACCACTGACTCCTAGATTGCCATAACCTAGATGGGAAAGATGGACAGGCAGTAGAGAGAAAGGAACAGAGTGAGAAATACTGCTCTACAAACCATAGATGAGGGCAAACAAAAGAAGCACAGCTTTCGTCACTGTAGCTATAATGAGCTATTAGTGATTTATTCAGCAGTAACTACCCATCGCTCAAATCTTTATCAAAACATTTCCCAGGACTTGCAAGTACTACTTAAAAAAAAATGAAATATATCAAAATATCATGTGTGCGTAATTAAATTTGATTGAAAACATTTATGTTTCTAGAACCAAGGACTGCACCTTGGGCACTGGGGAAAGAGCTGACTCCCACCGATAAGAAACATGATAGACTAAACATAATGGTTAAATCATCTGGTTATGCTGTTTTCTAAACACTGGAGGGAGCAGTCTGTTTCTGTCTGAGACAAAATGCCCCAAACTAATCTATGGGCGGCAAAAGCTTTTTGACTTGCCGCATGGAGACAGTTATATCCTAGCTTGTGTTCTGCTCAGACAATGACAAAAAAATGTGAGAAGAAGATAGAGAAATGGACAAAGGTAATAAAATGCTCACCTGTTCATAGAAAGGATGATCCATAAAAACATGAGCCCAAATGAGAAAGCGGGGCTCATGGTACAGCTTATCATATTATGCATATCGAATATTAAACAAATTATGTGCATTATGGTAACACCTCATTTTACAGCTCCGCAAATCTCATGGTATTTAGGTGATAATTAGCAAGTAACCTATTTGAAATTTCTTTGGAATTACTGCTAAATTACCCCCAATATTTACAAAAAAATGTACAAAAATAACTTTATGAACTTTATGAACATTATTTAATCAGTATATGCTAAAATAGCATACAATGTTTAAAATAGGGTCCTTAGGCTTAAGAAGCAGCTGGAGAAGGTGGAAAACCAAAACTGATCAGGTACAAATCTCACCATTGTGACTTATTGTCTCCACAAATGTAACCTGGTAGCTAATATCAAAAATGTTTTAAAAAAGAAATTTCAAATAATTTATTTGCTAATTATTATCTATTTACCAGCAGATATGTAAATAAAGCATAGCAGTTAACTTTGTACTCTTTTCCTGGAAATGTATTAAATAAATGATTAGCTACTGGGAAACAGCAGAATATAATTATTAAATGATGTTTAAATAAAATATTTTTTAATAAATATTGCATAAATGTGGCAGTAATTCCAAAGAAATTTCAAATAGGTTACTTGCTAATTATCACCTAATTATCATGTAATTGCAGACCTGTGAAGTGTAAAGTGCTACCAAATTATGTTCAAATTAAAATATAAAAAGGTAATTTAACACATAAGGAAAGCTCTGCCTAACACTGTTTACCTTTGATTTGTCAGACATCTCCAAACATAAAAAAATAATATAATTCAAGTGTAATATGTTTCAATGTAGAGCAGGCCAATAGGATATTATTCAAATCTAAATTTATTAAGCTGAGCTTAACTTTCTCCAGATAACTGTCAAGGAGTTATTCCTCTTTCCTAGGGTTAATATATGAGACTGCATGGTTATAAAACATGTCGGGCACATGATTCTCAGAACTGTATTAACAGAGTCTGTGAGCTGAACAAGTTCCCCAATCAGAGATAAACATGTTGGAGTAATGACTGTTTCTGAAACTAGAGGAAATTTGAATGCTGCCAGCAAGCTAGTCCACCAAGGAACATGTTTTCATCAATACTTGTAAGCCAAAAAATCTGGGGTGAGAGCAACTAAGCATGGGAAACAAGCTGAACAAGGGAGTGGGAGGGTGGGGGTCGGGTGGGGGGGGTGTGGGATCAGTCTGGAGGGCGAGAGCTTGGAGTCCAGGAATCTGCAGGGCGCAGGTAATGATACTGACGAGGAGGAGGAATGTGCTGGGAGAGACAGACAGAAGGTTGGAAGTGTGGAGTTTCATGACCAAGCCTAGTCAAAACAAATGTGGGCACTGGCCTTGCCAAGGGCTTGGCACACTGACTGAGCATGCTATGTGAGCCCAGATGCTAAGCTTAAGCGTCCTCGCAATAATCCATCTCCTTCACAGCTTTTAGCTTGATTCTCCTCGATTGCTCAACCATCCCCAGACACACCTCGAAGTAATAACAACAGCAATCAATTCTTATATAAATCAGATGGATCCAGGGCTTTCCCTTTTCCAGTGTCTGACACAAGGAATCTGTCTCATTTGTCTCATTTTTACCAGTGAGCTCCACATACCACAAAATGGACAGGAAAACAAGACATATGGAACACTATTGATGCCTGAAACCCTTAAAACAAACTGCCGGGCTCGAAATGTTCCTTTAAAACTGTACTGTCTGGTCTAGCCTCCGGACTACAGAAAGTCTCATGAGGTGTACTGTATGTGTTTGTCATTGTGAGTGTTGGAAACATGCAGCACAGTCTGCATAACAGAGATTCTGCGTGTCAGTGGAAGAGAAACATGAGGAGAGAGTGCAGACAGGCAGGACTTAGCTGATTCATCCATCATCTGGCCCACCTGTGCTCACACGTGCATGACCCAGGCTGGTTCTGGCGGCCGTGCTCAGGGTCGGCCAGCACCTGCCACGTTGAGCTCAACTCTCTGATTGGAGATCGGGAGACAAGACGCAGACGCGCAGAAGTCAGCCTGAGAGGGTCTGCGCGTGTGACCATGAGTGCAGGCCTTGGGTGGACGCAAGGTTTAGACAAGGAAGAAACTTTACAGCATGTAGTTCTGACATCACTAGACACTGGGAAAATAAAATGCTCTCACGTAACAAATACTACCCTGGAGGTTGTGAATTTTCAGGGTCAAAGTGAGAGGACATGCTAACAAAATCTGGACGGTTTGGCATCCATCCACTGATATACAGTATTTGTGAGAAGGAGGGTCAAGTATACGCCGTCCTGTCAGCTCAAACAAGCATGCTTTTGTTGGACTGCTGTTGTTACAACACGTCAGCTCACACAAATAGACCTGTCTTAGCTCACACATTATTGGAAGTCTACACCAATGTTGTTTGTTGTCGTGAACCACACACATGGAAAGTCTGCACCATGACCTCGATATCAAATCATCGCTTTTCCTTGGTGCTGCTCCCAGTATTTAGATTATTGCTGACAAGCTGAAGGATTTCTGTGCACTCATATTGTGGCTTATTTTCTCTGTGACCCTCAAAGGATAATAGGAAGCCAGAGAGACCACATGAAACCCCAACTGCCTTCAGACCTTGGACAAAGGAACCCTACAAAAGGTCAATACCCTGCACTTAAGATTGGGGTGGGGGGGGGGCAGAAACCCAATACTACACAGGAGGGAGGACTCGGGGGCCAAGGAGATTGGAGGGTAAGTGATGCTGAACTGCAATGCATCATAGTTTCCTCCATTTAGATTTCTAAAAGTGTGACAGACGCAAGGTTTATAAGCCAGTTTCCATTCAGAAAAATACCACTGGCTCACAGCTGTGCAGTGACAAGTGCACCTGCAGGTTGCTGAGGTGAAATTTGGGATAATGTGGCAGTGAATACAGTATTTGAGCATCATCCAACAGTGGTGATTCATTTGTGGTGGCTGGCTTAAGAATGATCTCAGTGAGGGTACACAAGTAAATGCGGGTCTAGACGTTCTCTGACAAAGAAGGACTCTTGTTTTTAGAGGAATGAAAATGTGATAAGGGACAGGCTACCATAGTAATTGCTGTACTGTGTTGTGTACATTGGTATTTAAAGTGAAATCTGACACTTGGGTTAAAACTAGCCTGACAGCAGGGTTAATTCTGTCAGTGACCAGTCATGTTCTCTAACTCTGGTCCAGTACAAGTGATGGATGTGAGCCAGTGTGAACAGAAATATCTGGTTTCAATCTCAAAACTGAACTGTCTTGCTCATGCTCCATTGGGGTTAGGTAAGGTAATCCTCTGTTTCAGAACCAGAAGAATACACATTAATCAAAACACTGTCTTCGGCTCTCAGTCTCTTTCTCTTGTTCCCCCCGTTTTGCCATCCCTTTTCTCTCGCTCTTTCCTCTCCGAAAGTTGTCCGAGGGGTTGCGCCGACCAGACGTGAGGTGTTAATAGCAGCAGCCAGAGGAAGCCAAACGTGAGAAGTGAAAGATGGATTTGCCCGCTCCTTTCCATCTCCTCCCCCTCTCCCCTTGTCCTGACTTTCTGAACCAGCTGGGCCTGGTAAGGGTTTAATTTAAGAGAGCAAAGAATTCCATGGCAGAGATCCACCGTAACTGACGGCAGACCCATGGAAAGCAGACTTCGGAGCTGGAGCTCTGGAATGTCCAGGACATTTTTGGGACTTGTTTCTCAGCGTTTTCTTTGTTTTACCTTATATTTAATCAGATGAACAGTCTAAGAGCAAATGTTTGTTTGCTAAAAAGCCTGGGGGACACAATTTAAACTCATATGTCTCTTTAATAACCAGTGTCAGTGTAAAATATGACAGATGTGAATGACAAATTGTGAGTCTTTAGCAAAACACTGAACCTGCTGTACAAATCATCAAACCACATACACAGAAAGTATACAGGGTAGTTACAAGGCGTTCTACAGCATTGCAAATGCTGCAATATCACGTAATGTAATGAAAATCTTCATGATATCTTCAAAGGCTCTCTGGAGGTCCCCAGAGAATCAGTGTTTTTCTGTGATTGACAGGAAGATCCTGTTCTTCGGCTGTGGCCCCATATATATTTCCACTTTGAAAGCAAAGCCCATCATTATGTCCTTCACTGTCATGACACCATATTTTTATCAGTATCAAATTATCACACTGTTCCACTTCCAAGTTGGTGGACGGATCGCATTCTTACGAGGTGATGCAGGACAAGCTGGATCAAGCAGAGTGATGCGAGGTGTTGTAGTGATTCCAGATCGCGTGAGACAAGTGGACACATTCAAGCTCCCCTCGCTTCCTCTACACCCTCCCTCTCCTGTGACCTCCACTGCTCCTTGTCACTTCCAGGTTCTCCGTGCTGTCAGTCACGGGCACCGAGCTGTGAGAAGCTGGACTGGTCGCATGTTGGACTAATTAAGCATTTACACAGTCACACCGCTACACACAAACTCTCTCCCTTTCTGGCTGGTGGGAGCCAGCCGACTTTGGCGGCAAGCCTTTTATTGTTTTCGCTTTCCTTTTCCATTGAGTCATTGACACTATCAATGAGAGGTCCCAAAGCCTCAGCCTCCCTTTTTGCCAGATGACCCCTTGTGCACAACTGTCAGAGCTCCTACAGACAAACAGGGAATGGCCTAAAGTTCTCAGTTTCTAAGCATCCAGATCAAAATCAGGGTAGCCATTGTTGATATGGGTGGTCATTTTTATAGGGTACAATTGCAACACACTAAAGAAGACAGCGTGCTCTGTTTTGTTATGTTGTAAGCCCTTACAATGATGAAGCAACTTTGGAGGGTCTCACTAACCCACGCATTTTGGCATCACAACATACACACATCATCTCCGAGGCATCCTACAAATGGCTCCGAATTAACGTTAACTGTAACCGTTACACGTCATGTGGATTACAAGCACTGCCGCCGTGCCAAACTACCGTAAGCTGCTTTGCCCAGTGACGTCTGTGGCTGTCTGACCTCACCAGCTTGAGTCCTTGTGAGCCCCTCACCTCCACAAACGCATGCTTTATTTCAAATACATCGGTGCCAAGGCCATTACGGCTGTCCCTTAATTCAAATTGTGTTCATTTGTACGCCATGCGTTACACCATATCCACTGAGTTTGTGATATCATTGTTTATGCTCCAAGTCATACGGAGCAGAACAAGCTATGCTATAAGCTTTCAAGTCGACCAGTTTCTGTGAGAGCTGAGAGCCTCTGGTGCTCTAATTTTCATCCACTTTTAAAGGAATGTCACAGTTGCGCTGCCAACACTGAGTCTGTCTGAAGAGTATCCCTAACCCAAAGCTCATACCATCGCACATTTTGGCTTGGCATACACACAGCATGTACTGTAAAGCTGTGCGGACAAGGCACAAACACTGCAAGAATTAGAGTACATACTGTAATAAACAGAGTATTTGTGCACTTAGAGCTTCCAATTTTGAAAAACTGCTCATTTCTAATAAGTATGTTCTGTGTCTAGAGAAGTTAAATTGTGCAAATAATGCATAAGGCAAGAAAAACAGTCAACAAACACATCCAGGGCCATGGTATGTAAAGTTGGCCAAGTGTATTTCCTCTCGCAGATGGTCCACATATGCATCTAACTGCTACTCTACTGAATACTTTTCTGACAACTCAGGGTTGAGACTAGTGTCCAACAGGTCGGCTCGACTCAAAACGTGCACATTGAAACACTGATGTTAGATTCATTGAGTCAAAGCACTTCCCATGTCATTATAAAGGCTATGATCAGCATGCAGCCATCTGAGGCATCTCATGATGACACACATATGGGACGCTCTACAAAAGGAAAACAAGCGAGAGATTAATCTTCATTGACAGTGGAAAAGCTTACCATATTGTACATTACATGTATGTAGAGGTATGGCAACATGGGCTAACACATCAGGATACCTATACTGTATAGAGCCAAAGCTGAAGTCATAAAAGCAGTCATCTTAACAAGTCATTTAGTCTAGCACTGGGTCTAGACAAGTGTTGAGAAATCCAGATATCCAAAACATTTCACTGAGGTGAGATAGTGTCAATGACTCACATCATTTCAAAATACACTAAAATGGCACAATACACTAAAACTGCGCCTATACAAGATTTACTCAAGAATAAATGACTCAATAAGGACACCTGTTGTAGTGACTATTTAAAATCATACTGCATTCAAAAGTATTGCTTTAAGTTGAATTACAACTTGAATAATTACTTCACATTGTAGGGGTGGAAGAAAATGTCGACTGTATTGATTTTTCAATTTAGATTTTTTATTAACCATTTAAAATTCTGATGGTCTGCCCTCGGGCCCGGTCATTTTTCAGTGATTCAGAGGCTTAGTTTTAAAGCTAGAATGAAGATATTGGCATCATAGCATGAAACTTGAAAATGTAAGGAATCCATTGGTAGCATGTCAGCTTGTCAAGAAGGAGGCAAATAATGCTCCAAATTTAGGAAAAAATTTGGTGAGGAAAAACTGGCATGTCCATTTTCAAAGGGTCTCTCGACCTGTGACCTCAAGTAACATGAATGACTGAAACTGGGTTTTATGGGTACCTAAGAGTCTCCCCTTCACAGAAATACCCACTTTACACAACGTTTACATGCAGTACAAATGTGTTATTTTTGCCTATTCTAAAATGATTTACTTCTGGTGTGTTCTTTATACTATTAGACAGATTTCCTAAAATTTGATATTTAAAAAAGGCAATATATTGCCTTGCTTACAGTATCGCAATACTGTATATTGTAATCTACTGAACCGTTACCCCTTGTATCATGATGTGTATCATATCGCCAGATTCTTGCCAATATACAGCCCTATTACATTGTCATGCCCTGTATTACTCTTCAGCTCAGACATATTGTGAGCTCTGTGTGACTCGATCATCATAAGCCACATTTTGATAAGCTCCAATTATGGGCCCAGTTTACACATAAAATATGTTATACCACATTATACTTGTATAACAAAACATCTACTGAAAATGAAACTCTCAACTCCTCTGCTAACTCAAGACATCATTGCAATTACTTACTCGGCCACAAATCCAAAAAAACAGACCCTCTGATTTAACAGACTTTAGTCCACTTCTACCAATAACTACAACAAGGTCATTCAACCGGTGATCTGTCTTCATGGACGCTTTCTCCATCACTACATAAACAACACTTATGCTGTGCTGCCAGATGGATGATAGAGGCCCATGCTCCAGACCTGCTGGCAAACTGAGCAGGGGAGAGGTTGTGCGAGCATGCCAAGGGATGGCTCATCAACTAACACCGTGAACATGGAAATAAATTACACTGGTGGTAACATGCGCACTAGAGAACTACCATGCATACAAGACACAGAACAGTCTGGGTAATGGGGAGCTTATTGAGTCATAGTAAAGGTATCGGTTCAGCCTGGGGGAAAACACCACAGCTAGAAACTGAAATGTATGGCATGCGTGACTGATTAGACCCTAATAAAAACTAATAGGGATGCAACAATTTATTGGCAGAAAACAGCAACTGATTGATATTCACCTTGTTGACTGCCATCGCTATCAGCAAATAAGATGACATTTGCTGATGGCAGTGTCTGATGTTTATCTGTTGTGTTGCATTAACTTTGTGCTAATTAAATATTGTTTTGATTATTTGCGGTCGGTCTCGGACAACAGTAACCAGTTACGTCAGCAAAGAGCTCTGGCATGACGGCGAGGTGCTGTGCGCCGCCAAAAAGTGAAAGAAAAAGTCGTGTGGGTGTAGTACACTGTCTCAAAGAAGATTTAGATACAAGAACGTTGTTGTGTTCAACAAAAAATTAAAGAGTAAAACAACGGCTTACATGACTTCTTAAAAACAATCGCTGCAGTCTGGATGGGAGCAAACCCTCTGTGTGTAATGTGTCACTAGAAACCTGTCAGTTCAACGAGGGGTGACTTAGCACCCAGTACATTACAGTGGGAACATCCCCCATGCTGTGCAGCCATGCAGCAGTCTGTCTCCCATACTGGGATCCAATCCTGGGTCGCTGCATCGTAGTCGCACGGGTCCACCAGCACAGACAGCTGAGGCACTGGAGCCTGAGGTTGCACCAGCAGACCGGAGCTCTTCATTCTGCCGCTACTAGTCTACTGTTAATCGATCACGTATGATGCTGCTCTCTTGGACAGATAAAAAAAAATACATAAATGAAAATCACTACAAGAGGTTGGCATATATACATATATATATATATATATATATATATATACATACACACACACACACATATATATATATATATATATATATATATATATATATATATATATATATATATATATATACACACACACACACAGCCCTTAATACCGTATATAGGCTGCCCAAGTCAAGTCTATGTGTAAGAAATACAGCTTGTTTCGTACATTTACCTTTAATTTGTTTCACAAAAGGTAAGGCTGTGTACAAAAAGCACTGCAACATTCCTCTCATTGAGTAAGTAGTTGTGTAGCAGCTGAAAAAAACTTTTGGAGCTGTTATTTTAAAAAAAGGAAATTATTTTGTCATATGCAAGAAGGCTATATTAAAGGTTGTTTTATAAATTTGTATGATTGAATTTGTGATCATTCAAAGACAGTAATGAAATGCTGAATAACTTTGGAAAAATGCTATAACAAAGAGGACTTTGTTTCCCTGGCACAGAAAGAGAATAAATAACAGCAAAAACAAAAACAATGGTATCAGCTATCAGTCAAATTGTTATTTTTAACATTGGTATGCATCTCTAAAAATTAATAAAGCCCTTATCTTTTTCTTGCTTTACTCCGATATCATATTAATTCTTGAGATGACTCGTGAGATTGTTGGAGACGCTAACAATGTCTGGTGACATCATCCAAGAAAAATTGTTTGGGAAGCAACAGGCATTTCCAGTGTGAACAAACAAGCAGTGACGGCTGTGTGTGTATTGGGTGGACTGAGTGGAGTGTGGGGGTGGTGTGGCTCTGACTGCAGACAGTTCAGTTTCCAAGGTATTGAAAGCTTGACACTGAGACCAGGCGTAGAGTAGATTTAAGAGGGCGGGGGGGAAGATAAGTGGATAAGAATAGACAAAAATGCCATCTTTCACACAGTTCTTGTGTCTGAATATGCAACACTTAACTTATGGTGTGTGTCTGCTGAGATACTCTATGTCCCCAAATCCATGTCAGGATACATATTCAGGATTCATGTGCCTGTGTGTGTGTGCACATGTGCTCACAAGACCATAAACATATTTACATACACTGACGGACGGTTATGCACATTCACATGCAGATGCTTCCAGCCTCTGACGGCTCAGAGGACAGGTCCGAGCGCCAGTAATGAAAAGCATATGTGATCCAGGAGACTAAACCTCCTCCAAGCTCATCTTCTTTTGGCTAAACACTTTCATCAGCAATCTATCAGTCTCGTTTCTTTCAGCAAGCTCTCCGAGCATGTGTGTTGTGTGAGTGTATGCAATGTGTGTGTGAAATACACACTATACGCTATGTTCACAAGAGTTATTGGTCCTTTCCGTCCTCCTTACTTCACGCCATCCCTTCTCTGTCCTCCCCATATCCATTCTACCTTTCCATTTCTCTTCCTTTCCTCTTCCTGTTGGGAAGCAGGCAAGTACGCTTAGTGCTTCTTCAAACAATGACCCTGATATGAACCAAAGGATTTGAAGATGCTGTGCATTTTAAATCGCTTAAAGATGCATATAATACTTGAAAATGAGCCAATGTTTGTACTTTAAAATGAGTGGCGGATGGAGAATTGCACATGAGCAATATTTCAAGCAACATCCTCAAAGGGGAACTACGGCCATGCTGTTAGTATGGTCAATAAGGTTAAAGGTGCAGTCTGTAAAACTTGCCGGTCATTTAGCAATAAGGTTGCAGATGCAAATGAAACTTCTCCTAAAAACATGAATGTACGTATTTAGAGCCAATGTTTGGTTTACACTACAATAAAAAAAAGCTGATTTGGGTATAAAAAAGAAAACAAACATTTAGTGGGTCCACAAAGTCAGTCTCCCATTCATCGTCTATGGAGCAACTCCAGACTTTATACCCTATGACATCATAAGTATGAGACGTCTCTGGTTTCTGGATTAGCAGCTCATGTCCACAAATATTGATTGAACTTTCCTGGCTTATGGATATAACATTTGAATTCTTAAGTTGGGTGTTACCCGTTAAAGTGAGTATTGGCTTGTGTTGGCTGGCTGAGAAAACTCAAAACCACCTGCAATTTTCTGCCGTCAGAAGCTACAACTCGTTCTGCTGCAGGTTGGCCAGGATCCATCAACCATCCATCATCTTAAATTATGTGTATTGCAGTTTTTCTACGATTTTATCATGCACCTAATTTTTCCATTACTTCACATTGTTATGTTTATTCAGAGGCAGTGAAGAGCCAAAATAAAGGTGAGATAAGAAGTGAGGACTGTATAGATTCAGCCTCCAGTTTATTTAGTATATTTATCTACAGCTATTAAAACAACAGCCCTGTAATAAATCTTACCTTCATGAAGGAGGCTGTTGTTTATGGTGCTGCTGAGCTGTATTGCATTGCAATGTTAGGTTGTGTACAGTAGTAGGCTCAAATTATCAGGCTCACATTGTCAATTTCCAGGTTGGACCAAAAGCAAAACAAACTGGTACATGAACGTCTACGAAGATCACAATTTGGGCTGGCCGCTAGTGAGGGTTCTGCTCGAGCTAGTTGCTGATGCCAACTCAAGGCTAAAACAACCTACTGCCAGCCAACCAGCCTTCAGTTTTGTTAAATTCATAGTTAAATTAAAGTCATAATTGGGGCGCTGTTGTAGCACTTGGTAGAGCAGGTGCTCCATGTATCAAGGCTACATGTTTACCGAAGTGGCCCCAAGATCGAATCCAGCATGGTACCCTTTACTGCATGTCGCCTCCTCTGTCTCCCCCTTTAAACACCATCGCCATTAATTAAGAAAAATGGAAAAACTTTCTAAAAAAATAATAATATCTAAAAAATAAATTAGTCATAATTGTTTTCTTTATGTGCCTATACACTGAAAATCAGCAGAACAATAATGTTTCATGTATGTAGTGGTGTTGATCCTGATTGATAATAGGGATGGATAAATTATTAGAAACACAATGGTGACTATAGTGTTTCATCCATCTACTATGTGATGTCTATAATCTAGGCAGAGAAATGCTAAATGATATTGCTTACAGATTGTGACTGCTCATAATTTTCCACTGCACTAAGATAGATGTAGTAGTGTGGGACTGACAGGATGTTGTCTGTCTGTTATCTTAAATGTGTATTGCTCTTAGGGAGTCAACTGGCAGGCTAAGCATGGACCCATAGTGTAGATATCCCACCCAGACGCATCCGCTCTCAATCTAAAAAAGATTATTATAATGGTACAATAAAACTAATCAATAGCAAAACAGTAACCTTTATGTTTCTTGTTAAAAGGCTAGCCCACGAAAGCAGAGTTTTGGCAACACAAGGATTGAATCCACCTTCGCTTCGGGGAACACAGGAAAGGAGACGGTGTCCAACAGCTGTTCCTTAAGAGAAAGCTCCTCTTTCCAGCTTTCAGTGTATTGTCAAAGCTGGATGCTGACAGGCTTCACAATTAGTGTAACATTTACAAGGTCTTGCATGAGCTACGCTGCAATTCACTGCAGTCACGCTACTCACATAGCCAGCTGCTGTTCTCCATTACTGGCCAGGAAAGGTGCGTATCTGTGGAATGTAATGTCACTGCTTGGCTTCTACACAGGAATGAATGGCAGCTCTCTTGATGTATGTGCATGTGTGTGACTGTACATGAGTAGTTTATCATTGTTTGCATTTGTGTCTCTTTAGTAACAGAATCCTGCTTTATACATTGAAGGCTGAAGGTGCAGTCTGTAGGATTTTCCACATCCAGCAGTGAGGTTACAGACTGCAGCCAACTGAGACTTCTGTGTGCCAAGCATGTAGGAGAACTACAGTGGCCTTTTCAAAAACATGAAAACGTTAAATGTCTCTCTCTAGAGCGTTTGGTTTGTCCGTTCTGGGCTACTGTAGAAACATGGTTACCGGCTCCGCGAAGTGGACCCGTTCCATATGTAGATATAAACGGCTCATTCTAAGGTAATGAAAACATGATTCTTGTTTTCAGGTGATTACACACTGTGACGTTACCCATTGGTTTGTGGACTGTAGTTTTGAATCCTCGAGTTCAACAATTTGGCCGTCGCCATCTTGGTTTTCGGCTGTCGCCATTGAATTTTTCTGAATGATTAGGCAACCAAAATGTTACAATTAACTTTCATGATCTGAAAACACACTGTGAAAGTGTTTAAGTTGTAAGACAAAAACATGGACAATGCCGTAATAAATCCAGTGAGAAGTCGGCTCATTTTCTCATAGACTTCTATACAATCAGATTTCTTTCGCAACCAGAGGAGTCGCCCCTGCTGGCTGTTAGACAGAATGCAAGGCATTGGCTTCACTTCTCAGACCCAGAGGTTGCTCACTGTTTTCTGCCAACAGATCCCTCGAAACGCTACACACTGTTCCTTTAATAAAAGGGGTCAAATTTTTTTCCATATGCTTGTAGCTTATAAGTTCCTCTGGCATGTATGCTGCGACACAAACCAGATACTGATAAACTGATGCAGATGGATTCCACCTGCCATGGTGAGAGGCTAACCTGCCGGCAAACTGTAGATGTACATTTATGTAGTTATGGAAACTTTATACTTGTAAGGTATGTAAAAAGTAGTCATAGCCAAATTTGGATAGCCTCATAGCTGATGGAATGGAAACTGCCAATATATATAATGTCACCACTGATGGAAACCAACGTTCAAAGATTACTGGATACAATTACAGTGACAGTTACTGTGAAGTGGAACATATTACAACGCTTTAGCGAATTTAAGTCTCTCCTTTCCTTTAAAAAATGTGTAAAACCTGAGCTGACCTCGAGGTCTGTGTTAGAGGTTTTTCCGTACAACAGAGATTAGTATGGGAGGGAGCACCCAGCCCTAAATTGCACAAATTTCAAAAACATGAGGAGCTGCGTTTAACATCGTATGCCACGAACAAGGGGGAGAATCCAAATGCTTACAAAAGCCAAGGCGATACTTCCCAAGTAAGGCTCTGCAGATCCCAGCCAAAATAAACCTCCACCAAATACTGGATATTAGGTCCTGCAACCTCTTGTTAGAGGGCGGGGGTGTGGCACTCCAGAGGGACCCTTCTGTAACCCGCTCCATCTGTTATCAGGACTATAAGACGATTGCTTGGTTCCTTATCTTTCTAAGCATATAGAAGTAGGCTGAGATCGTATCAGCAGTGCTTACGGAAATTAAACGAAGGGTAAACACCGCTAAAGCACCAATGCAGCACAGACTGTGAAACAGCAAAGAAAAATATTTACTGTAGGGTATCGGAGAGAGCGGCTGTGGTAAATTTCAACACGGAGGTTTCCAGATATTGTAATGGTCGAACATTACAATAACATTAATCAGTGCTCTGGCACCATTGTTTGGCAGGCGTTGATGGCCATTTGCACTCTGCCAATCATCACTCCCTAGGTGTAGGAATCGTGCAATCTCTGTATAGTCCCACCCAGGCAGGACGCCCCAAACAGTTGCCAAGCCAGTGTGAACCAACTCCGACAAAAAAAACAAAACAAAAAAAACGAGTGATAAGAAAAACTTGGTGAAAACCAATCAAAGGGCTGTTTCTCTGTAGCCGGTGCTCTGCATCTGTGCAGGTCTCCCTATTCTGTGTGAACATAATGTAGTCTATACATTAACCTACTTTATCCACCCCCATAACAATACATTGTATTTCCTTCCTTACAAGGCACTTCAACAGTATATATAGTGCTGAGAAATTTTCCATCTCATACACAAAACAAATCACCTCTATTACTGTTCTGCTTTACAGCCATTACTGTATTGTACTGTAGTGTAAGAACATAAGGTTATGACTACATCTTAGTATTGATTAGTATTAGCATTAGCTGTCAAGACAAATGTTGATGTGTTTTACATATTATTTTAACATGCATACAGCATAAATTTTGACCTCTCTATTACTTCACACCATTTTCTATAAAACACAATACCATGCTTAAATGTTCTATCTTACCTGGTTTCGGGGGCTTTCCACCTCCTCCTATTGGGTGAAAACAAGTAAAACATGTGAAGTTGTGCTTCTACCCTGTAATATCACAACGTTTTCCAGGACAGTATATACGTATACTGTAGTGTATATATGCAGTATATGCATATGCTGATCTCAGAACCCACTAGCTATTGGTCTGATGAGGATGATTTAACCTTTGGGGGCAACGCGCCAGTGTAACCAGCGAATATCTGGGCCAAGACTTCCTCTTCCGTACGCCGGTCATTGTTCACAGTCCGATTACCAACTTAAGACGCGGAAATAAGAGTTGGAGATGATGCAGACGACCGGATTGTTTCACAAGTAACCAGTTTACACTCAGTTAACAGTTTATTCTTTAGCTAATAAAAAGCTAAATCATCATCAGACAGCAGCAGATGGGTTCAATACTGCATTTCAGCCTCACCTCTTTTGCTCTCCACATGAACAGTTTTCTTGCATGCAACCAAAACTGGCTCAAAAATGATTGGTCAATACTAAACAGATGACAAACGGAAAGCAGAACGCTTCCAATACCAAAATGTTGTCCTGTTGCCTATAGATTTTACATTAATATGCAGATATCTGTTTATAGAGATTATAGAAATACAGTATATACGGTAGATATTTAGATATGCTGATTGACTCTGCTATAACAAAAAAGCATGCACGAGTTTTTTATATCGTCATACCTGCTCCCAGTCCTCCAATGCCCAAGCCACCATGTCCAACTCCTCCTGGCACTAGACCACCTGGTCCCACACCACGGCCTCCACCTCCATAACCTCCTACTGTCAGGGTCAAGCAGACAGGTGTGAATGTGATCAATACTGTCATTATGGTCAACATTTATCATTATCATCTGCTAACAAATGTTCATGTCATGCCATTATTGGCATCATTTAGGGTTGCTATTGCTAAGATCCCGATAATCATTACTTACCACTGAGCTTGTACCGGACAAATGGGTAACAGGCTTCAAATTTGCAAACCTCATAATATCTTCCAATAAACTGACTTAACAACAGTTGACCCCACACACATTGTTTAATGCCACAGCAACATCCCTAGGATTTAATTATTCTTGGCTTGTGGAGGTGTGACAAGGAAGTCTCCCCATGTGTTTCCTCTAGATGTGACCAAACCAAATCTGAATGTGGATAGGGAATTTGTCTTTGGAGCAATTTCTTCTTGTTTTAGTTAACGTGCTGTAAAAGTTACGCTGTTGGGTGCTCCAACTAACAAATTTCAACTCACGGTATAAGAACATCACAATTACAAAGTCTCATCACATCAGTTCTTCCTGCAGTCGTGGCTTAAGTACTCCTCGTTATAAAAAGGTGCACAGGGTCACACTTCAGCAAATGGCTGCTGAAGCCACGCCAGGACGGCGTGGTTGGTGAACTGTTGCTAAAGTGGACTGTGTGTACAGAGCTGAGTGTATTTGCTATGGATGTGTGAAATGACAAACACTAGATAGAATATCTGTGGTTGTACATTAAGTACAAAGATAACTAAGATAAGATAAAATAACTATGAGATACAGCAAACATTTCACATATGAACCCTCTGCAGGTAGTTTCAGATCAACCTGGAATAAAGTTCAATGAATCACTGAAAGAAGAAAGAAAGTTTCATAATTTATCAGAAAACCTACTGAATAAGTTTAAAGAAACACTTGATTCATTAAAAAAACCAACTGTATCAATCATAAGTGTGTCATAACTGTATAAAAGCGTTTTGTTTTTAAATTTATTCAAGACTGATTTCTAAATATATTTCAATATACTGTAATTCCTACAGAGAAACAGTTTTAGTTTCTTATCTTCTTCACCGTTCAGAATAAATGCAGTTCTTATAAATGCATTTTATACAATAGATGCGGAAAAAAAACATAAATCTAATGTCTCTTCTACTCACCTGCAGCTTTAGCTGGTTTATAGCCTGCAGGGACTCCTCCAGCAGCCCCTTGTAAAACAGCAATCATACAGAGTATAGAGTTATGTTATGCCTATGTGTAGTGATGTAATGGACAGTTTTTTGGCCCAGCGATTTATCATTACACCAGCTGACGTTTGTCTTACTCTCTTAGGGACACCATGACACATTGTGGGGTCTTGTGCCATTTTATACATGTACTGTATGCACGTAAATTTTTATATTATGGCGGAGCTGATGTCCAAATGTGTATGCGCTTCAAAATGTATGTTCTATTTTTTAAAATGTAACCATACTATAATATGGTGTACAACAGTATGTCTGTATGTATGCATACTGTATATTTGTATTTGTGTTTATTTACATAATAACTCTTCACAGGCTACTGGTAGTTGTTGAGAAATGCAGTGTTCGACACAAACTGAGCGACATTACAGCTACACAGTTGCCTACACAGTATGCAGAGCTTTGAGCACAACAGTATTAAGAAAATTGAACTTTAACTGTTATTTATTTATGTTTATCATGAAATCTGAAAGCTTTACAATGTGAGAGGAATTATGCTAATGACACTTTTCATTTTGGTAAGGGAAGAGATACTGTATATACTATATTGCCAAAAGTATTGGCTCACCTGCCTTGACTTGCATATGAACTTAAGTGACATCCCATTCTTAATCCATAGGGTTTAATATGACATTGGTCCACCCTTTGCAGCTATAACAGCTTCAACTCTTCTGGGAAGGCTTTCCACAAGGTTTAGGGTTGTGTTTATGGGAATTTTTGACCACTCCTCCAGAAGAGCATTTATGAGCTCACACACTGATGTTGGACGAGAAGGCCTGGCTCTCAGTCTCTGCTCTAATTCATCCCAAAGGTGTTCTGTCGGGTTGAGGTCAGGACTCTGTGCAGGCCAGTCAAGTTCATCCACACCAAACTCTTTCATCCATGTCTTTATGGACCTTGGTACACAGTCACGTTGGAACAGGAAGGAGCCATCCCCAAACTGTTCCCACAAACTTGGGAACATGGAATTGTCCAAAATCTCTTGGTATGCTGAAGCCTTCAGATCTCCTTTCACTGGATCTAAGGGGCCAAGCCCAGCTCCATAAAAACAACCCCACACCATAATCCCCTCTCCACCAAACTTTACACTTGGCACAATGCAGTCAGACACCTACCGTTCTCCTGGCAACCGCCAAACCAAGACTTGTCCATCAGATCGCCAGATGGTGAAGCGCGATTGGTCACTCCATAGAACACGTCTTCACTGGTCTAGAGTGATGTATGGCTTTGATACAGCTGCTCGGCAGCTGCTCGGCCATGGAAACCCATTCCATGAAGCTCTCTACTCACTGTTCTTGAGCTAATCTGAAGGCCACATGAAGTTTGGAGGTCTATAGCCATTGGCTCTGCAGAAAGTTGGCGACCTCAGCACACTATGCATCTCAGTATCTGCTGATTCCGCTCCATCATTTTACGTGGCCTACCACTTCCTGGCTGAGATGCTGTTGTTCCCAATCGCTTCTACTTTGTTATAATAACACTGACAGTTGACTGTGCAATATTTAGGAGCGAGGAAATTTCACAACTGGACTCCTGAGAGCGACCCATTCTTTGACAAATGTTTGTAGAAACAGTCTGCATGCCTTGATGCTTGATTTTACACACCTGTGGCCATGGAAGTGATCGGAACACCTGATTTCAATTATCTGGATGGGTGAGGGAAAACTTTTGGCAATATAGTGTATGTCAAGTCAATGCCTACAACATGAAGGGAGCAGTCTCTTAATGTGACAATAATCAGTTCCAGAGAGTTGGCATATCACTGCTGTTTTATGAGTTTGCCTTACTGTGAACATCAGGCTTTAATGTGATACTGTATCACATAACGAAACACAAAGAGCATGAATGGTTTGTGGTTTGCAAAAGACTAAAGCAACTGTGAGGGAGCTATTCTAAACCGTTAATGTCACATGACCATAATGGTGTACATTTCAACCATCAGACCAACTGTGAAATTATTGTATTTCATGGCAAAATATTGTCAATTACAGTAATACAGCCAAATATGATAATTTTATCTTTTAACATTAACTACACATCACTATATTTCTACACATCCTGTGAGTATCTTCACTTTTGGTTCAATTTCTGGTTCACATTCAGATGTTTTTTTTATTTTAGTGTTTCTTTTTAGTGAAACCTCTGGTCTTCTTTAATTTATCTGCTATATCTCTGCAAACAAACAGACTTTGTTTGTTGTGGCTGTGCTCTGAATCATTTTGTGTTTAAACTGACAGTCACTGGAGGCTCTGTTACCTGGAAAGAATCCAGTTCCTGGTCCAGTGCCTCCTGGTCCAGTCCCAGCACCAGGTGGTACATACACACCTGGAACACACAACAGAGAAAGCACATGTCATCCTCTATCACAATGCACATGACTCTATTAAAAGTGTGGTCACACAGTTTTTTATTACTCTTTTATTGCGATGCTTGCAACAGCATTTCTGAACAATGACCCCATTTATAAGATAAACATTCCCAAATGCTGTCCTCATCTGTGACAGACATCAAAATTGAAATCTGCCCTGTGTCATAGCAGAGATGGGGCGCACAATGAAACGTGAACACAGCAACTCCAGCCAGAGTCAATGTGACGGCAAAAAGAAAAAAACTTTATAGGCTTGATTAGGAGAAAATTTCAATTGTTTTCACTCTGATGAGGTATTGCAGTTGGAGACCTTCTCGCAGAAAACTGCTGCAGCACTGTGGACACCCTCAACCCCCACCTACACCCCCTAGCCTCATTTCTCAACTGATTTTTGGCTGCGACCCAGAGTAACTCCTGAGATGGTCGTTCTGGATCCCAGACATGGTGGCCTCATGTGTGCAAGAACAGAAATAAAAGAAAGGGAGGTTGAAAAAAATCCCTCCAGTTGTTCTGGGACGACTAACAGCTAAATCCAACGAGACTGGTGAGCTAAGGCCAAAAATACAATATATTTTTGAGGGAAAAACCTGGTTTCTATCAATAAAAGCATAATGCAGGGAGAGAATGGGGCTGCAGGGCCACAATGATTATGTTTAATGGCCCTTGGATGTGTTGGGAGGTCAATTAATTTAAACCACATGTCAAAGGCGTTCATGTGTTTATTAGTGAATACTGTGTGAACACTGTGCTTTGAGTTGTATCCACTGAGTGTGGCCATTAGGGGAAGAACATTACAAGGTATTACTGTCCGATTCAGTTGAATGAAAATCCATGAAACATGCCACTGAAGAATGCCAAAAAGTACAAATCATATTGCTCCATTGCACTGAAGAAGGCTTCGACCATACTGTATGTTATGGGTTTGTGCCATGATAACATCAGTATACTGAAAATATTAACAAAATGAGCAGTCAGCGCTAGTCAGTGGACGAAACTAGTGAAGTGCATTATCCAGACTCAGAGATTCAAGTGTTGGATGGGTTCTGAAGATATATACAGGATACTGAGAGCAAACAAGTGAGAGATGACTGGCTTATAGAGAAAACGAACAAGAGATTATGCCTTCATTTTGGTCGGAAAGTTTAGAAAATTTTAAACTACATGGTAGAATCTGAAAGTGTTGATATAACTGCGAATTGTTTATGACAAAGTGAGCAAGGACAGCGTCGTCATATTTACTTAGATGCTCCAAATCTGATAGAAAGGGGTAAAAAACATGTCTGTTTTTGTTTAAGAGAAAAATTCTTTTCTCGAGCACAAAGCGGTGAGCCAACAGGGGTTTACCAAGTATGGTTGTGCGCAATGTAGGCAAATTTGCCATAATTTCATTTTTGTTTCAACAGATGTGGCTTTTGACACAAAATTACTCCTTGGATGAACAAATGGACAGATGAGAGAGAGGTTTTAACTCATCCTGACTCATTCAGATCTCAGAGCCGGATGATGTAGAACTAATCAGTTTTCTTCGGGTTCGGTCATGTAATATTGACTGACTGAGGAGAACTCTGAATCCTGCAGGCTCAAATAAAAATGAGAAATAAATAATAAAGTCCAGGTTAAGTCCTATGCAAGTTATGTGTGTGTGCATGTGCTTGTGTCTCTGTAAGTTTGCCTATGCCATTGGCTCCATGGCAGAAATCTCAGGTGTCGGCACCACACGGTGCGGGTGGAGGGATTGTTCTCAACTCTGCTCCTTCATTTCATAATCAAAAGGAGGATTTCCTGTCTCGGCACTGCAAGCGAGGCAAAAGGGAGTGTGTGTCTGCTCCACTTTTCCTCTCACTTAGTATCCCATAATGCTACTGTACCACTGTTACAGAGTGCACCGAGTTCACTGAGACCGTACATCCACACACTGACCTCTGCTAAGTGACCTGACCTACCTCAAAAAATTTGAAGACTTCTTCACAAGTGTCCTAATTACTCTCATCATGTGTTTACGTTCCTTATGAACTCAGCCAGGTCATGGGAATGTGCTGGAATGTGTGTGACTGACAAGATTGACTTGCAGAGCACAAGGGATTAGATAAGGCAGTCAAGAGTTTGCCCTGAGTGTTTATGATATGATTAATGTTGGTGAATAAAAAACCCTGGAAAGAAGATTTAAAATTGTATTACCATGGAGTGACTTTTATTGAGGAAGCAATGGCTCATCCAACAAAAGATTAAAAAAGTAAGAATGTCAAATACTGCCTTGTGTGTACAAGCCGTGCAAACTAGAAGATGACGAGTCTGAAGTCTTTTCTTAACTATTTCAGCTATATTATTCAGCTCGGGGCAGGTTCATTACACTGGAACACAGCAAGAGAATCTTTAAACTTGTTAAGATAGATGATGTGAAAAAAGATGGGGAAGAATCAGTAAATTACAGAAGCAAGCAATAAGTACTCTTACCATCAGTTAAATACATCAACTGTTGTGAACTGATGAATAGGTATTTCTTACGGTCGCACTGTGAGCCCAGAGCTGCTCCCAGTGCATTAAGAGGGTGATGATGTACATGCACTTGCTGGAATCCTGACAGTGATTTGAATTTATCATCACTCCACTTAGTCTGGACTTGCATGAGGTCCAGCTGTAAGACTCACAGTGGACAGGATGTCAGTAATTTAGCAAATGCAGCACAAGGGAAACTGGAGACCGCCTTGTGATGGGATCACACCTGCAGCGATGCCAAATCGCATCAGGGGCGTAAAGTGTATATGGGAAGTCAACGGCCCCTTCCCCACTTCCTACCCCCCTACGTGAAGTTTCACGGCTGCGTCTTGCACTGTTTTGATGCTATCGCGTTCATAAAATCGGGATGTGAAACACGGTCTGGGAGTGTGATGCTGACACTTCCTGCAGTGTTTCTATGTCAATAACAGTGTCTTGGGACAAATGTATAAATTATTTCACTGTCAAAATATGGGTCTCACATGGGTTATTGATGGACTGGAATTTGTGTCCCCTTTTGGCAAAACAAATGCGCTGTCATGTTGGCTATAAAGAGGAACCCAGATGGGCAACCTGCAGCCCCATGTGTGATATCAGAATGTTACTGTGTGGGATTAACATGAGTTACCATAGTAGGCTACATTTTAATTTTCTTAATTTTTTTTTTTTTTTAGATATTCCCAGTGTTTTCCCAATCCCATCTCACCACTGGATCCCAACCAAGCAGCAGGAGTAGCTCTACTGCAGGGACAAGGACGTGTTAATTCACCTCCTTCACCTGAGCCCAGCTTTTAGAGGCAGTGCTACTGCACACAAGTTCAAACTACAGACGGATGTTTTGAGCACAGACTTCAAAAACGTATATTTATAAAAGTAGGTCAAGAATAAAGAAAGAAAAATACAAAGAGGGACATGGTGGCTGGTTTAACATTATGGGCTGTGTTTTCAATTGCGTGTTGCTTCTTTGTCTGGAATTGTTTTCCCATTTTCCCTCCACTTGGCTTGTCTTATGATGATGTGGTGATTTCCAGCATTTCCTAGAATCCCCTAGCAAACCCCAGTAGTATGTATAACAGCAATAGGCTTTTTTGTTTTAACAACAGAGACGTGTTTCAAGGTGAATTTTTCCTTTTGGAAGGAAAGTCCTGTCACTGCCACTTCACACTTTCACATAGATATTAAAATGAAATAACAAGGCAGTGAGAGAAATTTCATAACCAGAATTCAGTTTCCAGAAGACTTATACAACACAAAAACGACAACATGTGAAAAACTCAGAGGCTTAGTGTTTTCGTGTCTCCAATTCTCTTATTTTGAAATTTGATCAACTTATGCAGTCCACCAGACACAAGCTAACAGGTGGAAAAGACCACATCCAGCACCTTTTATGTTTCATTTTCTATCATGTCATGTTCTGAGCGTCAGACTAGAAAGTAGGAAGTGACATGTTTATCAACTATTTCCCAGGCAAGATATTTTGTCTGAGCATCAACACTGGTGATCCAACCTACAGAAAAAAAAAATCAATTTGATTCATGTCTACTGCAGGGTGGACAATTTGTACAGTCTTAAAACTTCATTTTATGGGGGGGATTTGGGTTATTGGGCCCACAAATGATGAAATAGAGGAGAAGTTAGGTAATTGTAAGTTAGAACTTGTTTTGTTATTGAATAAACCCAAGCCAATGACGTGTTTTTCCGTAGTACCTCCCATGTTAATGACAGTTTTTGCAATTGCTCTTTGTGACTTGAAAGAGTTTAGTTTTACTTCATCTACACCGAGCTGATGAGTAATGTGACATTTCCACGACCCTACGCTGTGGTTGTTATAATAATTTGTCTTTTACTAAATAATTAAATGCCAAAGAGTTGATGGAACAATTTGTATGGTACTTAAAAGTGTTCCCCGTCCTTTACAAAAGACTTACAGGACCATTACCACTCATGATCTGCTGCGCTCCACATAGTTTGGGAAGTCCTGAGGAAAACTACTCTGTAATGTGTTTACACCAATTCAACCACCTGCCATTTATACAATTCTGCACAACCATTTCCATCACTTTTGATAAAATAACAAAAAAATGTTTTGGCAAACTAACAACCATTTGCTGTGTTCAGACGTATCCAAAACCGCTGTCCCAAAAGAGGAGGCTTGGTTCTCTCTTTATGGAAAGCTCTCATACTGCCGCCCAGAGCAACAGTGCAGTGAAGCAAACACTGTGGTTGCTGGCACCCTCACATCTCCCGTTATCAGACATGTGACAGCTGGCCCACTATCAGTCACCCCTTGCACTGTCTAGTTTCCACAGCGTGTTGGAGGGTGGAGGAGAAGACTGTGAGGATTATCAAAGAAAGTAAAAATTAAAATGGGAAAGTCCATCTTCTTCTTGCACCCACCACAACCTGACTCCACCTTCACTTTCTACACTTGCCCAACCTTGTCTCAGTGATATTTCTCTGAACATCGGTTTGAGGTATGCACTGGCAAACAAACCCACAGCCCACAGACGGCAATATTTCAACGCCTAAAAAGGCCTGATTCTGATCTTGTCGTTGTTCAGTTGCTGACCTTTGGTTATCTTGGGTGAAGTCTTCCCACGGACAACTGGCAGGAAATCATTACAGAATTAGGAAAGACATCTGAAACTAAAAAAGTGGGTTTGTACCAGCAGTGGAAGTATTTCAGAGATGAAAGGAGAAGACATGGTTGAAAATGTCCATCAGCCAAGTGAAATCACTTCACACACAACAGGCTGGTGGAAGAAGCAATTCACAAAAGCTGATTTATGTGACGATATCAGAACTGACACTGCTATGGGGTGTAATGTCAAAAGGACCATAAAGAGCTACAATCACTATTGGGAGAGATGTGAAATGTCAGACCAAATACAATGTGCTGTCTCTCTTTTTCCCCTCTGTCTTTAGCTATTTCAACAAAATATATGCGAAATTAACTGATGAACACCTGAAAATAGCAGCAATATGACTGAGTAGCTGAAATATTGAGTATAGGATATAAAGGATATAAATATGCTATAATATATATAATATATAATAATATATATGTACTGTATATAGCATATATTACATTACAAGATTGTTTTTACTATATATCATTTATAGCCGGTATAATATTATATACCACAGTTATTAATATCACTTTTATTTGTTCTCACTTATCCATTCACTGCTCTCACTTTATATAACTATGCTCATGTCAATGTTAATTCATCTGACTGTGTGAGATCACATTGTGTGTCACGTCATGTCTATCTATCTAAAGCAGATTTTTGTTTTCAAAACTGAAATTTTGGAATGAAATATTGTGGCCCAACATCTGAATTGTGAGAAAGCAAATGACAGAGAGGACTCATCAATCAGATTTATGAACAAGATATTGACAGTTCCACTTTTACGGCGTCCCGTCAAGGACCGACGCAGCTTACTGGTACATAGTTGAACAGTGAAAGCACAAAATCTATGATTTATGTGAAAGAGAACAGCATTCATGTTCATTCAGTCCAGTCTGCAAAAACATATGTGGGATAACTGGACATGTTCTCCTGGTCATGTTGTTAGTAAACCTAGAAGGACTTGGTCGTCAGCGGGCAGTGGCGGGTCAAGATGAAAACATTTCTGATGGGAGCCATTTCAGATTGCTAGCCCGGTGAGACTGCTCCTTGCAGCTAACAGCCTGGTGAGGGCTGCTTGCAGACTGGCTGGGATGAATCATCTGAGTTAATGTGCTTCTTTGTTGAACACTTGGCAGTGGTCGATTGCAGACCAAACATCTGACTGGGAGATGTTAGGACTGACATTCATGCACAACCACAGGGTAAGAGCTTAATACACTATTAACTGGTATTTGTTTCTAGCAAATGTGAGGACATACTATTACCATATTTCTACATATGTAAAAGTGATGCCTTTGTGAGAAACCTCTTGGCGTTTGACTCCGTCTATGAAAGAATTGCACTGCAACAAACAGTCGATCAGGTTTACAAAGGTATGACTACTGATAGTAAAAAATTATGAGTATAGTCCAAAGAGGTTATACTCTACACATTTACAGTGCAGTCTGTTTGAATTACATGTCCGTTAAAACAACCCATCCATCTCAAACCTCCGGCCTAATCCCAACAACACTTTACAGTAGTTACTGTAAAAATGGTGATAGGAAAAATGTTAGTAATCGCTTCTGGCTTGAGCTTTGAAACAGAAAGTCAGGCCAGCCAACATGCTTTAATGTAAAACTACAAAACTGTGTATGAAATTGTCCAATCTCCTACCACTTTCCCAGCATGTGCGCCAGACATGAATACATGGAATAACAGTTGTTTCACAATAGCAAAAGTTGGTTAGTCGGTGCTTGTAACCAAAAAGCTCCTTCCCAGATGAATACTGAATGATGTCACCTCACTACAAATTACACCAAACCACTCAACATCAACAAATCAAAATGCCTTTGTGGGTCCGGCATTAAAGGAGTTGAAGAAACTGAAAGAAACCCTCGCTGAAGAAAAACTTCCATGTCTTGCTCAGACGGTACTTCAAGTGGTCATTTTCTTTAATTACAGGAGTAGAGTTATTGAGCACTGGGATGCCAAATGTATGTGTCACATTAATCCAGTATGCTGTGGTTGGCAATCAACCTTCCCAGAAGAGGGATTAGAGCCTGAGAGGTGTCCACAACCACTAAAACACCACCAATAAAGCCTGAGGCACCACTGGCTTGGGGAATCAAGACAACCAGTTTGGGCATCTAACATCTGACTGCTAAGGCATGCCATCTATCTGCACTGTTTTCATTTATGTCACTGATTAATGTATTAAATTCCTCTGAAGTCTCAGGGCTGAACCTGGCTAATGCCAAATGAGGCAAACTGGCTTCCAGCAGCTCTAAAGAAAACATCTCACAGCCTCTTTAATTCTTGGAGGCTGTGAAGGAACAGAGCAGCTATTTTTCCCTTTTCATCTGCCACTAACCCGTCACAATTGTGCTATTACAGTAACTGTGTCCGTCATAAAAGCCAAACCAACGACATTGGCACAAGTCCCCCAGTTGGTTGTTGAGGTTTTCTGGAGGAATACCACATGTCAAGTTGAAAAACAGAGACACACGATACACTCGGCATTTACGTACAAAGTAAAAGTTGCAAAGAATTTGCAAATACTTTATGAGCTGTGTTCACTCTTCCATTTATCGGGGCAATGAAAAATAAACTCGATTAAATTCCTAAGTTGAGGAATCCTGTCAAAAAATTTTATCAGCCGTCAAATGTCTGAGATTGATTCAGTTATCAAATGTAGCTATAAAAAAAAATAGAGGCTACTGAGCCCAACCTGCGTCAACACAAATTTATTTTGATAAGTATAACATCCAACTCACTGGATCCATGTGACAGATGTTTGTTTGTAGAATGTAAGGTAAGCCTGCCTCCTCCATTATATAAGGGAGAATCAGCAAACACACACAAACGTACCTGCACAAGGTTAAAAGGTAACATGACTGCGGGCATATTTATTAACATACTCCTTCACTCCTTCCCAGATGTTTCCTCTAAGACCATAACTCATTTACACTTGTCGATGGAAAACATTCGGACAAGCCTCGCACTACATCATAATTCAAGGCTTGAATTTCACAAGCAAAAGAGGTGTTTTCTGTGCAGAGGCATTAAATTAGCAGATTGGGTGCTAATGAGGTTCATGTTACTCACAGATAATTGGCCCTTGGACCATGCCAAGAGAGAGATTTTTTTTTCTAAGTTAGAGTGCACAGACACAGATGGAACTAGTTTGAGCGCCACAGAAAGGTTTGATATGGATGGATTCAACACTCAGTTGAGATCAAAGTTGCACTGCCAAGCCAGTATTGATATTTGCTGGCTCCTTTACCTGCTCCATTATGTGCCTGAATGCACCTCGAAATGTGGCTGGCACAAAGAAGAAAGGATAAATGTGCTACGAGGCAGAGTAGTAGAGGTGCAAGTACATTTTTAGACGATACACTCTATGACCTGACCAAAACAGACGCGGTAAACTTTGTCAACATGATCAAATTAGAGGAAGCCAGTAAAACAGCTGGGAAGAAATGAGACTGTATAAGGACAAAATGTTTCTTTTAGGACTCTAACAATCTAAACACAATGCATCTGAAAGGACACTGGAAGACAAGGAACACCAACAGCTGGGACTTTTAAGCAAATAAATACAACGGAACATGGACCGGACTCAGCCCCAAATGCTAAACATGTTTTCCAGTTGGAGGCTGAATAACTCAGATAATCTCAGCCAAAGCACAGACCAAGAACCTAATCGAAGCCACGCAGAAAGGGGAGAAAACGAAAATGCATAGGTTGAATGAGAGTGGGAGGAAAGGTATGCTCACAAACTCTCTGTCTGAAACAGGTGAGCCATGACTTTAAAGCTAACCTCTAAAATCTGCATGTTGCCGCTTCGTGGATTCGTGGATAGGCAGAACAGTCCTCTAACTTCAAGAGAAGATCCGGTCAAAGCTGTGAAGGTGACACTCACATACACTGTCTGTCCACCTAGGAGTTCATCAGGGGTGAATTTAAACCAAGTGTTTTAGAGGGACCAGCTGGAGAATCTTCTCTTTCCTGCCATGTTATGGTCTGCAGCCATGTAAACATACGCTAAGTATGCACAAGTGTGTGTGTAGGATGTGATTTGACTCTCTAGAATACAATAAAAATACATATCATGTGAAAAATTAAATTTGAGAACCACCCAAATGAATGGTTTAGTTTTAAATTAGCATTATTATTCATTTATAATGCAGTGATTATTATTAGAATAGCAATTTAAAGTCATGGGACAAAAATATCTGGTCGAGCTGTAGACAGTGCTGAACCTCACTTCTAACTTGTCGGCGACAGACATGTAAATATGAAGAAAAACTTCCCCTCCATCAGCCAGATGTTGACTTTCCATGACTGTAGCATGGGGCTTTACTGTATTTGACCTATTTAAATCATCAAACCAGAAACACATAGCAATAAAATTTGCAGAACTATCCGTTTTAAGTTATAAATGGGATAAAGCCAATAGAAACAATAAAACAACCAGTTATCACAGAATTCAATACTTTTATTTCATAGAAATTTACACTAAATTCCACTGCAACAGATAAATAATATAACTTTAATAACTCATTGATATCTTAAAGTTGATAAGCATCAGCACAGGTTTTATTAAAAAAAAGTGCACCTGCTCTAAGTCTGTGGTTGATGCAGCAAAGATAATTTGCTCAGTTCACCTGTAGCACACTTACCTCCTTGAAGAGAGGGCTGAATCAGTGCTAAGAGGAAGAGTCCACAGAAGAGCAACAGCATGTTTCTGTTAGCCATCTCACTCGAAAATGCACCACCCCTCTCCCGATCAGCTGGTTTTATTCTCTTCTGACTAATTACTACAAGCCACGAGTCTTAAAGAGTGGGGAAAAAGATGAAAAAAAAAGGGAAAAGATATGAGACTCTACGTAATTAAGAGAGGGCAAAGACTGTGGTTCAATAGATCACTTTGCTTTTTTTTCCCCCTCTATGTCTGGTGTTGCTGTTTTTATTCTGGTCACTCCTGCCAACAGTACAGACGCTGCTGCCAGCAAGGAAAGAGAGAGAGGGAAAGAGACACAGAGGGAGAGAGAGAGAGAGATAGACACCCCCCTCATCCAGAAGGAATTGAACTGTCTGCCAAGCATTTGCATGGATACTGAGCGTACTTATCTCTAAGAGTCGAGGGAGAGAACGAGGAAGAGCAAACCACATAGCCAGATAATTACCTGTCCTCTATGCCTAATTTTCAGCTGGTTGGTTTTCAATACAAGCAGTAACTTTAGTTTTTGTTGTTTCTCTTAAAGCAAGTGATCCAGAAAACTTTGAGGCAGAGGGAAAGGAACACAGCAACTATCAGGATATGTCTACAAAATATCAGAACAAGACATTACAAACTCACTGGCTGTAGGGATAAGATGGAAATAGCAGCGCACTGTGCCTGGAAGTTCATGTGTGGAAGCCAGGCACAGTGGGTCGAGCAGAGAAACGAGAAAACTGTCGGCATCACACGTAGATGACAGAGAGCAAAGAACCCAAGAAACGTCAGCCTGCTAGTCTGTGCAGTCTCTCGGTGGATTCATCGGGATAATTGTCATTGTCAGTCGTGTAACAGAGATCAGAAGTAGAACGAGGACCAACATCGGTCCATTCTCAACTTCAGAGGGTTTTAGTGACTGCTACAGGACCAAATCGCACATGTGGCTTGAATATTTCTTTTATGCGTTTCCAAAGTCAGAGCTCAACATATTGTGTTGAATCAGTCCTCTTTCCTGATATTACCTGTACATACCTGGTCACCTGTATCATCACACCAATACAGGCTATTGGACCTTTATTTCTATGTGGGTAAACATTAGGGGTGTTAAAGTTAACGCAATAATAATGTATTAATGCAAATTTGTTTTAATACGACTAATTTTGGTAAGGCATTAATGTAATTTGCAATTTTCGGGTTGTGGCGGCTTTAAAGTTGGTTAAAGTTTTAAAGCTAGAGTGAAAATACTGGCATCATAAAACTTGAAAACCTAAGGAATCCATCCCATTTAACCGATAACCAACATTAAGAGTTTTAACCGATTAGCGCTATCGGTTAAAAAGTTAAAAGAAATATTAATAATGGATTGGACTGGATGGTCCAGCTTTAGAAAGTCTGAGCCGGAGTTACAGATACAGGAAGTTGGCTCGGGACTTCCAGTGGAGGAGTTGTAGCTTGTAGCCTCGTAGCATTTTTTTCACAGACAAATAAACTGTACTCACACTGTCTGCTACAGCTACGTTCACAGCTATGACGGTACTGACAAGCCCACACTCACTGCCGCCACACCCACACCGTCTGTCGGACACTTGCTACTGTAGCACCGCACTGACAAAGCATATGTGTGTGGCTGCAGTGGGGACAAAGCTTCAAACGCAGCACAAACACACACACACGTTCTGTTGGACAATCGCTGAAGTTACATGGGGCGACAGAGTGTCGTTACGCCGGGCAGACACACAACTGACAAGTAAACTAAATGATGTGGTGGTGGTGGACTTTTACTGGGAAAGTGGCTGCATGTCGGCGACACTACATCCAGCACCGTGGCTGCTACAGTAACTTTCCCGGACAGGTGAACTGGGGACTGTTGTGCTCATATACCGCAGCTGGTGCACCACTACACCACTATAAGGTGCACTAATCTCATTGGTTGTTGGTTAATAATGGTCAGTTATAGATTTTTTTCTGTCAAAATTAGCATTTCTAGTACCAACAATGTCATACTAACTTGTTATGAAGGAGGCTAAATAACGCTCCAAACTTGCGCAACATTTTGGCAAGGAAAAACTGGGATGGCCATTTTCAAAAGGGTCCCTTGACCTCTGACCTCAAGACATATGAATGGAAATGGGTTCTCTGGGTACCCACAAGTCTCCCCTTTACAGAGAGGCCCACTTTATGATAATCACATGCAGTTTAGGGGAAGTCATAGTCAGACAGACAACAGACAGCTGTTGTTGCCTGTTGGGCTGCAGTTTATCATGTTATGATTTGAGCATATTTTTTATGCTAAATGCAGAACCTGTGAGGGTTTCTGGACAATATTTGTCATTGTTTTGTGTTATTAACTAATTTCCAGTAATAAATATATACCTACATTTGCATAAAGTTGCATATTTGTCCACTCCCATGTTAATGAGCATTAAATACTTGACAAAAAGAAAAAAATGTGCGAATAATTGCGATTAATTTTGGACAATCATGCAGTTAATTGCGATTATTTTTTTTAACTGATTGACAGCCGTAGTTAACACTTTTGGCAGAGCACGATCTTATTTTGGCAAATAGTTAACGCACTGGTAAAAAAAAAAAAAAAAAAAAAAAAAAAAGATTGGTCAGAAAAAAAAACCAAAAGCCTCACTGTATTTCAAACGTACATTTTATGGCTATCAACAAATCACTTTAAAATAACTTTGTAAAGTCCTGGCTGATTAACTGATTCACAGGTCTTGGGTCGATAGCAGTTTTGCATTGGAGTTCAATCACTAACAGGACACATCCTCTCCAGACATCTGTGTGCAGATTCATCTTGGGTTAACATGTCCAGCCATTACTTAAAAAACACCTCACCGCTGACAGAGCTGTCATTGTCCATCTTTTTGTTCTGCCCCGGGACACATTTTTGGGATTTCAAGTAGAAGAGGTTGAGCAGAGGTAGTTTTTACTGGCAAGAGCTGCAGCCAAAGCAGTCACTCTCTCAGACACAAACCTGACACACCGGGCTGTTGCACGCATGCTAATGGGTTCTGCTTTCCAAAACACACAATATCCGTCATAGTAGCGACGTCCATCATTAGTGCTCATATTCCTGCATGCCGATTTCCTTAAAGTTAAGTCAGGCGTCCGTACAATATCAGCTGTTAAAAGTTTGTTCAGGCTGAATGCAAAGCACATTTTCTCTTGGATTATGAAGTAGCGTTTCGCTCGGGATAAACATATTTTTCAATGCCACTAATTTTCTCTTTACATTTAGTGTAAACACATTTTGAGACCTATATACAGCTTACAACTACTATTTTTCCAGTTATTTAAGCTAATCAAAGAATAAGTATTTATTGGGGAAATCTCTTTGTTTCTACCACATACTGTGGTACTGTAAAATAAAAGCCAAGCATTATTATTGGATTGAACCTCAATGATGGAAAATACATGGGTCTGATTGACTGAAGACTATAAACTGAAATGTCAGATGTCAGTTTATTTAATTATTCTTCTCTTTACCATGGCCCTGAGAGCTCAACGCTCTGCAAATTAAAACACAACACAAGCAAATGAGGAAACATCTTCACCAACTTGACAACTAAAGCTGGGAATAAATACTCGATACCTTTAAGGTATCGACCAAAACAACCCAGTACCAAGTAATATTAAAACTTCTCCAGTCAAATGATATCTGCAATTGAGGCTTTTGTGTCAGATTTAGAAAAAGATGCCTCACAGCCAATCACTGCAAGCGTTCTTTGATTTATGCGACACGTGGTTCGTTCAGTTCAGCAGCAGTTGCAACACATATAGCCAGGATTTGCCTGCCCGCACACGGCTCTGAACATAGAGATTTCTGAGAGGGTAACAGTGGTTACAACACTAACAACGGCAACAAGTGCTGACAGAGCTAACTGGGGGGAAACTGGAGGGTGGCCATCACGCTTTTGCAACGATGCGGTAACTGCTGTATGAGCGCTGTGCAGAGCAGCGGCGACTAACTAGGTAGTGGGACACACAAAAAGCTTCCGTTCACATGATGGGTATCAAGCAAAGTACTCTGCTGGTAACTGTATCACTTTCAGGGTACTGGCATTGGTAGTGCCATAGTCATTTTTTACCCAGCTCTACTGACGACACATGAATTTGGCAACGTGCACATAAATATTTTTCATATATGTTCAGATTTTATGTATCTTCATTGCACATCGCTGGGAGAGGGATCTCCCCTCAATTGCTCTTCCTGAGGTTTCTTACATTTTTCTCCCGGTAAAGGAATTTGTTTGGGGAGTTTTTCTTCATCCGAAGCGAAGGTTGAAAAGCAAAAAGGTGCTGTACAGACTGTAAAGCAGGCAAAGCTGTGATTTGTGATATTGGGCTATAAATATAAAATTGACTTAACATGCAATACAATGAACTGCCAGACTTAGTTTGTATATAAACTCATTGAATTGTTTTGACTAAACAGTTTAGTTTTGGGTTGTTTTTCCTCAGCGCACACCTGAAATCCCACTGCACTAGTGTGCCATACCATTTCATTTTCACTAATAAGTGCTTACAATATTCCTATAATCATACTGGAATGATGATTGCAAGGAGTGAAACATCTGTTTTTTTCAGTGAACTCATCGGATACATTAAAAAAAAACATACTGAACAAGTCCAAAAAACTATTACAGTCAATAACAAGGAACATTTGAACTGCTCTCAGATCTTATGATTACAGTAAATCATTAGTTACAATCCAAACATCAGGAGAACACTGACCTAATGCTGCATCCTGCATGGTACTATTCTTTCCACGTTTGATTTAAGACCAAAAGCCCCAGCTGACTAGTCTGTTTGGGAGGCAAAAGTGTATTCTGGATGAGGGTAGTGTTTTTCTCCATTTATTTGTCTAAATGTCTATTTTAGCTCATGTCTGGTTCTCCTCCTTTGGGCTGAGCTGAATGGTGTTTTTGCCAAAAAAGACTGAGAATGAACATAGATTTTGGTGAGGAATGATGTGGGCTCACACAGGACTTAGTGTTATTAATTATATCATAACCTATGGGTCCTTTATAACACTTAAGTTACTGTAATCGCTTGACAAAGAGTAATTGTTTTTAATTATTCAAGAGGAGAAACTGATATAGAATATAAACTGCAGTTTTGCGATATATGGGGCCTTCAAATGAAACTCGTGACCGTGTGTTTACAACGTGGGAGGTAGCGTACATGATATGCTTGGCGTCATGAGAACACCAGTGCTAAGCATCAGCAATAATAATGTTAGCACCTTAATTTGATGTCTGTATTTTAACTGTGTACATAACTTATCTATACCCAAAGTCTTGAAAATAAATACAACTGTGTGATATCATACCACACAGTTTGTAAATAGCCATTAATATTTAAACCATGCCTATTTCTGACTGATGAGAGCTTTTGTAATTAATAAATCATTAGACCTTAATTATTGTTTTTATTTATTTATTGTGAGGTTTACCAAGACATGCCACAATTATCCACAATAATGGTTAACGTATTGTTTTACTTGAAACTTAAATGTACTCTTATTAAACGGAAAAATACAATTATTTTTAAGGGGGTTATTTTAAGGGGGAACACGTTTTTAATCCTATGTCTTATCTAGTCTATGTATTGGCTGTATTGGCTGTAAATGTAATTATTTTAGTTGCTGCCACTGGTGTTTTCCAAAGTAGTGTAATGAGGATGTCCCCTGTCTGAGTATCAATACAGTTCTTAATGTGTTTTGTTATCAGTGATTTTGCTAATATCTGTCAAACACTAAAGATGACTCTCCACCGTGCACCCTGCAGGACCCAACCTCTCAGCTGAGTGCCCACACATTCATATAGAGCAGGTGGGGGCTCGTATACTGACACATTTCTCTACCGTCATGCTCGCATTGTTTTGAAACGAAGGCTATTAGTCGTAAAATATATATGCATAGCGAATGACAACTTGTTGATAAAATCAAAAGTATTTTCTCAAAATACAAAATTTATAAAATAACGTCGCTGGCTTAAATGACTACTAGTGGGCTGTTTGCCCGGCGATCTCACCACTAATCAGCATTTCCTGCTATGTCTGTGGCTGTGGGCCACTAAGACTAGATTAAATAACCATATAAAGATTTGTGGTACATATATATATATATATATATGACAGTGGCAGTGTGGCAAGTGGCAAGCTAAAAAAAAAAAACCTGCACTAATAAAAATCAAGGTTGTTCTTTCACTAGTCCCAGGCCACTGGCCAGTCATCCACTGATTATAACACTGAAATCAAGTGCTTCATGCACCTTAATCTCTAGAGTTTGGACCTTGTTTTTGTCTTTGTCACGTTAAATTGTCCGACATGCAGTCATCTTTGGTTCTCTCTCAGAGACAACCCAGTATTACAAAAGAGCCTTGCTTTAATGGCTCTGCATCTGCAGACACACAGTTGGCAGAGCATCACACCATGATCCACGTCAACCTTCCAAGTACTTTTTACTTTGGTGGGGGGGGATTAAGTCTGTAAAGACAACATATGAGGTCAACGCCAGAAACCATGTCAACTCACTGAGGTCAAAGTATATTAAATTCCAAGACGCTGGAGGCTTTTTATTTACTAACAGACACACTAATAATTTCTGCTCTGAAACATAATGATCTGTTTTCCCCTGTTCAGCATCCACTTAAAGACCAGCCATGCAACTCAGCTGCAATAGTTCAATTAAAATAACCTGTTCCCACAAACAGCATTGCTCTAAAACTGTGTTTGAGACAGCATACAGTCTTTGGTATTTCCTCTGAAATGAAAGTTATCAATGCAGCTATGGCAAAAACACTCTTAGTTTGAATTGCGGGTTTGATTTTAAAATTAGGAAGTAATGTTTTCTGACATGAAGTATAGGTCAAACAGGACACACTCTATGGCCCTGTTCAGACCTGACATTTACATGCGTCCTGGGTGATCCGATCACAAGTGGACAGCGTGAAGTACAGGTATGAACGCACTCAAGACATTGAGATACAATCGCTCAGACCACAATCAGAGGTGAATGTGTCTTGGGCCACATGTCCAAGCACTTGTCTGCCTCGCGACAGGGAAACAGTAGCTCTACCGTATCCCGTCGGTACAACTGTATTTTCTTAACAGGCTATAGCAACATATTAAAAGATATCTTATCTATAGGCTATATATGTATCAGACTAGGCATGGGAAGTCCATTATTATCACACTGTCTGTGATGTGTTGGTGTTTTTGTTCCAGTGCTCTACACAGACCTGACACCCACCTGCCGCTCTCATCCCAGCTTCCTGAAGTCTTGTACACCGCTGCTGTTATTGAAATGAACTGTTGAAATGTATTCACGATTATGTAGGAGACTGACATTCCTGTAATCTAACATCTGCTGTATTAGCCATGTGTTTACCACATGTTTATTTGCATATATAGCGGGGAAGTGAGATCTGAAGACAAGTGGTCACTCAAGAAGCATGTGGAGACACATTCTGCCAGGTGTGAACGACGTACTCTCTGACTGTCCACTTGTGATCGGATCACTCAGGACACATGTTTACGGCAGGTCTGAGCAGGGTGCGCCTGAGTGTTCTCACATCACACATCAGCCATGGTGACACCAGAAAGTACAGCAGGATGTGCTTCAGTATTAAGCAACGGAGGAGGTACTTCCTGTTGACATTAAACACCACGCACATTTACATTTGATACAGATGGATTATGGTAATATAAACCAGACTGAGGGTTTGAAATGATTTTGACTGAGAGATATAATTGCTGGGCTGCCACAACCAATCACTGTAAATTTATCAGGATTAAGCTGCATGTCAGTATATAAAAACAGACTGGGACTTTCAAAAAAGATGTTTTTTACTAGGGATGTCAATAGATTAACATATTTAATTGTGATTAAATGCATGATTATTCATAGCTAACAGTGATTAATCACTTTTTTATCTGTTCAAAATGTACCTTAAAAGAAGATTTGTCAAGTATTTGATACCCTTAATAAACATGGGAGTGGGCAAATATGCTGCTTTATGTATGTATACATTTGTTATTGGAAATCAATTAACAACACAAAACAATGGCAAATATTGTCCAGAAACCCTCACAGATACTGCATTTAGCATAAAAGATGCTCAAATCATAACATGGCAAACTGAAGCCCAACAGACAACAACAGCTGTCAGTGTGTCAGTGTGCTGACTTGACTATGACTTGCCCCAAATTGCATGTGATTATCATAAAGTGGGCATGTCTGTAAAGGGGAGACTCGTGGGTACCCAGAGAACCCATTTACATTCACATATCTGGAGGTTATTTAACGTTATTTATTTAACCTCCTTTGCAACAAGCTAGGATGACATGGTTGGTACCAATGGATTCCTTTGGTTTTCTAGCTTCATATGACATCATACCATTACCATCTTCACTTAACTTTAAAACTGAGCCTGCTGTACCCTGATAGCTCAGCTGGTAAAGCGGGCACCCAAATAATAAGGCTGAGTGCTAACCTCCTAACACTGGTGTTAATGCGTTTCTGGAATAATGAGCAAATTATTACTCTGAGGTAATGGCACTGCAGCATTAAGAGGGCAATTTTCAACATGTTTATACCATGTAACTTCATTAAATTATATATATGCTGTATATATATATATATATATATATATATATATATATATATATATATATATATATATATATATATATATGCATCTCAATCTCCCTTTCCAATCCACTTGAACTCTACAGGCTACAGGATGTCGCATGTGATAAATTCAACATCTGTTCCCAAACAGAAACATATTGCCTTTATTGGTGGCATCCACGGTGAACTGATTTTGCCGTCTGTGATGGCCTCAGGTTCAAACAAGTAGTATGCTGATACAGATGCTGTCATTTTCTTGTGTATTTCTTGAAGCAGGAAGGGAAATTACTGTGTAACACTCTACACATGTACTACTATTGGTACAATGACGCTTTGTTCACTGGGAAAGTGTTCACATCTTGCTGTGGGGTGCTGTACTAGATCAGCACTGAGATCAGTATCATCCAATAATGAGTGAAGTTGGCCAGCTGTGTTGGGTGGTCCTAGCGTAATATGCATCGTGGCATGCCAAAGATTCTTGGATCTTTTTTGATGTAGAGCTGACAATGTACAGATTGGATTGAGGTCCATCCACGCTGTATTGTTTACAGCTACCACAGAACATGCAAAAAGTCAACTGCAACGGTTAGACCGCGGATTGAGGCATTCAATCAGCCTATAGCTACAGTCTTCATCTTTGCTCAGCGGGAGACTGCAGAGTGAAAACCACCACAGACTGGTAAATGAAGAGTGCCCTGGTGCAATACAAACGTCATTCTTTTAACGGTCTGTGGTGTCACCAACCAGTGTGCAGGCTGGCGTACCTCCAAAGTGTGATACACACATCCAGACCGCACTCCAGATGTGGTTTCTCTGCAGCTAACACTGCTCCATATACAGAGCAGGTTTCAGTGAACCTCAGAACCGAGCCCAGGCACCCAGGGAAAACTGATGAGTTCTGGTAAGAGCCAGACCAGGCAGCATGGTGACTCATGTTTGGCATTCACATCTTCAAGACTCCAACTATAACAGAGCTTTGCATGCACACAAGTAATCCATTCAAGTCTCTATCTATCCATTCTCCAATCTTTGCGATGATCATTAAATTCACTACATGGGTTTCATTCACATTGACGGTGAAGCCAGGCTAAGAGGTTGGTTTCATATAGCATAAAATAAGCACAGATTAGGAATGTGGGCTTGATGTAATGACCATTACTACTCAGTTTATCTATGTGCAGGTTAAAAATTAAATATTAGGATTAAAAATGAACAATGATTCATCACACTATCCTTTAAGCAAGACTAGTGTACTGAGACAGTTGTTTCTATTATTAGATGTTAAGAGAAGCACCACTTCTTTGTTGATTCATGTGCAAAGCTTTTGGCTATGCACAGTTTAGATTGCATTGAGGCTTTGGAGCTTGGGTCAGTCAAATGACAGGAAGTAGTTTGGTACAAATTAAAGCAGCCTCATGCCATTACAGGACTTTGAAATTGGCAGGTGAGAATTTTAAGACCATGAGCTGCTATTTGCTCAGCTTTACAACAATGAATAACACCCATAAATAAAAGAAGTCTGGAAAACATTTCCCTCACTAAAAGCGAGGAATTTACCGTTTTTGGTTGTGCTCAGTACAATTTCTGAATCTGCACAATGGTTCCCATCACATCAGTCAATTACAAAATTGGGAACGCAAAAGTTCTCACTTTTGCCTGTTTAAAAAAAAAAAAAAAGTAGTGCTGGAAGGGTAAAGAAATGACATAATTCACAGTGAACCTCAAATATCTGTAGAATGTCTGACTTTTAGCTTATCAGAGTGTTTCTCAGGCTTTCTTCGGCAGGAAAGTCCGGCAATGTGCCACAAAAGTGTGTGTGAGAGAGCGAGGGCAGCAGAATTCATGGGCAATATAAAATGCTGATGAAACAACTTTTCATCACGTAAGATGGCATCTAGCAAAAGACATGCCGAGAATGCCGAAACCATTAACTGGGATGTGAACAACATGATGTTGTGGTGGTACCTAAGATATGGGAAAGCCAATTAAGTGAGGCCAAAGTTATGGGCATTCCCATGCATTTCATCAACATTTCCCAACATAAAACTCATAAAGAACATAAAGGAAAAACAAACCTGGAATTTCCTGCTTCTACAGATTAAAATTGTGAAAAATACCTCTAGTGAAATTCAGTTGCAGTTAGTTTAACCCCATTTCTCAGGGCTCAGTTAAGTGCAGTGACACTGACTTCCGACAGGCACGCTAACACACTTCCTTGACATTGTTATAACTTCCTTATGTCCCCCATAACGGAACTCTTGGGGCCAGCTCTGTGGCCAACAGAAGGGAGTTCACCAAATGTGATAAGTACTCAGTGTGTGTTCTTAGTGGGTGAACATGAATCAATGGCAGACTGTGACTAAACTGACCCAATCCAAAGATAAGCTAGCAAGTTCTCACACCAA
This sequence comes from Pterois miles, assembly GCA_947000775.1. NCBI lineage: Eukaryota > Metazoa > Chordata > Actinopteri > Perciformes > Scorpaenidae > Pterois > Pterois miles. The sequence continues at coordinate 18,780,383 of CAMQGK010000110.1, forward strand.
GTCAAAGTGGGTCACACCCTCGAAGACGCTTTCCATGTGTGCTTTTCTAAAACAACCAAAAGGAACCGTGACATCCATTTCGGAAACTTATTAAGTCCCCATACTCATTTAAGAAACTGACTTTTATAACCAAATGCAGCTCTTTGTTTCTGTCTCTCATTCTCAGCACTTTCCTCATCTGACACTATGCTGAGAGAAACAGAGAGTACAAGTGGTCTTCAGGTTTACAACAAGAACATAATGTGCATGTGTGCTTGCAAATGTGTGTGTGTGTATGTGTGCACAACAACAGAGAGTATGGATTAGCTGTGTCACTGGGATCTGCATGCCAAGTAGTTTCGTTTACGAGTACAGTATGACAAAAGCAGTAAAAGCTCAGTATGTGCTGGGAACAAAAACACAACCATGACAACCAACTATTTGACCACTAGGGGGAAGAAATAATCCAAAACAAAGCCACAGCAGCAGAGCATCTTGTGGATAATATGTACGCCAGCACCTTGCACATCCAGCAGAAACACAGACACCCCAAGGACGTCACATCTTTTACCTTCTGTCCAGTGTAAATCGAATATTCATTGCAGCTAACTCTTATCCCTGGTTTGGTTGCAATTCTTGACAAAAACATCTGAGTCTATTTGGCTTGCTATTGTAAATGTATGAATTTACCTAGTTAGTAGTTCAACTCACAACATTCATGCCAGACAGGTACGATCCAACCAGTTTGTGTGTCCTGTGAGCTCTGAGAGTAGCAGCACTGTTGAGAGTTATTGGACCATCACTTGATCCTCAATTCCTTTCACACTGCTGTGAGTAATATTATTTAACAATAATATAAAAACTATTACATACTAAGCTGTAAGTACTGGGGTAAGTACAAGGACAAATTCATAGCGTCATAACTATGAAAGATGAGAACTAGGAAGTTGTAGGATTATGAACTGCACATTAACAGTAGTGGTACACCATGATTTATGGCAAAACATTATGGCACAGATCATAATAAAAGACACTTCAATCAAGGCAAAAATAACTCAAACTAAATGGCACTTAATGAGAGATAACAACATACTGGATCATAGCAGCTACATTCCAGTATCAACACAGCAAATTATGGCCATCAACTTTCAATAAGATGGAGAATAGAAAAAGTATGCTTTGATAAGGGGAAAGAAATCAACTAAAACACAGTCTCCTTCTAAAAAAAAATAAATAAACTAAATAAATTAATTTTCTGTATTTCACCATGAACCCATGAATTTGTATGCCACAGGGAATTCGACATTTTTAGAGATCTTTTTTTAAGTAATGCCTATCAAACATTGACTTATTACATAAATGCTTAATGGATGGATTTTGCATGGATTGAGTTCACTTATTTACTTAAGGCATAATAGCCTTTTCATTAATTTGACTGATTGATTTGAAAATTGCAATCTTTAGGATCAGTTTATCCAACTGTGCGCTCACCCTGAAAACGTTTCCTTTGTCCTTTACTGACATTACATACAGTATATACAGTACAACACCCTTCCTGAAATACAATAAAACAATCAAAGGCTACTAATTTACTTGCACTGTAAAAAAAAAAGGAAAGTCATGCTGTATACTGTGAGGATGTCATGGTAATATCTGGTAAACTGTAAGAAAAGAAACATTTACACACTGATTGGACGTAGACAGTTCAGAGCAGCACCTCTGAAAAGAGGAGCATGGCTCTGGAGTTTGTCTTGGCTCAAAACATCCATCCCACAAAACAACATAAATATCAGCCTCACTTAATGAGGGTTCTTTTAAACTGTCAGAAAGACCCATGAGACATGAAATAACTGCTGCAATAACTAGTGTTATTAAATCATTATATCATTATGTAACTGATACATCTCTGTCTGACATGCTTTGTGCCAGCAATTGACTTATTATATATATATATATATATAAAAAAATGGGTAGCTCAAATCAAGCAATCTAATTGGTTCATAGCTGTGATATAATACCCACTAACCTTTCTAACCTTTGCACTTTCAGTATCAAAAATGTTAGACTCGTGGTTACTTTGCGACAGGGTCACAGGGGTGGGGGGTCTCACTTAGTGGTCGGCCATTTTGTCATAATCGGCATCTGCCAATGCCTGAGCATATTAAGCTGATTAGCAATCAGGCACATCTGCGAGCAGCCCAGTGTGGTTGCTGTAGAACACGTGTGACAGCGCTGCTTGTGTCGATCAAATTACGATTCTACCAGCAGATCTCAGTAGATGTAACCCAGTCGGCTAACCTCGCAAGAGTACGTGGGCGGCAGTAGCTCAGTCCGTAAGGACTTGGGTTAGGAAGCGGAGGACACTGGTTCAAGTCCCCCAACTGGTTGCTGGAGAGGCCAGTTTACCTCTTGGGCACTGCCGAGGTGCCCCTGAGCAAGGCACCGAACCCCCAACTGCTCTGGGCGCTTGTCAGGAGCAGCCCCCTCACTCTGACATCTCTCCATTGACGCATGTATATGTACTGTGTGAACAACAGAGTGTAAACTGAATTTCCCCACTGTGGGACTAATAAAGGAATATCTTCTTCTTCTTCTTCTTCTAAAAACAACATCCTAACTGGGAGAAACTGTGCAGACACAAAACGCAGATTTGAGAGACAGACTATAAGTGTTGTTCAATAAATGTTTACTTAAGAAATGTTCTGTATCATTTATTATTAAGCTGTTATATTTTATCGGATGGAGGCAAAAAAGAAAACCAGCCAAGGATATCAGCAAAAAAAAAAAAAAAAAAAAAAAAAAAACGGCATCATACATTGTCAATCGGCTGTCCTGATTCTGTACAAAAAAAAAAAAAAAATGGCATCGGCCACAAAAAAGAAAACATATCGGTCGACCTCTAGTATCACTTACGCCAACACTGTCCAAGTTACAAATACAAAATGGAGGAGTGGATGGAGTAGTGGCTATCTCCAGAAAAAAAAATCCACCTGCTAAACAACATGCAGCACTACGCGAAGAGGAGGTTTCACAATGTTGTCCACAATATGCAAGCAAGCAGGAAAGCAACAATCACTGCTTCCACAGCACCACGATCCAGAAACTAGCTGATGTGGGTCTTGATAGGATTTGAGCGTAAGTGGATTGGCAACCGAAACTCAACATCCTTGCCACGCCAAGCAACACACATCCCCCTTACACACAAAAAAGACTTATCAAAGTCATCCTACTGACACTGGACAGTTCTTCAGTGGCTACACAATAAATGTCAACGTACAGTAATGTAAATGAAGAGCTAAATAATTAAATCAATATAATGCTAGCCTGTGTTGTTGTACGTTCCACGGCATCCGCCATGTTCTCCCCATGTTAGCGCAGGTTTTCTGCGCCTCCAGTGCTTTTTAAAAAGGATGCTTCTGATGACATTCCTGTGCTTACTGAGACTCCTGAGAGGATCTGACCTTGATTTAGGGAATTACTTTGATGAAATATGGGGGCAAATTATACCTGTCTCTTGGCAAAATGTACAGAATTTAAGCAGAAGGGGAAAATGTTAGGTCTCAGGTTCAAGTCTCCTACATTCAGAATTTTGAACATAACAGCAAAGCATATTTCACAAAACCATCGTGACCCAATTCACAATAGGCCTTATCTTTAAATCGTGAAAGAGCGAATTTGTGTGTAAATAAACGTTCCTGAGGGCTGCACGGTGGTGAAGTGGTTAGCACTGTCGCCTCACAGCAAGAGGGTCACAGGTTCAAATCCTGCTTGGGGAGGGTGACGTGAGGTGTTTGCATGTCCTCTTTGTGTTAGTGTAGGTTTTCTCCAGGTGCTCCGGCTTCCTTCCACATGTCCAAAGACATGCTTCTTTATTGTTGACTCTAAATTGCCTGTAGGTGTGAATGTGTTTGAATGGTTGTCTGTCTCTATGTGTCAGCCCTGCACTAAGAGAGAGATAAGATAAGATGAACCTTTATTAATCCCCGTAGGGAAATTCAGTTTTTACACTCTGTTGTTAATTTCACACAGTACACATACATACATTAATGGAGAGATGTCAGAGTGAGGGGGATGCTCCTGACAAGTGCCCCGAGCAGTTGGGGGTTTGGTGCCTTGCTCAGGGGCAGTGCCCAAGAGGTAAACTGGCACCTCTCCAGCAACCAGTTGATCTTGGTCCATGTTGGGACTTGAACCGGTGACCCTCCGGTTCCTAAACCAAGTCCCTACGGACTGAGCTACTGCCGCGCCCTAGTCTACTAGTCACTAGTCTGGAGACCTGTCCAGGATTTACCCCATCTTTGCCCAATGTCAGCTGAGATTGGCTCCAACCCCCCGTGACCCTGAATGGGATAAATGGTTGCATATTATGGATGATTGATATATATATAGATAAGTATAACTAAGTCATGTATCCTGGTTTAACCCTTATACCCTGGGTATTTACTTGTGCTTGAACAAAAAGCCACTGTCTGTTTGTGCAACACAAAGTGAGTCACAACGTGTTATTAACTTATGAGATGAAACTCAATTACGCATAAAGAGAGCAACGAAACAGAAAGATGGCGTCATATGAAAGAGCACACGAGAGGTTTGGGGTAGATTGCTTAAAATAAAGACAGCGGAGCTAAATGAATAACAGGAGCAGCTGTTTTTAGCATTTCTAAACTATTTGACTATATGCAATTAGTGTGATCTTACTTCTTCTCTGCTTTGTTTTCCAACATTATGTCCCTCATTCTGAGATACAGTTGTAATATATATAGCATTACCACTGATATGAAGTAGTTGCACTGCAAAGTTAATTACTGTTTTCATATTCAAACAAATGGTCTCCTTCAGAAAAGCTCTCACCAACATTGTGTATTTTGACAATATCAAACTGTCTATCAAAGACTGGTCATAGTCTGCTCTGTATGTTTTGTTGAAAAGTCTGAAAAATTGAAAAAATTCATGCCAGGTCAGCTGTTTACCTAGAGTGAGATCACATCAGATAAAACCTTCAGCACTCCCAATGTCACAGAGTATCACTACAATAGCACAGGCATTTAATGTAGAAGCACTTCAGATGTAAACACTGCATCATCAGTTGAAAAAACATTAGATCTACTGTACATTCAGTCGATCTTTACGATTAAAGTAAACATAGCGTTATTTTGTATCCCATAAAAGTAATAGAGAATAGTAAAACATTTAATATTGAGCGTCTGTCTACGGTACAGTGAGTCCCATCCTATGAAATGGTGCAGTAGGCTTATAGATTGTATTTTGATATCGAAAATAAAGTTTGAATGTTATAGAGCTTGCTGATTGCTTTTGCATGCGGTTCTGCTTACCAAAACACTGATGCAGTAATGGACTAAAAAGACAGAAAAAAAAGCACTTCAGACCTCTTCTTATACGGCTGCACGGTGGTGCCGTGGTTAGCACCTTCGCTCAAATCCAGCTCTTCTGTGTGGTTTGCATGTTCTCCCTGTGTTTGCGTGGGTTTTCTCCGGGTTCTCCCACAGTCAAAAGACATGTAGGTTAGGTTAACTGATGACTCAAAATTATCCGTAGGCTTGAATGGTTGTCTGTTTCTATGTGCAGTCCCTAACAGGATAAGCAGTTGCAGATAGATGGATGGACCTCTCCCTATACAGTACAGATGACCAACCTGAACATGAACTTCATGCCATATAACGTTCTGTGAGGCTATCACTTAAGTGATGATTCTTCCAGATCACGTTAGTGCTGTCTGCAAGGTACTCTTTCGTGTAATGATCCAAACAGCTGCCAGAAAACAAACAAAATGTAAATCTTTATACATTATACCACAGGCCCTGTATGCACCCTTTGCTAGTCAAAGCCACAACTATTCAGCTGCTCAATTACTAAAACATGCATTCATCCTGCCATATAGTAAGAAGTTTTCAGAATTCAGCCCCTAGTTAACTCTTAACCTACTGAATGCACTGTACAGTCAATAGAACAAGTCTTCTCTGGTCAGAAGTGTACACAACGCAGCTACGACACAACATGGGAATTGTCTGCAGTACTCTTAAACTCACATTTATTACAGAGATCATACAGCATTTGAGTCTTTCAGACTCTTTTCAGACTCTGCTGCCATAGCTGTGGGGCTCTCCACTCTCTCTCACACACAAACCTCTGCCTCCGCCCCCCTTATTTTTTATTTCACTCACTCATCTACTATGTGAACTCACTTGGGGTAAAGACTCATTCCCTACCCACAGTAGACAATCCATCTGTTTCCTGCTGAGAACTGTGGCTTCAGATTTAGAGGAGCTGATCCTCATCCCAGCAGCTTCACACTCGGCTGCGAACCGATCCAGCGAGTACTAGAGGTCGCAGACCGATGATGCCAGCAGGACCACATCATCTGCAAAAAGCAGCGATGAGATCCTCAGCACACCGATCCGCAAACCCTCCTCCTCCCTCTTCTTTTTTTTTATTTTCATTTTTTTTGAATTTGTTATTTATATCTTAACGTGACATTGTTAACATAAGCATGCTTATGACAGTAATGGATGCCAGTTTGCCAAACAGGCATTGTTCTCCTTAATTTTATCCATCACCCAATAAAAATTTTCACAAGCTATGAGTTGAGGATAGCAAAATACAAGAACTTTTTATCATCTGCAGTTCAGAGCAGGCACAGCTGTTTTCAATATGATGATCACCCTTATCCAATACGCACCTTTACCTAAATTACAAATTAAAGGAAATTTGGGGATTTGTTCAAGCCTATCCCAGTACATTACTCACCTGCCATATATACAGTATACGTTAAGAGAGTTATTGGTCACGGACGGTAAAACATTTACAGAGTAGGGCACAAAATCCACAGTCCTTGTTCTGAGGAAATATGCTTTCTTAATTTTAGCCAAAGCTAACATGAGGATTCAGCAGTCTGAGTTAGCTAAATCAAGTCATTTTCTTCTTCATGGCTGTTGCATATGGTTTTATTGCCGTTTCTTTGCCTGTCAAAGCAACATCCAGGATATAAGGCTCAACAAGGAAACACTATCCAGGGGAACGCATGCAGGGAACTTTGTATTAAAATGGACATAATTTTAGAAGATAACACCTCAGTTTTGGCTAAGTCTGATGAAGCCTCATTTTGTCTTTGTTGGACTTCTTACAGTGTAGTTGTCTTTACAGGAGTTTTGATTACAGTGACCGTACAGCGACCATTACAGTAACTCTCATATTGCATGCAAGCAACGTATTAAGATCCTTAAACAAAGTGTAGCAGACAGTCAAACCTTTTTCTGATATATTCTGATAATATATCCAATCCAGTTTAATAAGAAGAAGAAGAAGATCTACCTTTATTAGTCCCACAGTGGGGAAATTCAATTTACACTCTGTTTAACTTATACATGGTACATGCAGACCTGAAACACACATACATGCAGTAATGGAGAGATGTCAGAGTGAGGGGGCTGCTCCAGACAAGCGCCCCGAGCAGTTGGGGGTTTGGTGCCTTGCTCAGGGGCACCTCGGCAGTGCCCAAGAGGTAAACTGGCACCTCTCCAGCTACCAGTTCACACTCAGTTTTTGGTCCATGTCGGGACTTGAACCGGTGACCCTCCGGTTCCCAAGCCAACTCCCTACAGACTGAGCTACTGCCGCCCCCATCTAATATCTAAGGATGCCACTGCTTTAACAATCATATTCTGTTGACTGGTACTCCAAACAAGGAAAATGGTAATTTTGTCTAAATTACCAAAACTGGCTGCTCTTTAAATTCATGGAGAACGGTCAAGTTAGGTATCGGTTATGTTTGATCATCCACCATAATCCTCAAAGGCGCCAGAAATTTCATTCCAGCCTTCTAGTCTTGTAATAATTCCAATTTGCTCCGTTTCACATTGCGAAATACGTAACCTCATTCTGCAGCCCTGTTATTAATTATGAACCCTGTTCCTAAATTTCCCCAGGAGAAGCTGTGCATAGTTAAGTTTCCAAAAGAGCATTTATTAGACAGATTATCCAGCACTTTCCATTTATTTAAAAAAAAAAAACACAAGGGCTTTTTTTCTAACTAGCTGTGGCATACAGTTTCATTCATAACGTATTCATTTCACATTCCTTCCAGTCTATTTTCATAAAAGAGAAGAGTTAAATAATTAGAAAGCAGCTGCTTGTCAGTGTAAACATGCCCTGCACATGTAATGCCTGAACTCTATTCTGTGAGCATTAATAACCCTGAGCTATGTTGCGCTAAGTCAGTATCTAACAGAGATATTTAAGGGAGGAGTAAATCATGTTTTGGTGCATTAAACAGCAGCAACAGTAATGCCACATAATCCACACTTGCATCCTTTTTTTTTCCTCTAGTAATGCCTATTTCTTGTCTCTGCTGGGCCATTCAACCGCTGTAAGCCCATGCTTACGAAGACATTGCCTGATTAGGTTAGTAAGCACTAGTACTCACAAAATGGAAATTTTTTCAATAGTTGTTTCATAGGAGAAATCTTCTTGACATGTGGGAACCGAGCCCAGCTTATGAGACATGAAAGCCATTGCCAAACCAATCAATCACAGCATTATTTTTCAAATGGCTACTTCTACGATTTACTGCTTTTTTTGTGGCAAGTACTGCTTTTCTCACCTCTTGTGCAAAAGTCACATTTTCCATTGATTTCACAGACTTTCTTGTATTTTATGTTTGAACACAGAAGCGTGAACGCTGACCTGTGGTACCTCATAATCAAAATGGCAGTGTAACTGCAGCACAACACTGTGAGGCCATGTTTGCAATTTTTTCAAATGAATTTCTTTTCCAAGCACAATTCAGCCAATGCTTATTGGCACTGCTGTTTCGACAGACATTTGCTCTGTTCACTTGAGGCGGCAGTGAAAGAAAAGGCTTAAGAGTGAACATTTCCTCGTGAAACAGATGTACTATTCAACAGTAGAGGCCTTTTCCTGACAATCCCTTTGGCACATTGTTGCAGTTGTCTCACATTCATATAGCTATAAGCTGGCCTGTTAATTTCTGGATGTGGTTCTTGGCATGGAAATATGCATGCTTAATGGGGCAAAACCACTGCGTAATGTCTGTGATATGTCCACTGAACATGTTCAGGAAGGGTTTGGCATTATTGTTCTGTATGCAAGCTAATTAAGTAAGCACTGCCAGCTTGGTCAGACACTAGGGAAACAAAAACACCCCACTCTCTGTTACTCCACTTCTCCTGAAGTGCCTCTTGTTCTCTTGTTTTCCAGCAGCTGCACTCGGCCGGGAGGGAATGACGAGAGGAAAATGTGAACTAAGATGTGCCCAGGATATGCCAGTTTTTTTCCTTTTTGTGTTTTTGAAGTAACTGATGTCTGTTGTCGCAGTCTTCTCTATAGTCTAAAAATTTATTGCCAGGTCATGCGTCGTGAGCAGCACCACTATAGACTGACGTAACAGGTGGCGCACACTGCATTGTTTTAACACCCGTAACTGTTGCATTAGCATGGCAATGATTAAAAATCTGCTGTAACCAACTTCAGTTACTAACAAACAATCTGTTTATGATTTGAAATAAATCAGTACAATATTGCTATATAAAAGTTTAATGTACTTGGGTCCAATAAAATGACATAGTGACAGAACTACACAGCTGAACTTAAAACAACTACATAATTAAAATAAGTAGCTACTGACTGACAAGTTTATTTATTCAAAATAAAATGCCCATTCAACTTCATGATTAGAAATACACTGTCATTTTAGGAATACAGATTACGCAGTCATTCCTGGAGACTGGGTCGGGGCCCACAGGTGGGTCACGGTAGATTTTATTATGGTTGCCAAATATGTATGTAGAATCCTTCCATGTTGTTTTAGTGAATATTTATATCTGCAGTACACATTTATTTATAACACTGAATCTAATGTGAAAGGTTTGCATACATTTTGTCACTTTTACTGAGAGGAAGATAAATCAACTTTGCCTAAATGCATTTATTTGGTCTGATTTAAGGGCGGCAGTAGCTCAGTACGTAGGGACTTGGCTTAGAAACAGCAGGGGTGCCGGTTCAAGTCCCCACATGGACCAAATACTGAGTGTGAACTGGTTACTGGAAAGTGCCAGTTTGCCTCTTGGGTACTATCAAGGTGCCCTTGAGCAAGGCACCAAACCCCCAATGGCTTGGGGTCCCTTTCAGAGGCAGCCCCCTCGCTCTGTCGTCTCTCCATTAATGAATGCACATGAGTGTATTTTGGGCCTGTGTGTCCCCTCAAGGATCAATAAAGTGCATCTCTTCTTCTTCTTCAAAAGCATTTAACATGTGTGGCTTGCCAATTTAAGATAATATAAGGGGATGCAGGATTGCAGTAAAAATGGTCAGGAATGTTCACTGTTTGGCAATTTAAAGATAAGGCCTATTGTGAGTTGGGTTGCGATGGTTTGGTTAAAAAGTTTTGCTGTTTCGTTCAAAATTCTGAAGGTAGGAGACTTGAACCTGAGACCTAACATTTTCCCCTTCGGTTTCAACGCTGTACATTTTGCCAAGAGACAGTATAATTTGCCCCCATATTTCATCAAAGTAATTCCCTAAATCGAGGTCAGATCCTCTCAGGAGTCTCAGTAAGCACAGGAATGTCAGCAGAAGCATCCTTTTTAAAAAGCATCGGAGGCTTGTTTCTTGTGAACCCTTGCAGATATTTTATTGGGAATGTATTTGCTTTTACCGCAAGTCGTGTTTTAGAAAATGGCTTACAACTTCATAGCACTCAAAGCGAGTTTATAGTTAGAAAACATGAGTAAATACACAACATATTCTGGCTGAAGCTTTTATTCTGTTTTCAGCTGTTTTCAGCAAAAATATAAAAACGGTATGCTACCCTGGACGGTTGTGATTCAAGATGTGACAGGCTCAATAGATCAAGATTGCCACATCAGTTGAGAATGTTTTGAGAGTTGAGAAAATGGTCTTTCTAAATAAGTGAAAACATATTTGGGGATTCTTTTATAATTCCTGACCAGTTTATGTATCTAAATGAATGCTGACAGATAACTTATCTGAAAGCACATCATTGTCAAGCAGGACAAAAGACAATGACTCCACAAACAAAGCACTCTCAAACTACGGGTAAGATGAGGGAGATGAAGCACAAGATGCGTCATTAAACAGGACCACTGCTCGATATGCTGTAGTAGCATCACGCTAACTTAAGTCATTTCCAAAATCATATCCAGATAAGCAGATGGAGGGTATTCAGTGAAGATGTGATTATTCTTGTCATCACTGTCTCTTTCCAGCTGGATGCTATTCCTGTCTGTGATTTTTGACAACTGGCAGTAGTCCTGCTTGACATCACCTCAAGCCAATGAGGAACAAGCAGAGAAGGCAGCAAGAATGCAATATTAATGGACACCAGCTTTTGAATCATCCATCATCAGTAGGTACGCAGCTTGAACAACATTATCTGTATTTGTAGTAAAGCTTCAGCGAGACCAGCACAGCACCTCTGTAGTGGTCGCTGCTCCTGTTCAGTTCATCTAATCTAATGAGTGCTGTGTGGCCTGGAGCACTGCTGGGCCTGAGCTCGTGTCTGGATATTGTCAAAGGTTGAGTATGCAAAGGGTCAGCGTTAGGAAAGTACTCGCACCTACTGAAGTACAGAATTATGATGAATAATTACTTTACAGTCTTTAAAACAGAAGGTGCAACTGGCTCAATGTAAGTAATGCTCAAGTTTTTTAGTCACTTCCTCACTAACTACTGCTCAAACTGCACTGTTAGAAATTATTTATCTCAGTTAAAGAAGGCAGATAAAACTAAAAAACAATCTGTGGCAATACCAGTATTAGGAGAGAACAAGTTACTTTAGCTCATTTTCACAGACACTTTTCATTCAACTATTACAATATTTAATCCATCCATCCATCATCTATAACCGCTTATCCTATTTAGGATTGCAGAGGGGCTGGAGCCGATCGCAGCTGATATTGGGCGAAGGCGGGGTTCACCCTAGACAGGTCGCCAGATGCTCACAGGGCTGATACATAGCGGCAGACAACCATGCTCACATTCACATCTACGGGCAATTTACAGTCAACAATTACCGTATTTTCGCACTATAAGGAGCACCGGATTGTAACAACACTATCAATGCACATGTCTGTTTTCATGCATAAGGTGCTCTCGTCTCGTGATAGTGGAAAAACTCGCCCGGCGTTGCCTCCCTGTCTTGGTGAATGTGTGTTCGCCTTCTGTCATCCAACGCTCCCACATACCTCGCAATTTAACTTTGAACGACCTGAATGAATATGTAGCGGTTGGAGGTTGGAGCAGTTTAGTTAATCCACTCGGAGTGATGGCAAGCTCTGAATTAGTTTTCTTCACTTGGGTTTTGACAGTGTCGGTGAGTGCCGTAATGCTCCGACAATCCATCTAGCGGTGTGGCTTTGTAGCTTACCAAAGTCGTAATAAAACGTTTTGACAGATTTTTGAGCGCCCTATACCACATAAAATTGGTCAGTAAGCACAACCAGAATTGATACATAAGGCGCGTCGGATTAAAAGGCGCTCTGTGAATTTTTGAGAAAATTAAAGGATTTTAAGTGCACCTTATAGTGCGAAAAATATGGTAACCTGCATGTCTTTGGACTGTGGGAGAAAACCGGAGAACCAGGAGACAACATACAAACTCCACAAAGACAGCCAAAAAATTATTTCAGTGTGAAATTACTCTTTTTTCTTTTTGTCATCTTTCCACTGTTTTGCATTATATATTTCCCATTTACATTTTGGCTTTTCAAGTTGCATGCAAATGAGAAGGCTCGGACTTCTGGCTTCAGATGACATGGCACCAAGATACCTTTGAGAGCCAAGCCAATTAAATTAAATCTATTTACTGTGCAAGGACAGGGACTTTCAGGCCTTCTCTTACATTAGCATGGCAGAGTGCACAGGCCCTCCTACCTGAGCAGAGCCAAACCTGCGTTTGAGTGTCTTGTTCAGTGTACATTATACTTGCAATACTGTCATCAGAGGGTGTATGCACAGGCTTTGTGCAGACGTTGGCGCACCTGCAATTTGTTGTGACTCTGCTACTACATTACAAGTGGTAGCATAGCGCAAGTGAAACTTGTCCTCCAAGCATGCAGAATAAACTACTCGTCCAAGGTGTCTGCAGCTGTCTGTGTACGTGTCCATTCGGGAGTATAAACAAGGTTTTAGAAGACGGCACCAACTTCACAGGCACCAGTAATTATTGAGAAGACTACATGACCATGACGAGCATGAGAGGCTACATGCGGTTCTGTCAAATGATTACAGGATTGTAAAGAAAATCCATGTGCTAATGGACCACTGCGACAAAATCATGGACTAATGATGCATGTCAAATATTACAATGGTACCATTTAAATAATCTCAGACTGTGTAGGGTGTAACCCACTAAAATATCTATTTGCAGAATAATTTGTCACCTAGTTGCCACCCTGTCACAGCTGTTTGTATAATCAGTATAAAAGATCCACTGGTGCATTTACTACAAAAAATGTGTATAAGATAAAAGAAAAGATATTTCTGACTGGTATTTTTCATGTCAATGCATGATCATATCCATGATAATGATTGTCTGAGTATTTCCACCCATATTCATAATGTATAATCTGGAGCTCTGTGAATGTATGTTTTTCCTGTATCATCTGGTTTAATCTTTAAATTTATATAGATATCTGGTTAGAATGATATACGTCGATGAACACTCTGACTAAGAAGAGCTGCTTCTCACTGTCTCTGGTGATAATAAAACATTCACCTTTGTTAATAGTGTACATCCATAGGTGATAGTTCCCTGGGAACCAGTTCACGTTGTCTGTCTGAGCAGTGCCATATATGTTATTTGAAATAACAACATAGGGATTTTATGTCGACTTAATATCTACCAGAGGATCAATAAATCATTGAACAGCTTCTCTCAGAGTTACTAGTGGAACACAACTGACTCATTTCCTGGCAATGCCTCTCTCAACAAATACTGTCTGACAGACATATTATGGATAAAATAAAACCTGCATTGGTATGTTGTGAAATAGACCTTAAAGAAGATTCACAAGACTCTCGCTGCATGCAATAAAAGAATGTAACTGGTAACTATTTAGGAAAACAATTCACTATCAAGAAATCAACAAATAAAAATGAGTTTTTCTGTACAGTGACAATGATGATGAATATGATTTCCTCAGATGTAAAGATAAACCTGGCACAGACGACTGTGCTTACAAAATTATATTTTAAACATAACCAATGGATGAAGCAGAAGACAGGTCACGAGTCCACTACAGCACCAACAGAGATACACAAACACAATACCTCTGGGTGATTATGAATTTCCCGTCCACCTGATATTTATATCATTGGACTATGGCAGGAAACCAGAGCCCCTGGAACTGCACTTGTAAATAAATTCAACTAAACCATCCATGTCAAGACTTTCCTTCTCCATTTCAAGAACAAACTAGCTATGAAACCAAACACAAAATGGCAAATGAAAGAAAAGGTGCTCTTTGGTGGGGAACAAAAAAGACCAAAAACGATCTGTGCTGTAACCCACCTCTAGCTTGTACCAGCATTGTCTATATTTTTAGTATTTCACAATAAAATTGCCATCTGATTAAAGGCTTTTTAAAACTTTTACCAGATGAGTGCCTTGGACCTTTATTTATTTATTTATTTTTTGGACGATGGCTGACAACAAATGAAAGTCATAACCAGCATTAAAACATGCAACAATGAAATGAAAGTGAAAGTTAATGAACATGGAAATGAGCATAATATGAGACCTTTAAACTATAAAAATGTGTATAAAACGTCAGAGGTAATATTTTGATTTATTTTACACAACTGTACCAATTTCAAACAGTTTCTCAAGTTTCATCCTTCTGCTATCCGTCGTAGTTTCTCTTTTCTCCATGTGCATACACATGGGTAAGATTTATCGTGAAGCAGGCACACTCTCCCATATTTTGCTTCAAAGATTATGTATGCATTTTGTTGTGCCTATGCAATGTTTAGAAATGAGGCCTAGGTCCTTTCCACTCACTTCCTCGACTGCAGCCCATTCCCTCATTAACCCCTCAGTATATACTGTATACCAGCCCTGGTTCACTTGCCATTTGCCAGATTGGCAGTCTAGTGTTTTGCTGCCTAACTTTCCAGCTTTTCCTGTTCCTGTTCTGCCAGACCTGCCTGTATCTGATCCAAGACCCTGCTCAATACCAATACCTGCCCCTTGTCGCACAGCACATGCTGTGTTTGTTTACCGGAAAGTTGATGTGTTTTTTGGGGTGACAAGACAAGCCGAGCTTCCATTAGCTACTGTATCACAAGCCCGGCGGCCCGTAACTTTACAGCGAGTGTGTGACGATGAATGAAATCAGTAGTAATGTTATAGCTGTGAACGTAGCAGTGCAGTGTGTATACAGTTTAGACTGGTGAATAAAGGCTACAACTCCTCAAGACCCAAGCTAAGTTCCCATGTTATGCTTGCCACCTGCTGACTAAAGTGAAGGGGGTTAGCCCCGAAGCTAGTGGCAACTTTGATCCAGGTTCACTTAAGGTGGGCTGTTAAGGTGGACCAGCTACTCTCGTTTTGTGCTACAGAGTCAGGAGCAACACCTAATGGAAAGATTTGGTACACCACTCCGGTGTTATGGCTTAATATCAAACCCATTTGAACATTTTTACACTGGCAAAAATCGTATGTCTTAATGTCATGCTTTTGTGTTCCTATCTGCCAATTTCCTCGGAAAAGTTACAAGTTTAACAGTATCTGTCGACTTTCAGTGAACAGGCTCATAAAGGACTAAACTAAATGTAGATTACTGTCTACTGTTATGGCCCACTTTGTCAGGCTCATTGACTTTTTGAATTTTTTTTGGTTCGCTCTACTGCTTCTGCCATGTTGCCATACCCATACCATGTTATCACTGGTGCAGTTTGAGTGCTGTTCGTCTCTTTTAATCAGTGCCCTTAGCTTCTGCGGTTTGATCTGTCAAGACTGCTCAGCTCTGAGAGGCAGTGAAAGCTTGACAGAGTGAAGGATTGTTGGCTGACAGACGACTGCACATGGTGCATGATCAGTGCAAACCCTTATAACGGCCTGTTGGCTCACCTGCCAGTATTTGTAGCAAAGGAAAAATACAAGCTGTCTACCATAAACTGCTTGGTTTTTTTGTTTTTGCTAATACGATCATAAGAAGTCTATTAAAATGCCACAGATGTTAACATGCCATAGAGTCTCATGATATACTATGTGTGCATGTTGTAAAAAGCAATGGCCGCTAATTACTCATGTGGTCGGATACTGAACTAGCCTGAAAATATATTAAAACATAAATGGAAATTCCAAGTCACTCTACATCATGTCTGCCACAGTGTGACTTCACTATAAACTCATTAATCACAGAATAAAGCACACTACAGCTGGCCAATATAACCTCAGAGATGTGATATCAAATGTCAATGTGATATCAAATTAATGTCCAATAACATATTGTGTCAAAGTGGACACACAAAAAAAATAAATATAAAAATAAGATGAGAATTACTTTGTGAAGATTTTGTGTCGTTACTTCATGAATCATCAGAGTAAAATGACTCTTGTCAAATTTTTTGACAGGCAGAACAAACTATGTTACTGAAAGAAAGCAGCAAAAGCCCAGAACAGACATTTTTCACAGACCTTGCCAGGAAAATAACATGAAAATACTTTTAGTGTAAATATGGCATGGTGCACATCTACTGGACCCTTTGTTAGATCAAACTGCTGGCATGGAGGTGCAAGGTCTGATGGGACTTGACAGCCATGAGGGCTCCTGATTCACAATCAAGTATCTGGTCACACTATTTCTTGTACGTGTGTGCCATTTCTGAGGGCGAATGGATGCATTATTTTTTTAACATATGACAAAAATTTGGGATTTTTGCCACTTGTAGTTACAGAAATAGAGCTAAATGCATGTCCTTTGGATGACTGTCACTAAGCTAGCGTCCCAACATTTGGTTCAGTTTAAAAAGTGAAAATTGTCAAGAGTGATGAAATTGCAATAGCGCGAAAGAGGGTGTAAACACCATGGGTTATTCAATCATAATTTATGACTTGGTGATTCAGTGTAAGATGGAGAGTGGACAAAAAAACGAACACAACCTTTTTAACAAAAAGTAAAACATGGAGCTGAACTGTATGTTTTGGAGCACAAAAACTTGTTGCTGGGCCATATACCGGATAGAGTTACTGAATGTTTTTGTTTCTTGCGGCTCCATTTTTTAACACTTGTATTTGTAAATTAAAAGTACAATTTTGTCCCCCTTGCGACCGCAACATAAATCAAAAAATAAGTCTAACTGTATCAGGGAAGAGACATGGCTCCATCTTTTCACCTCTCTGTGACCATCAACATAGAGGCGTTCACAATGCCCCACTCCCCTCCTCAAAAACAGCATGACCAACCAGTGGGACCCCTTACCAGGTTTCTGGTCACTGAGGGCCCTGACACACCAAGCTGACTTTAAAGAACTTGCGCCACACACACACAGTGCTGGACACAGTAAAGGCCATTGCGGGTCTGGATTGATCACCAAGAAGTCTGACTGCTGTATAACTAGCAATGTAGTTATAGTTTAAAAAATCAAAATATGGCACCCTATCAACCTTTACAGGTTATTCAAAATTATCGGTGTGGTTGTGTCCATAACCTTTCTCAAGAAAATATACAAAAACCATGTCCAATAATGGACAATTACAATGAAATCAAAGTTTAAATGAACATACAGCACATTCTGATATCAGACATTTTGGTCCTTGACCGGCTAGACCATCATATCACTAGTCAGTCATTGGCTCGTTCATATGTTCTATCTAAACATTTAATAAGAAAAAACATATGAAACAGCTTATTTTATACAAATAACAAGTTGGGCCCAATACAGCAGAGAGATGGATGTAATAAAATAACTCAACATAAGACACAGCCAGAGACCAGAAACAGTGGTTGTTTTTATCGTCAGGGACAAACACTAGCAGACCAAGAATGTAAGTCAGTGCTGTCGTGCTGCTAACTTGGAGCATGAGGCGGCCACAGAGGTGATGTATTTTGTTTTCAGTGTCATGCTTTCTTAGCAACGACTAGACTTTTGATTTCAAAGGGAAAGTAGTCCTGGCAATTCAAATTATTTGGACTGTGACAAGTTTTTTTTTTTAATTGAGATTAGTTATCCGCATGCACACGTCTGTATGTGATAGCGGCTCGTAATGGGCTAATGTGGTATGGTACTTCAAGAGTTTTTTTTTTAAATCTGTTTTCCAAGATGAATCTCCAGCAGACAACTGTACCAAAACAAATCAAGGAAAATGTTGTTCTCATTATACTGATTAAAACCATAATTAATAAAATACCAAGAAGGGGGGTTTATTCAGCTCTGAGGTGCCCAAGTAAAATAAGAGGGCAAAAAACAAGAACATACAGCTGTTATTGTTCCCAAGGATTTCACGTGTCAAAATGTGAAATTACATCTATCACATTTTTAGACAGGTAAGAAAGAAAGATTTAACCAAGTGACATAGTTCCTATCATTTCTTAAAGTACAGTTTTACAATCAAAGATAACAGATGGTATAAATCTTTTAAATTACAGAAAATAAAAGATGTTTGAGGTTCATCCGAAACATGAAATAACTGTATGAAGCTCCATGTTAAAGCAATTCAAATGTGTAAAATTTATCTGCTGTTAAACAGACAAATATTAATCCTTGAAGATTAAAAAAAAAAAAAAATCTGAATAGGACAAATAGTGCAAACAACCAAAATTGGTCAGATATGTAATTAATATTGCAGTCTGGTCTCACGCCAGTTTCTTAAGTCATTTCATGTGTTATCACTACTCATTTTTTGATTTTTGCGTATCATTTCACAGCAGCAATACACGCTCAGAGCGAGTCCTGTGATGTTGTATAAACAGAGAAAGTCCACGTAAAGAGAACAAAATTACTTTATCGTCATTGCACAAAGTACAACAAAATTAAGTAGCAATCCTGACAGCGCGTGCACATATTTCAAAAAAACATAACAACATTTAAAAAATACTGTATATATAATAAATAGAAAATATGTGCTAACCTAAAAAAACAGTAAGATATTGCATTTCTGGATACTGCTCGTTTTCTGAGTTGTATTGGCTCACATATAATACATAAGTATAATAATATATATACATACAATACATACAAAGGTTGGACTGCAGTTGGAATGTAACTAAGTATTTTGGAGTTGATAGTCTGTATAGTCAGTCAGTAGTGTTCGACTGTGTCCAATTCTCATATGGCTCGTATTTTTGAGTCTGTTTGTCTGTGATTTGATGGACCTGAAGCGTCTGCCAGAGGGCAGCGGGTCAAACAGATGGTGTCTAGGAAGGGATGGGTCTTTTATTATGTTGGCCGCTCTAGTGAGGCAGCGCAGACTGAATAAGTCCTCCAGAGAGGGACGTGTTGATGGCCCTCTGAAGGGCTCTCCTGTCTGCGGCTGAGCAGCTGCCATACCACGCAGTGTTACAGTACACCAGCACACTCTCGATGGAGCAGCGGTAGAAGGATACCAGCGGCTTCTCCTGCAGGCTGGATTTCCTGAGGATCCTCAGGAAGTGGAGTCACTGCTGTTCTTTCTTGACCACTGTGGAGGTGTTGGTAGACCAGAAGACATCATCAGAGAGGACGTCTGGGTGGGTAAAACAAACAACTTTCACCCAGGAGACCACTGTTCTTGTCTCGTGTGAAACCAAAAGTCAGCTGCTGACTTATTTACATTGATTACTTGACTTACGTATGTATGCAACTTAATCCCCGGCTCCTCCAGTCATCTGCCAAAGTGTCCTTGAGCAAGACAGGCTGTGCTATCAGCATGTGAATGAGTATTTAGATTAGATCCTGATGGGAGCCTCTGCCATCAATGTGTACTAGGATGCTGACATGTAGTGCTTTGAATGGTGGGAAGACTAGAAAAGCCCTATATAAATGCAAGTCTATTTACCAAACATCCTTATTTTAACCCAAAGCGTGATCTTTTCCTGAACCTAACAAAGTAGTTTTGTTGCCTAAACATAACAAAGTAGTTTTCTTTGAATTCACAATGTGGCTGCATATCCGTATTTGACGAGCTGGGTGTTAAATGATACACAAAATGTTTACAATACATGACATGACACATGAAATGTCCTTAAAAGTGGCGTGCTATTTATACATCTTCCCATGAGATCATGTTGGATATTGTAAAGAAAGAAGAAAAAAGAAAAAAATTCCTTAAATAGTCCCAAAGGGGGGAAATTCAATTTTACAATTTGTTGATAAAAAAATAAAAAAAAAGGAAAGGGGGGGAGGGGGGGGGGGGGGGGGGCCCAGAAAGGGGGAGGGGGGGGGGGGGTGGGGGCTGGGGGGGGGGGGGGGAGAGGAGAGGAGGAAAAGGCCCAAAAGAAGGGGGTGGGGGGGGGGGGGGGGGGGAGGGACCGGGCTCAAAAAAAAGAAAGGGGAAGGGCCCCCACAAAAATAATATGGCCACTATGGCCGTCTGGGCATTAGGTCAAGCAAGTTATCGTTATCAATGAATCTGACTTATATAACAAATGAATGGCTGAAATAAAAAAAAAAAACAACTACCAGACAATTTTTTTCAATTAAATTTCAGGAACATCCAGAGAGACCACTGCTCATTTGAAAGAGATTCCTGATATATTTATCATCATGAGATACACCAGGAGGTCATATACACATATACAGTATATACAGTATATGTAGTAATTGCTCTAAGTTCAGCATCATTCTTCATGCATTGTATATGATTAGCATATAAAACCACTTTGCTTCACTATAGATGAATGAGGAAAGAAGCATAAGGTGGCAGGCTGCAAGTAATTTCTCATGACCTCTAGTTTAAAAGTTAATTAATCATTCTTAAAAGATTTAAGCAATCCTGGGACAGCTAAACACAATAAAAACAACAAGGCGATAAGCTTTTAGCGGTGCTGCAGTGTATCCCGTCTGTCACCGTGCTGGCAGAGTAGCTTACCGTAGGAATTTACAAAATCAAACTAATGCAGACGAACTGTAACTGTATGCCTAAAAGGATGTCTTCAGTTTCAAAGCATAAACTGCCAATTTCACGATGTCGTTGGCCCCATTGAATCCTTAACGACTGTCGTTCACTAGTGGGACTCACACTGAAACTCCACTAACGAACTATTGTCTTAGGAGAATAAGGGGCGGACACTTCCACAGAGGTTAAAAACCTGGGTATTACTCCACTGTTTGTCAGACTAGTGGGGACTAGTCAGACTGCAGCGTTCGAACTGATGAAGCCACTTGGATAAGGGGCGAAACGTCTTCAGGGACAAATCTAAGTCCAGTTGCCTTCGATTCAACTTTTGCCAGAACATAAACTGCCAAATATCTGAAGCAAAATTTAAGGAATGGTGGGATATTTCACGATTCGGAAAATATATTGAGAGCATTATTTTGTAAGTCTATAGCATGGGAAGAGAAGGGGAATGTCTTGTCATGTGCTTTACTATGCATACTTAAGGGTATTTGCGGGTGTTCACGTCAATATAGAGGGTATGCACTGACAGCTTCTTCTTGTGAGTCCACCCCCTTCACCACCACCGAGTGGACAAGAAAATCCAACTGGACCCTAACTTGCTTAAAACCAGACACGACAAGACAAGAACAAGGAAATATGGCTGCTGGAAGAGCATTTCTAGAGTAGATAAAAGGATCTACTGATACTGTATCTATGAATCAAAGTCAATATTAAATATGACAAGATTAAGTTTACTTTCATTTGAAGTCATTTTTTATTTGAAAACAACAAAAATGTGCATTTGCTCAAACTTTCTGACTGCACTGCAAGTGTATATTTTATTTTAGATTTTTAAGCACCCATTAAGTTCATTTATTCAGTTTAAATTGACCCTTCACTGAGCACCGCCTGGTGCTGCTACTCTGTAAAGCTGTCAGAGCTACCACAGAGCTCACGCTGTCATTAACTGCACTCCCTGAATAGCAGACAGAAGGGTCTATACTTGTTTATGTCTACGTTTTAGAGGTGTATCTCCTTCCAACCTCTCAGAGTAGCGAGTATCACTATTACAACAATGGCACAACGGTTAACCATGCCTAGACTGAAATCCACAAAACCAGCCTGTAATTGATAAAAATCTGAATGGATTGCATGAGAGTCTATGGAGCAGAGCCAGATAGTCGTTGGACCCTGGTCGAAGCTGGCTGATGCTACGCTATGGTTGGCCAGTCTGCGTTTAAGGGGCAGGATTTAGCAAAGGGTGCATTATTACCTCCGCCAAGGTCAAGGGCTGGTTTGTTTGTTTGTGTGTCTGTTAGCACGATTACGCCAAAAGTTCGCGATTAATTTCAATGTTTTTTGGAGGGGTGAGGTTTGACTCAGTGAACAATCTATTACATTTTGGTGGTGATCCTGATCATGATCTGCATTCAGGAGTTTTTAAAGGATTCCAATCAGCCGTAGTTCGAAGACCACTGGGTATAACACAATGTAAATGACGATGCTTGACCCAGCCTCCTTTCACAGAGAGAGAGAGAGAAAAAACTGTAGTGTATATTTTCACATCAAACTCTGAAATTAGAGTCGAGTTCAACCAAAGCACACTTGGTGATTGTTTGTAAAGAGTAAGGACGACGGTTTAGGCGAGTTTTATTTTGTTTCTGTCCAGTTTGAATGACATGGTTTACGATGCTCCGCTATGTACAGCTGATATCAACATAAACAAAAATACATATGGACGATGGCGCAAGCTGAACGGAGGATGGGAGGGGGGGGAACAATCGTACTCGGGCACCTTGGCGGAGGGCTCTCCGAGTGCCATTCCAGTTGAGTCTGTGAAACCATTCTACCTGATTACAGAATCACCACTTGAGAGCAAATGGTGCTGTGTTTTGTCAATGTGATGCCTAACGCTGGAGGTAAGAATCTGTGAAAACTCTGTCAACGCAATGAACAGAGTGGGAAACAAGAGTACACATGGAAAGCTTACAGTCTAATTTTTGCCACCTGTTTTCTATCTTTACATCACCAGATGGAAATCTCTCAGGTTCTGTTCATGCCACGGCTCTTGAATCACCAGTAAAACATCAGACAGCAGGTACTGGCTAGGCAGGAGGCACACACATAGCCAAGTGTCTGAAATGTTTAAGAGACTGTCAGGCGATACTACTCAAAATAAATTCAATTATGGATTAAAGTGCTTGTAGGCAGGAACAGTTCATCATTTACACTGTCTCAAAGGTAATCTTATTGATGAGATAACTACGTGCAAACTATGTGGCATTTATCAGTATTATGTTCCACTGAAACTGTACTATGTGTGAAGATTGAAGTCAGTTATTTAAAATGAAGGCCACCTACTATTGTCAGATAACAGGATGTAGTACTCTAGTAAAGACAGTTGTCCAATCTTTCAAAATTATTCTAACTGAATATAAAATACAGTGATCAAAAAGCTTGCGACAGAATCATTCCTATACAAATGCTGTTTAAATAATACGCTTATTAATCAAGTAGTCTACTTACAGTGTTCATTTTGGGTCTTTTCATCCATGGCAACATATGGAAAACATTTTGAAATTATGTTAGGCTAACGTTAATTGAATTTTTTGTTTTTTTTTATTTTATTCCATTGATACTTTGCCTCGTGGACCATTTACTCTCTGGCTGGATACCTGAGGCTGACGCTACATGCACATTAATATCATACAGGGAAAGCACCTGTGGCTGAAGCCGCACTCATCTGTGCTGCAGAGCCGACCACAAACGGCATCGCCTCACCCTCGGTGAGGGAAAAGGCAAAAGAATTGGCAGCAAGCCCGTAAATAGCGAATTAGCTGACCTCTCAGCTTACATGGTTTTCTTCCCTACTGGTTAAGTATATTCCTACTTCACATAATTTTCACTATACGGTACTCATTTTAACCACCACACTGGCACCATATTGTCCTAGTTCAGTTCAAGGTGAAACACCGGACACCCACATTAATAAGTTTCATCATATCATCATGCAGATTATCACCTGGGTATGTGTGGAGTGCCGAAGGTATCCAACCAAGGGTAATGGCTTTTTTTTAAACACAGAAGTATAACCACATGTACATGTATAGTGTAGCTTACAGCTTTAGATGATTATTCTCTTGAGTTTTTAGACTGTACCAACAGTGTATGTATACAACAGCAAATCCACTCTATAATGTTTAAGGTACTTATATTAAATAATGTTAACTTTTGTCAAGCAGGCAACCTAATGTATTTTCCAGGGAAAGCATTAATGCAGCTGATGAACTAGAGAGCCAGAAATATGAGATCACATTCAAATAAACTTTCATGTTATATGTCACTGTCATAAATACGCAATGGGACTATAAAAAATATGCACTTGTTTCACTTTTTTGCCATAACTCAGTAGTGGTGTTACATTTTTGTCATTGTTATTATTTTTCCCTGAATAATTGGCTTAAGAAAAATATAAAACCATATGAAGTGTAAAGGGGTCATGCAGTCCATCAGCTACTAGTCTGCTTTGATAAGTAAGGTGCGACTGCTTTTCTGCGAAATAAATTGATGATCCTCCCGACAGTTCATCGAGGCCTCTGGTTGTTGGTTCAGCTGTGCTAGTTTTGCGGGAGGAGTTAAATGAGATGTTGCTGTATGGTAAATGCCAAGTGTACATTTCAATTACACAGATCATCATCCGTTTACCATCAATTTAAAACTCCCAATAATAAAATTATAAATAAAACTTTTTGTCCTGCCAAAAAGTATTTGAACTCCTGTGCCTCAGGTTATCGATTTAAGAGGAAACAATGGAGCTTTCCACACAAGTCTAAACTGTGTTTATATACTGTAGACGGAGACTTCCTCTTTAATTATCTGGCAGACAAACCACAATCAAACCAAAAAGTGTCTTGTTGGCAGTAAAGAACTTACTGCATGCAGTCTAGAAAATATGAAACGGCAATCAATCAGCAGTACAACATGCTATTCACTGACTGTATTCTGACTATGCTTGGACTACATGTCAACCATGAAAACCAGCTAATGTGGATTACATATATATAAAACCATAAATAAAACAAATATAAAAAGATCTAAATGTTTACAATACATCATGAGCTGAATAAAAATGTGTGTGTCTGCTGGACACATCTAGATATAGAAAATAAACGGCGATACCAATAACAATACCTAATCTAACCATTTTGTGTGACACCCCACGCAAATAAACCATTAATCATGTTTATGACAAAACAGACAAACATGCTCATGTCAGACTGTGTTTTCTAGTGAATACTAAGGCACTGTTGAAACAAAAATGATTCACATCTGGGTAGCATCAAAATTCAAAAGACTGAATCAATCCTTAATTTCAAGGTCATGTTGGCACAAACTGCACCAAATGATTACATCTGTTGTTTGAGTGTGTTTGGCCTTTCAGATGTTGAAATTGCACTGGAGACATCAAGGCCAGATTGGCAGAGTCTAATGCCCAATACGCAGTCAAATAACATCCAGCAACAGTATTGCTAAAGAATGCTATGTGTTGACAAACCAGACGGCAACATTGT
Organism: Pterois miles; assembly: GCA_947000775.1. Taxonomy (NCBI): domain Eukaryota; kingdom Metazoa; phylum Chordata; class Actinopteri; order Perciformes; family Scorpaenidae; genus Pterois; species Pterois miles. The sequence continues at coordinate 18,806,009 of CAMQGK010000110.1, forward strand.
GTTCATGATTGCAGTTGTGGAAAGACTTGGTAGGATTACAGCTAGATAGTATTACAGCACAACATGAGTCCACTGCCACACTACACGGACCCTATTAGCTGTTTTGATGACTGCTAAAGTGAGAACAGAATGGTTCAACATACAGTACATTCCCTGGCTAGTGTGACTTTCTGGATAACCACTCTAGGTGGTTATTTACAATCAAATCTGGCTTCAGGTAGAGTAAATGCACTTTCACAAACTGACATATTAGTCCGTCTTAATCAAACTCTAGCGTGGTTCAACCTCTGGTGCGGTTAGTTTGAGCAGTTGTGAACTGCAGTAATCTTACAGACCAAAACAACCGATCCCAGATCGCACGCAAGAGGTGGTCTCGGACTGCTTCCAAGTGAACCAAAACGAAGGCTGCATGTGGGCATTTGTTGGGATAGAAACAGGTAAACGTCAGTATAACATGAGTGGGAGAGGACTGACCTGGACTTCTGCAGAAGACCAATGTTTGTTTGACATCTGGGCCGAAGAGACCATACAGAATATTCTGGAGTCCACAAAAACAGGGACATTTGTGGTCATTAGGGATTAACTGGAGGAGAACAGATTCGTGCGCACAGCAGATCTGTGCCAAGTCAAAGTGAAAACACTTCAGTGGCAATATATTAAAGTCCATGTCTCAAAACTAAAAAAAATAAATTTGTCCAAAAAAAACAAATTTCAAAAAAATGGTCTCACTACATGAAATTGCTATGGGGACTAACATCAAAATACATGAATACAAATGGGCTCTTTGGATCCACAAGAGTCTCAGCTTTCAAGACTGTTCAGGGACCCCAGTATGCAGATAAATTCAAATACATCATTTTTAGAAAAGGCAAAAACAACACATTACACTAAATTCAAAAAATGTTTTTTGCCCAAAACTGCATGTGATTATCATAAAGTGTGCATGTCAGTAAAGGGGACTCGTGGGAACCCATAAAACCCATTTTCATTTCAACTTTCCTTTTCAACTTTGGAGCATGACTGAGCATCCTTCCTGACAAGCTAGCATAGCGAGTATGTTACCAATGGATTCCTCTAGTTTCATATGAGTTTCACTATAAAACTGAACCTGCTACAGCCTCTGAACGACGAGTAAATTTGGTCCTGACCACCTGTGATACCGCGGGTCATAGAGGGTTACTTTCTGTACTGTGAAAACGAACCAGACAAACCAAACCAACGTACCAAAAGTATTGAATTCACTCAGATTCGGACTCGCTAAAGGAACTGTAGCTTGTGAAAGCACTCTAAGGATCAAATGGCTCTTTAATCTAACATAGAGGAGTGTCGTCTCATTATCTGAACATAGCAGAAAGTCTTTTTGGAGCCACAGGTCAAGGCATCAGTCAGATGAGTTTAACAGTAGATTACTGTAAATGAAAACATGGCTTTGTGGGTTCATTACGCCTTGGGAATTTGGACAAACCGTGTAGACTAAACAGCTGCTAACCTTTGGGTATAATCTTTTATCCCAATACATTTCAATTTGGAAACATATACAAATTAAATGCAGCTTCCAGGACAAAGATCTGGAGTGATCATTTCCCTAACTTAAGCCATAAAGAGCTTAAATGCCTCTTCACTGACTTTTCCAAATTTTAGTTTTGCTGACTTATTGTGCAGACCCAATGGTGGAGCAATTTCACACATGCTGCATATCATCAATGTTTCAGCTTTCCCATAATACACCTACATGGAGTTTTTGTTTGAAATGGATGGAAAATAAAGAGTTATAGTGTATTAATAGAGGTTGAAATCAGCTGGAACAAAGATACAAAAAAGTGTTGTAGCACCGCTGTTAATGCATGCCAACTGTAATGTAACTAAACGTCTGTTCGGGATATAGGCTCTTGGACGTGTCATACACATCACATTTTATCGATTATTCTGTGGCAACAATGAGGTAAATGTAAGCACAGACTAGAGCTGCTCCAAACAATGTTGTCATCCGACACTGTTTTCTGTTTCTCACAAGCTTGATTCCAGCGAAATCAGCGCATTTATTGAATAAAGTAATGTTATGTCTTGAGGTTTGTCTTACCTGCTTAAAATCAGAGGACATAATTTGACATGTTTCTATCAATCTAGAGCCCACCAAAATAAAGGGAAAACATGCTTCATTGACTTTTCAGGGCATTTTTCCTTTCTGACGTTGTTGACTTTGAACATAAGCAGGAAATCACTCTCATATGGAGGCAATGTTAGCCACATTCTGTCAGAATATCTTTCCTTTATTATTGACAGAATCATCTCTTTTGGAGGAACTTCTCATAATCTAACTGGAACACCCTGCTGGTTCGGACATGCGTGTATCTGCATAATAAACACTAACCACCATGAGAATATTATCGAACAAGCAAAAGCCACAGAAAAATAAACCCTACAGGATTTCCCCTTCAAGTAAAACCATCTGTTGTTATCCTCTACAATGAATGGACCCAACATCCTTAAATCTAATGCATTAGTGACATGTTTTGCACTCTTGCATCTCCGCCAAATACACTCCCTTAAATCCAGACTGATCTTTGACATCTTTTCAAAATAACATTATGAACTTAAGGTGAAATAACAAAATATATTTGTCATATCCTTGTTATTTGTATTGTGTGAAACACATGTTGCTCTACCTCTAAAGCAGCCAGGATACACTTGTACCTTGTGTTTTTGTTAAAAATTCAACTTAACATACAAGTCCATGCCTATACATCTCAATTTCATTCATGGAAACTGTGTTTCATGATAATGATATTCAGATGTGCAGTCTGGCTCAATGTTTTTGAACAGCCTACTGCATGTGACCTAATACTGCAAACATTCGGCTGAGTGTAAGGTAACATAGTGTCTTATAAAATGTTGATAAATGTCAATGGATCTTATGATACGGAGCTAAGAACTAGGCATTAGGCATCTCAACATGTTTCCTGACCCTCTACCATAAATCACTTCCATATCTAAAAATGCTGGTTACTATTAAAAAAACATACACAAGCAGTTTAAGGCAGCAGTGGGTAGAGATACAGCTAATATGATTATATATATATATATATATATATATATATATATATATATATATATATATATATATATATATATATATATATATATAATAAAGTGGTTACCATATGCTGACAGTAGTACATGAGACAGGTAATCTGAAAAAAATCATGTTCCTCTGTGTCCTCCGGTGCTCCTAATGGTATCTGCAAGATTTCACAGACTGTAGGAAAACAACCAATCAGAGCTGATCCTTTGTCTGCCGTCCAGCTTGAGAGCCACGAGTCAATCACTTGCAAACTCTGATCAAACGGTCAAACTAGACAGAGCTGATCAAATCTGTTACAGTAATGCCTATTTCTCACATATAATGTTTTCAGAAACATCTTGTACTATTTAACTGTAAAATGAGAAAGTTTGTGACTCGGCAGCTATGTTGAGATTAGTTGCGGAGCAGTCTACGCCATAACTGTGAGATGTCAAACTTGAATGATACATGGTAATGGTACCACAGGAACAAAAAAACATTTTCATCTTTTTAAGTACAGTAAACTGTGGCAGACTTCTAGTGACTCATTTAGAATTTCATTCCTGAATTTCCCTCCGGGGATTAATAAAGGTTCATCTTGTCTTTAGACCCTTTTTGCCATGTCAACTGTCAAGCTGAGCGCATATCAATAAAAAATGCTGCTATCAATGTTTAACTTAATATCCCACTCATTCCCACCTCTCGGGATAAATGTGCTTGATGCTGGCCTCAGGGTGTAAGCATTTCTAAGGAAAAACAAGTAAGGCCAGTTTCATAACCAACATGATGACCCTTCAGTTTTTTCCATACTGTGCTTCAGATTCTAAGATAAGGATTCAGCCTACACTTTTTCAGTCAGGTTTGCTGAAAAGTTGGATGCATAGGATGTAGCATGGGATTTCTTACCTCAAAAGTAACGGCCACAGTCGTCCATATGGTGAGCTGTCACGTCTGTCCTTTACTGCTGTAGGTCTGAGATGTGGGTGCTGTGGTTTTAGGTGAGAGGAAACATTACATTATTGTATCTAGGGCCGCACAATTAATCGAAAATTAATCACGAACAACATTTTGGCTTCCCACAATTAAAAAAAACATGCTTGCCTGCGATATTTACATTTGTAATGCATGTTCTGCTCATAGAAATCTCTGCTGCATATGAAATCAAGCACTTCCTAAATGAAAAGACATAGATATTATCTATAGGGGGCGGCAGTAGCTCAGTCTGTAGGGAGTTGGCTTGGGAACCGGAGGGTCACCGGTTCAAGTCCCGACATGGACCAAGAACTCAGTGTGAACTGGTAGCTGGAGAGGTGCCAGTTTACCTCTTGGGCACTGCCGAGGTGCCCCTGAGCAAGGCACCAAACCCCCAACTGCTCGGGGCGCTTGTCAGGAGCAGCCCCCTCACTCTGACATCTCTCCATTAATGCATGTATGTGTGTTTCAGGTCTGCATGTACCATGTATGAGTTTAACAGAGTGTAAATTGAATTTCCCAATTGTGGGACTAATAAAGGTAGATCTTCTTCTTCTTCTTCTTCTTCTATACAACCAATGTGTTTCCGATTTAATCAAGAGCATAAAATTGTTTATCTGGCTCTTAATGTTGCTAATTTTGCTCTCAAAATGCACCATATTGAACTTTAAAATAAGCCCACAAAAGCGTAGAGTGACTATTCCTGTATTTTTTTTCATACTGCAATATATATTGCACAATTTAATATTTCCAACATTGGGCAGCCCTAACTTTTACGTTAGCAAGAATGCAGCCTCGCATGGAAGTGAAAGCAGTGTTTATTTTAAGAAGAAAGCACAATTTAAAAAAATATGTTGTTGCTAAAATCACTGAATAATCATAAAAAAATAATTGTGATATCAACATTGATCAAAATAATCAGGATTATCATTTCGGCCATAATCGTACAGCCCTAACTGTACGTTGAAATTTATGTTTGACCACCTAACTTCATCTTCAGCAATGAGCACCACCAAAGCCTGTCAAATATAAGCTCAAACTACCTCCACTTTTCAACAACACTGTCAACATTTCACTACTGTTGTCTGCTGATCATGTGTGGTTACAGATTGATAACTAAACAATCTTTTAAAATGCAAAATTCATACAGTTAAATAAAAAGATATAACATTACATTTGCCACCATATTTACACATATACACAATGCTCTCAGTAATTATGTAGGTATAACATACAGAAAAAGGGTAACATTAGAAGTACAGTTAATTACAGTCAAATTAAGTAGTTCAATGCCATTGATGTGAAGATGATTAACATTACACTCATTAACGTTACCTTGAAAATCTGGCCTTGAATAGGTATCCTCCATCTAGCTTATAGTCCTTTCTTTCTAATGTTACTACCTGCATTTAGTAACATGCATTTACAATTACCATATATTGGCATTAAAATGACTGTAAAACTGAGAAATACAAGCAGTGCGACCAATACACCTTTATTATCTGACTTAGCTAACGTTAATTTTGTTAATTTTACGTTTAAAGCCGTCTTACAGTTGCTGCCCATTCTCCCTCTCATGTGCGCTAGCTAACCATCTGCTGTATTTTACACGTTTAGCTAGCTAGTGTTCAACATTTTTAGTCCACTTACCCGAAGTCAATTTCTTATTACAGTCACACATAAAGCATTTACCTCGAAGAAAAATACAAGACAAACTCACCGCAACTTTCAGACATTTCAAAACTCTCCAGGCTCTTCTGTACAGCGTAACACGTAAAGCATATTCAGCCGCATAAGGAGGAAGTGTTTCGGGTTGGTGTTACACTTCAGATGGTGACCCAAAAAATGGCAGCCGGAAGTGATGTCTGTCTGTCTGCTCCGTTACCAGCGATTAACAGAATTTCTATTTTATTAATTAGTTTTGATAGCAGGTGAATTTATCTTTATATAAATTATTTTCCCAAATTATATATTTATATATATATATATATATATATATATATATATATATATATATATATATATATATATATATATATATATATACAGCATAATAATAAGTAAATATTTTTCTATTTTGTACCAAACAAGCAAGAAGAAATGTCATTTCCAGTTTAATGAAGAACAGTCCCACATGGGAAATTAGTAAGACAATCTTATTTATTGTCCGGTAGACATAATATTTTTCATCCCAGCTGAATATAATACTCTTTGAGGAATCTGGGTGTTTTTTCTAAACAGAGGAGACTGTAGACAAAGATTGTTTTGTTTAAAATGTTGGCTCGTATTTATCTTTCTAAAATAAAATTGATTGAAAGTGATAAATAAGTTGTTATATTACGGTGTAGATAATATGACAGCACCATTAAATGTTATTACCCATGTAAGAGGTAGTTTTGGCCCAGTAGAATCCATGTGATCTGAATTAAACAAAAAAAATCACTAAAAATATGATTTTGTCCATCAAGAATTTTATTCAAGTGTGCTATGCAAGTATACTTTGTTTGAACATGAAATATGATTGTATACTTTCAGTTTTCCTTTTATGTACTTATCAGAAATATACTTAACAAAATATACTTAAGAATACTTGGCTCATACTGACAAGTGTACTCAAACATCTACATATATTTGATTTAAACTGACAAGTATACAGAAAAGTCTAAGTATATTTGGCTTATAGGGTTTTGTACTTAATCTTTTGATCAAGATATAGTTAAGAAAAGTATAATTAAGTATTATTGCCTTACAGATGCATATGCCAAGAGAAAATAATACTTGACTTGTAGTTGTGCTTTCTTTTTAATAGAGCAGCCTATTAAAGTGTGTGGGAGTTTGTAAAATGATATTTTGATATGAATTTACTTAATTTCAATATTTTTTTTATCTAATCACAAATCATCAAGTCAGATCGCAAAATGAGTAAGTCCCTTTATGTAATACATACATCACTGGCTTAGTTCTATAAGTCAAAGTATACAAAATAAGCGTTCATGAACTAAAAAGCAGAAATGCTCACAAGTCATTTTTTGCAAGTCCAAGTCAAGTTTTAAATCTTAAATGTTGGAAGTGGCAGGAAGTGGAATTAAATAACTAAAACTGCATCAGTATCGCATGATGAGACTTCCATATGCATAACCACACTTTTTCCAGATAGGTTATTTGTTTTGATAGATACATACTTATTCGCATAGGGATATTAGGCCATTGCATTAAAAGTAATAGGCTTCAGCCCCTGTGAACCTGAAGAGAAAAAAATGTATGTGGAAAATGAATGAAGGATTCTACGGATATAGCAGCATATAAATTGTCAGATATGGCACATTTTTCCTTGAGGAAAAAATTCAGGATGCTGTGAAGAGTATTTTACACTACATTACATTTCACTGCATTTAATTGTGTCTACATAATAACAATACAAAGCCTTTGAATGTTTTTGTTTTGGTGGGAAACATTAAGATATGCCTGAACACTGAGCAGAAGCTAGTTTAGTTGTTCCTGTTGCAGTGGGCGGATGATATAATCATGAGAAAATATGTGGTGAAATACCAGCAAATAAGGGCAAAGGAGAGAAAATATTTAGGCCTATTTATCCATCAACAGCACGTTCTCGCACGCATGCCCACTGTGGAGCAGTGGGAAGACATGCTCTTTTTCTGCTATTTTATTGAAAGAAAAATAAGTGGAGTAACCTTGGTGCCTGTGATGTATGAGAAAAACACCACTGTAATCTGTAGATGTAAAGGCTAAATTGCTTCCAGACAAACATCTCATAGGTGAAAGAAGACCTGGCACATGAAGGCTGTTCCCGCCCTCTTAAAAACCTTATTTCTGGCCTTGAGTAATGGCCACCTAATTTTTCATTCACACCTCTGACCTTATGTCTAAGTGTTACTGTTTAGTGAAAAAGTGCAACACTGCAGCAGCTGAGACAGAAAGGACAGACAGTGAGTCCAGACACAGAGTCCGACGTCATGAAATACCACAGTAAGCACACAGGATTTCTTTATTTCCCAGAACCCCATTCTGTCCATTCTTTAAGGCTGATTGAGTGTTAGGGTCTAACCAAGCCAGAGAGCTCAAACCTGGACCAGACAGAGGAGACTTGTGTTGAACTGTCCGATACAAAGGTTAAACCTCAGATGTACCCTTTCATAATGGTGCTGATGAATATGCTGGTAATAAATCTTTGCATGTTTTTTTGTTTCCTTTACAAATGAAACAGCAGTACTACGGAAGAGACATTTCACATCGTAAAAGGTAATTTGGCACAGAATGGTAGCTTTCGACTCAAAGCAATTAATCTAATTTTGTTTTGTGTAATTTCACATTCTGCTTTGGTATTACAATAATTTATATTAGACTTACTCTTGTGAGTTTGACTCTTCCTTCATAAAGAATGTCTCTTTTCCTCACTGTGTAAGTAATATCTTGCTGTAATATCAGCTGTAATATATTGTAACCAGTGGGAATGTATGCAAAGAGGATTCAAAATCCTGACAGAAATCAAGACACAAACAGGGTTCAGACACAGAAGAGAAAGACAAAATATCAGAAGTTAAAATGTCATCACACATGAGGTGACCTGAGATTTATTACAATGCTTATGATGACATTTTACTTAGCAGCAATTACTCAACAATCACATACACAGCATTAAATCAAAAACTTTTTCTTTAAATATATTCAAGTCACAGTACTGTTGTATAAATCTTTTTTAATTATGGTACTCAAATATTGTACAATGTTGAGCTACTTTACTTGAATATTTCAGTTTTATACCACTTCCTCTACTCCACTAAAATCCCATTTAAGGGAATATTGTACTTTTCCCTGCTCAACATTTATTTTACAAATATAGCTGCTTCACACTTTGCAGATTCAGATGCATCATAACAGCAATCCAATAATCGTCTGCTTAATTCTGTATCACACTGGTGCCACTTTTCTGTCTACTTTTATTTTTGATACTTAAAGTGCTTATAATACAAACATAATTTAACTTAAGTAACATTCAATGCAGGACTTTTACTTGTGATGGAGCATTTTATTATCTAAGTATTTCCTCCGCCACTGATACTGTAGCACAAACAGCTAGAAAGCACATTAAGGAAAAGGAAATATAGATTATGCATTTAGAGGATGTAGGTCTCTGGGGCCATGAGATAATGATGGATGTAGAGAACCACATTGGTCAGTATTTGATCTGGACTCTGTGTACAGTGTTCCTTAAAATTGCAGACACCAAGATATACAACTTTGTTTTAAGACTGAGTCACAGTGGTCTGTCAGCAACCAATGCATCACTCCAGAGAACATTTTAGATTGGGCACACTGGTGATTTTTGGCAGGAGACATTTTCTTATCTATATTACATTATTTAAATAAAAACACAGACATATTCCAGGATATTAATCTGCTCACATCAGACATAAATATTTCAGTGCCACTGTGTGTAGTAGTTCTGCTGCGTTCACTCACCACTGTGCCCAGACAAGATAAGGAGTGAACAAAATTTAAGTATTTTCTCACAAGTCCGACAGCATTTCTTGGAAAGCTTTTCACAGAAAGCATGTCTGTAATAAAGCCAAAGATAATAAGAGACGGGAGAGACAGCCGGTTAGATAATTTGGCTTGGATATATTCATTTTGCTGAAGATCCACCCAGGACATACTGCATACAAGAGGCTGGAGTGAGGGATTTAGCCTTGCGGGTTCAAAAGAGTTGAGCAAAGACCATTTTTTAAATATTCCTAAACTCCCTGATGAATGGCATCCATAGTTTTCTGGTGAATTAGTGAAGGATTCATATCAGCTGTTTTCACAGCTGTTCTTCGCAAAGCCATGGTTTAGAGAAACTCATTGCATCCAAAAGCGAAATCTGAGTATATTGTAAGGGATTTTAGAGCTGCAGGGAAGCACCAAACCAGTACTGGCATGATCTAGTACCATAGAAAGGAAGAACGTGAATCAAAAAGATCCATACAGCAGCTGTTCAGTGGCTTACGTTACAAAGTGCTGTGTTGAAGGCAGAAGCCATACGGTCAAGAAACACATAATTACAGCATGAGCCTTAAAGCAGCAGTAGTAGATAGAAATGGAGCAAATTTGATTTTTAAAAGTTATTATCATAAAACAGTTACTATATCCGTTCCTCTGTGCCCTAATCCTAATGGCATCTGCAAGATTTCACAGACCGGAGGAAAAGAACCAATCAGAGCTGGAGCCTGTTGTCTCTGAGCTGCTATCAATCACTCATAAACTCTGATCAAATGGTCAAACTGAATCAATACTCTGTTACTGTAGTGTCTATTTCTCATCTCAAATGTTTTCATTTGAGCTGTAAAATGACAAAGCTGGTGGGTGATGCTTGGTAATTGATCTCGATATGGCTGCTGGGTCACAAACTTTCTCATTTTACTGCTGAACAGTACACTACAAGATGTTTCTGAAAACATTTGAGAAGAAAAATATGCATTTCAGTTACAGAATATTATTCATATTTGATCAGCACTGCCTAGTTTGACCGTTTGATCAGAGTTTGTGAGTGACTGACAGCTGCCTTCATTGAATGAACAGCCAATAGGAATGCTCTCTCTGAAATGATCTGTGATTGGTCAAAGTCTCCCATCATGGGCTAGATTTTTTTAAAGCCTGAAAACAGCCATGAAGAGGTGCAAAAGTCTAGTTTTCTTTCAGAGCACTTAAATTACAATATTTTGAAAGGTTTTTATCAAATTTTTACCCAATGATGCCAAAAATGTTCTGCCTACTGCAGGTTTAGTACCAATGAAATGTAACTCAAGCATATGAACCCTGAAGTTTTCAAAATCACGTTTATCTTCAAGCTTGTGCAAAGGTCAGTGAGCCCCAAAATAGAGGCAAGATAGATAATTTTAGATTTAAAACACGAATGTTCAATTCTTGTCCCTGTAAAATAATGTTTCACAAAAAACAAACAACTCACTGTCCCCTTACTAGCTTTTTTCTGGAGCTTTTAACAATCTCATACAACCTGAACTTTGTTCCGTAGCCACGTGATTCGTTTTAACAACACGTTAAAAGCTAGCGAACTGGACCTTGAGTTGGGATTGTTTTGTCAAAGTTCTATATCCAAGGTCAAGAATGAACTGTAATGATTCACTTTTAGGCCAACACAAACAAGAAGTCATGAAAGTCCTATGAAATCATAACAGCTAATGAGTTAGCATGCCGAATGATCCACCTCCATGACAACTGAACTGATGAAAACTATGTGATACAGTTGAAAGCTCTGTAAAGATCAAGTAAGTGGACCTTGAGATTTGCTTTTATTTAGCTGTATTAAGCAATGAAAACAGCACACAATATGTACCCAGTTGCCAGTTTATTAGGTGCACCTTGCTAAAAGGGGATATAAGTCATTATTACACAGTGTTGTTGAATACTTGATTCTGACTGGTCGTGGCGCTCTACTATAATTACAACAGACCGTTGATTTGTTTAGCAGACCATTGCTGTGGATGCAGTTCTGATCCCAGATTATGGCAGATTGTTTTTGTGTCAAATTATTGATTTCTGAAGTAAGCAGAATAATGTACAGCTAGCTGCTCATTGTTGCCCCCTCAGGGCCATGCAAGACCCTCCTGCAGCAGGGCAGCATCTCCTTGTCCGGTTATATTTCACGACAATGACTGGCTCGCTGTACATTATCCCTTACTTAATGACATTATTGAGTGTTAATGCATGTTTCTCAGGTGCAGCATACAACAGGAGTTAAAGGATGGGCTCTAGAAATTAGCTGTGTTGCATCACATGCACACTGACACCACTGGTGAAGGTGAATTATGACACATTAGACTCTTGAATGAGGATCTGAGCCAGTTAATTTCTGCCCAACACAGCTAATTTCTGTAAAGGTTAGAGCTGAGAGGTTTGTGTATCAAAAGTTCACTCAACAGGGCAATAGCGACCTACAACATATCTTTTACTATCGCAGTAATGAGGCACCGTATATGTACTGAAACTGGAGTTCTTTGTATAAAGCTGATCTCACTTCTTCCATTAATAAAATGTGGCCTTTGTGAAAGTAGCCACATCCAACTAAGCTCATTAAGAATACAGATCAGGCCATTCAGATTAATACTGACATTATAGGAACTGTACTGATTTCCAAAGGGAACACTCACAACTGGACATCATGTTTATATTGATGCGAATAGCTGCCCTTTTGAATAAATATACAATCAAATAAAACAGAAAATAAGTCCAGCAAATCAAAACGTAAGATGTTGCATAACTAGTGAAATCATGTTTTGCATTGAGGTGAAAAAGTAAAAGTTTCCTACCCAAAATGAACCATGTTGATAAATTTCCAAACTAAATGAGCGAAATTTCATTGTACAATCATACTTTGAATTCCCAGACATATCCACATTTTGTCTTTTGTTATTCAAAAATGTTTCAGAGAGAAAACACTCCCTTATGATTCATGTCTTTGAACTTAAAACAAATCCCTCCATAGTTTCTGAATTCCACTGGTGGTAAGTAGTCTTTCTCCTAAAGCCAAGTAGGCTTTTGCAATATGGTCCCCGTTAGCTTCATAGTCACTCTGTCAAATAATAAATCAATCTCAACGGTACTGAATTCCTCCATGGTTGCAACCCATTAACCTCTTCGATATCCATGAGCAATTGGATCCTGCAGTTCTGATGTGCTTTTCCTGAGAACATAACTGCACATAAAAACACAGTTCATCCATTACTTATAGCAAATCAGCATTTAACCCCCAGAGATACTGTGTTTAAGAGGCTATAGTGGGCTCAGTTTTAAAGCCAGCGTGCAGATACTTGTATCATATGAAACTAGAAAACATAAGGAATCCACTAGTACCATGCTAGCATGTTGGGAAGGAGGCTAAATATGTAAGTTTGGAAAAAAAAAATTAGCAAAGGAAAACTAGCATGCCAGTTTTCAAAGGTGTCCCTTGACCTCTGACCACAAGATACTGTATGTGAATGAAAATGGGTTCTATGGGTACCCATGAGTCTCCCCTTTACAGACATGCCCACTTTATGATAATCACATCCAGTTTGAGGCAAAATCCATGCATTTCTTTGCATGCAGTATATGTGTGTGTATATATGGATGGCTCTCCTGGCTATATTGACAGTAAGGGATTTCTGAGCAGTTACCATAACAGGAGTGCTCACCATCCAATTGCCAAAAATGCAATTTTTAGCAGAAATCTCCAAATGTCAAAAGTTTTTGATACTAAATCACAGCATGGCTTTTTCTATGGTGTTCCGCGAAGGTCTTGGTGTCTTAATGTGGTGTTTTGAAAGGATAATTGATTATTTTTATCAATTCTCAAGTGGTTAAACATGGTTAAATTTAGCACCTATTCTGTTTAACAAATGGTATCAAGCCAAAAATTGCTGCAGCAACTTATGAGACATAATAGAGCATGGGGATGAACCATCATATACTCTTTTGCAATTTATTCTGATTAATTGATTAATATTTATTTCTGATATATGGTCTGTGTGGAGGTGCAGTGGTTAGCACTGTCACCTCACAGCAAGCAGCATCGTAGCACAGGGTCAGAGGTCACTTTCTTTCCCTTCTGTGTGGGGTTTACATGCTCTCCCCATGTTAGCGTGGGTTTTCTCCGGGTTCTCCGGGCTTCCTCTAACAGTCCAAAGACATGCAGGTTAACTGATGTCTCTAAGTTGCCCATAGATGTGAACATGAGCGTGAATGGTTGTCTCTATATGTCAGCCCTACGACAGACTGGTGACCTGTCCAGGGTGTACCCCGCCTTCACCCAATGTCAGCAGGGATCAGCTCCAGCCCCCCTGTAAGTCTGAACAGGATAATCAGTTGCAGATGGAACAACTTGACACAAAGTGTTGAGCTGCATCTCAAACTGATCTGCAGGTTCCCAGCTTTCAGGTGATGTATACCACTTCTTTGAGACATATACTGTTGATCTGCTATCTTCCCCTAAAGACGAATCTACCCCACTAAAAAAGACAAAAATGTGTCTATTGTGGGTCTCAGAGGGTTAAGAAGAACCACAAAATTCAGCATCTCATTTTATCTTTTTGTGATTTTCTATGAACTACATGTCAGTGTTGCAAAGGTCACACACCCATGCCACCAGCCAAACCCAATATGGTTTGTGAAGTAAAGATCGCTGACTGTAGCTACAAGTTTGAGCACGGGGTAATATGTTTCATGCAGTATCAAAGATTGAACAAAGTGATTGAGTCTGATGGTGTCCATATTGTATATTTCATTGGACAGACGTGGTCTCAGAGGGCTACACTGAAATTACTGTCGATGGGCTATGGATTGAATTGTAGCGCCCCCGCCTGTTCAACCGGTGTTTGTTGCGCACACCAAGTTGCATTTAACATTTTATGTTTATTCTCACTGTTATCATCACTGGTACTATTACAACTTGCCTATAAAGGACCATGAAGTTTGCACATCAGTGATTCTTACTCAGCTGTAAATATAGTTTTATATTTAGATTATGTTAGAATTGTTTATTATGTGGTCATTATTTCTGTTTCTTAACGTTGCAGATGTACTGTAATCAAAGATTATATTAAAGTATAATGTATTGTATTTTGTAGTCAAGCCTACAGAGGGAGGGATTCCTACTCATCTTCATATCCAGGGACCCCATATCTGCCAGAGAGATTGTTGGATATGATGCACTACAGTCATACAATATGGCTCAGCCTCTGACTGGGCCGATATCCACTACAAGAGACAATAGGCCTTTTGTCACAGCAGACATTTTGGCATGTCATAGCAGAAAACAACAAAACACAAGTGTTATTAATAACCTTTATAAAGGTTGCATCAGTGTATTCTAGCTCTGGGGCCCTGGTATGGATCCGGATCACCATGTCTTTATGAATAACAGAGCCATCATTATTTCTATCAATTACACCTGTGTTTTCCCTACTGTGACAAGTTAAAACATCTGCAAATTAACTGGTTTTCTTCCTCACCAATGTAATAAAACAGGTCTCTATTAAGCATAGAGGATACTCTTGTTATGAAGTAGACACCAAGTAAGCACTTTCCCATATTATAAAATGTATGATTTTCAAGTCTTTCTTTTATTTAAAAAAAAAAGAGGTATAAGTGCTAGGCTACGGTATATAAATACTATGAAAGCAGGCTATCAAAACACTCAATCCATGAAGAAATACACATGGCCTGTACTCAGAAACTGTGGTGACCTATAGGATAATCGCAGCCTCATGAAACTTTACAGCCACAAACTAGAGACCTGGAGCATTCAGAGGATGGATGGCTTTTTTTTTTTTTTAGCTTGATTGACAATAAGGTTGTTTCTGAGCAGTTTACACACGTGAAGGACTCGCCATCCAAATCGTAGAAAAATGCAATTCTTGCAGAAATCTCAAAATGTCAAAAGTTTTTGATACCAAATCATAACATGGCTTTTTCTATGGTGTTCCTCAGTGTCCTGGTGTCCTAATGTGGTATTTTGAAGAGATTATTCATTATTATTATTATTATTTTATTCATTCTTGTGTGGTAAAAAATGGTTTAAATTTAGCACCAATTCTGTGTAACAAAGGGTTTCAACCCCAAAATTGCTGCAACAATTTATGAGACAATAGAGCATGGGGATGGTCATCATATACTGCTGTCATAATGTTTGAAGCCCTTGTACACGTTTATAATTTATTTTTAATTAATTCATTAACTCATTGTTTTGGGGTTTTTTCCTGATGTATGATTACAACACCATGACACAGTGTTGAGCTTTCAGATCATTTCAAATTTCTTCCATTGTTTAACAAACTCTGACTTTTCTTTTTTTGTTTTTGATTTTCTTTTCCCATCCTTACATCTCAGTTGATGTTATTTTATTTTATTTTTAAACTGCGAAATATTTTTACAGTTTTTTTTGTAATGAAAAATCTGAACATGTTTATGTAATAACTGTACAAGACTTTAAAAATAAATAAATAAATAGTAAATAAACTTTATCCCAGTTGTTTAACAGTCTCATTTTTTTTTTATTTTTATGTTTATTTCCCTTTCTTTGAATCTTATTTGTTTAATTTTTATTTTTATTTTATTTTTATATTATTTTTATACTGTGAAATATGTTTACTGTTTTTTTGTAATGAAAAACCTGAAACTGCTATGTAAGTACTGTACTGAACTTTAAAAATATATTTTGCAGCAAATATGGGATTTCAGATCATTTATATATTTCATCTTTATTCCAGTTGTTTAACAGACCCTGATTGTTTTTTATTGTAATTATATTTTATTTTCATGCTGTAAAAAAATATTTACAGATTTTTTTGCATATATACAATAATTTGCATCTGAACACGTTTATGTAACTACTGTATTGAACTTTAAAATATATTTAGCACCAACACTGGTATTTCAGATTATTTAGACTTTTCAGATTTATTCCAGTTGTTTAACAGACTTCATTGTTTTTTCTTTTTATTCATCTTTTCTTTTCCTTGCATCTTATTTGCTGTAATTTTATTGTATTTTATTTTCATACTATTTTTAATACTTTGAAATATATTTACTGTTTTTTTAATGAAAAATCTGAACATGATGTAACTACTGTGCTGAACTTTAAAAATATATTTAGCACCAAATCTGGTTTTCAGATTATTCAGACATTTGCATCTTAATTGTTGTGATTTTATTTTTATTCTATTTTTATACTGTGAAATATATTGACAGATTTTACTGGTTTTAGACATTTCAGTTTGATCCAGTTATTTAACAGATCCCCTTTTTTCTTTTCGTTCTTCTTTTCCTGTCATTTGCATAATATTTCTTGTAATTTTATTTTATTCTTACATTATTTTACTTTTATACTGTGAATGTATATAAATAGTATATACAGTATATACATATATATATTTACAATAAAAAATCTGGACATGTCTGTGTCACGACTGTACTGAACTTCATAAATAAAGTACATAAAATAAAATAAAATAAAATAAATAAACCTACAGCGCTCCTGGCTGTGGCCCGTGGGTGACACTGCGGCGCTGCACCGCCCCCTGCTGGTCACATGCTGTAACAGCGCCGGCGGATGAGAACCGTTGAAGATGGCGACGGGAGTCCTTCACAGAGTCAGCGGTGGCCTGGGTCGGGCTAAAAGCAGGGCCCAGTCGGCCGGACAGCTCGTCGTGTGGAGCAGGTGGGGTTACTCTTCAGTGTGCATGTTGAGCTATCATCTGTGGAGGGTTTGTAGCCGGCTGTGGTGTCGTTTCTTCGGTAGGTTTCTGCGGTGGCGACGATGAGCGTGGGCCAGCTAGCCCCCTGACTGCTAGCCAGTCCTCAGTGGCCTTCAGCTTTACACTCACATGAAGGCTTCACCTTAAAATACTTTAGTCCGGGATACCTATCGTTAATGCTGCTTGTATTTGCTGGTGAGGGTGAAATAAAACAAGTTTCTCTCATCTTTTGTTACTGAGCATCTCAAACTCTCAAGGTCAGTTTGGTGGTTTACTGTAAAATATGATGTATGTGCTCATATGTGTTAAAATAGCAGCTATGTAATATTAATATATGCAGTGATGTCAGTGGTGGAGGAAGTACTCTGATCTATTACTTAACCAAAAGTAGCGATACCACAGTGTAGAAATACTCTGTTACAAGTCATGCATTTAACATTTTCATAGCATAACAATGTACTTTATGTACTTATTTTCCAGAATGGCTTATTTAGAGTATTAATGCATTATTACACTAATATTGCAGCAAGTGAGGGTGGATCTAATATTTATTACTTTATATGCTGCTGGGTAGCTTGTGAAACCCCCTTAGGATCAATTAAGTCTTATGTTAACTTATAATGTTACATAATATTTGTTGATTATAGTTAGTGTTTTCAATCTGAGTCTGCAAAGGTGTAGTGGAGTAAAGTGTACAGTATTTGTACAGATGAACCGATACTGGATCAGATATCAGTGACAGCGGGGCCTACCTATTCAACTCAATTTTATGTTTATATACTTTATATACATTATATACTTTCACTTCACTTTACTACCTGTTTAAATTTTGACCAATCTGTTGCTGCATTAAAGAGATTTACACTTGAATTATTAATTATTTATTTATATATATATATATATATATATATATATATACACACACATAAATGAAAATATAATATAAATATAATTCCTGCTAATTTTGAACATTTTTTTGCTGGTGCATGATTTAATTTCTATTTTAATAATAGAGCAATTAAACAAATTTATATGAATGTTTGTATTTATTATATTTTGTTTTACAAAGTTAGAAAAGCAATATTGAAATCAGGCTAGATGTTGCCTTACACATTGAAGAATAAATCCCAGTCACTTCCACACAGTGAGGCATACAGATTATTAATTAAACACCGGTATCAGATCAGTACTCTGTATTGTATCAGTACCCAAAGCCCAGGTACTGGTATTGTTATCAGGACTAAAGAAGTCGTTTGGTGCATCCCTAAATATTTGCCTTTGAACTGTAGTAGAGTAGAAAATGGAAATACCTCAAAATTGTACATAAGTACAGTGAGTGAACATGTTTAGTTACGTTAAATCACTGTGACCTGCTGCATCACAATGTGTCTACTATATGGATCAGAGGTACTGACATTTCAAGCCCAGTCTGTATTTTGACTGAAATATTGTTCTTTACAACAGTTATAACCCTGATATATGTTATATTTTCTGTCAATGATAACTTCATGAGAGTGTAAATCTAACACTTGATCACATATATTTATTCATTTGTATTCACAAGATAGGAAGCCAGTCTTGCGGTAGATTCATACTGGTCATACAATAATTTGTCATCCATCCAGTTATTCGTCTCGACTTCTCTGTGTTTGCAGGGGATTTGCAACATCAAGCAGCAGAGATGGAAAGGACAGCTGGTTTAAGTCACTGTTTGTGAGGAAAGTTGATCCCAGGAAAGACACACATGCCAATCTACTGACCAAAAATGAGGAAAGCAACCTGTACAAAATTCAGTGTAAGTTCACTTCGTAGTATTTGTACTTAAAAATAAACCATTTATCTTGACGTAATTATGAGATTGTTTTTATGTATGACCTTCTTTTTCAGTCCATAATGTCAAACCAGAATGTCTGGATGCGTACAACAAACTCTGGTGAGTCTTATTTCATGTAACTGTCCAAGCTGTTGTTTACTTGTTCTTAAGCAGTAAGTAGTAGTTCGAGACCGGGATGACCTAGTACAGTGTAAAAATACTGGTGAGCAGTCTATTTCCTTCACAGACCAACCGTCCTCATACCTAAGATGACTGGGTGCCATGTGTTTGTAGTTGAGGACTAATTTTGGACTTGCAACATTAGACAGGGGACATGTGACCGCAAGAAATGTGATTGTTATTTAAATCATCATATGCACCTGTGGTTTCTCTTTCCTCACAGTGAGGATGTTCTGCCCTCCATCCATGCTGATAAGTACTACCCCTGTGAGCTGGTGGGCACCTGGAATACCTGGTATGGAGAACAAGACCAGGCTGGTAGGATTACTAATACCAACACACAGACATCTGCAGTGTGACAAGTCTGGGGTCTGCACAGTTTGCAAATGAGCAGACATGTTACACTGCACCTCCACACTCATGCACGTACGTACGTATCCTGTCAAGGTTTACTTCCTCCCTCATGGAAATCAATTAACAACACAAAACAATGACAAATATTGTCCAGAAACCCTCACCGGTACTGCATATAACTTGGCAAGCGTTTCTAGTTTCATATGCCAGTATCTTCACTCTAGCTTTAAAACTGAGCCCGCTACAACCCAAACATTGCAAGTTGTGTTGATGCATTATCGCTTTAACTTTGACTGCCCAAACAAAGGTGCAAAACAAGTTGTGAAATATAATCCAGTGAATACAGGAACAAGTCAGATAAGTACAAAGACCTACAGAGAAACCGTCTACAGGGCAGAGGGGTGCCCTTAGATTTTCTAGTTTCATATAATGCTGGTATCTTCATTTTGCTTTAAAACTGAGCCTGCTACAACCTAAAAGTTGTGTTAATGTCTTAAAGAAATTAGTGGAATTAAAAGAAGTTTGCATGAACATGTTATTATTACATTAGCCCTAATTACCTCACATGAGCATTCCTGATTTCCAGGATCAATATTTTTATACTCTTCTCATCCACAGCTACATTATGTTGCATTAATTGTTGTGCAGTAGCACAGTACAGTCCTGAATTATTGGTTTGAGGGTATTTACACACAGACTGTGTGTTCCATTAAGTCAAATACCCATGAAAAATAATTCAGTGTCATTTCCTAACAAACAATTTTTTTAAAATTCTGTGTTGTCCTACTAGTTAATAATCTTCACTTATCAGGACTCACACAAGGAGAAAAATTATGTCAAAGGTTATACTGTAAGTCTTGCGGCTGGAGGAATGTTTTTTCATTCATATTATTTAATGATCCTGCATTGAATTGATTGACCTTTCTGTAGTTTATGTGATTTTGCATATATGATATCTTTGTTTCCATTTCCTCCAGTTCATCTGTGGCGTTACAGAGGTGGATACCCGGCTCTAACAGACGTGATGAACAAGCTCAAGCAGAACAAGGTGAAGACTCCTCCAGATGCTTCTTGTTTTAGTGCTTTAGTAGTGTGCTAACAACAGAGTTTAGCCATCTGCCGGAGCAAAGCTTATTGATTGGTGTCCGTCCGTTGGCAGGAGTTCACAGCTTACAGGAAGGAGCGGGGTAAGATGCTGATGTCTCGCAGAAACCAGCTTCTGCTGGAGTTCAGCTTCTGGAACGAGCCTGTTCCCCGAGAGGGCCCCAACATCTACGAGCTCAGGTCCTACCAGCTCAGGGTGAGTTTATCTCATCGTTAGCTGTGCTATATGAGAGTGTGATCCCGGCCCGACCTGATGTCTGACTGGGCCCGTACCTCATAATCAGCACTTTTACCAATAATCCAATTTATCCAGTTTTTTAAACTTATAACAGCTTATATTAAGTTAATAGCTCTTTCTGTAGGGCAAAATGATAATCCTGATTATTTTCACGATTCACCATTATTTATCCCGATTATTCATTGATCTTTAGGGACAAAATACTGCCTTCACTTCCATGGTGTGCCACATTCCTGCTAATGTACAAATCTTTTTTATTTTTGTTTTATTCTCTATGTATAAGTATGTAATCATAACGTATAAATCCCAGAATAGCTAATGAAATCATGAATAATCCCACATTACTAATATTAATTATTATTAGTAAATGGAGACAGACAGACTGACGAACACGTCAACCTGCAGCCCTGCACTGCTCAGCAAAGCTTTGAATACCTTTGAATATTTCTCACTGAGGGTTTTAAGCCCAAAAAATGGTATTCAGGAAAGCCCTAAATTCTTTGCATCAAAATAAGAGTGGTGCTTATTCACAGTACATCTCCTTTAGAAGCAAAATAAAATTGCACCACAACTTTTTTCCCCAAAATTAAATCAACAGCGCTACCTTCCTGCTAATGAATGAATATGTGCATCAAAATAAGACTTCAAATACGGTTCTTCTTCACCTGAACTCGCATTTCCGTTCACCCGTCTGCTCTCTGTAGAACGAGCAATGAACAGCATACTTTACTCTGGACGGCAGCTGCATCATTCAGGAAGGTTTTTCACGGGCTGTCGCTGTAGGATGCTCACTCAGCGGCATTACAGCTCCCCAAAAGTTAAGCTGAAACATCTCAATCGTGAGTTTTCTGTGAGCGTGACATTTTAAATGTCAGTATCGCCGTCGATCATGTTCATTTAATTGTGGGAAGCCAAAATCGTGATTGTGATATTTGTTATTATGTTATGGTGTGACTATTAATTGAGCAGCCCTAGTTTATCTTATTTATTTATTTTTTATAACCCTTACAAATCAAACAACAATTGCATAAAAGGGCTTTACAGTCTGTACAGCATACAACACCCTCAGGCAGAGTAAAGCTGAGCTATTAAAAACCAGTATGTTTTGTTTTGTCCAGGGAAAGTTCATTCACATTTTGCAGCTCCACAGCTTATCACCACTAGGTGCTACCCTTGTGCTAATAAAGTCTACTTCTGTCAGCGTCTGGGCAGCTCCTCTGCTGCAGCTGTAGGTCACCTCCACAGCAGCCGTTGCAGAAAGGGACAGCGTAACTCTTTCACTTTACCTCACTCATGTTTTCACGTCGAAGCTGACGATCTCCTTCTGTGACCTTAAATCTCTACTCCCATAAAACTTCTGTGGTGACTTCAGATCTTCAGCTTTCAGGATGAGAGTGACGCTCAAAGTCACTGTTTGTGCTGTTTTTATCCTCCCCATGAACCAACATGCAGACGAAACTGGCAATCCGGTGGCTCAACGGTTAAAACGTCTGCAGACTTAATCCTACGTTATGCTCTATACACATTACACCCTGCAGATTAAGTCATTCTTCCTGATTGACAGGAAAAACTGTCTCTAGATGGGCGCTACCTGTAGGGTGTATAAGTGGTGGACGGGAGGACGAGTACAGGGCTCTGGTGGGTGATTTTGTGGAGTGGTCTGGTCGGAATCATCTGCATCTCAATGTGGCCAAGACAAGGGAGATGGTGATTGACTTCAGGAAGAAGAGGACACCCACACAGCCCCTGAAGATCCTGGAGGAGGACATTGCTGTTGTGGAGGAGTATAAATACTTGGGCGTTTTCATCGACAACGGACTAAATTGGAGGACCAACACTGATGTTGTGTACAAGAAGGGGATGAGCCGCCTCTACTTCCTGAGGAAGCTCAGATCCTTCAACGTGTGCAGCAGAATGCTGGAGATCTTCTACCAGTCCATTGTAGCCAGCGCCCTGTACTCTGCTGTGGTCTGCTGGGGGAGCAGCATCAGAGCCGGCGACGCCAACAGACTGAACAAGCTGATGAGGAAGGCCGGCTCTGTGATTGGCTGCAAAATGGACACTTTTGAGGCTGTGGTGGAAAGGAGAACTATGAACAAGCTGTTGTCTATTCTGGACAATCCGGACTACCCACTTCACCCAGTACTGGAGCGACAGCGGAGCAGTTTCTCAAACAGACTGGTTCAGCTCCGCTGTCACAAGGACAGATACAGGAAATCCTTCCTGCCAACAGCTATCAAGCTGTTCAACACATCACCTCTGGCTGGCAGAGAGCTCTCTGCACCCCCTGACATCTAACATTGCACAATTTAACATTAACATCTGCACTACTGACTGTATATAGAGAGTGTTATTCTTTATTTCTTCTATATTTTTTTATATTTAGTGTGATTAATAGACCCCCAGCTAATTGTTGGTCAGGTGTATGATGTAGCATTATATAGTATTGCATTATGTTATATTGTGTATTGTTGTGTATATTGTATTATATTATTATACCACATCTCTATATATCTAGTTCTACTTATATTATATTATATATATCATACATACATATCATGTTATGTTATACAACATTACATTATATACTATAACATTATATCATATTATTTTTTTATTTTATTATTATTATTATAGTGTATAATGTTTACATTTCTTAGAATTAGATTAGATTATAATAAGATTCTCTGTATATACTTCACACTTAGTACAGATGTGTATATTCTCTTTTTTATGTGTACATAGATGTGTATATTCTCTCATGTATATTGTGCTGATAACCTGCTGCTGTAACACCACAATTTCCCAACTTGGGATCAATAAAGTATCTATCTATCTATCTATCTATCTACCTGTGACATGTAATGATTGCAAGATATTATCCCTCATCACTGACTGGGATTACATCTTGAAAACAGTTTGTTGTTTTAAGCACCAGAGAATGATTGAAGAAGCCTTCGTGTGTAGTTGTTATTGCAGCTTATCATCACAATGACAAAAATCCTGTGTTATGTCTTCGCCATTTATTTGTGTTAATATGTTTACTCTGGAAAGAAGTAGAGGGTGTGACAGCAATCTGTAGTTTGGAAAGCTGTTTGATTGTAATGAAGAATATTGTGTTTTCTTTCTTGCAGCCAGGAACCATGATCGAGTGGGGTAATTACTGGTAAGGCAGCCTGAATTCATTTCACTCACTGAACTGTAGTTACAGAACAGTTGCACTACATGAAACTGTCATTAAAAAGAGCTATTCCACAGAGAGGCACTACTTTGAAGCCGAACTGTCATGCTCTCAAGCCAAGGTTCAAATACAAGTGGGATAATATGCACACTACAAATGTGTGCAAACAATAGTTCAGTATAATGATCCTTTCCTCGAGCCAACAGGTCAAACATTTATCAGTTTGTGCAATATGGTTGATTGCATTTGATTTAAATGACGACGTGAGCTTTCTGCATGTTTTTCTTTGTTTTTTTACCACCTGATTGCCCTACAGAGGATTTTTCTGTTGGTCTTTGTACTTGTCTGACTTGTTCCTGTATTCACTGGATTATATTTCCCAACTTGTTTTGCACTTTTTGTTTTTTGGGCTGTCAAAGTTAAAGCGATAATGCATCAACGCAGCCTGCAATTTTTAGGTTGTAGCAGACTCAGTTTTAAAGCTAGAGTGAAGATACTGACATCATATGAAACTAGAATACATAAAGCATCCATCAGTACCAACCATGTCAGTCTAGCTTGTTATGAAGGAGGTTCAATGAGGCTTGTTATGCATATTTTCAATGCTAAATGCAGTATTTCTGGACAATATTTGTCATTATTTTGATTTGCAATAATAAATATATAGATAGATTTGCATAAAGCAGCATATTTTCCCACTCCCATGTTAAGAGTATTAAATACTTGACAAATCTCCCTTAGAGGTACATTTTGAGCGTTTGAACAAACGTGTTATTAATATGTGAGTAATCACAATCAGCGGTCATGCAGTTAATCATGATTCAAATTATTCATGGATTGACAGCCCTAGTTTTTTTTCATACATATCTTACTTGACCCCGGCAAGCGGGCAGTCCTTGTTGTTGAGTCTTGACCTTTGTCAGTGATGTCAGCTGTAACAGATAACAGTTGTTATACTGTCAACTCTTCTGTATCTTTTTCCAGTTAACACATTTGTGGTAATTCTTAGCTGTCACTTGCATGATTTTATATGTAAATATAACTTAAAAACTTGAACATCATCCAGGCTTTTCTGCTCTGAGGCTTCACATTGCTGTTCTCCGTATTAACCCGGACATGATTTGAATAATCAAGGAAAAAATAATATTCTTTTCTCATGTTTGCATTTATGCTTATTTTAACCAGCCTGTATTTGAACAAACCCCTGTAGGTATGCAGATTATGTCAGCAAAGCCCTTTAAGACAATTTTGATATCATTTGTGTATTTGACGACTTCTTGCAGTTACAGCAACATGAAGAACTTTATAGTTTTGTATCCGGACAGTGATTATGATTTTAAGAAGCACATCATTTTTGCTTTTGGGAGAAATCATCATGGATTTAAAACATTCCACTCATTTCACTTGGACTTGGCCCACATTAAGATTCATAAACATGTGTACACTAAGTAAAGGCGTCGCATCTTGTGGTTGGATGTGATGGTGTAATGGATAATCACAACAACAAAAAGGACTAAATCCAATAGTGTAAATGAAAAACAGTCCAGACTAATTTCAAAGATGATGTTGAAGTCCTTGTTTGAAGAAAATGTGTGTGTGTGTGTGTGTGTGTGTGTGTGTGTGTGCAGGTGGTCTTGTTATGCCAGATGAATCCTTGGTGGTTTTTGGCTCATGTGACTGAAGTTGTTTTTGTCTGCAGGGCCAGAGCCATCGGATACCGCCAGCACAACAGAGAAGCTGTGGGAGGGTTTTTCTCACAGATCGGCAACCTCTATATGGTTCATCACCTGTGGGGTACGCTCAGATAGCAGCTTTATGGACAGTTACATGCTGACAGTGTGTAGACAACTGTTGCTGTTCAACACAAAGTCAGTCAACAACAGTTTTGATAATCTGTTTAAGTCATTTATGAAGCAAAGATTTGCTTATTGTAAATATATTTTCTGTTTGAGTTTTGGACTGTCTGCTAAAAAAAATGGCCCACAACTTTTGTTGTGGTTTAGTCTCACTGCTCCAACATGTGTTTCCACCTGCAGCAGACATCTGTTATCTGCAAGAAAGCTCTGATAAACTGACTACCTGCACAGCACCGTACAGCAGATAAAGTGAACATCGTGGAGAATTTAGCTGATGTTTCCCCACAGGAGCTTGTGGAGGAGACCAAAACAGAGCTAAAAGGAGAGTGAATATTGGACTTAAATTTATCAAAGATGGCTCCAAATGAACGCTCATGTTGCGCCTTGTCTGCTTGGATATGCAACTGTTAGCTAAAACGTTCACCACAGCAACTAATAAGTCAGCCCGTGTTTACAGCTGAATTCTGCTGCTCTGTGTCCGGAAAAGATCATTTATAACTTCAGTGATTAATATGTTAATCAGAAAACAGTAACCAGATTAATCGGATAAAGAAAATAATCGCTAATTGCTGCACTAATTTAAACAGAACTGCTCCTAACTTTTAGTGCAGTGACTCGTTTTAGTGTGAGCGGTGCTATAATGTGTGATCTGTTGGTTGCAGCTTACAAAGACCTGCAGTCCAGAGAAGACACGAGGAATGGCGCCTGGCAGCAGGAAGGCTGGGACGAGGTGGTGTATTACACAGGTGAGCAAAAACAAATCCTTTTCCAAACACAAAAGTGGTGATGAAAACTCAAAACTGCGGGACTGAGAACTTTTAAAAAGGCTCTTCCTTTGTTTTTTTAGGGCTGTATCTAATTTGTCTTGAGTAACAACATATTGAACTTTTTAGAGCTTGCTGAACCTGATCAATATCAAAAGGACTTTAAACCACGAGGACGCACTAAATAAGATCTAAATCTTTCCACCTTTCTCCAGTTCCTCTCATTCAACATATGGATTCCAGGATTATGATCCCAACAAAGGCTTCCCCGCTGAAGTAAGAGAGCCGAGCTGGAAGCTGAACTCAAGTGGCACCCCTTTTTGAATGTTACATCCATCCAGAGCATCGCTATCACGGTTTGAACCTCCTGTCAATGCTGCCAAACAACATCCCTTTTCTTTTCTCGTCCTCGCTTTATTACTTCAAGATGTCACTGGGACAGAGGAGGAAACTATCAGCAACTAAAAGAGTCCAAACCACTTACAGGCCTTGGTGATGCACAACTTTTGGTCAATTCAAACCTCCTGATGGTCGTTATATCTGACATCTGGTGCCACATTAAAACTGGTCCATGAAGAGAGCTCATCTCTAAGTTTCGAACCAACCAAAGTTACTTGAAAAGACGAGCAGCTGTGTGGTGTGCAAGTAGATAGGAATAATTTCGCTGCAGAAGTTCACTGCACAATGCAGTAGCTATATTTATTTAATGTAAATTTTCGAATACATATGTATTAAGTGTGCCATGGAGCCATGTCATTGCAGAGTGGGGTGAAAGGACACCTCTGTATATACATGAAAACTGTATTTCTGTTGCTAATCATGATGATGATAAAGTACATCATGGTGTAAAATGGAAACCTCATTTTATATTTGATTGAGGTCTATTATAGGTCAAACGTTTGCTTTGGCAGACTACTTCTTTCAGTTGTTTTTCCGGATGTTCCTGTCATGGTAGTGTTGCGTTTTCACAGTGCTGTGTTTGTAACTATGGCTCCTACGTTTTTTCTTGTGAAGACAGCATGCCCGGTTTTAAAACCGATTTTTATCCAACATGTCTTAATGGGGAGGAACTATCATGTTATCCATCAGTGGCTGAGTGAATCTGGCACTAAGTGGGCAGTCATGCTGTTGCATATTTATTGTTAAAGGAAGCATGTTTATCTTGTCTGTTCATTGATTCATAGGGAACAGTGTGGAGGGGAGAACAAGAAGGCCAACACAGATTAAAGCAGTTCAAACCACATCTTTGACAGCATCTTCTTATGTTTAATGCTGATGTTCTTTACAGGACAACAACGTGTCTGGTTACAGCTCTTACTACCCTTACAGAAATAAAACATTTCTATGGCTCATTACATATGTCATAATATGCACGAGTTGTATTAGCTTACCTAAAGGCTTTGATGCAAAAAGTGCAAAAACACTAAAATCTTCCTCCATATAAACAGTGTTATTCTTTAGTGTCTTCTAGTATAAAATCAGTAGGGCAACATCCCCATGAAGGTAAAATTGGTCTCACTGATGTAAACATTTCCATTCATTATAAAAATCTATTGAGAGTACAGGGAAACATGTGCAGGGATCAAACTGTCAGAGGCACAACCTTAGGTGCAAATATAAAATGTTAAAATTAGCAACGTTACTCTTTTAGCTTCTTTAAATCTTTTCCAGTTCCTTTAGCAGCTCCCCGAAACTTGTCACGTACCACAAAGACCTCTCCTTAACCTGCTGCCTGATGACGTTCCCACCAAATCCAATGAAAGCACTCTGAGGACGAAAGAGACAACGCCGTAATCACAGTGTAGCTCGGAGAGAAAGACAGTTGTAAGACACAGTGTGAACACTTACAGCAGGAGGGCATGCCTCTAGATCAGTGGCCCCATCTCCGATCATCACCACGGTCTTGAAGCCGTATTGTTCCTTCAACATACTGATGACTTTGCCTTTTCCACCACTCTCAGCTGTGGGCTGGCTCTCGTCAAACCCAGCATACTCTCCTGGAGAACACACAGATGTGATTTAAATTAGAAATGTAGCATCTTCACACACTCAGCGTTATGACACTAATGATAAAGGAAAAGATTAGAAAAAGATCACTGAGGCTGTTTTGAACAAACACATTTTCGATATTCTCAGGTTTCAGATGTCATCAGTCCTCTCATAGGGCTGATACCTTATTATTTCATACACATTCTTTAAGACACACACTTGCAATGCTACGCTCGCTTACAAAAACAGAAAAGCCACCTCGAGCTCTTACCGTTGAAGTAGAATTTGAGCCGGTTGGCGTAAACGTGATGCAGAGGAATGTTTAGCTGGGTGGCCACATGTTCAACGATGCAGCGGAAACCGCCTGAGATGAGGAACACCTTTATGTTGCGCTGGTGCAGACGGTCCACTAGCTCCCTGGATGAAAACGAATTTACAGACATTTATCAACAATCAACAATCAAATTAGATAAAAGCACTTTTTACTTACATTTTTGTACAGCAACATTTCACTGCGGCCTAGCATTTTTGTCCATAAACCATGCACACATACATTTATAGCTTGTGTGTAAATAAGCACCTACAGTGAATAGACAAAGTCTACACACCTGTTAAAATGCAAAGACCTATAACCTGTACAATTCAATTGAAGAATAAACTGAAATCTTTTAGGGGGAGAAAATAAAAAAAAAAAAACTAAAATAATATGGTTGCACAAGTGTGCACACCCTCTTATAATTGGGATGCGGCTGTGTTCAGAATTAACCAATCACATTCAGACTTGTGTTAAATAGTAGTCAGTACACATCTGCCATCAATTAAAGTCATTGTGATTAATCCCAAATTAAGTTCAGCTGTTCTAGTTGGATTTTCCTGACACTTACTTAGTTGCATTTTACAGCAAAAGCCACAGGCTGCAAAGAGCTTACAAAGCATCAAAAGGGATGTCATTGTTGAAAGATATCAGTCAGGAGAAGGGTACAAAAGGCTTTCCAAGGCTGGGGCTGTTCCTCAGCTGGACCCGGGGCTTTAGTCAAGGTCGAGGGAATTATGAACACTTCTAAATACCAGTCAATTTGGCACAAAACCTTCAGGTGTTTAGTAAAAAGATGAAGAGGAATTTCACCTTTCAGCACCACAATGACCTAAAGCATACATCCAAACTTCACTAGAAGATTACAGTTTAGGAATGGCCCAGTCAGAGCCCAGACCTGAATCCTACTGAAAATCTGTGGGGTGACCTGAAGAGGTCTGTACACAGGAGATGGCCTCACAATCTGACAGATTTAGAGGGCTTTTACAAGGAAGTAGTGGGTAAATATTGCCAAGTCAAGATGTGCCATCCTGATAGACTACTACCCAAAAAGACTGAGTGCTGTAACAGATTCAAAAGGTGCTTCAACAAAGTATTAGTTTAAGGGTGTGTATATTTATGCAGGTTATTGTAAGTTTTAATTTATAGTTATAGGTCACATTAAAAGTTGGAAAAGGTTCTGAAATTATTTATCATGTTCTCATTTTTTTACATTACAAAAACCTGGCATTTTAACAGGGGTGTGTACACTTTTTCTATCCACATGTGCACAAAGGAGCAGGAAAGGCTTGAAATGCTAAATACATGCATAGCATTAATGCTAGTTCTCTCATATTTATCTAATGAAGAAGTTGTATACAGTTTCACTACACAGTCATCCAGAGTCTGGATGACCACTGGGTTGGAAAGCTTGCCGCCTAAATAAGTTTTTTTTTTTTTTTTTTTTTACCAATTACCAATATGCTTTAAAATATAATATTTGTGTTTTTCTATAAGATTTTATTTTTTCCCCATTTTGTTTTTTTTGTCTGTACAATTTCTAGTGATTCAAAAATCCATTAATTGTCAACGTGCCAACTATTTTGCTAATCAATTTGAGTATTGTTTTAAGAAAAAAAAAGTCAAAATTTTCTGACTGGAGCTTCTTAAATGTGAATATTTCCAGTTTTTTTTTTTTTTTTTTACTCCTCTGACAGTAAACTGAATATATTCGAGTTGTGGACAAAACAAGACATTTGAGGACATCATCTTGGACTTTAAAAAACACTGATTGACATTTTATGACATTTTATAGCCCAAACAACTAATTGATTGATTGAAAAAAATAACAGACAGATTAATCAATGAAAATAATCATTAATTGAAGCCCTGACCACAACAATCGAAAAGCAATGTGGCCTTATAAAGAGAAAGTTGTTCACCATAAATGGTCAGTTATGGTGATTAATTAACAACATCCTCACACACTCACCTGATACCTGGAGTCAGCTGAGGTGGGTGGTCTGTTATCAGTTTGTTCACTTGTTCTCTGGAGCATCGGATGATGGAGAGACGCTCAGTCAGGGCTGTTTTAAATGTCATAGAGCCGCCCATCGCTTTGCGAGTCCTGAATTGTGCAAACAACCACAGGATTTGCATAATATCTAAAACAAATTCAGTGATGACATCCAAATAAAAGGTGTACTTTTCAGTGCATGTTAATGCTGACAGCTTGGATACACATACATCTCAGTGACTGCATCCCCCACACCACAAAATTTGGCAAGTTCATCTATGCCTTCTTCTTTAATGACTGTGCTGTCCACATCAAAACAGACAGCTTCTGCTCTCCGGAAGACTTCCTTTGTCTGTGAATGTGTTGCCATAATGCTGGGAAAAGAAAAGCACACAGAGTGAGACACTCAAACACAGCAGCAGCACCACAAAAGGACTTGTTAGGACGTCATCTAAGGGTAAATCTAATAGACATTAGCAGGGTCCCGTGCATGTGTTGGTTGAACGTGAGGTCTGTAATTTTCCCTGCAGCTACATGCTTTAATTGTTAAACTAAGCCCTGTGTGCTGTGGATGTCTTCTGTCCAGTGAAGCAGCAAATACATCCATTGACTGAAATATCTATGTGCACACGTTTCTGCATCGACGGATCTCAAATAAAACACGTGTCCCGGTCGTGTGACCTAAAAAAAAATGCATTACATAAAGCAGTTTGCCCAAACGAGCCATAGGCCGTTATGGTCGTAATGGACATCCTCTGCACATATTGCGTCACCTCCATGCACACCGCAAAAGACTGCGGCTGGCGACACCTAAACACCTAACAAACGGGAAGACGATACAACTCGGTCAAACGAGCAGCTAATTCGTTCATTTTGGTGCAAAAGTAGCTCACTGCTGCAAGGCTGCCATTAAAATGTCACCGCTTAACGTTACGGATGGCCGTTAGCTGGCTCAGGATGTTACATACATTACCTGTACGGTGCAGTACGTTGTGCTTGATTTGAGCGCTTCACACATATACACACACACACACATGCACACACACACTTCAATAGGAAACTACTCAAACTACAACACCACGCTAATGTCTTAAACAATATTACCTTTAGGTAAGAGCTGCAGTACTTACTGGTGAGAGCAGCGGCGTCGGTAAGGCACTAACAGCAGCTTCATCAGTGAGGAAGAGCAGCCAGAAGGTTTGACCAATCAGACGGAAGCCGGTGACGGTCCGCCCTCTAGCCATTGGTTGGTTGGGTGCCGTGACGACAGCAACGGGCAACTAATTGTTAATTTGTACCGCCATGCTAACTTCAGAGACGTGTTAGCCTCAGTCCCGCTCCACCGAGTTCATGTCTGTCTGGTAGCAAGTGAAATGGGCCTCAAAGGGATCCGCATTTAACGAGTCGTCCAATAACGGTATTAAAGAGGGTCTACTGTTATTTAGAAGCACAACGTTCAGCTTCAAGTAAGGGGGTCTACCTACAACTGAATCAGGCTTGATTTATAAAGGCTTATTGACTCAGCTTGGTGTCCAGCCAAGGAGTTGAGCACACTCCTGGTGACTTTCCTTGTTCAGTCCTCTCTGGGGATACACATACATTTAAATGAATGAATGAATGAATGAATAAATAAATAAATAAAAATAGCTACACCATACTCAATATTATTAGTCAATTGGTCAATCACCAGATGGTGATCTAATGGTGATCTTACAACTCTATATATATATATATATATATATATATATATATTAGAGTTGTAAGAAACTATGAATATATATTGCACACTGTAGCAGTTTTTAACTAATAGTTTACGTGCAAAGATTAACTCAGTCAAAACTTGTTTTAATTTGCAAAGAGACACGCCATCTTAGTGTTTGTGTCCTTTAAAAGTAGTGCCATGATATTGGATTTTACAGGGACTGTGATAAATCCGTTTACACAGTTTTACACTCCAGTCCAGGCGGTGGCGGTAATGCGCATAAAACTGTCAGTCGGCAGATAAAACACGAAGAAGAAAAATGAGGCAAATACAGCGAAGAAGAGTTGCGCTAACTGGACGATGATGCTAATGCTAATGCTACTTTGAAGTCTGTGGAAGTCGGCGGGTAGCAGCACACTGACCCTTGTGAATATAAAACGCTGTCAATCGCGCAGACATGTTAAAACGAAACCAGGATTCAAATGGAACAACGGACATCTGAGGCAGCAACTCAGCGCAGGTAACTTTAGCTAGCTGGCTAACGTTAGCTAGATTCAGGCTTTGGTTAACGGTGTAGTTGGCTAACGGTTTTAGATATGGACATGAAAGGCATGTGGTGCATGTGGTGTGGCGGTCGGTGGTAAGCTAGCTATATAACGTCCATCACGAAAAGGAAGCCGATAGGAAACAGTTATTTAGTGGGATAATAATCTACAGTTGTCCCTGTAACACAACCACACAAATACACTTATTCGCATAGATTGTGATCTATATGGTTAAACATCGGTCCAGAGAGTTGTTAAACTAAGTTAAGTTGTGTAACTAGGCTTTAAAGTGACATCGCAAATAAAGACCTACGTTGGTGTGCAGACGTAAACTTATGTTCAGGGTGATGCTAACGTGTGTGGATATGTTGAACAGGATCTATTGGAGCAGAAGGCCTGACCTGACTCATCATGGAGGATTTCCTGGTCTGAAACTCACCATGTGGCAGCAGAGGTGAGGAGGATCAGATATACCGATTCTTGTGATACCAGAAGCTACAATTTAACACAAGGGAAAGATAATAGACCCTTTTCACGGCAGACATTTTGACATGTTATAGTACGAAAAGCACATTTTTTTCAGTATGTTAATGGTAACTGCATTCCACTTAGAGGTGACCCTAGTTAATGTTATATATCCCACTGTTAATTTTTCTGCTATTATAGGTCAAAAAGTCTGCTGTGAAAATGGTTCTTTGTCAAATCAGCAGAATTATTTGCATGACGTGAATATGCTCCTCTGTCAGGGCCTCAATCCAAAAATATGGTGCGCACATGTTACATATCAATCATAGGTAAGCAAAATGAAAAACAAGCACCTATCAGCTGATTTCTGTTACTGAGCTGGCGTGTTCTTTCACAGATGCCCTCTCTGAAGATGGGATTGTTGATCCTTGCATGACCACGAGCAGAAACATGGCGAGGTAATTCAAACTTCATAACATGTATTTCAATGCATGGCCGAATTCTGTTTTACTCTTGAAATAGTAAATGCAGTCAGACACCATGCTAAATTATTGTTTTCACACACTGACTCAATAATGGGGTAAGAGTGCCAATTATGTGCCTCATTCCTACGTCAGAGTGAATACAGAAACATATGGCTATCTTAAATATGTGACAATTTGAATATGATTATATCTTACAAGGCTGCAAGCATATTTTCAATAGTATGTAAATGTTCATACCAATTAATCAAGTCAAACAAATTCCCACAACAAGTCCACTTTCTAATGACTTAACATGCAACAACAATGTGGTTACAAAAACATTGTGCAGCACTACTGTCTTACTCCCTGAAACTGACTCTTATATGTGCTATTGACTATTGACCAGCTCGCTAACATTATGTCAGTACACAAATTCATCTTATAGCTCCTCTTCTAATTTTTTTTTTTTTTTTTTGTTCTAGCATTTGTCGAAATATATATTTCTGGACAAGTGCATTAATGGATGCTCTGTCACGCTGCTGATCATCCCACACTGGCCCAAAGAAACATGGTTGCTGCGACTGACCTCCAGGCTGTGAAGGCCTGAGGATGGTATGCTTTCACACGCTGTTATGCAGCATAATTTGTATTCTTAGCAGTGAAAAAGTCGCCACTGAGGCATGGCCGAATTCTGTTCCAGCTGGTCTGTGGTGGATACAGTCAGACACCATGCAAAAGCCTTGTCTCATTTCTGCTTAATGACTGGGTGAGTGCTTCTCTCAGCCTCATCCGACTGTACAGAAATGAGTACAATGATTCACATAAAGAAGCTGCTCTGCCACCATTCTTATTGGTATTTATATTCATTTTTATTCTGTTTTGTTAAATTCTACAGAGCAACGAGTGGCTGCATATGAAGCAGGAACATGAGAAAACTAGTCAGTTCCTTCACTCATGGTAACAACATGACAAAGGATAGTCCAAATACCTATGAACATACACTGTGATCTGTTTAACTCTAATTGCTTTTATTGTTTTTCTTCCCACAGCTCCACATGGGGAAAGCGGTGTCTAGTGCTAAAAGTTAGCACCATCTACCATTGGATAATAATAGTAATGATAACAATAATGTACTTTATTTGTCCCCTCTGGGAAAATTAGTTTTTTTATTCTGTTTTTCTAGATTTACACACATGCATCAATTGTGGAGATATGTCAGAAAGATTTGTCCTTAAATATGTACCTCACTCTTCTGTTGTAATAAACTTAAAACTGTTCAGAATTGGTCTTGTGTATTAGCTATTTACATTAGGCTTAAAGGTGTACAAAAACACAGGATTGTAAATTAAATAAACATTTTAATAAATAAATCCATAGCATACATTTTAAAGTTCTATATAATTAAAACGTCCCTTGAAGCTGTTATCAGCACAGTAAAGTAGCAGAGTACAGTACATCCTGCATTATGATCAAATAGCCACACAGTACACAAATGTAAAAGCCCACACCATTTCAAGTTTGCAGGTTCATTGTTTCATATTCCAGTCAGTTAAATTGTTATTTCCACGAGTTTTGCTTTGGCTGTCACAGTTCTAACAAATCAGATGTTTGAAGGAAAAGAGTAACGTATCGCTGCAAGGCATCATTTATACAACCAGAAACTTGTCAATTGATTTTTTTTTTTTGACTGATCATTTAAAAGTGAAATCCATAATCTATCAACAATGTAACCACTTGTTTTTATTTCATACAGTAAACAATGAAGTGGAACTATTGTGTCCACGTTGAGATATATAGAGATTGTTGCATAATGTTAAACTTTCAGGATGAGAGGAAGGAGGAACGTAGACAGGTGTTGGAGACATGCTGCCCACAGTGAAAATAATTCACAGGGCTTTGCATCATGGCTGCGAGTGTGTGGCTGTTTTCCTTTATACTTACATAATGTTACAGAAACAATCTGTCTCTTCTTGTGATAACAAAAGGACGGCTGGCTCCAATTCACTTAAGACCGGCATCTTCTGTGGCTGTACATTTAAAAATGGGTTCATTTGACATTAAATATTTTCACTAAACTGCAATTTTACCAATAAATCGGTTATATACATATGAAAAACTTTCAGTGCTTGTGCATGTACTGTACATCTGGAGTGCCTACCAACCCTTAAACTGTGGAACAAGACAACCCAGTCAGTTTTTTGAGGGCTACCTAGATCAGAAAATGTGATTGAACTAGCCATTCAGATTTGCCTTACTTCTTATGTCACATCAAGGCCTATGGGAGGAGGCTGGGTCGCAGGTCATCAACATCTCATATCTTTGAGCCAATCGCAAGGCACGACCACATCTTCAGTTACACTGCATGTGTTATACCCCAAGACCCATGTCTGCCCATGTCCACCAGTGTCCCAGCCTCCATCCATAGGCCTTGTGTCACATGCAGGCTCATTAAAATGTATCACTTTTGCAAAGGTGCACCATATTTTACTCACAAGCCAATGAGAGCATTTTTTGGGAGGGGTTCTTAAAGAGACAGGTGCTAAAACAGCATTTCAGACAGAGGGTGAATACAGGTAAATTCAGACACACAATATGAGAAAAAGTTTTTTTTGTTTTGAACATTAAAGCATGTAAACGTGTTCTAGTAGAAACCTAAAATAAGTATGAGCCTGTAAATGAGCATGATATTTCCCCTTTAATCTATATTTATGTTGTTTTTTGCCACACTTTGCAGTTCTTGAGGTAAATCTATCCTAATAAACACTGCTGCATTTCTAAAGTCATGAGCAAAATATGCTCTCCGCATTACAGACAAACTAAAATGAATCTTGTCTGGTTATAGTCAGTTATGTTTAACCAGTTCATTTCCTTTATACAACAGTGAAGAGTACAAAAAGCCAATCTGAGTAGTAGAATATACCCATAAATCTCCAGCAGATGTGTCCTGAGGAGCAGTAACTCATTACCAGATGTGGTGGACCGGCTCATCAGCCTCGGCCGCCATCGACAGCAGGATGGCCTTGGGAGTGTTCTCGAAAAGTGCTGCTCTGTTCTGAGTTTGGCCCTTCTTCACCCAGTGGCCGTAGATCTTGAATGCACACGCATCGATGAGCTTGCGGATGGGCTTGACGGCGTACGGGTCACTCTTGATCACCTCCTTGGT
Source organism: Pterois miles (assembly GCA_947000775.1). Classification (NCBI taxonomy): domain Eukaryota; kingdom Metazoa; phylum Chordata; class Actinopteri; order Perciformes; family Scorpaenidae; genus Pterois; species Pterois miles. The sequence goes on from CAMQGK010000110.1 coordinate 18,843,419, forward strand.
GACGGGCTTGGCGCGACGGTAGTTGCAGTAGATTCGCATTGTGGCGAGAACAGTCATGCAAATGACCTGAAGGAGAAAGTTTGGGAAAAGTTCAGCAGTGCCTCAGTGTGGTTAAGGCGTACTTGCCTATCACTTTAATAATGTTGGTACAAAACCCTCGACACATACTGTAGTTCACCCACACAGGTGTGTTCACTTATTCTACCTAATTATGCTAATTGTGGCTCAGAGGTAGAGCGATTTTCCCACCAATCACAAGATCGGGGTTTTTTTTTTGAAAATGTACCTACAAAGACTTATAAATTGTTATATATAGATATATGAAACTCTAAAATGCCTAGAATGATTTAATTAAGTGAATAAATGTGGCAAAATGATGTAAACTCGGAAAAAAAGTTTGGAAATTTGTGTTTGGTGGATTATTTACTCTTTTGTTACAATGCTAATTGTCTTCACCTTCTACCTTCACGATGATGTCCAACTTGTAAGGATCATTTATTTGTGGGATGAGCAGCACAGCTGATTATGTGGGTAGCGCCCAAGTGAAATATGACAAAATTCTCTGCCAATGCTCAACAGTGTATTGTCCTGTTGGTACTGACTCCAGGTTGATTGATAGCAAATCATCTGATGACAAAATCATGTCAGAGATGAGGAGTTTTATTTTGAGACAAAATTTGGAGCTGAGCCATGTTGGTTTTGAAAAAGCTGACTTTTCAGTATGTCTTGTCTTGTGGTGCCTGACTGGGAGAACCTGGAGCTCAAAACAAATTTTTGCAAATTTCATTTAGGCGCTACCCACATAATCAGCTATGCTGCTCATCCCACAAATGAAAGCTGAATATCATTGTGAAGGTAAATAAACCGTCTTTCTAATTATTTAAACTTAATTTTGGAAGGGTTAGTTAGGTAAGCCAGAGAATCAAACTAATGTCCATGTTTGGTTTTAGTTTGTCTTACAGGTATGGATATTATGAAATGGACCTGTCTGACACATTGGAAGGTAGGAAATAAATCTAAACATTTATGTTTGTATGTGAATGTAATTGAGAATTTGAGTGTTGCATTTTACGTCTCACCTTGAAGCGCCTGTATGGACTGAACTGCCGCACTTCATTCACCACATACTGTGAAAAGAATGAGTGGTTGAGGACATCTGTGGCTGTGTATCGCTGCTCCGGGTCCACCACCAGCATCCGAGAGATCTGAGGAAACCGCACAGGGTGTTTTATTCAGTCCTCTGTAATTAAAACCATACGGCAGCTTCATTTTACAACATCACTAATTGCTATAAGTGATATCAAACATACTAAGTATTGTGACATACACCAACCAGCAGGAGTAAAGGTGAATAAAATGAGCCTACCAAATCCTTCACAGTGTCTGAGCGGTCCTCCCACTCTGGAGACGAGAAGTCGTAGCTCCCAGACAAGATCATACGCAGCATCATCATCTGTTTCCTGTGCCAGAAGGGCGGAGAGCCGGCGAGCAGCGTGTACATGATCACCCCAGAACTCCATCTGCAGGCATAAACCAGGAGATAATCACGCTCACAATTAACAGCGTGTACATTCATTATCTGATAGGAATCTGGAAAATGTGTATGCCAAGTCATATAAAAGATAATATGAGTACAAGCTTATGTATTATAAATATACTGCACAATACATTCACATTGCTGCAGAAGAAGTATACTGGCATTGGTTATTATTGTCTCTGCACACTCACATGTCCACAGCAGTACCGTATCCTGCATGGCCTCCATCCATGGAGCACTCGATGATCTCAGGAGCGAGGTAACCAGGGGTCCCGCACACCTCTGCATTATAAGACACATCAAAATTCAATGTTTCAATAATTCAATTTTTACCAGCTAAACAAAATTAAATAAGGATGCACAGCTTCAGCCAGTTCCCACTGCGAATGATCTGATGCTTTCTGAGTCTTATTTGAAAGGTCAGTGCACTGCAAATATCTGGCACTACAGCAAATAGATCCAAGTGTCCTGTTGCATCTTAACCTTTGTAAGAACAGCTACGCTACGAGAGATGGGAGCATGTAGAGCAACCAGACCCAGATTCTCTGCCGACTGGCAGCAGCTGCTGTAACTGCACTGTAGGTTGTAAACATAGTACCTTTATTAGAGCAGGACACTTAATATATCCTCAGCTCAGGTCACTTTTGGACCATCTAGATGTGAACTTGTCACTCTGAAATAACCTTAAATGTGTTTAGCTATTGTGATAATGTTGGCTGGTTGGTTTCCGTGCAAGCTTTCATTGACCTTTGAGGCTCTCTCCCGGCTGGATTTGCACCGCGAAGCCAAAGTCGGTGAGTTTGATGTTCATCTGGTCGTCTAAAAGGATGTTCTCAGGCTTCAGGTCCCGGTGGACGATGTTCTGGCTGTGGAGAAACTGGACCACTTCCAGCAGAGCTCGCATGATATTCCTACAACCAACACACACCAAACTCTTAACAATTAGTAGTAATTCATCACTTTTGTTTTAGCAAATAGTTCAAATAGTGATATATAACACTCACTGACCTGGTTTCCTTCTCACTCAGGGTGACTTTCTCTGTGAGGTAGTCAAAAAGTTCACCCCTCTTCATCCTGCGGGAATGAAAAATCAAACATTTGAACAGATGTTTGCTTGAATTTTTGTCGTGTGAAACTTGAGATTTGACACTTACAGGTCAAAAACTAGGAAGAAGAAGGCGTTGGACTCGTAGCAGTCTTTGAGCTGTACTGAAGACGAGAGAGACATCTGAGGTACATTCAGTATTAAAGGAAGATGGACAAAACAAAGAGGACTCTTCATAAGTGGATCACTGGAGAGCAAAGGTCAACACAGACCACTTGAGTGGGTTAGTGAGACAAAGGCCAGATATGCTATTTTGGCTTTCCGAGACTATTACAAATTCAATATTTTTGGGATGTTTTTGTTATTTGTAACATGACTTTATGGAAATAAATAGTGTTTCGAAGTAAAACACCCAACAAATAGTAAACATGGCCAAAACATGGAGAGCACCAAAGTATATCTTCATAGATTGTATCAGAAATTTTAGTCTATTTTCAGTAAATTTACAGTCTCAGTTGTAGTAAAGATATAGTATAAATAAAGATGCATCATTATCCATAGTATCTAGGTTTTAATGGTAATATTGCCTTTGAAATTAAGATCTGATACTACTATACTAATCTGATTTCTTCCTTCATTACATCTCCTTTGTAATCTCCATAGTAATACAGTTTAGTTTACTTACAATGGATTCATATTCCTCAGCTTCTTATCTTTCAAAGGAGACCAGATATTAGCCTTATGGTTGAGGAGCTATTCCTGATTCATTTTATGTGTTTTTTTTTCAGATGGATAGGTCTAGGGGACAACATGTTAACATGGATTCATGTTTTAATAAAGCTGCTGATGAACACAGTTTTAATTCAGATTTGTCAGGGGGAATGAATTAGGGCTAGACAATTAATCAAATGTTAATCGCGATCATGATTTAGGTTTCCCACAATTAAACGAACATGATCGACCGTGGTATTGACATTTAAAATGCTCTGCTCATAAGAAACTCTGCTGCATATCAAATGAAGCTCTTCATAGACCTAGCTGTTTAATATTGCTCTCAATGTGCAACCGATTGATGTCCTAACTTTAAAGTGTACACACTTTAGGGTGAGTTTTCCTGTATTTTTTTCAGATTGCAATATGTATTGTGGGGAAAAAATCCAAAATTTTGCAGCCTGATATATCGTGATAATAATCGCGATCTCAATGTTGATCAGAATAATCGGGATTATGATTTTGGCCGTAATGGTGCAGCTCTAGAATGTATGTGCTTACTGATGTTGTTTTGTCCGCAGACTCTCTTCAGGATGTCGATCTCCTTCACCGTGGCCTCTCTGATCTCCTTAATCTCTTGTGGGGTCATCTTATCCGAGGGGGTGATGTCGATGATCTTCACCGCGTACTCCTGAGACGTCCGTTTGTTGATGCATCGACGCACCACGCTGCTCACTCCCCTGAGGTGGAGAAAACACTTTGTTATCAACAGCTTTGTCAGCTTACTTATTTCTTCAGGGGTTAATGTTTGTACAGCTGGACTCATAGAAAACATGTTTGTGTGCTTCGGTCAGGAATTTTGCCAACTAACTTAAAGGATGATATGTTCTCAAAATACTCTAATCCATGGAAGAGGAGCCTCATCTTTGTGTGATAAAAGTAAAATCAAAGATTGCAACCTCCTTGTTGTAATTTCTATTTATCAAATCCATTTCAGAGGATCATTTAGAGGACACTGTCTCCGTCCTCTGTTTGTGAAACCTGCTGAGCCATGTGAGGAGCACTAGAGCAGCTGAACACATTGTCCAAATGCGGTGACCTTTTGACCTGCATGTGAGAAAGGGAGGGAAATTACGTAATCCTGGGCAGCTCTCAACACTAAACCTTTATCCAAAAACATGCTGAAGTTAATGAATGCAGCCTCCTCGAACACTGTGTGCTTTACGTAACAGCACCACCATCTGACAGATGGTGGGGAATGACAATGAGGCAGAAAGCTCTGACATATCTCAGGGAAACCAGTCGGCTTGTTTCTGCTCTGCGCACACCAACAGTCAAATAAACAGTGTGTTGAGCTGTGTTATACTGTGATGTGCTGTTAAATACAGTATAGTGTGTTTTAACCATGCTATCCAAAGACAACTTGACATTTTGTGGAAATAATTCTGCTCATTCACGCCATATGTACCGTAGGCTAATTTAAGACTTTATAAATTTACCTTCCCAGAATCTCCTTGGACTCGTACTTGTCGTAGAACTCCTGGGCTCCCACCCAGTCAGGGATCTCCTCCTCTTTGGTCATGATGGCTGTGATGCTGCTTCACTACCGAAGCTGTTCGATGGCTCTCCTCTCACAGCTAACAACAGGTCGCTAATAGAAACTGAATTTTTAATGACACAATCACAACTTTATATGAGAGACAATGTTACCAGAGATGGGAGAGTACAATTAAGAAAAAGTACATATTTAGCATCAGGTGGAGCCTCAGATTGTTATATATTATGTTTAGGGATGCACCAATCCAACTTTTTCAGTTCTGATACTAATGGTGATACCTGGGCTTTGGGTATCAGTCAATACCGACTACTGATCCGATACCAGTGTTTTATTAATTAGTTGTATGCCTCACTGTGTGGAAGTGAGTGGGATCATTTTTTTATATGCAAGGAAACATCAGACTTGACTTAAATACATATACATTTCCTGAATTGACATTTATTATTAAAATAATAAAGCATGCACCAGTAACTTGGTAAACAATCTTCAAAATTAACGTGAATTACAAGTCAAGTTTTAATCTTTTTAATGCGCTCAAAACTTAAACAGGAATTAAAATACCAGGATATAACGCATATCAATGCATCCCTAATTATGTGAATTCATTATCATAGTTGACTCTAATCAGATTACATGCAAAACTGCCTAATGAAAATCCCTAAATGCATCTGGTTTTATGAATTGGTCGTATGGTTTGTATGTAACATGTCCATATAGTAAACTATAAGCTACTGTATAGCGGAGTAAAAAGTACAATAATTTCTTCTGCAATGTATGTAGCAGAAGTATAAAGGAGAATGCAATGGAAATACTCAAACAAACTGGAGGATCAACTGCAGGGCTTTCTAGTGGGCTAAGGGTTTTATTAATATGACTTCTTTCATGCACATTTACCTTATTGAATGGTGCAGATAGAAGCATATATCAGTAGGCTAGTCTCCACAGGTATTTGTAATGGGCTATTACAGTAGGCTAAGATGTCAGCTGTGTCTCACTCATGTTGATCCTAACAGACCTACTAATGTGTTTGATCTTCACTTAATGTCAGCCAACATACCACAGGCTGTAGACTAATAAAGTGTCAGTGTATTAACCAGATCTCCCACTTGTCCTCTGTCACTGTTTGACCTTTAACAGGCTCCACTAAAACACATTTAAGAAAAAATGCTCGGTCACTCACCGTGTCCCGTGCCGATCAGTCCCTGCTGTTATAGAGGTCATCCATCATTACCACAACATGTCAGAGGACGGACAAAGAGCTCCAGCCAGACCCCGGTGCTGTCGCAGCTCTGTGGGGCTACTGTCACAGCTCTGTGGGGCTACTGTCACTGCAGAGGAAGGGTGAGCTTTAATGTCAGACGCCAAAAATAAATTGTTGCTTCCACAGCAGCAGGAGCACACTCTGAACACATGTACACACAAAAACCAGATCCATGAAATAACACCCTGCAGCTCCTGAGCTCACCATGAGACATTGAGAGAGACAGAGAGAGAGAGAGGGGAGAGGAAGAGGGAGAGAGAGAGAGGGAGAGAATGGGGGGAGGGGGGGGTGTCCTACTTTACCAACAGTAACCCCACATGCAACATCTAACTGAGACTGGAGTGACAGGACAGGTGCTGCTGGACTCCTGTGGCATCTAATTAAAGAAACTGTGATGTAAAAATATAAAATATTCTTAGAAAGCCAAGTGTAATAATGCACACACTTCACATTGTTTTTATGATTCAAGTGCTTTATTATTTTGAAATCTAAATATGTTGCAAACAAAATTGCAGATATCCAGAAGGTTGAAACAGGTGATTTTTTCCAAGTCATCATGATCAACAAATGCCATTCAGCGATTTAAATTAATCACTAAAGCTAATGAAACACACCGAGACATGCAGCAAAATATATAAACATTATTTATAAGACTATTATTACAAACTCTGCAGCACTGACCTGAGAATTCAACACAATGATAAACTGTCTGGTGATAATCAGCTGTCAAACTAAAGCATGGTTATTGATCTCTTAATTAACACCTTAGTATCCAGCATGGTTGGTCATTACAGTTTGTGTTCACTTTTCATTCTCCAGGCTTTTGTCTCAGACTCACGACAGACCTGTGGAGAAAAGAAAAGTTACTCAGAGAAGTTTTCATACTTAGTTCCCATGATTTATAAAAATTTATTGGCAAATTTAAAAAACCTTCAGTGCAACACCTCCCTGTGGTCACCCTATGTATTGCAGCAGATTATTACATCACATCATGACCTGCATAGTGCAAAGTCATCTGGCTATGATGTCTGGATGTCTAGTAGAGCAGGTTGAGTCCTTACCACAGCGACCAGGGGTTCAAATACCACCTGCAGCCCTTTGCATGTCATACCGTCTTTCCCCCTTTCATTACTATCACTGTCACTATCTAATAAAGGCAGAAAAAGCCCAAAAAGTAATCTTAAAAAAAAGACATCTGGATGACTAAGTGCTTGTGTAAAGCCTCCTTATTTGGCAACAAGACTTCAGAGACAACAGATCAATCTATTACATGCTATGAATATGCTATATATATATGCTATAAAACCATGTGAAATCTTATGTCATACAGCTCCTCATTTCACTCACCATTAGCAAACTTGCACTGTTTCAGCACCTCACTGAAGCCCTCACAGAGCTTGAGGTCACTCTGGTTTTGGGCACACTCGATGAACTGTTTGAGTTCATAGGAGCAGGCCTGCTGCTGCTGCTGAGGGGCCTCCTGTTGGTACATGGAGTATGGTTGCTGCTGGTACATGGGCTGAGCTTGGTACGGCTCCTGAAATACACAAAGCAGATGATGGGATCCTTCACATGTCTACTCCACACATGGTATTTTGAGAATAAGTTTGCTTCAAATTGTAACATAAATAGATAAAATAAATAATAAATGAAATAATAATAAAAAGTGACATTTTGTCAACTATCAGAAAATTTTAACACATCCATAAAATATTGAAATGTCCAACATGATGATGTCATACAAGTGTCAAAATATTTGAAGATGTCTCTCATGCCAAGGTGTACAACATATGGCTTAGCTTTATATGTTTCCCTTTATAAAATGGTAGCCTTCGAGAGATGTTTGTTCATCACTACTTTGCCTCCTCTACCAACTCCAAAACAGACACACCTGTTTTTTGTTATCACTACCTACCTATCACGTGTCAGACACACTAATCTGCCCCAAAGCTATTCCAGTCTTAAGAACTGACTAAACCAGTTTATTTACCTGGTACGTTACGTCAGGCTTGGCAGGCTCTGAGTGTCCTCCACCGAAGCCTCCAGTCATGGCGTGGCCGATGGTGTGTCCTACTGCAGAGCCCACTGCCACTCCGGCAGCTGTAGTAGCCATCTGGGCAAACATACCAGGCTGCCTGGGTGCTGCGGCTGGAGCACCTACAGCAGATGGAGGAGCATGCATTGGAGCCGGGGCATAGGAGGGAGGGGGTGCAGCCCTGGCCATAGGGGGTGGTGATGGTGGAGCCCGGCTGTAAAGAGAAAGTACAATGTCAACACGATCAACAACTGACAACTTATATGTGCTAGATCAGTCTTTTCAAATGAACTGCTCATGCTGAGGATCAAGCCTGGAGGCCACCATTGACTCTGGAGAAAAGATGACTCTGTACACGTTTGCCAAGTATAAACATTTACTTAAAAAGCCCAGTTTTCTGTTATTCATCAGGGCAATAGTCTGACAATGGGAAAGCTCTGAGCTTCAAATTGCTTATATAAAGAGAACTCATATAAGAAAAATCTTATAATAATCATATTAAAATCTATTAAACATGTGAAACAGAGTGATAAAAATGTCAGTGCTATAAAAAGTCTGTATAAAAACTGAACGTGGCATTGTGCATGGCGTCACTTGAGGTCACTGATATGAGGTTCCCTTTGGACAGTTTAGCATTAGAGAAACATTAAACGACCACGATGCAGATTATGCACTCTGACCTTCATTACTTTTATCAATGACTTTTGAACAATAACCAATTTCCTGGTTCAAAGGAAGAAATTTAGATGTCCAAAAATAATCATTACAAGTTAGTTCAAGCTGCACATTTTAGATAATATCCCTGACTAGCTCTAGCTAACATACGCAGCTAACGCTAGCAAGCTAAACTTGCTAGCAGCTACATTAGCCGACACACCATCCACACAAACTGTTTTAACAAATGTTATAAAACGTTAAATAACTGTTACCTGGCTGGTGGGGGCATCCTGGATGTCCGGCTTCTGCTTCCTCTCGGCATTTTTTTTTAAATTATTTGTATAATTTAAGGGTTTACTGGCTGATTAAAGAAACAGACGTGATACTTATGTGTCGACCTTTAGCTGGTCCGGAACTTTCTATGTGTTACATCATTTGTCTCTCGGACAACTTCCTGTGTTGCATCGAGAACTGTTTCCCGTCAGTATGTGTTTCCCCCTACCTTAACCTAAAGCATCCCCAGGGGGCGCCATCATTTGAACAGGTAGGGAACACTATTTGACTGGGGAACAGTCTTCAACACAACACCGGCATGACGGCGCGGTACCGTTAAGTAGCCGAGGTCCTCCGTTATCCCTTCATCTCCACCAGCGAGCACAATTATCACCTAAAGTACACCAGCGGTGTCCGTGTCCTGTGTCGGAATTAACTTTTCATGAACACATAAATAAATAAAAATAACTATTTAATAAAAATGCTAAATAAATAAATAAATGAATAAAAGGGTCGCTCTGTAAAGGAATGCAAAGCCCCCTGAGGCAAAACTGTGATTTCTGATTTTGGGCTTTACAAATAAAATAAACTGAAAAAATGTATTGAATAAAAAATAAATGCAAAAATAAGACACAGTAGAAATAAATGCAAAAATAAATAAACATGTTAAAAATAAATGCAAAAATAAAAAAATGCATGTATAGATAATTAGTTTTTTCTGGTGTCTTGTAAAAACAAACAGCTGAGAATATAATTAACATCAGTGTTGTTTTCTGTAAAAATAAGAGCTTTACATTACACATTTGTTTATTCTTTGGGAAACAAACCTATACATAAATGTGCAAAGCCATGACATAATAAATCAAATATCATTTTACTTAACAAAAATATTACAAAAATATCAGGTCATTTCCCAGTACATTATTGCAATGAGAAGCTATACTAGCTGTACTATAACTAAGAATTACACACACCTTTTTTACTAAACATTTATAACAAATGTAGGATTCCACAACCATATTTTATTTCATAATAAGGATTTAAATAAAGAAAAAGTCACTTATTTCTCAAATATAAGCAGAGTTGTTGCCACGTTACTCTCTTTTCCCTTTTTTCTTTTTATCTGAAAATCTTTGTCGTTGATGGTGTCCGCCTCCTCGTCCTGACCGGTGTCCTTTGGCTCTTCGACCTTCCCATGCTGGCATAGGTGGCTCAATTTCCCCCGGTCGTCCTCCTCTGTCTGGTACGCTGCCCATCAACATCTAGTGAGATCAAAGAAGAGTTAAAGGCCTGCTCTGTATTCTACGCTCTTTATTCAGAACCACTGGTATGGTTTATAACTGTTCATAGCCGTACCTTGTAGACAGGGGTGCTTGTTCCAGCCTTGATTGGCTCAATGAAAGACTGATCCTCTCTGGCGGCAATCAGAAGAGACGGGGAGACTCGGGAGGAGCCGGCGAGGGATGAAAGAGGAGGCACTGAGGCCAGCGCTTCACTGCGCTCCTGTAAATAAAGGACTGATCAACTTGGATGTTTGTTATCTTACCTGCTGTCCTCAGGTAACCTGCTGCAGCAAGAAATATATTTTCACAAAAGCTCAAACAAGTAGATGATTAGCCAGTTGACAGATAAGTATTCTGCAGCAATTTTAATAGCTGATTTATGTCATTTTTAGCTACACAGGTGGCATGACTCTAAGGCAATATCGGTCAGTCCAACACTTTTTTCCAAAATATTGGAGAAAAAAACTTAAACAAAATAAACCTACTGGGTGGACTGTTACGAAATGTTGTACAGATATTCATGTTCCCCAGAGGATGAATTCTAATAACATAATTTAACTACATATAATAATTTGATGATCCCTTAAATTTTCATCCAGCACCACCATTTGGTAAATTTTAAATGTGTCTAATACTTTAGTTTATGACTAAATATCTGTAAAACTAAAGAAATTCTCATTAATATCAGCTATACTCTCTTGTAGGTGTCGGAGGTCTTGTGAGCTAATGCGTAAATGTCTGAATAATAATATGCTAAATTAAGATGATGAATATGGTAAACATTATACCTACTTAACTTTATTAACTTTGGAATTTTTGTATTTTGTGCCATTTTATAGACAAAACTGATTCATGGAGGGATTAATAGGTCTTGGTAGTGTGTTTGGTGCACTGCATAGAGGTGCATCCATATGCACTGTGAGGGTAGAAGACACTCAATTAAACCCAACTAACAACCAAATGATCCACTTTGGTGGGAATCACAGACTGTATATAAAGATCGATGACATGTCTCTACTTCCTCCCGCTGTACAGAAGTGAAGCCAAAATATCCCGAACATGGGAGCTGCCATCTTGAGATTTAGACCCAGAGTCTGCGCAGTAGCGATCAGGAGCTGCGGTATCGAGGTCTCCCGCACGAACCAATCTCTAGCCAAGCATGGCCACAGATCATCAGATGTTCCTAAAATGACAGAAACCATCTTTGGGAGAAATTTATTTGACAGGTACTTTGACTTTTTAGTTTGGCCCACGTCCAATCCCCTAACATGGAGGACGCAGGCTTTATGACGTATACTGCAGCCAGGGAGCAATCAAGATTTTTTGGCTTCACTTTTGGGGAGGTGTCATGTCGTCCATCTTTATAAACAGTCTATGGTATGACTGTTCTCATAGTAAGTTCAAACAGATGTAGTGATTTAACATGCCTACCTTTTGTTTTTCTCCCCATGCAAATGATTCAAGTGTAACCTGAAAGCGTTTAATCATCATTTGTCGCCGACACTGATAGTCCTCTGACAGAACTTGATTGATCTTTTTAACTTGCGCCTGAGAAACAAAAAGGGAAAAAAAACTTTGAAATGTTATGTTAAAAGTTACACAGCGATGTGTAATGAACTGGTAACAGCCCTGGCAACATACCCACTGCTCTGAGCTGAGGCTGGTGTTAAGAAGTGGGTCTGTCATGTCTCCACATGGTAGACGAGTAAGCCTCGACTCCACCTGCATTAAAATAACACTTTTTTTAAATCCTTTGAGTGCTTCTCAGCTTGTAGTTACAACTTCTCAGCCTCTCTTATGTCAGACTTACCTCACTCAGCACATCTGCAAATTGAGAGGAGGTATCCATGTCGAGGGCGTGCAGCAGTAGTATCCATTCTGCCTGCATCTCCGCCTTCCTTCTGTCTTTGTCAGCATCATCTTCATATTCCTCACAAAACTCACTGAGTTCATGGCTGTGACCGTCAACTCGCTGCTCCTTTTCAGACTCCTCTCCTGTCGTCTTCTCCTCAGGATGCAGTTCCTTATGCTTCATTATTCGAGCCGCTTGCAATTCTGATACGAGGAACTCTATAGGGTTGAATGATAACGCCCCTCATTTGAAAAATTGAGCAGGAAATGGACAAATCCATGGGCACCACAATCATCTGTTACTCTACAACAGAACCCACCGGACTTTTCTCACCAGTGACTCTGTTGAGGATGGACGGCCCCAGCACCTCTGAGGTCAACGCAGTGAGAGGAGACAACATGTTTGACAGTAAAGCTCTCAACTCTCCCACCAGCAAGACATCACCTGTCCCGCTTGAGTCTAAAGCAAAGGAGACAAGGCAATGTTATTTACACAACACATTTTAACAAGTGTTTTATATTAAAATGCATGAAGCAACAAGTAACCTGTTCAGAAGAATACCATAAATACAACCGTTCTGTACAGTATAATACAGTATAATATAGCACACAACACCCTGCACCTTCATTCATGCATTGTACAACCATTTCTAATTTGCATCTTTCTTTGTTCGACATTTATATAGTGTCATTTTCTGTGAGAGGTAGATTGATATATTGACTGTTTTTGCCTATTGCAGATATATTGGTATTGATGTAAAGCAGTGAAAAGTGGGATCTAAGGACCCCTGGGGGGCCGTGGCACTCCGTCAGAGGGTCCACGAAATAATTTGCTCCAAATTTTAAAAATGTATTATGTCATTAAAAAGTGCATAGCTACAGAAGGGAACAATTTGTTTTCTATGGTATCTGAGAGCACAAACAGTCGTAAGCATTATGCTTAATCAGTCTTACAATTAAGAGAGGGACCTCTCTCCTGTAAGGGGCCCCTGGCCCCAAAAGGTTTGAGAATCCTTAATGTAAAGTATATATTGGCCATTAGGTAAAAGGAAACTGCGGTACAGTAATACAAAATACATGTTTGAGTAGTTTCGAAACAGATTTTTTAAAAATAATGATCCCTAACTTGTTTCCCCAAAATATGCTAGATGAGACATTTTAGAGTTGATAAATAAACTTGTTTATGCATTCTTGTCGTCAAAGTTTATATTTAACTTTATATATTGGGGACACAATTTAGAAGTCCTTATAAAAAAAAATTGTGCTTATGTGTAATGTTTTTCTGTAAAAAACAATAACATAAATTACTATTGGTCGATATATCATCATCAGAATTCTTAAATTCACAAATATCAATGTCGGCTTTATAAATCCTTAATAGGTCAACCTGTATGATTTTTTCATTTTACGACAAATGCATGTAGAGTATAAATAGTATACATATTTATTTTTGGCTTCTCAGTGAGAAATACTCATATTCAAAGATTCAGGACAGTGCTGCAACCGCTCTACGGTACACACATGCACCTCTACACATACACAAACAGTGATATCTATGTGAGAATAACTAAAAATAATTAATGTTGAATATGAATATTTAATTAATAGGGCTGCACGGTGGTGCACTGGTTAGCATTGTCGTCTCACAGCAAGAGGGTCACAGGTTTGAATCCAGCTTGGGGGCCTTTCCATGTGGTGTTTGCATGTTCTCCTCATGTGAGTGTGGGTTTTCTCCGGGTTCACCAGCTTCCTCCCACAGTTTAAAGACATGCAGGTTAATTGATGACTCTAGATTGCCTGTAGGTGTGGATGTGAGCGTGCATGGTTGTCTGTCTCTATGTGCCCTGCTATGGACTGGCGACCTGTCCAGGGTGTACCCCGCCTTCGCCCAGTGCCAGCTGGGATCGGCTCCAACCCCGCCCCCAATGGCACAAGCGGTTGCTGATGGATGAACACTTAATAACGTTGTGAGATTAATCCTTGTTTCATTGATTATTTGGGTTTTTATACATTATTATTATTATCATTATATACATAGATATGAAAAAAGACAAAAAATGAAGTATTCAAATGCTGATTTGGAGGTTGATTATGTTGGCAATGGTCAAAGCTTTGGAGCATTTGGGTCAGCCAAATATTTCCTATTTACACTGAGCACCTTTGGTATGAAAACTTCCTTCAGGATGACTAAAGGTTTAACTTATTCTATCTTAACAACGAACCAAACACCTTCCCAAAGGGGAGAACCACAAAACCCAGACATCGACTTCAGCCACAGGCTGTAACTAATATAAATGTTTTCAATTTGTTTTATAATGTGGACACAGTTGTAATAGATTTCAGGTCAACCAGATGTGTATATGATTGCACTGTATGCACAGTTAGAGAAAGCACCACCTGGTGATTTAAAAGGTGTGAGTGGACTGTAGTTAACTGCATCACACACAGACAGAGGAGTGTAATAAAAACCTTGTATCTCTGGACAGAGACAGGCCAGCTGTGCAGTCAGCCAGGTGAGCAGCGGACAGGGGAGCTCATCACATTTACACCGTGTGAGGCAGCAGCTGCTCGGGTACCTGAACGGGAAGTATAGACGACAGGTGAAATTACCTGCTGCACGTCGACAAGTGTCCTAAAATGCCGGAAAGGCAAAAATATTGAGACTAAATAACACATTTAACTAGAGAGTGAAGCGCAGATAGCAGCTAACGTTAGCTAGCTTGTACTAAACATTAGCTTTAACCGGGTTGATGTAACAAGTGCAGGTGCAGCAAACAAACAGGCAGGTAAACGATACTCACCCCAACGCTTTAATGGCTGAGACTGTCCCTACGCTCCTCTCCATTGTCACTATAATGCTAAACAACTAATAAAAACACCTGTTTCAGTTAATCAGCTCTGTCCAACTCCACAAAGTTCATAGTGTGTCGTTAAAGTTGTGCTTCCTCCTTTTACAGCTCACATGTCGCCACCTGCTGGCCGGAGTGTGTACTGCTCCTATAATACTTCAATAGAAATAATAATTCACACAACAGAGAGCTATAAAATAAATATAATAAAAACATAATTTTAAAAATGAACTCAATAATAAAATTACAAAAAACATTATAATATAATTTGAAAAAAATCTATTAAAATTAAATTAAAATGGGCTTTATACCATATAAACTTGGAAAAAAGTTTGGTGGATTATCTTCTTGTCATTGTATTTGACATTGTTGGAAAGCCTGTTTATTCATCTTCACAATGATGTCCAACTTGTAAGGATCAGGCTTTTGTGGGATGGGCAGCACAGCTGATTATGTGGGAAGCGCCCAAGTGAAACCTGACAAAATACTGACTCTTGTTTTGAGCTCCAGGTGATTGGTAGCAAATCATCTGATGTCAAAATCATGTCAGAGAAGAGATGAAGAGTTTTGTTTTGAAACTATATTTTTAACTGAGCCAAACTGGTTTTGTAAAAGCAGATTTTTTAGTATGAAACGGATCACTTTGTGGTACTGTGGTTTTGTCTTGTGGTGCCTGATTGGCAAAACAAGAGTCGGTACCAACAGGAGGATACACTGTTTAGCATTGGCAGAGAATTTTGTCAAATTTCACTGGGGCTCTACCAACACAATCAGCTGTGCTGCTCATCCCACAAATGCATGATCTTTACAAGTTGGACATCATTGTGAAGGTAAATAAACAGGCTTTCCAAGGATGTCAAAACCAATGTCAATTAGCATTGTGACAAACTAATCCACAAATTTCCACTTTTTTTTAAGTTTGCTGGTGATTACTCTCTAGAGAGAGAAAGTAAAAATAAATAAATAAATAAAGTACTTTATTTATACAATTTAATGCAGAAATAAAATATAAGAACATAAGATAAAAACAACACTAATAAAACTGAATAAACCTGCTTGAAATAAAACACTGTGCTCTAATAAATATTTTTTTTTAAATTTGTTTTTAAAGAGATAATTTTGAGAAGTTATTTTAAAGATGTAACTGACTGTGAATATGATATGTAAAGAAAAGTTTCACATTACTTTCTAAAGCCAAAAACTATCCAGATCGAGTTGTATGTGATAGTAACTGTCCTTTACCTCCCACATAATACTATCAATATTTTCGTTTTCTTTAAATTTTTGTCCCTCTTCACTCCTCATTGAATAAAAACATCTGTGATGCTGAAATAAGGTGTCACAGTTTCTTTACTCCCTTGTCTCTCACTCAAAACTCTCCTGGAGGGGAACTCATTGACGTGTTTCATATTTTTGTCCACCAGGAGCCACTAGAGGCCTGTGATGGACTGGAGTTAAAATAATACTTATAATGGTGTTACAAATGGCCCTCAGAGACTAGGATAGGATATTTAATCTAGTGCTGCAGTTAAAAGCAATCTTGAAGTACTTGTACTGCTGGAGTATTTTCATTTTATGGTAATATTTCTAAGCCACTGCATTTCAGGAAGAAATATTGATCTTTTTACTGCAGTGCATTTATTTGAGAGCTTTAGTTACAACTTCTAAGACATGAAGCACTGCCCTAAGTAAATTTAAATGCTGCTTACATGTTAGTGTTTCAGTAAGAATAATATGAAGTAATAATATACGATGAACTATTCTGCGTAATGGTGTATTTCACTGTTGATACACTATGAAAATGCAATAATTTTCAGTACTTTATTTGGATAAAAGTTGACAACCGATCGCTTTTGTTGCTGTCCAAATTTTTCTTTTTCTTTTTTCTTTTTTATTTATTTATTTATTTTTGCAGACATGGCAAGGGTCATCATATTAAATCACAGAGCATAACATAGACTGACATGAAATAAAAACATAGAAAGAGGACTCCCCACCCCTCAAAAAATATTAAAATAATAATATTATAATATATAAGTAAACTTGAAATGAAATAAAATTGTAAAAGACAGAGAAAATGAAGAAAAAATACATAATAGATTTAGCTTTAAAAAAGGAAATAAAATGAATTTAATGGTAATGTTAAGTAAGAGTGAAATTGTAAAGACAGTAGTCGTAAAGTACCCGAAATAAAATACCTTAACTCCAATTGCTTGCTTATAAAGCATTCTTAAAACAGGTCTCCTTGGTCATGTAAAAATATGGATATATGAAATTAGTAGTAGCTAAACATAACTTCATTTATTACTCTCACTCTATGGATATGATTACATCAGCTTCCTTCCTCTGGTCATGATGGACATAATAATCTGGGAGCTTTATTTACTGGAGGTGACATTTCCTGACTAAGAAAATCACAATATATAGTGTCACCATGTTTTGGCTCTGCTGCATTAATCTCTTCATCATCGTTATGACCAGTATTTTTAATATTTATGTGTCCTTTACTCACCGAGCATAATTTGGCACACTCAGCACTCTCAACACCATCCCAGGTGTTGCTGATGCAGCTAATGTTTGTTGCAGTACAGCTGGTTATGCACACTGACAGTGTTTCACTGTATACAGCATTATTGTTGTCAGCAAGCACTGACACTTTGATTCAAAACATCAAGCAGGCTTTTATGGTTGTCGCTTCTTCTGTGGTAGTTTCGGGTCGTCTTTACAGCTCCTGCAGAAGCTCTTACAGCAAACTTGTCAACCTTGTAGTTGACATTCAGCTTTTGCCTCCTTCCTCTGACATACAGTATCACTGTATGCACACGCTCAAGCTGACAAACACACATACTTTATTAGCTTTGTCTGAATGTGTTTCCTCGTCTCCTAAGAACCGCTTGACCACGTGTCACACTTATGGCAACAAGCTCCTCCATCAGCAGCCTGTGAATTAAACAGGAACAATGAAGACAGCGGCGGTGTGTACGTCAACGCTGATCCCTCTACGTTTGCTCTGACCCCGCCGCCATATGTACAGAAGCTGTGCCGCCCCCCCCCCACCCCCAAAAAAGCTTTGCCATGCGTCAGGATGCTGCGTCTTTTATTCCCCCGACACTGCCCCCTGCTTCATGAATCCTTGTGGGGGCTGACCTTTGACCTCTGGCAAGCAGCCAGACAAAGCAGGCAGACACTCCCTCACGGTGAGCTTGTCGAGCACTTGTTGGGTGGGTGACTGAAAGAGTGATTCCCTCACATATTCATATTCATATTCACTGTCACTTCAAAATGTCATCTCGGCCTCAATATAATAGATAAATAGCTTTAGGTTATATGTGCAGGGCATACAGGAAAACAAAATGCAAAATTTATTAAAATTTAAAAAATACATCTCTCAATATTTTTGTTAAACCAGTTTTATTGGAGTGCATAGGAACAAATAGGACAGAATAAGGCACATATAAAGAAGCAACGGTAAAATGAAGACAAGATGCAGTAAAAAAAGATAGCTAGATTCATGTTTCTGTCCTGTGTTCACCTGCCTCATCACTCACTTTCATTACAGATCCCTCATCTGCCCTGCAATCACCTCATTCCCCTCACCTATGTTTAAACCCAGGTTTAAACCTGGGCCTCATTATCTTCATCAGCCACTCATTCATATACCAGCACAGATTCACTAATATTCTGCCCGATAATCTGAGTTATATGTCTTGTTATTTTTCATTATATAAAATGATCATTTAGAGACCTTTAGAAACCTTGCCTGTTCACTGGTTGAAGTTTATCCCTTCTCGGTTTTGTCTGCCTGGTTTGTGGCTACTGCTCCGCTTGTTTTTCAAACTGATTAAAATAATTTTCGACACTGAGCTGCTTTTGAATTTGTGCTTTTTGGGTTCTGTATTGAGTCGTTATACTGATGTTAATATTATAGGACCATGAGGAATTTCTGGACTGAATATGACCTGTATACGTACATTTCTCACAGAGAAAGGGATGTCAATAGTTCAGATGCAGTGAAACCAGCATGGACATAAATCACTGGACAAGTAGAAGGCCTTTATCCCGCATATATCAAATAGTTGGTTAAACCTCTAATTTTACTTTATTATTTACTTATCTTTTGATACTACACCAGAGAGTATTGATTCAAATCTTTGGTATTTGATGCAGTAGTTTGTGGTGGTGTACACTTTGATCATCAAACTAAACATCTTGATTAAAGTAGTATTTTCTGCATTTAATCACACCACATCCAGTGTACATTTACTCAAGTAGCTACTGTGCTTGCATACAATTTTTGAAGTACTTAAGTAATTCCAAGTTCATGCTGCTACTTCACTTCATTTCTGAGGGAAACATTGTATTTTTTTTACATGTATTTCATGGATTTAATTGCGTTGTACGTTACACATTGAGATTATTAATATGTTATAAACTAATAGATTGTGCTATATTATTATAGAAAAAGCTAGATGACAGTAGGCTATATAAGACAATTACAGTTAGCCCCACCTTGAGCAGCTGCAACATTAAAGTGATTCAGAAATTAATCTATCAATTCTTATAATCCAATAGCATAATATACATTATTCTGAAATGGGCCATTCTGCATAATAACTACCTTTTCTTGTAAATAAACATCTTAAATAAAGTAGTATTTAGTCACATCATATCCAGTGTATATTTGCTCATGTAGCTACTGTATTATGTACAATTTTGAGTAATTCTTGTTCTGCTACTTTATGCTTCTACTTCACTACATTTGGTTACTTGTTACTTCACAGTTTCAAATTATTCATACAATATCTTATCAACAAATACAATATGATGTATTTTCATAGATTAAGCAGTATATAAAGTAATTACAATTAGCCCCACCTTTACCAACTGCAACATTAAAGTGATTCATAAATTAATCTATCAATTATTATAATACACTAGTATAATATTCTGAAATGGGCCATTCTGCATAATAACTACTTTTCCTTGTAACTAAACACCTTGAATAAAGTTGTGCTTCATGTATTTAACCACATCATATCCAGTGTATATTTGCTCAAGTAACTACTGTATTGTGTACAATTTCCGAGGTACTTTACTTGAGTAATTTCCTGTTCTACTACTACATAGACCTACATTAATCTATAAATTATTATAGTCCACTAATACAATATACATTATTCTGAAATTATGCTTAATAACTACTTTTTCTTGTAATTTAACATCTTGAATAAAATATTATTTACTGCATTTAATCACGCCATATCCAGTAGTCAGTACTGTATTATGTACAATTAATTACCTGTTCTACTACCTTATACTAAAGTGATGCATAGGCCGACAATAATCTATAAATTATAGTTCAATAATAATTTACATTATCCTGAAATGGGCCATTCTGTGTAATAACTACTTTTGGTGCTTTATGTACATTTTTATGATAATTCTTTGCAGGTTTTTACTTTTTTAATTAACTAGTATTTGAATACAGGACTTTGTAAGAGAGTATTTTTACACCGTGGTACTGCTCCTTTTACTTAGTTAATTTTCCACTACAAACCGGAAACACTGTGAGCGAGGACAGGTGTCAGTCTGGTTGGTTGGTAACGGTTGCTCAGGTGACTGAAGCCACGTCCCCCTGGAGACAACAGCCATGTGCTGGTGACAGACGGACCAGTCTACAAACACTGAGCTCCACTCGCACCCAGACACCCACTGAGGAGCAGCAGCACCCAGGTGTCCCGGACGGACCACTTAGTCGCACATGTGCGGCACTTAATCCACCGCGTTTCTGCGTCTTTGTGCCTTTAAAACAGCGTCTATTCAGGAGGACTGTTTGAATCAGCTCCCCGGTCATGGATCGACTGGTTGAATGGAGCTTCAAGTCCAAGAACATGGAGCTGGAGGAGGATTTCTGCTTCGACTACGGAGCGGAGGAAATGACAGATTATCAAGACCCCGATGAACTTGTGGCTGCGCTGAAACAAAAGGAGGAAGAGGTTATTTTGGCGGCCCAGCTGGGAAACGCATTGCTCCTGGAAAACCGTCAGCTGAGAGAGACGAGCGACAAACTTCATGAACAATACGCAGACAAGCTGGAGGTAAGACTACTGCTTTTATTAGACACTGTTAATCTTTAGATTATTGTGTATCAGGAAAGTTTTCTGGTGAAATATGTGGTTTGAAACGCTTTGACGACGTGGTTGCTGCTGGTATTTGAAGAGGGCAGATTAAAAGGACATGTAACACCACTAGTAAGGCCACTTGGGCAACAAAATTAATCCAGTGTAAAAAAATAATACTCCACATATATATATATTTTTCTTAATGTATCACAAATCATACAAGATTGTACTTTCTTTATTGCTATATGTCCAAATGACAACTTTGATATTGGAGTAATGTATCACCAAATAAAGGAGAAAATACACATTCATATGGTGAGAAACCTTTTTTAAAAAATCTAATTTTTGGAAAACTGAACTGAAACTGTAAATATACATACAGAGTTGTTTATACAGTCAGATCAGTGGGCTGCATTTGCATTTATCACAGTCCCTATAAAATCCAAAATCATAGATGTATGCAAAATACACCCAGATGGCACTTTCTTTATTGTTATATGTACAAATGACTACTTTAAACACCCAACTGTGATACTGAAGGGCAACATATAACAAAAATAATCGACAAAATATGCATTAACGTGGTGAGAAACAATATTAATCATACTGTATGATCTACAGAAGGTTATAGGGCTGACTGTGTATTGGCAAGAATATGGCGATACAATACATATCACAATACAGGGGTTATGATTCAATATATTGTCATACTGTAAGTAAGATTATATATTGTGATTTTTAAAAAAAAATCTAATCAATTAAATAAAATCAATTTTTTTATGCAGTCAGAACAATGTGATTGTATTTTCATTTTTCACAGTCCCTATGAAATCCAGCATCATAGCACTACTTTCAGAGGGCACATACACTGAGAGGGCACAACTCTTTGTAAATGAAATAAAGTATTGACTAAATGGTAAACTATTAATTAAATACAGATACAGTGTTTTTGAGAATCAATATCACAAAATCACAATAATCGATTTTTAAAATATTTTCGTACACCCCTAGTTGTACATCATTAAATATATTCTAAAATACATTGTAAATCAATGCCAGTATATTGTATATCCATAGTACATCTACTGAAGATGTAACTTTTATTACCATACTTATATATAGAAACAGACAGAATGTGTCCATGTCGAATTGCTGCTTTACTAAACTTTCCAGAGTGTGATCAGTTTTAATGCATCTGTGCTCTCATTGTCTTTCTTTTGTGTTGCTCCACTGACTAAGTATTTCTAGGACACGTCTCTATTGAAATGTTTCCCTGGCAAGTGGTCTTCACAGGTTGAGAACGAAATTGTAAACCTGCTGCTGAGGAATCAAACTTGTGTGACATTAACTCCTTAAGAGACATCAGCAGTAACTTTGGACGTCTAATATAAGGAGCAAACTGCAGTTCCTGTGTCAGCAGGAGGATCTACGAAACACTCGCACACTTTATACATGTTTAAATGAATCAGAGATGATTCTCCAAATTTAATAAATGTCTTCAAGACGGCAAATCTCACAGCAAAGAAGCTGAGAGATGGTGTGCTTACAATTCAAATCACTACTTTGTAAAGTGCAGTAAAGATTTTATGCTTAGAAACTGGGAGAATCTGCAAGATAATAATTTGATAAATAGTTATGCATACTTGTGTGGAACACAAGGCTGCCGCTAATGATTATTGTTATCATTGATAATCTGCTGATGTGGCGTCCATACCTAATAAAACCTTAAACCTTTATTACATTCATCATATACATACAGGTACATGCATGAAATTTGGGCTCAACCCCACAATTGTCTCACTCAAGGACACTTTGACAGGGATCGAACCGCCAATCTTGTGGTTAAAATGAAGACCCGCTCTGCCCACTGAGCTACAGTACCCCCAACTTCCTTTGTTTTGGAGATAAACTGTTACTTAACTATCAAACGATTACTAGTGTTGTACTTTACCAATAGGATTTTTTACTATTGCATAAAGAAAAGGAGAAAATCCTCACAATTGAGGAGATGGAACTAGGCTTAAACTATTAATAACAATCAAAATATTTGCAAATTAATTTTCTGTCAATTGACTAATTGTTAATAGACTAACTAACTAACTAACTAACTGGGGGCGGCAGTAGGTCAGTCCGTAAGGACTTGGGTTAGGACGCGGAGGTCACCGGTTCAAGTCCCCCATGGACCAAGACCAACTGGTTGCTGGAGAGGTGCCAGTTTACCTCTTGGGCACTGCCGAGGTGCCCCTGAGCAAGGCACCAAACCCCCAACTGCTCTGGGCGCTTGTCAGGAGCAGCCCCCTCACTCTGACATCTCTCCATTGACATGTATATATACTGTGTGAACAGAGTGTAAAACTGAATTTCCCGAATATCTCTGTGGGAATATCTTTCTTTCTTTCTTTCTTTCTAACAGGCTCAGCTCTAATGAAATATATGAAAACAGACTTGACTGATATGTCTGTACAGTAAGATATAAATTAGATACTATACATTTTAAGTGCAACTTCAGATACTCAATATTCAGGTCGTATCTCTAAGGTGATGCAAATTGCGAAACCTGGCAAAATCTTGCAAAAACTCTCTTGAAACTCGACAACCTTTCCTAACCGTAACTATTCAAGATCTATTCCCAACTTTCCCAACAACGACCCAGTTTTCATTTGTTTAGATTCCAGCTGTTATACATCTCCCATAATCCATCACAGCTCTGAATGAGCCCATTTTGTCACTCAAATACCTCTTTCAAATCAATCACTGTAACATCCCTTTGCCAATAAGGACAATTTATAAGCATTAAGGTTTCAAACACATGCATAGTAGGCATATAGGCAGCCCGTGTTGAATGAACTGTAATCCTGGATCCATGTTTCCGCCCCTGTGTAGGAGCTGGAGCAGGGCAGGCATGAGCTGCGGTTGAAGCTGGAGGGCTGCCAGTCCCAGTGGGAGAGCCAGGTGTTGGACCTGGAGAGGGATGTGAGGGAGCTGAGCGCCCAGGTGGAGCAGCTAACCCGGTCCCTCAGCGAGGCCGAGAGGGACAAGAGTCGAGCCCAGATGGAGCACAGTGAACACACACAGCAACTCAGGGAGCAGCTGAACACTGTGAGTCACACACAGTTTAATGTTCATCTGTCTGAGCTATAGACTATAACTACAGAACTATAGACCTCCGTTCAATGAAACACCCAGATTGGGACAGGTTATTGATCCACTGTGAAAGAAACACCCGGGGCCAGCTGCATAGTCTGTCTTATATAACTTGAAGTTAGACATTCTAGAGACACTTAAATTTACCTGTTGCGTAAGTCCTCCGTATGAGTGACGAATGTAAGACTGACTCAGCCTGTCGTACAATGCATTATGGGTGAAATAAGACACTTCACAGAAGAGAAAAAATAGCGTATGCAACAGCAACATACCAGGACACCGACACCACATGATGGGAGCAAATAACAGAAAAGGTAAACGGCATAAAACTGTTAAAGATGTTCAGAAACCATTAAAGGATATGGTACAAGAATACAAAAACAGTTGAAATAGCTAAAAATTATCTTAAAGTAATAATAAAAGTTAGCCTAAAGTAAAGGTATTGGGTAAACAGTTGAAGTAGTTTTCTTCAAAAATAGCTACAAGTCTAATGCCAAGACTAGTCTTAAACTAAGTTTATACAACTGGCCCCTGAGCTGTGGATCTAAAGCTGCTGGCTTTCTGAGTCAAACTAGGTAAGACATGCTGTCACCCAATCCTCACACTGAAACTCAGTGTTCTCTGCAAACCTCTCAGGTATCAGTCTGACTCAGTGTAATCTGCTCCAGAGCGAGGCCAAACTCTCAGGCTGTTCACAGACTCAGACCAAGGCCGTGACAGAATGCTTACTTACACAAGTTTTGATAAAAAGTTTTCATCTGAACAGATACAGACGTTGATCAGTCAGTTGCTATGAAACAAAAGCTGTTGGCTTCAGGCAAATGATCCAGCAGAATGTAAATGATATGTCAACAAGAAGGGGAGTGAAAGTTAATGCCCTGGTTTGATTTCACCTCCAGGAGGACAGAGGGAGAACAGAGTAGATGAGATCTGGAAGGTGCATTATTTGTTTAAGTGCCCCAAAATGCTCTTTTTCCAGCTTGTGTGACGATTTTCTGCTTTTGTGTTTTTTTATATCGCTGTAAACTGAATATCTTTGACTTTCCGTTAGTTGAACAAAACAAGATATTTAAAGACTTCACCTTGGCCTTTAATAAATTGTGACAATCATTTTTCTGACATTTTATATTAATCAATTCATCAAGGAATTGGCAGATTAATCGGTTATGAAAATGTCAATCCTACATGAGAACATTATAGTGTATTTAACCAGATCCAGTTTATTTAGTAACATGAAGTTAATTTTTAACAAAGTGCTTAGGTAATTGTGTGACATAATGGACAAAATAACTGACACCATACAGCTGATTCAAATCATTATCAGCTCATATTTGTTCAAGTCCAACTTTTATGATGTTCAGTGTTCGATCATTAGGCATTGGTGCACACTGGGAGGAAAATCAAACCGGTAACGTATTACTTTACTGCCTCTTATCAGTCAACATGGAGGAGCTGATTGGATCACACAGCTCGACAACCCTGGGTGTTTTTCCAGCCTGAGAAAGTAGGAAATGTTTTGCGAAACATTACAGTCGTGATGTGTTGTGTTGTCATGGCCGATTACTTGGCAGAGTGGTTCCTTGTGTTATTTCAACATGAACAGCAAAGCTGAGCTGGCAAAGTTAAAAATGAATCCAAACAATAGTGTACAACCCTCCCATGAGTCAAGGTCTGCATAAGGAACTGAGTGCCTTAGTTTCCCTCTGTCTGCGACCGGGCTGAAACACATACCGAGGAAAACAGACTCCCAAGAAGTTCAGGAAAAAGTCAATTTAGATAAAAAGTGCTATCTCTATTTGGGTTGCTCATGAAGAAGGAAGTGGAGAAAATGTTTTATTTGGCAGCAGAAATGGTTAACTGTGGACTCTGTGTGGTTGTAAAAAGCCAGAGGAGAGAGCGAATGTGTTGAGGGAAGAAGAAGCTCCATGTCTGAGCCGTTTTTACCAGACGTGGTGAAGGGGGCTGTTGCTTCTGCCGCGGTGAGTCTTGTCTGTATTTCTGTGATTATGTGTGTTTGTGCAGGCGCTCACACAGCTACAACAGGAAAACATGTTCTGTGTGTCTTTATTGGGCTTTAGATCGGGTGATTATTTTCTAAATTGATTGTTTGCCCAATAAAATAGCAGAAAATATTGAAAAAATGCCCAAGATGACATCTTGAAATGTCTTGATTTATCTGAATAATAGCACAAAACTCAAAGGTATTTGCCACCACAGAGACAATATTCAGTTTGGACCCAGTAACCAGTGTTCAAAAACACACTAATAGATTATGTCTCTTATGGATTGTGAGTCTACATATAATGAAGCTGTAGCAGATTTCAGAAAGCTTGAAACACTATATCCTAATTGTGAGGGTGTAACCAGAGCATGACAGGAATTTGGAGGAGTGCGTCCTTGTATCGCACCACAGAAACCTGAGCGAGAGAGAATTCACCAGCAAAGCAAAGCTCTGACGTGAGAGGAAAAGTTCGCGGTGACTCTTCATCCCGGTGCATTTGAGGAAGCGGCTTCATAAGAACAACGTTGACATGTGCCAGATTATCACATGATTGAGTGTTGACTGTTTAGACAGTAGTTAAAATATCAGGGAGTGTTGAGAGAGGTCAGGGTGTTTCTTCATTCCTGCAGCTGATACACAATGTGAGAACACTTGAGCGAAGCTGTAATGATTTTGTCTTGTGTCTGATGTCTGTTAATTTATTGCTTGACTCAGTGAAAGTTAAACAAGGAAAAATGTACAATCTGATTTCTGAGGAGCTGACAGCCTATGCCCTTATTTACTCTGAAGGAAAGAGCAATGACATTTAGACGAAGATTTAGAGCAAGATGTTCCACAGCCTTACATTATCAGTGTATTAGAAAATGAAATATAAACACATTTACTTTTCCCAGACTGGAAAGAGAGAATGATAATTGGATGATCAGCTGGAAATGTTGATACTATTCACTTTGTCTCGTGCAATGAAATCTATAACATAGTGTACCCTAAAGGTATGCAGAGCATTATTTTAACTGTGTCAAGTTAATTAAGTAGAACTAATTAAATATAATTAGTCATATCATAAATATACCCCAGTGATCTAACACTCAATACTAAAGCTGAACTAGTTCTTCAGTAAAAGAACATTAGCAGCAGACTTTTCAAAATAAAAAAAAAATTGTGTTATGAAAGTCAGCTGCCAGTTTATTAGGTAACTTTGCTAAAACTGATGCAGTCCTGCTATGAATCCAACATTTATAAAGATTATAATGTTCATCTTTTGTCTTTTAGAGGATGTTGATTCAACTTTATGTTCATTTTAGAAGTTGTAGTGTGTAGTGCTGTTGAATTTTATCGCGTTACACAAACCCTTTGCAGAACGATTAGAGTATTAATTGATTTATCGGTCAACAGGAACAGTTATTTTGATAATTGGTTAATTGTTACAGTCATTTTTCAAGCATAAATACCAAATGTTTGGCACCAGCTTCTCAAATGTGAGGACTGGATGCTGTTTTGGTCAAATGTGATATTAAACTGAATCTTTAGGTTTTGGACTTTATGTCAGGCTGCAACTACTGTATTTGAGTAATCTGCCAGTTTTGTTTGGGTTTTTTTTTTGTTTTTTATTGTTTTTTTGTTTTGATTAATTTTTTTAAGATAAATTTTTTGATTGAAAAAAAATTGAGAAATGAATTGCCAGATAAATTAGTAATGAAAATAATTATTAGTTCCAGGCCAAATATTTGGTCCATCCCTTTTCTAATACTGAAGGTAAACTGGATGTACATTGGTGTTTTTTTTTTTTTTTTTTTTGTCTGGTTAACAGATGAAAAACGCACATTACCTTTTCACTTCCTGCTTCATACCCAGTGTTACATGATCAAATTCCCTGGCCGTGGATCACAGTGTGTTATTGGACGACTGTCACAAATCCCTCTCTGTGAAATTTCCGTTATTGTAAAAGGAGATGCCTGAATCGAGTTGAGCCCTGGTGACCTTTGCTCCCTCTGCCAGCATCACGCAGATCACAAACAAAGAGGGAAAGACAATATACATTTAGGAGAGATATAAATCTTTCATTTGCTCTTTTGATGGTGCCCCTCATATCCCATCATCCCAGGGGAGAGCCATCTTTTCTCTGCGCTCCCTGAGGGGCTCGGCTGTAGCTGGGGTAGTCAGCTGTTGGATACCTCAACGTTTGGATCACTGAAGGCTTGGGGGGGGGGCGGCACATGAGGGGACATCATCTTTGTGTGTCTACCAAATGGAGCGTCCTCCTTCCAGTCCTGTTTTGGTGGTTCTCAGTGGGTCGCTGCCTCTTTTGTGGAGAAGGGGCCCGTGTTGACGAGATGAGGCAGCAGTAATCACGACTCGCGTTCATCTTTAAGGCCCCCCCTTGTGCTCCTCAGTGTGTCTGCATGCCATGTTTTGTTTTTGACCATCAGTGCCGGCTTTGCTTTTGTCACACACACACTTCCCACTAATTTTAGCCCTCACGCCTGCTTCACTTCCTCTGTACACGCTTACAAACACGTACACACAAGCTGCTCCTCCACTCCACTCTGCTTCACCCTCATGATGTCCAAGTTTACCCTCCGCCACATTGTTGTCTAATGTGGCGTGATGATGTCACAGACAAGACCAAGATGCCCTCTGCTCCATCTGCTGTAGAGTCCGGCCTTTCATCTTGTATTATGTGGCGGTGATGGGACCTGACAGGGGCCCGCCAAACTGCTGAGTAAGGGGAACTGAGGGTCCCAGACCAGGGCAGGAGGGTCGGGGGTGGGGGGGATTGGGAGGGTTGGTGTTGACTGGGGCTGCAGATCTGGGAGCAAAATAAAGAAATCATTATTTAGTGCTTTTCTTTTGATGGATGACTGATCACAGCAGTCATGTTACTTTTTGGCCTTTTTGGCTCATGAACTCTTCTGTGAAGAAGGTGTCGTAAGATTATTTCTTGGTTGGGGTATTTTACCCTTTACTGGACAGTTTGACAGTAAAGAGGCCTGACAGACATGCTGAATGCATTTACATCCTCAGAACATTTGCAAAACTTGTTTTCTTATTATAAACCCAACATAGTTTATATGTAAATTTGGTAGCTAGCTGGCTGGCGCATTGCCTCATTTCTTGCCCAGTCAGCTGTTGATCAGGTCTTTGTGCATCGTGTTGTATCGTGTTCTTACATAATGTATGCATGTGATGACTGTGGAAGAATAGGGACCCACATGTGAAAATATTGCTCCATAGCACAGATAGAGGTCAAAAACTCCACAGTGTACCTTTTCAAAATGAAGATATAATGGAAAGTGGCAGTGCGCACAGCTCCAAACCTTGAACAGTATATCGTGTGCACAGTAATGGCAAGGACAAAAGGAAATGTGTTGCTGCTTCACCCTTGTAATAATTGAGGCAAATATGTGGCACAAATCACACAAATCTAAATTGTTCAACATGAAGATATTTTAAATTGAAGTAGTATATTCACAAAACTCAAAAAAGCAAAAGATAGGTAGAGTGGGGTCTTAATTTCTGATGACCACTCTGTAGAGTCTCAAAGAGGTGAAAATATTTTTATTTCAAGCAAAAATGAGAGAAAAGTTGTAATAAATAAACGTTGTTTTGTCTTGTGACCCATCACATTTTATCTTTAGACCTCACAGGGTTTCCAAGCTGGGAATATTGTAACCATGAGCTGTTTTTTCAAGGGCAGTAAAGAAAACCATCTGTCATTATCCTTGTGCTGGATGGCCCGCAGCAAAAAAACATACCAAACAAATGTTCAGTTTTAGTCACCTAATCCCGACCTTTCAGCCAGGCATCATATTGTGCTTCTCATCTGGGTCTGGATTACAGGATTTATTCCTGCTATATATTTGGCTATTTTAAGATTCAAGACTGTGGCCTCAATTCTCTTAAAGCTCATCCCTCAGGCGAGCTTTGTTTTGGAGGTTCAAGTTGACAGATCCAAACGTATGATTCCACTTTTCCACTCATAGTTTGATTTCTGGCTCTGTGCTTAGATCTCTCTGTGCGAAGAGCCTAACCTTTAAGTTCAAAAGCCACGTTTGTTTTCTGTCAATCCATTTGTGAATCTCATGTGTCTGTGTTTTCTCTCTGGTGTGTATTTGTGCATGTATAGGCGATGGAGGTGGAGAGAGCCATGTCCACTGAGCTGCAGGCTCTGAAGCAGGAGCTCCAACAAAAAGGAAACCACAGCCGGCCGCAGGACGATGAGCTGATCAGTGCCATGAGGGAGCAGGTAGCGACCTTAAACCAAACCAACCAAAGCTAATCCTAAATGTAAAAACAGAGACGCGAATTCACACGGACAGAACGACCAGAACACACCGCATCAGCACGTGTGTGTTGATGGTGTTGCCAGCTGGTTCAGCTTGCCTCACATTGTTACATTCATGTCACAGCGAGGTCAGGGTGTTTCTTCATTCCTGCAGCACTTTGTGAGAACAGTAATGAGTTTGTCTCGTGCTTGATTCATTGTTAATTTATTGCCTGACTCATTGAAAGTTTAATAAGGAGATATGTACAATCAGATTATGAGGAAGTGCCAGTTTATGACATTATTTGCCCTGAAGGAAAGAAAAATGAGATTAAGATGTGCTGGCGGTTTAGTTTGACTCTTGGGCAAGAAAATGTTCCACAGCCTAACATTATCAGTGTATTAAAAACTGAGATATAAACACACATACTGCTTCCAGACTGGAAAGGGAGTATGATTACTGGATGATAAGCTGGAAATGTTCACTATGAACTTTCAC
The DNA here is from genome assembly GCA_947000775.1 of Pterois miles. Classification (NCBI taxonomy): domain Eukaryota; kingdom Metazoa; phylum Chordata; class Actinopteri; order Perciformes; family Scorpaenidae; genus Pterois; species Pterois miles. Next base: position 18,874,510 of record CAMQGK010000110.1, read on the forward strand.
TTTGATTCTTGTACAGTGAAGTCTATAACATACTGTACCCTGAAATCACAGGACACTGGTCTGACCTGTGTCAAGTTAAATTAATTATAACTAATTAAATATAATTATATAATTAGTTATATCATAAATATACACCAGTGACTCTGACTGACACTCGGTTGTGAATGTAAAGTAGTTCTTCATGTGAGTTGACTTTATGTTCATTGTAGAAGCAGTAGTGTGTAGTGCTGTTGAATTGTATTTCGTTATATAGACTCTTTATGGAACGATTAGTCTAATAATTGATTTATAGGTTGACCGGAACATAATCAGCATATTTTGATAATCGATTAATCATTACAGTCTTTTTTCAAGCAAAAACGTTTGCTGGTACCAGCTTCTCAAATGTGACGATTTGATTTTTTTTTTTTTTTGTGAAACATGATAGTAAACTGACAAAAAAAGTCCAAAACCCAAAGATATTCAGACAAAACAAGCATTTTTTCACAATTCTTTCATGCAGCAGCTATTTGAATACTCTGCTTTCTTTGTGTTTTAATAATAATACAACACAAGACAAAATTTTATTAGAAAGAATGAACATGAAAAACAGGTAAAATAAGAAATCTAGGCATATAAAGGATGCCAATAGAAATAAAGTTAGGCAAAAAAAAAAGGGTATTTTCATATTTACTGGGCCATTTTCACAGTAAAATAGTATTTTTTGCCCCCATTATGTTTCTTTTATTTAATATAAATTCAAGAACAGAACTTTCCTTGATGATTATTAGTCGTTTCGATTAGCGATTCAAAAGATGCAGCATCCTTCATTAATTTTAAGCATTCTGCTAAATAGAGCTTTGTTTGAATCTTTCAGTGACAGAGAAAAGTCCCTCAAAAGCTGGTCAAGGCAAGTCCATATTCTTGTTTAGATATACCTGGTGGTATAAACACAGCCAGGGAGCATATGGTAATGTCTCCAAAGAAGAGAAATTTCTGTATTAGAGGATGGAAAGTACCTGCTTCATTTTTACACTACACTGTTTTAATCCTTTTTAGCATTGAGCCTAAGAAAAACATCCAGATATTCTCTCCAAACACTCACATATATCAACATTGCTGGACTGATAGGGTGTGATGCAAGGGGATAGTGGGAGTTATTCTTTCCGAGAAGAAATTTTTTTTTTTTAATCATATCATGTGTGTTTGTGTGTTTCCAGGTGCTGCGTCTGACCCAGAAGGAGCAGGCGCTGGAGGAGCGTTTGGAGAGTGTGTCTCAAGAAAACACTGAGCTGAGGGCGAGTTTGGCCTCTTTAGACACGCGACTGGCTCTGCATGACCAACTCAACCAGCAGCACAGCCAGCAGGTACAAATACAGACGAGGCAACACAAAGCAGCTCAGTGTGGTTGGTGTATGAATGAAAGAGCCTTCAATAACAAAAGGACTTTCTGCTCCCAGCCCAGTGGCCTGGGTTTCGGCGGGATTGTGGAGAGCACAGCTAAACAATCACCTCATCCCCAGCATTGTAGATTTCACTCGCAACTCTGGATTCCACTCGTGTTCGTTTAGTTTCATGTCAAGCTGTGGGCTGGAATCTGGCACGTCAGGATTTCTCTCATACTGATTGTTGGTGGAATCAAGTCTCTCATGATGGCTTTTTAAATAGCACTCACACTTTGTGTTATGATATCATCTCTGTGATTATCACGTGTAATCTGAGGATACATAATGTCTTCTCTTCATCTCTATCATTTGTTGTACATGTTGCTCACCTCAGTTTCCCATTTGTGCCTGCGTGTTTTGTCTCTACTTTCTCTATGTGTGTGTTCACACATTTCCTTGTGATTTCAGCTCGCCGGGGCATTGCAGGAGGTGGAGGCGGCGCGGCGTCGTTCACAGCAGCTGCAGTCCCAAGTGGAGGAACTTCAAGAGGAAGTTTCCCTACAGGAAGGCAGGTGCCTCGGAGACGTCTCCCTGTTGTCCGAGCTGGAGAGCAGCCTAGACACAGCAAGGCACGGAGTCAGCAAAGAGGAGGTACCAAAGTAGATAAACTCTTTAACACAGTCAGACAGACTGCAGGGTTAAACCATCAGGACACAACAGAGGAAAGATTTGACTGAAATCTCATGTCAGCAATATTTAAAAAGAGAAAAAATAGATATACTGTCTGCTCTATATGAGATATTCTTTATTCAACAAACCCCATGAAAAGACCAAAACCAACAATTGTTCCTACTGACAGCTATACTTACAAAAAGCATTGCACTGTAATTTTTATATCCATCCATCGTCAACCGCTTTTCCCGTTAGGGGTCTCGGGGGGGGGGGGGTTTCCCAGCTGTCATTGGGCGAAGGAGGGGTTCACCCTGGACAGGTCGCCAGTCCATCGCAGGGAACATAGAGACAGACAACATATAGACAGACAACCATCAACCACCAAGCTTGAATTTTAATAATGAGCTTTTGAAGCTCATTCAGCCAGACTCCTTTTGAAATTAAGACAAAAAAAGTAAAAGGGAGCTCCACACCAGTTTTACATATCTAAGTATGTGTACATACTTAGATATACTACTATAAACTACTATAAACTGTTTCTCAATTGGTTTTTCAAGAAATCTACCGTATATATATCAATATCATGATACAATGTGATGTGTACGTTTATGGATATCAAACACTCTCATGTGACAGAGCGTCATTCTTATACCGTTAACCTGAATGCTGCAGATTCATTTTGCAAAACAAAAGTAAGTCTGTAATCAGAAGTAAGAATTACTCCGTTTATCTGAATAGCACAAGCAGCCTTGTCCACGAGGCAGAAAGGCTATAAGTTAAACAAAGTGCTGTCACTGACAGAAACACCAGAAATGTTTTGGTTTTCCACTAGCTGCACTGACTTTATCTTCATACTGTAGTTGGCAGGTGTGGGTTATTCTATTGTAGTCCTGCCCACAATGACTCATGCATGTTTTGAGGGGAAATTGTTTTCCTGTGATGATTGGAAACAAGAATATTAAACACACTCTTTCCTCATAGACGTGGACAGAGTGACAGTCGGAAAAAAAAAAAACGTCATCTCTAAGCTGAATTTCAGGAAACATGTATAAATGTTGTATTGAGAGGACTAAGCTGACAGAACTTTTTGTGCAAGTTCTTCGTGACAGTGTGACTTGACGTAAGGACAGATGGGAGGAGGTGTGAAGGTCCTGATTTTCAAAGTGAAAAGGCCTTGTTGCTTTGAATAATGCTTGGGAGGGAACAGGAAAACTGACTGAGGTCTTCTAATTCTCACTCTCTACTGTGTCTGCTGTTATTGTTTGGCTCCAGCAGGAAAATGTAATGTATAACTGCACTCATGAGTCATTCTCTACATTTCCTGTTTGTCATAGCCACATTGTTGGAGAGTTTCGTTGTTTTACAGCCTGCAGCACACGTTTACACCTGTGTCTGTAAACTTATATCTCATATGATATCATATGATGATTATCCCTTCTACTGTATCAACATTAACAAGATATCTTTGTTGAGTTATCATGAAATCAGCATCATCATGTGATATTTATGAGTCAAGGAAGTTAAATATAGTGATGAGGTAATGCTTGCACCTCCCAGTGTGTAAATATTTGATGTAAAGTGTCACACTGAAAAGAAAAGGGGGAAATAAATCCTTGTTTCTGACCCAGTTTTTTGTTTTGTTTTTAACATAACCTGTTAAAACAGGTTATGTTAATGTGTGCCAAATATAGTGGCATGAGTGGTGACTTCCAAGCCAGAACAATTTTGTGGTGAGAGTAACTCGCCCAGTTTATGGCTTTGAAGTTAATAGTTAAATGAACATGCCTCTTCTCCTGTTCCACTCAGATAACCCAAGAAATAGAGTCCATTCTTCAGTTGCTGCTCCCACTCACCAAGGAACCGAACGGTTTCGGGAGGTCAGAGGTCACGGATCAACAGCAGGAGCTGCAGGCCGTGCTGCGCCAGCTGAAGGGAGTGGCTCAAACCCTGGCATCCAGCCCTCAGGTGAGCCACAGAATGGAGCAGAAGAGGAAATGACCTGAATCAAAGGAGGACATGAATAGCACGCTGTGGCCTTTATGACTTCAAAGCTTTTAGTTTGATTTAGTACATTTTCTCCAGTCATTTATCCACAATACAACAATTTGATCATACAGTTATGAAAGTGGTTAGATGATACTAAGTCATTGTATCCAAAATAAAAACAAAATCAAATGTAATGTTCTGACAAAAAAAAAAATGTGTAGGATAAAGCCTGCGCTTATAGTGCCATCCATTAATTCATAACAAAGCATTACCTTAACTAGACTGAATAACATCATAATCAAAAATGAAGTATAATAAAGAAACACAAATATAATCAAGAAAAGGCATCCTATATCAGTAAGTTCATTAACTCATGTCAATCATTCCTCAGTGTCTGCCACATACTTTCATTATAATATTTTTGTACGTTTTCTACACATATAACTACATTTCTTTAATCAGTTGTTACAACTATTCCATAAGCTGACTCCATTAACTGTCACACATCTATTTTTAACACACATAATTTCCCCTTAATGGATACCTCATTAAAAAAAAAAAAGCCCTTAGATACAGTCAGGAAGTGGTCTCTCTTTTCCTCTAAATATTATTTGTAGATTTTTTAAGTCTACTGGGTCATGAATTTAGGGCATATGTTTTCATTAATAAGGGGTTGATATGGTCATTATGCCTTTTTGAATCATAGATCAGTATCGTATACATATGTAGACAATAGGTGCAAAACTCTAAAGTCTATATGTGTCTTTTGTGTGTTTTGAGATTGAGGAATAAGACTTCTAGATAGATAAAGGCAAAAAAACTCAGGTGTGTATTTGTGGGACGGTGCCGCACACTTGTTGCTTTTTAAACACAGCTTATAGACATATCGTTTTTTACGTATCACTGCACTGAAATTCCTCACTATGTTGTTTTTTCTTTGTTATTTGAGGTCAAATCATTCAGAAAATAGCCTCTTCACATACTATAATCATCAATCAACTAATTAATTCACCGCTGGCCCATCTCCCGCCTGGTGGCTGTTAGAGGAAACATAGTGGTGTCACACTGAACCACGCCACGGAAGCGTGTGACCTTGTTTATGCATCGAATGTCAATGAATTGTTGCAATTGATAGCTCGTACGCTGAGTCTCTGTTTGCCACAAGCAAGCATAAACACTTGTCCAATTGTGTGTCATTGCGCTCAGACCCGTAACAGGCATTTACCACTGTAACTGAATATTCCTGCCCATCCCCTTCCTCCCTCAGAGCACCTTGCAAGTAGGCCAACGCCACAGAATCTCCTATTTGGTGTAAATCTTTGTGAAATGCAGTGCCGACACCTGATCTCTTTCTTAACGTCTCTGTCCCAGGAGCTGAATCAAGCTTTTGTCGACGGGACGGGCGATCAGTGTGGGAATCCAAGCACAGCGCAGGAGCTGAGAGATCAGGTAACCCTGTGATGAACGAACTCATCTGTCAGGGAGGAGCAGCGCATATAGCGGCCCATTATATTTGGATTTCGTTGTGTCATTACTGACCTTGCTGCCGTCACTGTGATCCATCTTAGTGACATAGACTTACTGACCTTTGAGAGCTATATTTTCAAGTCTGATTCTTTTTTTGCCTCAGAATTTTATTGTTTTATTACATTACGAGAACATTTTAAACCCAAAATGGCTTTTTGTGAGCTCTAAAAGATTAAAAGTAAGAAAACAGAAATTTTAAAGAACATTTAACATTTTAGTGCAACAACAATGCTGTTTTTGTGTTATGTTGATTGATGTTTGCAGCAAGTTTGACACAGTGGTCTAAACACAGGTGATTTCTTCCTCCTCCAGAACATCCAGATGCAGCAGGAAAACGCTGAGCTGAGGCAGAAGCTGCAGGGCATTCAGGAACAGACTGAAGTTGCCAAACAGGCCATCAGAGACCGGGATGAAGCCATAACCAGGTGAGAAGATTTGTTTGTTTTACAAGAACAGCTATTATATTTGTTAGAATAATAATAATTGAGCAAATTTTAGGTTGACTATTCAGAAGAAATCAGTGAATTATGTCAGGGACATGCATGTGTTGTAAAACAAAAACAGAGACATAATTCACTGTTTTCCTCTATAAAGCTACTCTCGCTGCCATAGTTACGAGTTTGAATTGATTCTTATATATGACTATGATGTGACTGAAAAGATTTCGTTCTTTCTTGGCAGGAAAAACCTGATGGAGGCCGAGTTGGTGAGAAGTAAAAATGACATGATGCATCTGAACAACCAATTATTGGAAGCAATCCAGCGAAAACTGGAGCTGTCGCAGGAACTGGAAGCCTGGCAGGTGAGATGTCTTTTTCTCATAGAGATTTTTGTCCAGTCTGCTGTATCCTAAAACACCTCAAACCGTCTCTAATGCTGGAAGCACATCTTCTGCTTTATGAGAACCATGACTATGATCATGAATGCATTTAATTTACACCCTTAAGATGTACATCATCACTGATGGAAATCACTTTTTCAGGCGTGCATTTTAGCGCTAGTTTGACAAGACGGGAGATGGATGTATCTCAGAGGGAGGTCAGGGACAGATGCAGCCAGATCTCTCTCAGCAGTCTTTTTGGAGGAATATGAGCAGCAGGTGTTTCTGTCAACGAGTCCTGCTGCTGAGTCACTATGCCAAGCAGAGCCATCTGTCGGACGGTTTGATCTTTAGCGTTTTGGTGAAGATTATGATCCAGATAATATTTTGATGTGGAGAAATCATGTTTGTTAGATGAAAGCAGAAGTATGTAATTGTCTTAAATAAAATATTCCTTTCATTTTCTAATACAAGGTATAAATACATTATAAACAGTTTTTCAAATACAAATACTGGTACTTCCTCAGCACCTAGATACTCTCAATACTCCATCTCTGTGGCTCTCCGCTCCATGCCTGTTGGGTCCTACTGAAGAATTAAATCTTTCGAGTCATATATAGTTTTGTTTTTAAAACAGGCTCAGTCATTTCATAAAACAGCTGGGCATTGTAGTTTCCAGCAAATATTAGTCAAACTGGAGTAAATCCTCCATTTGTTGAGGACTATTTTTATCTGTGGTTTGATACACAGTTGGTGAGCTAGAGACATACACTGTAGGTATATAAGAGGTGGATGTAGTCAGCTTAACGTCACCCACTGGTTTGTGGACAACGTTTTGTAGCCTCAGTGTCTGCATTTTGGCCATCACCATCTTGGTTCTTTGTAACCAGAACCGAATGCCGAATAAGTTCTGTTTTAACTGACCAAACTGTTGCAATTACTTTCATGAACTGAAGAAAGGGTTAAATTTGCAAGAAAAAAATGCGGAAAAATCCCAAACCGAAAAAACGTGGAAAAAAAACCTGTCAAACAAAAGGGAACCAATCCCTAAAAAAAACCCTTCTTTAAGGTTTAATTGAGTCTAAAAGGGAACAAAAATCAATAAAAGAAAATCAACTGTAATGAAAAAAACCTGAAAATAGTGAATGAGACCAAAAACTCATGTTTACAAAGTTTACTGAGGGAAAAAATCAAGGGAGAAAGAGGGTTAATTTTCTAAAAAACTTCAAAAAAGTAAGACTTCTTTTCAAACGGGGGGAGTAAGCTTTGGTTGAAAATAAAAAAAAAAAAAAAAATTAAAGCAATTCAAAATTGCCTTTATTTTTCAGACAGGGGGTTACCCACTAATAATAAATAATTACTGCAGAAAAAAAAAAAAAAAATAAGGGGGTTAATTAAATAAATTAATTATGACAAATCTGTTTTTTTTTTGGAAAAAAATGGAGATTAAAAAAAAAAAAAAAGGTAAATATTATTTTTTTAAATATATTTTTTAATAATTTTTTTTTTTTTTTTTCATTGGATTTGTTAACAATAACAAATATACAGACTTTTGCTAGACTTCACATACATTGATTGATATTTGTCAAGAGAAGTGCATAGACCACCAATGAGCAGTGACAAAAAAGGGTCACTGCATTACTACATTACAGTCAGAATGATATGAAGGCAGAGTTAACAGTGTTGAGTCCCTGCTCCTCACAGTTCCTGCTCATTTGCTCTTCCTCCCCACTTTCCTCAGGACGACATCCAGATCATCATCAACCAGCAGCTCAGGTCCCAGCAGCAGTCGGAGCATCCACCTTCAAAGAAGTCCACCTCCAATGGCATGTCCTTCTTCAGCAGGCCCAGCAGGATGCGCCAGCCCTGGAGTTTAGACACTAATCAGAGCAAAACCCAATCCCCCTGGAAGGACTGGTTAAGACGAGGAAAAGTGGCAAATAATGGACAGTGAGTGCTACCTGCTGAGTGGTGAGGAGAGGTTGTACCAGGAGGACGGGCCAGAGGGAAGCCACAAGTGCAGCTTCCCTTACATCATGTGTGAGAAGAAGCCATAGAGACACTTTTAATTCAGTTATGAACAACAGAGCCACTGCGGACAAAGACTTGTCAAAGAGGCACTTACTTGTACACATTTCACTGAGAGGCTGAGCCTTCTTATAATCTAAACTGTGACGACCTGGAACACTGACTTGTTCACAGAAGTAAATTAGAAGGTTTGCTTTAGACTGTAAATATTGTGCCTTATTCTGTAATATTGTGGATGTCTTTAAATCTGAGACTTTATATGGTATACATGGTAGTTGTAGATCAGTGCAGAGTGTTTGCTCAGATTATTTAATGTCAGATCACAGAGAGAAGTACAGTCAGGAAAGATCAAACCACTCATTTGTAATCATGCTGAAATGTGTGTTTGCATACCAAGTTCAATGTGAGCAGTTACATTATTTACTGTCAGCTTTGCTCACAAGCTAAATGTGTAAAAATGTTGATTGTATAAGAAACTCTGTATGTCTTTGTGTACTCTGAGATAGCTGTTATTTTTATTATTTTTCTGAATGTTGACTTGATGTGAAATTAATCTGTGTATAGCGGACACATGTATGACTCAGTGTTCATTATTAAAGCTGCTCAGTACAAAGCTGTCTGACTGACCACATCTGGAATGAATGCTGGATAATTTCATAAAATATCAAATAATAATTTCAGTTTTTGTGTATTTTTTTGAGTCATCATGTTCAGAATGTTATGATAAACTGAAGAGGGGAAATCAATAAGATAAGAGCTCAACCAGTAACAAGAAACATTTTTAAGATATTATGTTAGAGAACTATGTACAGTTCAGAGCAACAATTTTGTACTCAATATGACCTACTTCTAGAGAAGTAGTAGTACTGCAGTTGTTTATCAGTCTTTCTGGCCTTGTCCTACTTTGTCTCATTAGAGAATTTGATCTGGAAGCATAATAGAAAAGGGAAAGGTTTGTAGAATTACTTTTCTCCTGTACAATATCAAAATACAGCACTGACCCTGGAGGTCATATGCTGAGATTGACAAATAGCTAGGAGCTTTTAATGCATCTGAATTTCTGACACTTTGAATTTCAAAACACTTCCCACACAGATTAATCACCACTGTGCTTTTTTACTTTTTTTAAAATAAATGCTCAAAGATGACATTATCACTGGGTGTTTCTGTTAAAATTCTGATTTAATTAATTTAACTACCTGATTCATTTCTTGTGCAATTACGGCAGAGAGTTTGGCAGCAGTAGGGAAGAGAATTGACAGCTTTTTTTATTGGGTCACAACTACAATATATGAAGTGCCTAAGCCTGACACTGTACTCCATATTTCAAAGCAAATACATGTGGCACCTTCACATGTTTTTAGTAAAAGGATCAGACAAAATATTTATAGGAGACATATATTAAAAGTCAAATCAAAAAAGTCGATTCTAACAAAAGATGTTACAATGATCACAGATTAGTCAGAGGGCATGTATTAAATCATCATTATTAGATCATTATTTCAGCTTTGAATTCAACCATTTGTCTCACTGATTTGATATATATGATATATATGATGTGATATATATGATGTAATACATATATACTTGTTTCTTTTTTATTCAAGTCTTTGTCCAGATACAGATTCCCAAATACAAAGTACAGCTTCATAAACGCAGAAGAGTGCTAAGCATCAAAACTGCAGACACATTAGCAAAACTCATGACAGCTTCCATCCATCTTCAACCGCTCATCCCGTTAGGGGTTGCAGGGGGCTGGCATTGGACGAAGGCGGGGTTCACCCTGGACAGGTTGCCAGTCCATCGCAGGGCCACATAGAGACAGACAACATAGAGACAGACAACATAGAGACAGACAACATAGAGACAGACAACATAGAGACAGACAACATAGAGACAGACACCCATACACACTCACATCCACACTACGGGCAATTTAGAGTCATCAATTAACCTAAACAGCATGTCTTTGGACTGTGGGAGGAGTACCCGGAGTACCCACGCTTACACGGGGCAAACTCCACACAGAAGAGTCCCAAGCCGGGAACCTGCGACCCTCTTGCTGTGAGGCAACAGCACTAACCACTGCACCACCGTGCAGCCCCATGACAGCTTCAACCTGGTTAATTCAGAGTCCCAGATGCAGTCTGCTGCTGCCCTCTGCTGACGATTAGCACACATCAGAGAGAAATCATGGCAGATGAGGGTGAAATGTCCACTGACCTCACACAGCCAGTGCAACCTCACATTAAAAATGAAAAAGAAAAAAAGAAAGAAAATGAAACATATTGGTGTCTGATCACAAGTGCTGGCAAGTGAAACTGTTATTATTATTATTATTATTATTATTATTATTATTATTATTATTATTATTATTTTGTGACAATCGTTTTCACTAAATTTAGTTGATAATAATAAGGATAAAATAGAAAAAGTAATAAACAAGAGCGGATGGAGACAAAAAAGTGTAAGGTAAAGTTACAGTAGTGTGACACTGTAATACAACAGCAGCAGTGTACCAGTGCTAGACCTTTTTCCCTTCTATTATTATATTTACATTGTAATGTATCGAATTATTTTTATTTTATGTTTCCTTTTATTATAGGTTAGGTTTATCATCATTAAAACGTCATATTTATCATATTGCTATTTTACTTAAATATATTTAAGTTGATGTATCATGTTTATTTATAATTACACCTTTTTTCTACATGTACATTCACTGTGTTTTCCTTTTCTTTTAAATTCATTTTACATGCACTAATGGAAATGTTTATGTGCCAAACATATTGCACAACTGCACTTAAAATTAAGTATTTATTTTTCAATAAAACAAATATTAACAAAAAATAAACAGTGTACACCAGACTAATGATATTAGTGTATATATCAATATAGATGTATGTAATAAAATATTGAATAGAACAAGATGCAGCGCTCTTTTAACTAATTTTGTCAAGTCTGTCTCAAAATATTATTCATATATTTATATATATATATATATACATATATATATATATATATATATATATATATATATATATATATATATATATATACATATATATATATATATAGTAGTGAAGTAGTGTCTTATCTAATGGTTTATCTTCCTCTTGTATAACTGTCAAGAATTATTTCTACAATATATACCAAAAATCTAGTTTAAACGTGGAAATATTAGATCATTCTAACTCTTATTTACTGTTGCATATATCCTCAATCTATAACACAGTCACACAGAGGTTTTATTAAACCGCTTTCATGTTTTGTAAAAAGTTACTCAGCAAACAAGACGCTCCGTCTCCTTTTGATGACGTTTACAATTTCAGTTTACTGAGGAACTGCCACTGGTTTCGTAGAAGCATTTTTTTTAAAACAAAAACACACACTTTTCCCGTTAAACAGGTAGGACAGCTCTCTTTGTCGTTTGTAGACATTATATAGACTGATAATACGCGAAAACCACGTAACAGTTTATAAAATCAGTGCTGAAATAGAGTCGTGGTGACCCCGTGACAGCTTAGCTTGCTAACTAGCTAACTAGCCCTGATGCAGGACGGCTAGTGCTACTAGCTAACCCTGCTAGCTAGTTAGCTAACTAGCATCAAGTAGCTAAAGCTGTGCTTAACGGGTGACATGACACGTTTTAATTAGCGAAATAGTGGCTAATTGGAAAGCTAGCGGCACAAAGTAACTGGACTATATATCTGTAAGGTGCTGAACTGAAGTGATGGGTAACTGTGACAACACATTGTAACGTTAAGCCGCGAAGAGGTGAGCACTGGTCAAACAGTGCAGTAACGATAATGACAGCCATATGTCAATATGTTCACTGCTTCGCACGCTACTGTACGCGGGAGTAGTTGTGTTATTAATTCCCGTTTACCTGAATATCTTGTCCAAAAGTTTATAATCTCGTTATGGGGCATAAAAACGTAATGTGTAAGAAAATAAACCAAGAGTGAAAACATCAAGATCACTCCGCAGAAGAAGGGTTTCATATAGAATCTAGTATAGAGTTGATATGATGAGAGGGAGAGGAAGATATTATAAACAGGATGTGTTAATGAGCAGGTTGAAACGAGGACAAGGTAATCTGAACAGCATATACCCAGCAGTTTACTGTGATTAGTGACAAGAGATAGTAATAGTAGAGAATGTCAGAAATTATGAGATACAGAGACAGGACATGTTTGCAGAATTGCACATGTAAGACCGCTGTAAAAGGTAGACTACAGGTGTGGAGGGCTGATGAGATTTTTGAAGACAACTGGACTGTAGGAACTGGGCAATGAGGGGTGTTAAATCCCAGAGGCAGTGATAGATGGACTTTATTGATCCCAAATTAGGAACTTCTTGTGTTTTATGAGCAGGTTATCCAGGCATTGCACAGGAACAGTAAACACACATTATATATTGTAAAGCTATAGAATAGCTACAAAATACACAATATAAATAATATATTAAAATACCAAACTACAACAACTAACATATAAAATATAAAAACAAGACAACATACTGTATACTTCTAAGCTTAGCAAAGTGAGTAATAGTCGAAGGTATTCAAAGCTTTGTTTCATGGCATGGTGCGGCATGCTTGTTTGTTTGTCTGTCTATATTATAACACTTAAGAGTATATTAAAAATGCACACACACACACACACACACACACACACACACACACACAAACACAATGAAGCATTTGAATACTCATATAGAGTTTGATTACCATGTCAGTGGTCAAAGCTTGGAAGCATTCATGTCAGCCCTACCATATACTGTACATTAGCAAAGTGTGCAAATTTGTTGAAGTTTTTTTTTGTTGTTTTAAAATGATAATTAAATGAGGTAGTATACCTAAGTGCAAGCTCAACATGTGCAAGGTTATTGAAGGAGCAAAAGGTACAAAATCTCCAGTACTCACAGATAAAGTGTCTTCTTTATATATATTTATATACTGGGCAAACAAACAAACACATTTCAACAATATGAGTATATCGTATTAGTTGTCCAGCCTTTGACGCTGACAAAGGCCAGACATTTGTGGTTTTGTGACAAGTGTGGTTGAGACCATGAAGCTGTGAGTTGACATTTTGAAGGGGGTTATACTGTATCTTTGGGCATGAAAGATTTCCTGCATCGGTCCTTGTGTCTGTTAGAGAAAGCGCTCTGCTGTCTGTGCAGTAGGTGGTGGACAGAGTGGTCAAGATGATCCATAACAGTTTGTTCAGTGTCCTCCTCTGCACCACAATGTCAAAAGTGTTTGGTTTGCTGCCAATTACGGATCCAGCCTTTTTAATCAGTTTATTAAGTCACTGGCTCCGATGCTGTACCCCCAGCTGACTACAGCGAAGTACAGTGCGCTGGCCACAACAGACTAATAGAAGATTTCCAACATGTTGCTGCACACATTGAAGGATCTCAGCTTCCTCAGTTATATACAGCCTGTCTGTTGTCAATGTGGGCACCCAGGTGGTTGTAATCCTTGTACTTGTTGTAATGCCACATCAAGGAGGCCAAATGCCTTAAAACCTTAAAGAAGTCAGTGGCTCTGAGACATAAAGTCCTGCCTTATCTTGCAGATAATAAGCTTCTTAATCAATAGCTCTTCGAAGAAATTCTTGGGAACCATTTTTGACATCTATTTTTGCTGAAAATGTAAATTAAAAAGATTTGGAAAAGAAAGAAAACCTCAAAGAAGATGAGGAAGACGCCCTGCAGACCTGCAGACACCTTTTCAATATCATGTTGACTTTAAACAGCTCCCTTATAGAAAAAGAAGGAGAACTGCATGTATAATAGCACATTTTGATGTATGTGAAAAGGGAACCTAATTTGGTTAAAAAAATATTTTGCCTGGAGACTCAAATTCCAGTTAATTTGAATGATGTGATGATAAAAAGCTACCAAGCTGTTAATGATTAGGTACTGGAGTTGTGCAGCTCTGTATTTAACTGTGAGGTTGAGGTGATGATGATGATAGTGGGACAATGATGGAAAAGGATGATGATTTCATGTGTATGTGGGGATATATGCTACATGCTCACTGATCCCTTACGGTACTTGGATATTGTAAGTTGTGCTCCATTGCCACTTAGCTGTTCTGTCCACATCGCACCTTAAGGCTGGGATCTTGGATGGAGTGAGTGTTGAGCCCCAATGAGATGACTGACCAGGGCAACAACAACCAGAACATCTCCTGCAACCCCTTCGCTGCCCTCTTCAGCTCACTGGCTGATGCCAAGCAGTTTGCATCAGGCCAGAAACCAGAACAGTCTGCTGAACACTCACGTGAGTTGATTTACCAGAGCTACTGCAAGACTATAGTCAGTGCTTATTAGGAATGTCATAATCAAAATGTAGTTCAGAAAATGCATATGAATAAATACAGATACAAATGAAGTGTAAGCGATCCCTCAGCAAGTATAGGTCATACTAACATCCCGTGTACTACTTCCCCTCTGTATCTTGTATCACAGTGGAGGACTCAGGAGAGAGCAGTGTTGATGACAATGACGACTCCGTGGCAGAGATCAGCCGCTCCTTCTGGTCCAGACAGGAGCTGTGTGAACAGCTCAATGTCAATCACATGATCCAGAGGATATTTCTCATCACCCTGGACAACAGTGAGTAAAAGGAGGGAAATAATCAGAATTTGATCTGTAACTTGTACCCTTTTCACACACCATATGTGCGTAGGATGCAGGTCTATTGAATATGTGTTGAGCCCATTAATATGAGACAGCTGTCACTGTGCCAGTTCCAAACTAAAGAGTTATAGAGAATTATCTTGTATAATTACCACATAAAAGGTTCAGTCAACTTCTTTCCTTCTATCCATAGTCAAGGTCCCTCTCTCGCTTGTCCACACAGATCGATTTGTCTACCTCTTTATACATCTCCATCTCTCTTTGCGTCTTCATTATTTCCATATCTCACTTTTTACATCAGTTGAATTACATTTAAACACCAGTGTCATTACGTTCATGTTCACCTCCAGCAGAAATACCCATCCACCAAAGCAAGGCAGCTTTCAAACCCAGGTCCAATCCATGTCGGGAGAAGGATTATGACCCAAATAGATACACCACAGATGCTGGTTTGACCCCCATCACAGTCTGTCTGAATGGGGTATTACAAAAAAAAACCCCTGCATATTATGTTATAAGGCACAACCTAGAGTGCAAGCTGGTTTCTACTTTAAGCATATGTTTTTTTGATTATGAACATTAATACCAAGGTTATAATTGTGTCATGTTTTGCTTTGGTCAATGACTGACCTAATCTGACCTACCAGATTGTTTGTTGTTTGTTTCTGTAAACAGTTTGGAAAAGGGCTGGCACAGTTCCATTCTTTGCTCTTCTTTCAATGAAGAAACACTCTCCAGCTCTGATATGACTGATGCTATTGCAGCATCTACACTAACCTCTTCAGGAGCCGCCATTGTTGTTTAGAACAAACAGTAGCCTCTCCGAGTTGTTAAGCAACGGCCATAGCTCCCTATATAATGTAGCTCCTCACAGGATGCTGATTGGTCTGTGCACTGGCTTCCCAGACACATAATGGCATTACTTGAAGCCTGACAAGATGAAGAGATATTTTCTCTTAATATATTAGAGATATTTTCGTATGATCCCGTGATTCTTGCGTGATCTTGTGACATAGTAAGATAAGATAAGATAGAACTTTATTAATCCCAAAGGAGAGTCTTGTGTCAGAGATTGCTCAACATTTCAGCAAGTCAAGTGTATAAAATAAAAGTACTATTTCTAGCAAAGGTGCCTAATAGAATAACAATAAAGTAAGATGCAATTCGTAAATAAGTAAAATGAAATAAGTAAGATAAAATATGTGAGATAAAAAAGGTAACAAGGAAAATAATTAAACTAGAAAGGTAAGTAATGTTCCATATGATGAGAAAAGGAAGTAATATTGCACACAAGTGAGAATCCAGCTGCTGTACAAAGTAATGACTGACCTTAGTTTAGTTTCTGGTAAACATGTTCACAACCTAAAGGGGTGACAAAAAAGGTCTATTCAAGACCCCTGATGACTGTATATCCACATACAGCACATACAAGACATTCTACCTCATGACCCAAATACCAAAAGTCAACAGCAGATACCTGGTAGTAACACACAAACAGGTGCACAACTGTTGTTTCCTGTATTTGGTCTCTAATAAAAGTACTGATTGACATGGCAGATAGTAAAGATGATGTACAACAGTAATAACTAGTAATTTCTGCAATACCTAGTCAAGTTATTGTAGCTATGTAGTAAACCAGCAGCAGTTCAATAGTGACTCCAGTTTCTGTTGTAACCCTTTAATACCAAAGTTGACCAACGTGAGGCCAGTGTTATAACACTCTGGGTGTGAGATGAAGTTATAGAATCAGTATAGATAATCCATATTAACCCTTTGACATTATGAGTTAAACACTTTTCCCTGTAGAGCTTGCTTCAATCTGTAAGGGACATTAGACAGATAGACAGGTAGGTGTCTTATCATGTGCCTAAATAGTCTGTTCTATCCCAACTTGTCACATACTGCCACTTTGTCACAGCCCTTGGCGTCACTTTATTTTTGGCATCAAAACCACTTAAATAGGTTTAGGGAAAAACTACACAGACTACATTTATATAGTGAAAATGTCTCTGAACATTGTGAACAAGGGACACGAATGATGGTATCCTGGATGAAAGCCTTGTGTTTGTTGGACCCATCCACCTCCCTCCCGCCAGGTGTGAATCTTTTCGCTCTTTAAACTACATCACCACACTCCCATCACACTTTCTGTGTTTAATATTGTAGTTAATGAAAAGCCCGGTGTGTCTCATATTGGTGCTAAAGGGTGCCTAGTGTGGCAGTGTGACACGCCCACGGCTGTGACAAAGCCTCAGTATTTGATGTCCTGGGAATGAGAATGGACTGGTTGTCCGTAGTGGTATTGCTAAAGGGCGATAGCTGTCTTTAAAGTTAAATTTAAAGTTTCCAGTAAGTACAGAAACAAATGACTCACCTCCTGTTAAGACAGTCTCACTGTGAGTTGGGTCTCTCCACCTAAGGATGAGTCATGATGATCAGGAAGTGCAGAATAAAAGCCCCCTTGTTTTCACATCATGAATTCCTCTGCCACCTGAGTCCCCCCCAGCAGACTTTATTTATGGTCCTTGGTTGTATTCCACCCCTAGGTGATCCCAGTCTGAGAGGTGGTAATGGGATCCCCCCTCGCTGTGTTTACCTGGAGGAGATGGCAGCAGATCTGGATGGACAGGACTGGCTGGACATGGACAACATAGAACAGGTCAGATGTTATCGCCCTATTCTTCCCATGTCTTATTTCTCTCGTCAACTAACGATGGCTCCGTACCAGCGTTTAATGTCTGATACTGCAACCTTCAATATTTGAATCCACTGTCTTTTTCCTTCTCTTAAATAAAGTTTAATAAATTTAGTAACTTTAGTTACTTTGCAGCTTCTGATTATTAATACAAAATATAATTAACTAATAAATGATGATAGATTAAACTACTCAGCAGTATATAAAACATTAAAATGACTTTCACATTTACCAGCTGCAACATTAACGTGATGAAGACTATAATGCATCAGTAATTAGAATACAATAATATATTATTCTGCGTAATGAGTATTTAACTAACTAGCGCTTTACTTTTGGTACTTTAAGTATATGTTGATGATATGTTAATGCAGGACTTTTACTTGAAGCTAGTATTTTACACTGTGGTATTACTACTTTTAAGTAAAGATTTTAGATTATTTATTTATTATTTATTTATTTAGATATATTAGAAGAGTTTTTCCTTCCAAATCTATAGCTAGTGTATTGACATATTAAAAGGGTTTCCTTTCACATGCACACAATTTTCAGATACAGTTAGTGCAGAGTAGTGTGTGCACGGCTTACCTGTCTATCATCTACAGCTGCTGTCTGTCTGTCTTGTCTTTCTCTCTCTCCACAGTCCTTTCATGAGTTTTCTCCTATAGTAGAATGAGTCATTTACCATTTTCGTTTGTTTTTGAGCGATGCCATTAACGTCATGTTATGCAACGTGATTTGTAAAATACAATACAACTAAACAGCTGTTACAATCATGAATAAGACAAAGAGGCGTTCCCATTTCTCCTCTCCTCTTCCTTTAGTAAATCACTCAGCGCTGACCGTCAGACCCTCGCACACACAGTTGGTTTAGAGACCTGCCTTTACGTCGACAGTTGGTTCTGTAACGAACACTATTGCACATTCACACACATAACACTTTCTCTCTGTAAATGTTTTACACAGGCTCTCTTTAATCGTCTGCTGGTACTTGAGCCAGGGAACCACCTCATCTACATGACGTCATGCAGTGCTGTCAACCTGTCTGCTGACCGTGATGCTGGAGAGAAGTGTGCCATCCCTTACCTTTTCGCGTGTTACCAGAGGGCCAAAGAAGAGGTGCAAGTTTTTCCTACAGGGCTGTAATTATAGCACTTTAATGCAGCTATTTTCAGAGATTACGGGCTGTTAATTGTCTATTCTCGGTAATTGGAACATAAAAATAACCCATGCTCTTTAATGACTCAATGACTTGATGATCTGCACATTAGGTGACGAAGGTACCAGAGAAGTTATTGTCGTTTGCTGTTCGCTGTAAGAACCTAACAGTCTCCAACACACGGACGGTTCTGCTCACGCCAGAAATCTACGTCAGCCAGAATATCTATGAACAGCTTCTGGACCTGCTGCTGGAAGGTTTCAGCGGAGCACGTAGGTTCAGCTTCATTTCTCCCCTTGTCTTTAATAAAGCTTTGCCTTGAGTTTACTCTACTCAGTTTCTCACAGAGTTGCTGTGTTTCAGAGCCAGAGGAGGTTGTTGAGTTTGTGGAGGAGGTCATTACTGGCCTGCTCTCCGACCAAGAGGTCTGTACCTTTGAGGAGGTGATAGTACCAGTGTTGGACATCTTCCAGGGACGCCTCAAAGACTTGGACCTGTGCCAGCCTCTCCTTTACTCCTACCTAGATGTTCTGCTCTATTTCAGCCACCAAAAAGATATTGCCAAGGTCAGGAGATACACAGGGATGTTTGCAAATGCTATCATAAATTTGCCCACTTGTAACAACTTTTAATTGCAGTTCCCACTACTAATTAAGTAATATATGATAATGTACAGTAATCATAATCAGATATGCAGTAATGGCATAATATTTCACAGTGCTACCTAAACCTTTCATGTTTTTTTTAGTGTCCCCAACTTTTCAAATCCTTCCACTTTTTTATTTTTAGGTATTGGTGGAACACATTCAACCCAAAGACCCAGCTAATGGTTTGCAGTACCAGAAGACCCTACTGGGAGCAGTGTTGAGTATCTCCTGCCTGTTGAAAACTCCAGGTGTGGTGGAGGGACATGGCTACTTCCCAAACCCGTCCCGCTCCAGCGCCCAGGAGACAAAGGTCCAGGAGGCCAACATCCACCAGGTAAACACATTGTTGGTATTTTGATGTAGCTGTTTTTCTTTGCTTTTTTTTTTTTTTTAAGAAATTAAATATGGCTGTCAGTTGATTAAAATATTTAATTGCATGATTGTCCATAGTTAAAAGTCTTATTGATAACATTTTTATGTAGATCAATATTTTAGAATATGTATATACTGTATATCCACAGAGCTTTTAGAAAGGTGCTGAGTAAAAGTATTTCCTCTTCTAAAAAAAATTATCATGATTGTGAATTAAGCATTTAAAAAAAATTGGCAGGCCCAAAATGAATGTAATAAGACTTCTAACAAAATGTGACATCTAGTGGCTTAATGTCTTCAATGCTAGCAATAGCATCTGTAATCACAAATTAATTGCACATTTTTTGTCTGTTTAAAATGTATCTTAAAGAGAGATTTGTCAAGTATTTAATCCTCTTATCAACATGGTAAAATATACTGCTTTGGAAATCAATTAACAACAAAACAATGACACATATTGTCCAGAAACTCTCACAGGTACTGCATTTAGCATAGAAAATATGCTCAATTCATAACATGGCAAACTGAAGCCCAACAGACAACAACAGCTGTCAGTGTGTCAGTGTGCTGACTTGACTATGACTTGTCCCAAACTGCATGTGATTATCATAAAGTGGGCATGTCTGTAAAGGGGAGACTCGTGGGTACCCATTGAACCCGTTTACATTCACATATCTTGAGGTCAGAGGTCAAGGGACCCTTTTGAAAATGGCCATGCCAGCTTTCCTCGCCAAAATTTAAAGCATGTTTGGAGTGTTATTTAGCCTCCTCCTTCCCAGCAAGCTAGTATGACATACTAATGGATTTCTTAGTTTTTTAGTTCCATATGATGCCAGTATCTTCACTATCTTCTTCTACCTTTAAAGCTGAGCCTGCCACAACCTCCGAAAGAAAAAATAGTGGCCATTGCGTTAATGTCGTTAACTTTGACAGAAAAAAAGTACAAAATTAAACCATTAAGTGATTGTAAATCTACAAGTCTCAGGGCTAATGATATTTGCTTCCCTTGTGTTGCAGTTTATGGGTCAGTTTCATGACAAGCTGCACCAGATCTTGAAAAACTTGCTCCAGCGATCTGGTGAGACACGCCACCTGCTGCTCTCATGGCTGGGCGGCTGTCTGCAGGCCAATGCTGGCCGGACCAAGATATGGGCCAATCAGATGCCGGAGATCTTCTTTCAGATGTACGCTTCAGATGCATTTTTCTTAAACTTGGGTGCGGCACTGCTGAAGCTGTGCCAGCCTTTCTGCAGGCCGCGGTCGCCCAAACTGCTCACCTTCAACCCCACATACTGCGCCCTCAAAGAGCTGAGCGAAGAAGAGAGGCACAATCGCAACGTGCACATAACAGGTTTGTGAAAATGAGTGTCAATAATCCTTCACTTTTATAATTTTAAATGCATTATTTCACCATTTTTATGTATCATCTGTAATGGTATTCTGGTATTTGTTTTGCTTTTACACGTGGGCTTACAGTATTTTTTCTATAGCAGTTCTTTTAATAGCAGCAGGATTTTCCTAAAGGATACTTTACAATTGATGACTAAGTGATCCCCAATGTCTTCTACCAGGTCTCGACAAGGAAACCTGTCTGATCCCTGTGCCTCCTCAGCAGACGGTGGAATCTGCACAGTCCTACAGCCTGCTCACTGAAAACCTCATCCTCACACAACTCACTCTGCATCTTGGTTTCCACAGGTACGTACCTTAAAGACAGCATCTGTTTCACAGATACCACAGAAATGCAGTGTACTGTATGTATGTTCCTCATGCTCGCTCCACATGTCAGTTTTAACCCATATTGTTTTGTTCTGATTGTGCATTAACGTGCATGTGCAGACTCCACGAGCAGATGGTGAAGATGAACCAGTCTCTCCAGGTGATGTGGCAGGAGGCGCAACGAACGGGCAACCCAATGTCGGAGCAGCTCCTGGAGCAGTTTGAGCGTCTTATGATTATTTACTTGTCAACCAAAGCTGCCACCACGCAGCCCGCCATGCTGCAATGCTGCCTTAATCTCCAAGCTTCCACGGCCGCTCTGCTGGTTCAGCTTGGTATGGGGAACCAGGGGCCTGAACATGTAGCACTCAGTTTCCCCCTGCCCTCCCTACAGAATACTATGCTCTGCTATGTACCAGGTAGGTCAGACCTTCCATTACACTGCAAATACAGTGGAACAGAAAGCACAACTTTAGCTTTGATTGTGAGACTGATCGAACAAGTCTGAACTGTAATTTCTCTTCATTTTCTCAGACTTGAATTGGTTCAGGTTTATTCATTTTCTGTTTTTTCACCTCCTTGGAGTATGTGAAACAGTGCGTTGTGTTAACAAAAGCTGCCCCTGCTGCATAGTAAATGATAAACACATAATTTGAATGTAAAAGTACTTTCCCCCTGATGTTACAACATCTTGCCAGCATGTAATTAATGATATTTCAAATTATTTTATTGTCAAAATTATTTTTTTAATAATGAGTTCATAAAATGCTGCAGGGTTCAGGTCATGAAAAAATGTCAGTTCAAATACTTTTAGACCTTATATTTAAATCTCTAACTCTGGGTTCTATACAGCTGCAGCTGTGCATGCAAGGAAGTGGTTAGTCACAATAATTCATTCATGCTGAACATTCCTTCATATGATAGTCATTACTTAAGTGTATCTTTTGTCTGGCAGAGTCTTTTGCAGAGAACCTGGGAGATTTTTTTGTCTTCCTGCGTCGATTTGCAGACGATGTTTTGGAGACTTCTGCGGAAAGCCTGGAGCAGATTCTTAACTTCATCACTGTCTTCATGGGTAACGTAGAGAGGTACACGACTTAATCTATCATGTCAGCGATTGTGATTGGTTGAAAGGAAGAATTGTGAGGCCCAGTGATGCAGGCCGTCTAGGAATTTTTGCTTTAATCACTTCTGTCCCGTATGCACCACAGGATGAAGAACCCTCATTTAAGAGCAAAGCTCGCAGAGGTCTTAGAGGCGGTGATGCCCCACATGGAGCCGGTGGCTCCTGGTGCTGCTCAGCCAATCGTGTTCCAGCGAGAGAGAGTCTTCTGCTCTTACAGACATGCACCTCAGCTGGCCGAGGCCCTCATCACTGTGTTTGTAGACATTGAATTCACAGGTATTGTATTCCTCCCAAGTTTTGACTTGTTACTGCTCTTTGTAGATCGAAACCAGCGTTGAACTGTATTGGATGAAGCCACATTCAGAATGCTTAACCCCTTAAAAACCAAGATCATCGCTTGCACGATCCTGTATAAATCAATGTAAAATAAAAACCACTATAACTAGAGCATTTATTCTTTTTGAAGCAGAAAGCTGAGGCTTCCTCTCTTTCACGTAATCACTTTGTTGGCTCTTGATGACATCGTTAGGCTATATTATGTAACATGCAGAACGTAAATAAACTATCAACTTGACTTTGCACTTGATCTACTCCTAAAAATGAGTGTAGTGTTATGAAATGTTTATGTTTCTACATTTAGGAATCTTTTGGATAAATGTGTTTTGTGTATTTAGTAACATTTTTACATTTTTTTTTGTTTATGACACAGTTTCACTACTATTATCAAACTGACTTGCAAAACCTTTTAGCTCAGGTTGATTTTAGGCAGATTTTAAGGATATGAAGCATTTGAAGATAGTCCAAGAAATTACATCACAGTGAGCAAAAATACCAATATACATTGGTGGACCACTTCTATTGCA
The DNA here is from genome assembly GCA_947000775.1 of Pterois miles. NCBI lineage: Eukaryota > Metazoa > Chordata > Actinopteri > Perciformes > Scorpaenidae > Pterois > Pterois miles. The sequence goes on from CAMQGK010000110.1 coordinate 18,898,141, forward strand.
GATTTAAAAGGGTTAAGAGATGTCGTCTCTTAACCCTCTTAACCTCTGAAGTATGTACATTTGAAAAGAGTAAAAAGAACGTGATTAAAACACTGAGAATCAGAAATAATAGGATTGACTCCTGGGATAATTATGGCTCTCTTTTTGTTCAGGTGAAGAGGTTGGATTGTGTGTGAACACCTGTGTGTGTTCAAGATTATTATCAAGATAAGGAGAGAAGCTGGATGAAGTGAAAATAAATATAAGGTAGAAATGTTTGATTTTATTTAGTTTTATGCTCCTTTTTTTCAGGTGATCCTCATCAGTTTGAACAGAAATTCAACTACAGAAGACCCATGTATCCCATTCTCAAGTACATGTGGGGCAAAGAGAACTACAGAGAGAGTATCAAGGTGATAAGAAACTGATGTCTTTGAGATTTATCATCCAAGTAAACAGTTTTCAGAATTTAAGATAGTGGTACAATGTTATTTTACAGCATTACAAAAGAGGCTCACAAATTATTTTTCTGAGAGTGTGGTATTTTCTTCATGTGGTTGCTTGAGACTATTTTGGTGCATTTGATAATCTCAGGCATGTTGCCTGCTGTTCCGATAGCTAGAAAGAAACTCCTTAAATCCCTTTGTGTAAGAATAGTGGCCTAAAAATCTGAAAATTGGCTCTTAAAAATCTTAGTCGGTTATGAGATGTATTTACGGAGATTAGGCCTCCATTTTTCCCCACTCTCTCACCATATCTCATTAAGGTTATTGTCTGTTGTGAGAGGACTAGTAGTGAGGAAAGGTCAGGAAGAGGGGAGGAAAGAAAATGGATGGACTGATAAACTGTCCAGGATATTTCATTATATTTAAATCAATGTATGCCTAGATTGGCTTTGGCCCCTCATGACCCACAAAAGCCACAAGTGTAAAGGCAGCATAATGAATGAGGGCAAAAACAGGCATGTATAGTTTATTACCAGGTGATTACATATCGGGGAAACTGTAGTTTACTAAGCGGATTGATCCCAGTGTTTTCTTTATTTAGTTTGCCATCTCTTGTTTCAGCATTTGGCGCACTATGCATCTGAGAACCTGGAGGCCATGAACCCCCCTCTGTTCCTCAGGTTTCTCAACTTACTGATGAATGATGCCATCTTCCTGCTGGACGAGGCTATTCAGGTAAGATTATCCATGCGTGTAAAAATCCAATGTCACATTTTCACTTCTGTTTGTTTGATGTTTATTTGTTACTTTGCTTTTCAATCAGTGGTAAAAAAGTGGTAATCAGTGGTTTCCATTAGCACAAATCACACAATACTATACACAAGGAGGGAATTTGTCACAAATTTTGTCAACTATGGGGGTATAAACTTGCTGGCCAATTGTTAATTAATTTAATTCCTTGTGACTAAGTTGTTTACTATTTTAGCAGTATTTTGTTAGCAATAGTCATTTTTTTTGTTTAGCTAAACTTAAAAGTAAGTCTGTCTTTTTATCTTGTAGTACTTGAGTAAAATCAAGGTTCTGCAGCTGGAGCGGGACCGAGGGGAGTGGGAAGGCCTGGCCCCTGATGCCCGAAGAGAGAAGGAGTCCAGCTTGCAGATGTTTGGACAGCTGGGACGCTTCCACAACATCATGTCTAATGAGACCATCGGCACATTGGCCTTCCTCACTTCAGGTCTGGCAGGAAAACATTTAATTCTTCATATTGATCCATTTAATGTTTGTCTTTGGCCATCCCTTGTGTAGTTTTCTGTTATTATTTTCCTCATTTCCAGAGATCAAGGGGATCTTTGTGCACCCATTCCTCGCTGAGAGGATCATCTCCATGCTGAATTACTTCCTCCAGCACCTGGTCGGTCCTAAGATGGGTGCCCTTAAGGTTAAGGACTTCAGTGAGTTTGACTTTAAGCCCCAGCAGCTTGTTTCTGACATCTGCACCATCTACCTGAATTTGGGGTAAGCTGTGAACACTACTCTTTGTGGAACTGTGAAAAAAGTTGTAAAAAGCATGTAACAGTCTCTCTAGTTTATATATTCTTGTTTAATCTCATGTTTTTTATTGGTACCATACTCTCTGGAGAAGAAATACTGTGGCACATTACCGCGTACGATCACTCTTGTGGTTTCTGATTTTAAAAAATGTTTGTATCTGTTTTTGGCAGTGATGAGGAGAATTTCTGTGCTACAGTCCCAAAGGATGGACGATCATACTCCCCTACCCTCTTCTCCCAAACAGTGAGGGTACTGAAGAAGATAAACAAGCCTGGGGACATGATTGTGGCTTTTGGTCTCCTTGCTGACAAAATAAAGGTATTATTCAACATGGAAACTGTTTGCCAGACAACACTAAAATTCATTATTTTTCTTTGTTTTATGAGAACATATGCTGTGTTCATTGCATTGAATACAGATGGAAAGCACAGACTGTATATAAAGATGGATGACATGACAGTTCCCCAAAAGTGAAGCCAGAACATTTCAATCACCCCTGGAGGCTCAGGAATTGTGTGTGAGAGGAGATGTAATGAAACTTTCTATAACTGCCATGCGTCTGTGTAATAGAACGTGCCAATTTGATCATCATTGTAGCCATTGTGCTAACATAACAACTAGGTGGCTCACACTAGCAAGCTACAGCCATGCTTGACTCGTGATTGGCTCGGGCGGGTGTGTGTGTGAGCAGGACCATGATACCACAGCTCCAGACCCCCAATCAGTACTGCACTGACTCTGGCTCTTATTGATGTCAGAATCTCAAGATGGAAGACCCCATATATGGGATGTTTTCACTTCACTGTTCAGTGGGAGGAAGTGGAGACACATCGTCCATCATCATATACAGTCTGTGGTGGATACACTCAAAATGTTTGTTTTCACTGTGCCTCTGTTTTAGTCCCATGCAGACAGACAGCAGCAGGAAGAGGAGACATATGCGGACGCCCCAGATGAGTTCTTGGATCCTATCATGTCCACTCTGATGCTCGATCCTGTTCTTCTCCCTTCCTCCAATGTCACAGTTGACCGCTCAACTATAGCAAGGCATCTCCTCAGGTTAGTTACTTCCTACAAAGCACCGAGATTCTCTTGAGATTATTGTCATTATTCACATGTGTCTTTTCTGCAAGCAGAGAAATTGAAGTGGTGTACATCATCTGAAAGCTGGGAACCTGGAGATTAATTTGAGATGCTGCTCAGCACTGTGTGTTAAATTGTTGTAGTCATAAGTCAGAACTAAACAGGAAGTAATTAATTGATTAAAATTGTGAAAAAATTGTGCTAAATTTTTCAATTTACTTTTTTTCTCTTGAGAAGTGATAAAAATGATCTAAAATCCCTCTAAAATGGATTAAGACCCAGAGACCTTGAGGAACACCACAGAAAAAGCCATGCTGTGATTTTGTATCAAAAACTCCTACAAGAATTGCATTTTTTGCCGATTGGATGGCCGCACTGCTGCTCTGGAAACTGCTCAGAAGCACCCTTATTGTCAGTCTACTGAGGAAAGCCATCCATCCTCTGAATGCTCCAGGTCTCTACTTTGTGGCTGTAAAGATTCATGAGGCTGTGATTATCCGGAAGGTCACAACATGTCATTTTATACAGTGAGGTTAAATTTAAAAAAATGGTGTCACTCCAATGAAATGACTACTACGAGGACTAACATATTCACACATGAATACAATCATTGTATTGACAAGATTCTCAACTTTAAAGTGATAACCAATTTATGTAATTCCCGGAGTGTTTAGGGAAACTGGTGTGCAGAAATATTCAAAAACATCATTTTAGAATAGGCAAAAAATAACACATTTATACTGCATTCAAAAAAACTGCATGATTTTTGACCAAAACTGCATGTAATTATCATAAAATGGGCATGTCTGTAAAGGGGAGACTTGTGTACCCATAGAACCCCTTTGAAAATGGACATGTCAGTTTTTTCTTTGCCAAAATTTAGCTTAAATTTGGAGCATTATTTAGCCTCCTTCCCAACAAGCTAGTATGACATGGTTGATATAATTGGATTCCTTAGGCTTTCTAGTTTATGATATGATATTATGATACCAGTACAGAAGACAGTAAACTTAATCAGGATAGCAGGTGGTTCTGTGGGTCTCAGAGGGTGTTGCTATTACTGTACAGTCTTAAATTAAACTTGTTAATGAAATGAATACTTGGAAGAACTTGGTGTGCTGGAGTCAAATAAGTGACCATTTGATAATTATGTCGTTCTCACAGTGACCAGACAGACCCTTTCAACCGCAGTCCTCTAACCATGGACCAGATCAGGCCAAACGAGGAACTCAAGCAGCAGATCTTACAGTGGCTGGATAAGCATAAGCAGGAGAGGCTGCAGCTGGGACCTAGTAACTAGCCATGATCCCTCGCTGTGATAAACAATGACTGCATCCCTGCTTTCTTTCCCGGCTCACATCTCGCGTGCTCCTCTGCTTCTTGGCTAATCCATGGTGTGCTTGCCTCTGTGGATTTCTTCTGACTCGTCTGGTCAGACTAACGTTGCATTAGCCTTTTCATGCAGCCTTCACACTCAGTGGATTTACTCTGTGACGGCAGTCCAGGCAAACTGTAGCCCACCGGCTGGTGACAACTTAAAAATACATACCGATCCACACAGTAGCTGTTCGACTCCCATGATGCCCTACGGTAACGTAAGTAGGGTGATACAACCGCTGCTTCCTCTCTCCCTGAATACTGTGTATTAATAGGTTATGATTACAATCAGAACTGTGACCAGAAGTATCAGATTCAACAGGACTTGTTGAATGTACTGTTTGAACTCCTGACTGACCAGCTGGCCCTAACCAGATTTTATACTGCAAGGTAAGTATTTTTGGGAACTCTTAAGGCTGAACATGGATGGAATTGTTTAATCTGATTTCACCTGATTTCACCTTCATGAATAAAACATTATCCACTGCCTTTTAAAGCTCTTGAACACCCTACATTTCAGCACTTTTGGTTTAATCTCAAGCAGCATTGTAAATAGAATCAGCAATTAAAGGCAAGGCACCGGAAAAACAGTTTAATTGTGTGTGAGTTATTTTAGTGGACATAATGTAGATTTACCTGGAGATGTTCAAAATCTTGTTCACTGTAATAAGATACCCGAAGCACAAAACCATACTGAGTACACTTCTTCTGTATTTTAACACACATTATATACAGTATATATAATAGATACGTGTCTTTACATCTACCTGCCTTTAATCAAGCACTTATTGAAGACCTTGTTAGGAATGGTGAGCTTGCTAACTAGTAGGTTCTTGGATATATGGATTTAAACTGTGTTTCAGTTACCAAACAACAATTACACTAATGTGACCGTCATTTCAAGATGTAGTACATGCAAAACCTAAAAATGCCAGAATGCTTACTAAAATTACTTGATTGTTGAGTGTGGCATTGGTGGACACTACTGTTTGGTGTGCTTCAGCGATAACAAATAAATACTAATTGACAGCGGTGTGATGGGTATCTCGATAGGCAAAAACACAGTGTGCAGCATACAGTGTGTAGCCCTTGGAAAAAACATTTTTCCAAGCTATCTTATTTTCAATATGATTAAAGACTACAATATTTTCTCAATTTACTCATATTAACCCCTAATTTTTCTTCACTTTTAAGGTCTTTAAAATGACCATATTTCTTTTCATTGAACCAAAAAATAGCTAAAATATAGGGTGTTCAATATCTGATCTGCAGTGTATAATAATTGTCATCCTTTGAATTAACATTCGCCAGATTAACAGATGTATCCTGATCTAGCATTTTGAACAGATTCTTTTGTTGTGTGCAAGCATAGTGTATTAACATGGCTAACAAATGATCAATAGAATCGGTGCCTAAAACCAAGAGCCTTGCAGTAAATGTCAGCGAATGAGGATCTGACTTGTTTCATACTGTTAAGAGCATATGAGTTTGTTTGTTTAGGGCATACAGGAAGCTGTGGGTAGAATATAAAAGAAAGAAGATCAGAAAAAGATGGCCTGTTTTTGAGTAGCTTTTTGAATTAAAAGTGTTTTAATTCAAAATCAAGTGTGGTTGTATAAAATGGTAAAATGTGAGAGAAAGATTACATATTTGTTGGCATGCCCTCATACTGTATGTTGAATATCTACCACCTGAATGATTACATGGGTTAAATTATAATGCAATACTTATGTTTTAATTGTGATTATGAAATGTTTATTTTGGATGTACAGTATGATTAAGAAATAAAACTAATGTGCGTTATATAAGACGTTGTTATGATCTCTTTCAGAAATAGGAGCAGTACATAATATCAGTCGTGAATTGGATAACAGAAAAAGAGGATCTCAAAAGACATTTCGTCTCAAGGACCATGTGATTGTCAGTATATTTTATCTTCCTATAATAATATCAACTGCGTCTCTGGTTTGTGTAACACATTCAAGTCTCTTAACTTGCACTATATTGTGTCTCCAAGTGACTTCCAAACAGTTTGTATAGTGGTGATGTCCATATGTCAGGAAATCTCAGCAACTATATATAAAATCCTTTAGAGCTAGAACCCCCTGCGTACTGTATGTACTAACATTTCTCATATGCTTTAAGAGCTCAAACAAATTTGTTTTGGGCCGCATGAGCTTCCATCTTGTGCATGGAGCCGATCACATCAGAAATTAAAGGAAAAGTGTTTGAAGTCTGTTTGCAGAAATTTAATAACTGTGTTTTCATTAGTGTATAATCACCTGAAACTACATCCATCCATCCATCGTCAACCGCTTTTCCCGTTAGGGGTCGCGGGGGGGCTGGAGCCGATCCCAGCTGGCATTGGGCGAAGGCGGGGTTCACCCTGGACAGGTCGCCAGTCCATCCAGGGCACATAGAGACAGACAACATAGAGACAGACAACCATTGCTCCACCATGCAGCCCCCTGAAACTACAATTTGTGTTTTTGATACCTAAGAATGAGCCCTTCATGTCAACATAGGGAGCAGGTACTCTTCACGCAGTCTGCCATGTTGCCTCGCCACAGACAAACCAAACAATGGCTCTAGAGAGACTTTTTATGTTACCTGAAGGCCATCGTAGTTTTCCGACATGCTTGCAAAACTATGGTAATGTGAGTGCAAAATTATCTGCCCCCGTCTGTCCTCTGTTACTCCTAAAGTAATGCTATTATGGTAAGGATGGCCTCTGAGTGAGGCAAATGGCATTATGGCTGTTTCACACTCAACAATACATTACTGCAGTCTTGGAAAGGGAGGAGTGAGTGGAAGGGTACTCAGCTGGTTGCAATCTGCAACCACACCACTAGATACTGCCAAATCCTACACACTGCACCTTTAAATCTTTATTTCAACAACTAGCTGTTTCTATTAATGAGAATTGAGAAACACTCAGGTTACAGGAACTACACATTTATTAGGTTGTGTAGTCTTCATCTTTACTTCTTACTTTTCTATTGTTGACGCAGCTTCCCGTGTCATGAGCATGAGTTCACAAGTATAATTTAATAAGGCACCAACGCAGGAAATACAAAGACATACTAACAGAGGAGAAAAGATGAAGTCGAGATCAACATTTTCCTCAGACGAGAAATTTCAAAGAAAAACAATATACAACTAAAATGACAGTATATTAACTTATTGGCTCACTCGTGGAACACGGTGTTGAATTTTGTTTCTGTCCAATTACTGCTTTGTGTCTAATGACATAGTTTTAAAGGTTAATTCCGCCCAAATTCTGCTTTTTGTCTAATGACTTGTAGTTTCAACGGTTTATGATGTCAAAATACAGCTTCCTGTCAGGGGCTTGTGGTTTTAAAGGTTTATTCTGCCCAAACACTGCTTCATGTCTAATGACTTGTGGTTTTTTAATTTTTTTCCTCGAAAATACTGCTTCATGTCTAAGGACTTGTGGTTTTAAAGGTTTATTCCCGCCAAATATTGCTTCATGTCAACTGTCTTGTAGCTTAAAAGGCTGGTTCCGCCTAAATACTGCTTCATGTCTAACGACTTGTAGCTTTAAAGGTTGATTCCGCCCAAATACTGATTCATGTCTAACGACTCATAGACAGTATTACAGTTTAGCTTCCAGCTTCTCCAGCAATGTATTTCAACTCTTAGCTTCTTTAAATGATGCAGTTGAGCTTCTAACTCCAGTGCCATTTGATCTTCAAGTTTTTTGGACAAGTTATTTCACATTTCTGCATTTCAGTAATGTTTTACAATTAATTAGTGAGTGTTGATTCCGATTTCACAGTATTGTTTGTTGAATCTTTATTCAACAACATGAACATCTATTTCTTGCATACATTTTTGGGTTTTCACTACTCCTGCATACTCTTGGCTACAGAAACCATTCAGCTATCAAAATTAGAGGTTGACCGATATGGGCCGATGCCGATTTATTACAGAATCAAGACAGCCGATGGCCGATATATGATGCCGATTTTTTTTTTGGTGGGGGTGGGGGGTTTGATGCCGACATGTTTGGCTGATTTTCTTTTTTCCCTTTTTTTCCCCTCTCTGTCCTCTCATCCAAGTTGGTACAGTATATGTTTGATATGTTAGTTAAATATGCATGGTAGGCAGCGCAGCCATGTTGGCTCAAATTCACTGTTATTAAGGCGAAAGCCATTAGTTTACGGTTGCAAACGGTCTAAATGTGCCTGCTGTGTTCTGTAACCCTCCTGAGGGTGGCAGCAGAGCACAATTATATAGAAATCTTTTATATCTTTAAAGGAGAATGAAAACGAATGGACATTTAGAGTTTGGGATGAAATAACACACTAGCTGTCCTGGTAAAAATCACATTTAATTCATTTAAAATTTATATGACTGTATGTTAATGTCAAAGTGTGGAATGTGGAAAGATATTCTATGCATTTCATGTTCCTGTTTTACAATATAACTGTAAACTATGTTAAAATGTATTTTCATTGTGAATTTATCACTGTACGATCACAATGTACAGACAGCAGAAAGAAACGCTCATGCTGTGCCGACCATCGTACCAGTATTCCTGACCTGTCTGGTTGTGTGTGTCCCATTACACAGATGAGAAATAAATACTAAAATGCCCCATCCACCTCGACTCCCATGCCATAAATGGGTGAATATGCAGAACAAACGTGGTCACACATGCATGTGAAATAACTCCAAATAACTTTTTTTTTTTGTTGCATCAATCCTATTGATTCTGTAGCAGTTTGTGTTGGAGGTAACAGTAATTTGGGTATGGATCTGAACAAAAGTGATTCAAAGGCATATGGATTTGTGACTTTGGAAAGGATCTTGCCTGGATCAGTACAGTACATACCTTTATCGGCTCCATGAGTTTTCACAGAGGTTTTTAAAAACACGTTTTCTCTTGTAAAAAGAGATTATGGGTGGTGAGAGTGGGGCAGCAGAGCAGTACTCTTCCCATGGGTGCAGAAATCAATGCAACACCCCTGCCTGCATCAATGGAGGGTGCTTTTACTGCATGCTGTGTATACAATATTGCTTTTTCAGTCGTAGTTTGTATTGTATTGAGTTTGGCCGCAGCTTATAAAAAGCTTCTCACTTTCCTTGTTTAGGAAACTGCAAGCTAACGGTCTTCCTTGTGATTCAAGTGCGAGGCACCTTTCCCGGGCAAAGCCCCTGAACCTGATTTGGATTCAGCCATGCAGACTCTGAATAGGGCCGCTGAGAAAATGCATTGTCGGGGTTTCTTCGGTTCCGCCCCGCAACCTGCATAATGCCGTGTCGGCCAGTGAGAGCGGAGCGCTGTGGTAGAGGTTGTTTATGTGGAGTGCTGGGTTAGGGTTCCGCCCACCGAGGTATCTCTGATCGCAGGGCAGACAGGCAGAGAGTGTAAAATGGCGCACAGCTGTCGGTGGCGGTTCCCCGCTCGGCCCGGAGGGAGCTGCAACTCCGGTACCGGGAGGAGAGCGGGCCGAATTAGGGTTACTGCCTCTCTGCGGAGTGTCTCGGGAGCCCACCCTAACGCAGCCGGGCTCGGACCCGGGTTTGATGCTGCACTACAGGTCTCTTCGGTTATCGGGAGCAACCTGCAGAAATTTCGGGATGTTTTGGGGGAATCGAGTGACTCGAGCAGCGGGGAGGTAAGCACAGGACAGGACCAGCCGGATGGTAACCCGGGAGCATCGGTTATACAAACGCAGAGCACGGTGTACTCGGAGAGTCGTTTCAGATGAGCAGCTAACAGCTACTCTCTGCTCAAACGTTGACATTTCCTCCCAACGTTAAGTGAGGCTGCGAGCAAACTTGTCATTTCCAGGATGCTCAGTTAACTTTGAGTTGGTTGCGTGGCCTTAAACTCCACAGTTGCGTGTTAAAATGTTAACATTAGTTATAAACAACACAAAACGGTTATCAGATTTATGGTGTCAAAGGTGCTACTGGAAACAAAGTTTTCTTCATCTCAGTGGAGTGAGAGCACAGGCTACATCCATACAGTTGGGATGAACTGATGCTAACGTTAGTGTGCTAGCCCAACCAAAACACTGAATAAATCCTGGTGTTGTCTTGTTAATTACTAGATATAACACAGTTAACGCATAGCAGCTACACTGTGTAACTACGCCGTCACAACCAGTTTACTAGTTAACGCTAATTGTTAGCTACTTGACATTAGCTTGATGTGAAGCCTTCAAGGCTGGACATGTTGCCTTCTGATGCATGCACATCAACACAGTGAAAGTTATCGTCCTGTATTTGCATCAATATGAATTTCTTACAGTAAAATATGATTTTAAAGACATGTGCTTATCATAACATCGTGTCCCCGCGGTGTAATAGCACGGGACCTTCAAGATAGTGTGCAATATGTTTGAAAACAAGACATGCCAACTTGAAGGAGGCGAGAGTACACAATTGTGGTTTGTAACAAGCTAACGTGAACTTAGCAGCCAGAGTATATTACGTATATTATTCACTTTAATTGCTTTCGGATTTCTATTAGATGGTCTTTATCTGCTCACTAGCTTAGCGTTAGTATTTACAACATGAGCTCAATGGCTAGCTGTTTGCAGTGAGGTGTCAAACCATCCAGCGAGGCTTGGCTAACATAGCTGAATGGTTAGCTCGCAGGCTAGCTGTCCACATCTCACAGCTAAAACTACACCATTATAATCCTGTCGTTGGCGATGGTAAAGTTGCATGTTTGCTCGAGAGATTGCTGTGTTTTACCGAGGGCCTGCATGTTACTACGTAGCGGGTTAAAGCCCCGTAGCTAAAGTTGGCGGAGCTAATACACACTACTAAATTATTACCATTGCTGGTTAGTGTTAAGCTAGGAGAGCTACCATGCTACGCACTACGCCACGCTAGCCATCGGGGCTATTGCTGATGCATAGGAAAATGGGAGGTGGACATGTTTTCCCCTTCTCTACACAGCCAGTACGTAGCTATTACCAAAATAATATGGGGTTTATAATGCTTGGAGAGGCCGTCTGGTACTCAGTCACATACTCGAAACCACTCACTTCGGCGCTGAAGTGCTAATAAGAGTATATCGGCAGGGTTTGGTGTGTGATTTCGCTTCGTTTTTTTTACCAGAGAAACGAGACTTGCTAGTGACAGTGCGCATGCAGGGCAGGCTACAATAACAACGAGCCCCTTCTCGATGGACCGTGTGATGTGGGGGTGTGTTCGCCTTAGCGAACTACCATCTTCCTTCTCCATGATGAGCAGCATGCGTTCATTGCAGTGGGAGTAACGTTACACTGTGTGGGGATGTTTACCACCAACTCCAGTGCTCCACAGACTGCTTGTTTGGTTGAAGCACAGCACTATTTGCATGCATGCTAGTTAGACATTTAGGTATGTTTTTTTATGTTGAACCTGAAAATATGCTTGGGTCTTAAAGATTACAGTGGCTCCCATTATAGTGTAGCAGTCAGGCTTTGTAGAATAATAAAAAATATTTCCCTTTTCACATCAGAGTTTCATGATGTCCTGGATAAACATACATCTTATTTGAAATAAATTTGTGAGCAAATCAGTTTATTAGTAATTAATAATGTTTTCGTAATTAGGACTCCCTCTGACCCCTTATTCCTCGAGACTGTCAATAATAGTAGTGTTTGGATGTGTGTAGGGATGTAGCAGTCCTTTTTCAGTTCCGATAGCGTTACCTGGGCTTTGGGTATCGGCCGATACATGTAAAGCATCAGACTTGACTTAAACATCGATTTTCTAACTTTACAAAACTAAATGTAACAAATAAATACATAGATATGAATATACTGAAATGCTATTTATTATTGAAATGATAAATTGTATACCAGAAAAATTAACAGGAATTAGTTACATTATTTCCAGTTCAAGTGTAATCCTTTTTAATGCAGCAACAAATTGGCCAAAACTTAAAGAGGAAAGTATATAATGTATATACTGTATGAACATGGGTTTGAATAATGAGAGTAGATTGGCCCCATTGTCGCTGATACGCAATCCAGCTAAGTCACTATCGGCCCGATATCCGATCCGGCGTCGGTGCATCCCTAGATGTGTGTCGACACACTGGACCAATAAATCTCTATGGAACGTGCAAACTCGGTATGTTGATTTCATTGATTTTCTACTTTCAGTCAAGGCTTCATAATTTACACATTTGAAATATCAGTTTTGTGTTCAAATTTCTTTTTAAGCATTTGAAGTCCCTACGTTGAAAGACTGGAAATGGTTAGAGTATAACAGTATTTGGGAAGTGTATAGACAGACATAATTACATAACATTGCAGACACCGCATAGTGATTACCTTGGATTCTACATACATTTGTGCTTTACATCACATCTTTATGATATTCCAGAGAAACATTAATGTTATGTGAAACATCATTTACAGGCAAAAATGGCTTTTTATGTAATTAGGAGAGCCATCTCCCCCAACTCCAGTAAATGAGACTATAGCAGTATTTGGGATGTGTGGAGACAGACTGGACCATTAAATCCCCATGGAACCTGAAGCCTATGGAAGTTGCGGACACAGCATGGTGATTTCATTGAGAGGCAGTGTCGTGCCTGTCTGACCAGACCAGGGCAGGATTGTTCAGGCTCACTGCAGCCTGCTGAGCTCACAGGGCGACCCTGAACAGAGCGCCAGCCGGACACTTGGCCACCCCTCCTTCCTCCATCCAGGCAGAAAGACCCAAATCCACTTCAGACAAACACAACCCTGTCTGAGAGGCAGAGCAACTTTTCTTCTGACAGCTGCCACTTTGGAATGGATTACTAAGCCTATTGGGGTGGCTCAAAAGGGTGCTTGTCGGCTGTTGCTGTCCAAATGAAGGCATTTGTTAGCTTTTGTATGTGTGTGGGGCATTAATTTTCTTGATCTAGCCAAATTGCCGTTGCTTATTTTGATACAGAGTGCAGTCCATGGAGATTTTTTTTTTTTTTTATAAATGTGTGACCTTATCACCCTCAACCTTAACAACTATCACTGGTCACCTAATCAGACTTTGCATCATTTTCCCCTTTTGCTCTTGCTCCATTATATCTTGCCTTCTGCTGCATCCATTCCACTCGCACATTATTACCAATGTTTAATCATTCATACAAAAGTGCAGCTGAATAGATGTATCAACCCAAACGTCTCTGCCTCACTGGTTTGAGAGAAATAGTGTGTTTGAGCGGAAGGGGCTTCAGTCCAGCAGGTGTTTGGCCTATTTAAATGGAAGACCCCCCCCCCCCCCCTCCCCATCCCGCCCCCACCCGCTTACCCATCCCAGAGACAGCGTGTGGATTGGAGCAGGAAGCTTTGTGTCTGCTTTTATTCTAGCTCTCACAAAGTGCGGGCGGCTGAAAGAGCGCAGGCAGGGATATCAAAGAGTGCAGGGCGACCCCCCTCCTCCCAATGGGACAACGCTGGGAGGAGAATTAGTCACAGACCCTCCCATCCATGGCTTTATTCTGCCACAGCAGAATGCTTTAGGAGTTGCCTGACTGGGAGAAAGGCGGCAATTGTGTTGTCTTTTTCTTACTCTTTGTGTGTGTGTGTGTGTGTGTGTGTGTGTGTGTGGGGGGGGGGGGGGGGGGGGGGTCCGTCCCTCAGACTTTGTGTCCCCTATTGCACTCAGGAGTAGGCGTGTCTTCTTTGTCTTTATTTTGATTAGAACTTCGATTCAAACTGCCTGCCTGGGTAGGTAGGAGGGGGTGTGTGTCTGTGGGTGCCTGCCACCCTGTGTGTGTGTGTTTGTGTGTGTGTGTGTGTGTGTGTGTGTGTGTGTGTGTTAGCGAGAGAGAGAGACACACCATGCGCACGTGCCAATCAGTCTGTTTGTCTTTGTCCGTTGACTGCCCTCGTCCCCTTACGTGCGAGGTGTAGGAAGAGGAGTCATTTCGCCCCGGAAAGTGTTTGTTTTGGTCAGTGTGCTGTCGAGCAAATGTGAAACAGTTGCACGTAGTGTTGGGACACTTGGGGAAAAAAAACAAATGTCCACCTTTTGCTCGGGGCTGACAGGGGTCACAAAGCAGTGCCACTGTGTAATTCACTCTGGCGAAGGAAACAAAATGTTCTAATCAGTGGCTAAGATTGGATCTATTACTAAATTGTCCTTTGGTACTACTCATTTTTGCTGCTTTGTGTACTTAGTACTATCTGTTGAAGTGATTCTTTGAATTCTTCTCAAGAGATGTGTCATCAGAAGGGGATATAAGAGTATGAGCTCATCGTCACGTTCCAGGAAGGAATGAGGCATCATGTCTGTACGGTAAATCTAAGAGGAAAACTTCCAGGAATGTGTCAAGAACATGTTGTTTTCAGACGAGTAGGGAGGAGTGACTTCTTAAGATGTGTTCCCCAAACATCAGACTGACTGACGGGGTCCTAACCTGAAAAGTTAACACATCTACTTGACATCCTTCCTCTCAGTGTGAGTCGCTTTCCTGTTGTGATATTTTTCTCCCTCAACGTGGGTAACTTCTGACTTTAAAGGTGCGATGTGTAAGATATGGCCAGAATTATATTTTAAATATTTGATGAACTAACATTATCAACAGAATGTGAAGAGGTTACAGTGGTGACGTTATATCACGTCTATATACTTTGTTACGGAGATATCTACTGAAATTAGCATGCTAACTGATAGGACTGGGATTACATATGTATTGAATGTATGGATATCAATTGATTTTTTTTTTTCTCCCACCTGACTAGCCCCGGTCTTGTAATACCACTTGTTCCTCAAGAGGCAATAGTGAGTCACTGTAGCGCCGAGAGGACGAAGAAGTAGAGTTGCTCTGAGAGCTTGACAGTAATATATCCATGAGTTTTGATGGACTCCAAGTTAGCAGTTAGCTTGAATTCATTCAGCACAAACCCCATCACCAGGGGTCTGATCCCAGGGGACTAATTGGAAATTGGCTTTTTAAATTTTTTTTTTTGTTTTAATAACTGATGATTGTAAATTTAGTGCTGCACGGTGGTGCAGTGGTTAGCACTCTCGCCTCACAGCAAGAGGGTCGCGGGTTCGATTCGATTCCAGCTTCCTCCCACAGTCCAAAGACATGCTGTTTAGGTTAATTGATGACTCTAAAATGCCCGTGGGTGTGGATGTGAGCATGAATGGTTGTCTGTCTATATGTGCCCTGCGATGGACTGGTGACCTGTCCAGGGTGAACCCCGCCTTCGCCCAATGCCAGCTGGGATCGGCTCCATATATATATATATATATATATATATATATATATATATATATATATATATATATATATAATATATACAGTATAAGTACAAGTATCATAAATTGTGTGTATTAGTATTAGACTCTAATAAGGGATGCTTGCTTGTGATGAATTAAGCTCATTTAAAAGTTGCACTCATTGTATCTAGCAGGTAATAAGGTGCAATATATAGGGGGTATATAGGGGGTATAGGGCAATTAGATCCACCACACAGCACTTCACTTACCGCAAACTTCACGGAGAACAAAATTGAGGGAAAACAGTGTCATCGATCTGTTTCTGTCGAATCATTCAGCACGTTAGTGAGTCGTTCCCTATCGAGCCTGTTTTCAACCGTACTGACAACATTATGTTCACTTAAGTCGTCCCTCTTAAGAGGCTAAGCCTCGCATTCGGTGAAACACAAGAGCAGAGGATATTAATGATCGTGTGAAATCTTAGCAGAATGAGTATACAGGAAACACTAAGAAATAATGGTTTTTAGGTAGGGCTGTCCTAGAAATTCTTAGTCGACCAACAGGTACGATTATGTCAGCTAATTGATTAATTGATTTAATTGCAGATCTGTAAAACTTTGTTTCTCCACAAAGAATTGCACAAAAGCACTACTTCTACTTAAATCTTGTGTTTAATAGAGCTCATTAGTTGTTTGTTGTAAAATATGGTGACTGATTAATCAGTGCTGTGTATTGTCAAACAGCTCCTTTAAGGGACCATACCATGTTTGTGTGTTTAATCTATTTACTACTGTTCAGATATACTTAATATTATTTTATGTGTTTGAAGTTTTAATGTGAAACCACCTTGGGAAGTGTTGACAATGCCAATGAGATTAGCTAATGTGTGTAAGTACAAAATAAGTACACATTTGGGCACATTTTTTGTGTTGGATTTAGAAGTTGACTGATATTTCTTTTTTATGCCGATGTTTTACAGAATCAGGACAGCCGATGGGCGAC
Organism: Pterois miles; assembly: GCA_947000775.1. Classification (NCBI taxonomy): domain Eukaryota; kingdom Metazoa; phylum Chordata; class Actinopteri; order Perciformes; family Scorpaenidae; genus Pterois; species Pterois miles. Next base: position 18,914,769 of record CAMQGK010000110.1, read on the forward strand.
ATATGATGCAGATGTTTTTGCCGATATCTTCTGTTTTTCCTCCATCTGTTAAAATATAACAGCTTAATAATAACAAATTTATACATTTATTGAACAACACTTTGGTCTGTCTCTCCAATCTGCATTTTGTGCCTGCACAGTTTCTCCCAGGTAGGGAGGTTAGGATGTTGTTCTTCTCAAGCACTCTTAAAAACAGACAGACCTCTACTGGGGTCTGCTGGTAGATTGGCAGTGTGATTGACACTAAGCTGCCCGCAGATGTGCCTGCTTGCTAATCAGCTTAATATACTCAGGCATCGGCTGATGCCAATTATGAAAAAATGTAAAAAAAAATGGCCCAATTAATCGTCCGATTGATTAATCAGTCGACTTCTAGTTGGGTTGAAACATCGCAGTGATGAAATAGATTTTATTGCCTGTTTTGCGTAGTGCAATAAATGATAAGTAGATAAAAGCTCAATGACGACAGCTGACATTACATCTTATGAGGTATTCAGTAACCACTACTCAATAAGTATTGAGGTTCAGTACTAAGCCTTTGCTGTGCTAAATGAGCAGCACACTACTTCCTTAATGTTGCCAGTGAATGTAAATAGCTGTTGCTTCATATGGAGATAATTTGTAGGGGACATGGTCAGCTGATCATGATAAGAGTTTATTATTATTATTATTATTATTTTTCAGTTAGTGAACTTCTTTTATCCACTTCTGTTATTTCGTTTTTACTCCTCCAATTCCACAAAGTTATGGGTTTTATGTGATTATAGCTTTTTTGGGCACCTGCAGGCTAGAGCCGTGTCCACAAACTCTCTCTAATGAGGACTACAATAGGTGGTTATAATGAATCTTAATCAGTCTCAGTCTGGTAGTCATAATCAAGTAATTCAAAGTGAAGATGTGTTTCAGAAAGCCACAAGGAATAACCTTTCTTGCTTAAAGCCTGGTTTATACCCTGCCTGGGAAACCGGTCCCTAATCTGCAGCCTATTGTCAGTTTGATTTCTCCTAAATGTTGTCATGAAAGGCAGTAAAAGTCCCGTTAGCTTTCTCAGAGTGCAAAAGTGCTGTCAAAATGAAATGGAGGCGTATACCTCAAACCAAATTCATATCCGTCTCATAACTTTTAGGGACAGTCCCTTGCAACCCCTGAAAATAATAATGTTGCTTCCACAATAACTCGGATAAATTTCCCTTTCTCTGTCATTTAGTGATTTATATCAAGTACTTTAGTTATATCAAGTACCTTCTTACTTATTTTATGATCAGTTACATGAGATGTGACAGACCAGCAGGAAGTTTAACTGCTCAGGTTTTCATGGTGAGACAGGCCCCGTTCAGACCTGGTGTTAACATGTATCCTTGGTGATCAAGTGGATAGCTCCAAGTACAGGTGTGAATACACTCAAGATGCATTAAAGACGGATTGCAGGGCTCCACAATAAATTTTGACTTTGGTTGCAGTGGTGCGCATAACTTTTGCATTTAGGTGCACCAGCACAAAATTTAGGTGCACCCAAAATTTTTTCACATCTGTGCGTGAATGAGTATTTAGATTCGATCCCGACTGGCAGGTCAGCTTGCATGGCAGCCTCTGCCATCAGTGTATGGATGTGTCTGTGAATAGGTGAATGCTGACATGTAGTTTAAAGCGCTTTGAGTGGTCAGAAGACTAGCCATTTACCACTGAGCTCTGATTGCACAGACCACATTCGGCGGTGGTCTGGGCAACATATGGCCACATTCTTTTAGCAGCGTTTAAGCGAATGTGTCTGATGTGTAAGGACCGCCTACTCAACTGACATCCCGCTTAGATCCGTGGGATCACGGCGCTTCTCATATGAATAGACAGGAGACACGAGAGCTTGTCTGCCTCACAGCATGGAAACAGCTTCTTTGCTCTACTGTATCCTGTCCTGTACAACTGTAGTTTATCTTATGTAACTGATCTCTGATGGTATATGTATCTAGGCTACGTACTATCAGACTAGGCACGGGAAGTGCATTATCATCATACTGTCGGTGATGTGTCAGTGTTTTTGTTCTGGTGCTCTGTCTACTTGCCCATTCACTTGCTCTCATCCCCGGCTCTGATGCTCTGTGTGCCGCTCTATGGTGTCACAATAACCATATATTTTTATTTTTTGTTGATAAAATGGACCCAGGGCTGCACAGTGGTGCAGTGGTTAGCACTCTCGCCTCACAGCAAGAGGGTCGCAGGTTCAATTCTGGCTTGGGCCTCTTCTGTGTGGAGTTTGCATGTTCTCCCCGTGTAAGTGTGGGTTTTCTCCGGGTCCTCCGTTTTCCTCCCACAGTCCAAAGACATGCAATTTAGGTTAATTGATGACTCTAAATTGCCCGTAGGTGTGGATGTGAGTGTGAATGGTTGTCTGTCTATATGTTGTCTGTCTCTATGTACCCTGCGATGCACTGGTGACCTGTCCAGGGTGAACCCCGCCTTCGCCCAATGCCAGCGGGGATCGGCTCCATTTAAAAGTTGCACTCATTGGATGGAAAATGGACCCAAATTCAGGAATATGTGGGCTATGACTACAGGCATTCCTGTAATCTTGTGTGGCAACTTTTGCTGTTACAGCCATGTGTTTACCACGTGTTTATTTGAGAGAGCAGGGAAGTGAGATCTGATCATAAGTGGTCACTCAAGACACATGCCAAAGAGATGCATTCTAATGCCAGATGTGAACAGACACCCTTGTGATCGGATCACCTAAGTCACATGTTAATGCTAAGTCTGAACAGGGCCACTGACGGCAAAAGCCAGCAAAGATGAAGAAGAACTTGGACAGTTGTAAATTATGATCAAAACCATTCGTGCACACTCCTCAGCTGATGAAACTGAAAGGAGAAAAGAGACACTGGAGTCTTTCCAGCAACGTTTAGCCCCCTTGCATGTTGCAAGGCAAGGTGGTATGTGAACCATACCTTGCTAGTCTACTACAGTGTTTGTTTACTTCTTGAAGTTACCTCCCTGTGCCCGCTCTACTGTCGAGCTCATGGTGAGACTTGTGTTTCGCACGCTGCTGCTCTGTGCTCGGCAGCCGGTGGGCGGGAAGCGAGCGAGCGAGCGAGCAATGAGTGAGTGACTGTGTTTGGGAGCATGGCAGAGAACAAGAATAAGGGAGAGGAAAGGGGAGGCTTGTCGTGTGTGGGAGGCCAGTTTAGATTGGGATTTGGCAAGCTTCTGCATGAGCATGTAGAAACCCCAAACCCCTTTCATCCTCAGTGCTCCCACGAGACGACTGCGCTCCCTCTGTTGTTGATGGTGCATGTGGTCAAGATGCTGCTTCCTCATCTCCTTTTTTCTCTCCTCTTCACCCTCCTCCCATAGCCCTCCTCCTTTTCCCACTCGTGTTTGATTGCTGGCCTCGCCTGTGCTCCCCTCCCCCGCATCCTCACTCCTATGTTCTGCTTGTTTACATCTTGCTGTGCAGTTCACGCGCAGGGGGTGTGTGTGGTTTTTTTTTCTTCTCCTTTTCCTCCAACCACACGTATGTGTGGCTGACGGAATCAGGAGGTACATGTGCGCATGTATGAGCGTGCATGCACGTGAACCTATGCAGTCCGCTCTCTGCTTGTTGTGATGTCATTGACTGCTGTTCGCACTATCACAGCGAGTCAGAGCCGGCCATTGGTACTCCGCCCCCCTCCGCTCTGCAACAACACCAACCCAGAGCAGCAGCTTGCTCAGAGAGGGGAGGATGCTGGTATTATTGGGAGGAGAGGGGAAAGAGGAGAGAGAAGCGTAAGGAGATGAGGAGTAGAGGATGCTCAGATCAGTATTGCCTGCTAGGATAAACAGCACTATTAACTGGCTGTTATTGTTGTTTGTTTATTTGCAGAACAGATGAAAGACACGCATTAGTGGTTTTAAGATTTTTTTTTTTTATGACAGCATGCATGTTTCAGACGCATTCCAGCATCAGTTATTCACATTGCAGTGTGTGTGACTTAGCTGGTGCTAATCAGTTTGCATGTGCGCACACTTGCGTGGACTACACTTAGATAGCAGCTGCTCTACAAACTGGGCCAACAAGACCTCAACTGCATCCCCACACGCTGCTATAAATAAACGTGATTAAATGACATGCTCACCTCCACTCTTAAACACACGCAAACACTGATTGCAAGAAGTAGTGGCAACGGATCAGGATGCCGAAGATGTTAATCATCCTTTAGTGATGTTCTGTGTTGCACATCTCAAGGCTTTACTGAGGCATGAGAGGAAGGATTGATGTACAGTCTCTACTCATCTCACATTTACAGTTGCTTCCATCATTTCTGGAACCACCGCTGATGAAATTAAGTCAAAAAAAGACGAAGAAGTCTGTAATTTAATGAGTGAAATATCAAGTGCCACTTGTGATGTATTTACTTACATTTGTTTCTGGAAGAGGGAAGAGAGCATATTTTTGATGCGCAAACGCGACTTTTCAGTGATCACGTCCTGTTTAATCTGCCAGGTTAGGTTCTCATATGCTTTTTGACACACATGCCAGACAGAGGGGTGATGTCCTCATTGATGTTCTTTCAATATGTTTTTCATAACTTGTTCTAATGTAATAACACCTAAGTTTCCAGTGGCGCATGTGACGCAGTTGTTTGTCAGTGGCAGATGAAAAAAAGTTGATAATAGTTTATCTTTTGAGGTGACAAGGTCAGACTGTCAAAATATAGTACACTATAGTATAATATCTTACCAACTATTTGATGAATGAACTGGTTGGGTGTAGACCTTCAAACACAGACATCGGGTATCAATCTTTTGTTATATAAACTATTAACATCTAAAAAATCTGACGGCCCGCCTGCTTTTTTGTTTTTCAGCGGTTGTAGCAGGTAGTCTTAAAGCTACAATCAAGATGCTGGTATCATAAGAAACTAGAAACCCAAGGAATCGATTGGTACCAACTTTGTCATGTTACGTTGTCTTTAAAGAACGCTCAATAACGCTCCAAAGATGCATTGAGGTTTGTTGAGGATAAAACGTTTTCAAAGGATCCCTTGATGTCTGACCTCAAAATATATGGATGCAAACTCTGAGATGAACAGTGAAAACTATATCTTATTAGATAAACCAGATGTTGGCAAACTGCATAATTTGCAGTTGAAAAAAGGGTAATAAACACAGTTATAGCTTATAGCAATACTCAGCATATCGCAAATTGTTTAAAATTGCAATAGGGTCGAATCATAGCTTAAGTATTGTGATAATATGGTATTGTGGGGCCTCTTGTGATTCCCACCCTTAGTGCCTAGAGGATGACTCCTTATGTCTTAGAGATACCCTTTAATTTTATCATACCCGGCCTAACATCAGTTCAGAAAAATGCTAAAACTAATAAACAATGTCCCATTCAGCCTCATTTTTCCTGGGGATAAATTATTGCATTAGCACGGTAATGTATCATGATAACATTGTAAATGTCAGTATGTTATCATGCAAACAAATTTGATATTCTATGCGTTAGGATGCTTGTAAAGTAATATGTTAGCATGTTAAACATGTGTCAGTGTACAACAGTAGGCTTGTTCACGTTAGCGTGCTAGATTGTTGGAAATCAGCTGGTGTACTTACACTGTAAGTACTTCTGAGACTGAAAGTTTAAACTAGGCCGAGGATATACAGCTGAGTCTGATAAGCTCCATCTGAGATGTTCTGAAATGGTCATTTAGACAACAGCATTGCCTTTTGTCTGGTGCCACCCTCGAGCTACATGTCACATTTTTTGCCTCACTAGTGGAAAGGACACAAGCTGATGTGTAATGAGCATTAAAGCCTCACAAGGCTGCTCACATGGTTATAGAATATGGGCCTCATTTTCTTTAGTGTGCCTTTACTCTGGCTGTCTTTCTTTCTAGCTGTCTATGTATGACCAACCACCTTAGCATTTTACTGTTCCCTCAGGAAGCAGGAATGCAGTGCGATGTGTTAGTCACCCAGTAAGATTTGGTCATTTGCATTTCAGAATGTCTGTTATAGGTTATCCAACTGCAGGCATGTCATCCCAAAAGCCAAAGAAACATGAGAGCACCAGAGTAAGCCAGCAGGCAAAAGTGAGATTGAGGACATCATTATAGCCTATAGCCTGGTGTTCGTCTGAGGCTGACTTCAAAAATGACTCAAGTGTTGCACATCTAGGCCAACTGACAATTATGTGCCATGACGGATGCTGTAAATTTGACCTGTTAACCAACATTGCTTCTTCCCTGTATTTTAGCATTATGGTCACAAAACATTCATAAGTTTTCTTTTATCTTTTTTTGTAGGAAGAAGCATTTGGAGGATTTGGACCAGCTGAGCAGAAAAGAATACAGAGCCCTTCAACAACCCCTTCAGGTAAAGTTACTTAAAAGTAAATCCCTACTGGTCTATCAGGGACCTTGTTGTGTAGAGATGCATGTACAGGTTGTCTATATCTAATGCTAACTAAATGGCTTCTGTTTTGTTTTCTCAGTGGGTCCACCCATACAGGAGAAGAAGCCCAGGGGCCGTCCTCCACGGGCTCTGACTGCCCAGAAAGCTGCTGCAAGTCTACCTTCCCCCTCCTCCCTTCCCTCCCCCACACAGGCCAAACCTGAGGGTCCTGAAAGGCCAGCTGAGAAGGTGAAAAGGCTGCCTGGGAGGCCACCTGGCACCGGGGAAAAGAGAAGAGGTCGACCCCCATCTTCAAGTAGCAAGAAAGCTTGGAGTACAGGAAGCCATGCAGCAGGGGAGGATGGCAGGCAGGTTGAGTCGGGCATGGACACAGAGGAGGACAAGGACAGAAAGGGCGGCAAGAGGACGCCGCTGGGCTCTGCTCAGCCACATGACACAGAGGCAAAGCCTCCCAAAGGTGGGCGGGGTGAATCCAAAGTTACCAACCTGAAGAGGCTGAGACAGACTAAACTGGCCCCTCTCAAGTCGCGGCTCAAGACTTTGCCTGGTGTACCCAGACGCAGACGTGGGCGACCGCCTTCAGCTGAGCGTCTTAAAGCTGAGGCAGCAGCTGCTGCCGCTGCTGCTGCTGCACAGCTTTCTACCTCCATTGAATATGGGGAAGGGAAACATAAGGCCTTTAGGGTTAGAGGGGGGATAGAGGCACAGAACCACACACTCCTCAGCAGCCTGCACTGAGGAGTGAAGATGGTGCTGAGGACTCTTCCAATCCACCTGCCTCCCCGTCTCCCTCCAAGCCAGGCAGGACAGTGGGCCTCAGAAAAAGCCCCCGCCATAGAAAACCCGTCAGGATTGTCCCCTCTTCTAAACGCACTGACGCAACCATTGCAAAACAGCTGCTGCAGCGTGCTAAGAAAGGAGCGCAGAAGCGACTGGAGAAAGAAGCTGTGGCCATCGGAGGTAGTGGGACCGGAGCCATTGACGCTGGCATCAGGAAGACACAACTGAAGAACATCAGGCAGTTCATCATGCCTGTGGTCAGCACCGTCTCCCTTCGCATCATCAAAACCCCCAAGCGCTTCATTGAAGATGAAGGCAGCTTTGGAACCCCGCCACCCCATATGAAGATAGCACGATTAGAAACAACCCCCTCATCTGTCTCCACATCTGCCCAGCCCACCTCCACCACCTCCTCTTCCCCCTCTCCTGCACTGGCCTCCTCTACACCTGCTGTTACCAGCACTGGCACCACTGCTCCAACTGAGTCCCTCCCCCCTCCTCCTCCTCCTGCCCCTGTCCACCCTGTTCCATCAACAGCTACCAGTCTGCTTAACAGCAACTCTAACAACGCCGCCAATGGGCGATTTAGCAGCAGCGCGGCATCTTGCGGGTCAAGTGCTGTGTCGCAGCATTCCTCCCAGCTCTCCTCTGCCGAGTCTTCCAGGTCCAGCAGCCCCAGCCTGGACGACTCGTCATGCGACTCCCAGGCGTCTGAGGCCACGCAGGCTTTGTCGGAGCCAGAGGATCACTCTCCGTCCTCGCAGGGAGAGAGGGAGGCCAACCTGTTACACAGCTCGCGTCCTCCCTCTCCTCCTTCTGAGCCGGAACACGGGTTGGCAGAGAGGAGTCGGCGAGGCCGGAGAGGACAGGGGGTCAGCCGGGGAGGTCAGAGCCAGAGGGTGAGAGAGGCTCTCACCACTGGGGCTAAAAAACCTATCATCAGCCCACCAACAGGAGTGCTGATGTCCTCCGCTACACATGTAAATTCCCAGCAAACTTCATCCACAGCTTCCTCCTCTTCTTCACCTCCACCTCCCCCTCTCCTCACCTCTCCACAGCCTCCCCAGTCATCTTCGTCCAATACAGCTGCTATTAGTGAACATCACTCGCAGTCACCCTGGATGACTCACCCCATCCCTCCGTTTCTGTCTGGACCGTCAGTGCTGTCCAGCTTGTCGGACAAACGAAGTCGCTCAATTCTGAGAGAGCCCACTTTCCGCTGGACATCCCTCTCCCACCCTGAACACCAGTACTTTTCCTCAGCTAAATATGCCAAGGAGGGCCTCATCCGCAAGCCCATTTTTGACAACTTCCGTCCTCCCCCTCTCACAGCTGAAGACGTAGGTCTGTTGCCGCAAGGTGTTAGTGGAGCAGGGGGAGCCGCTCCAGTGGTGTTCCCCGCACCAGGCAGCGGAGCAGGGACAGGGACTCGTCTATTCGCCCCTCTTCACCCACATGCCCACCACCAACATCCCTCATCATCCCGCTTTGATGCACCGCACCAGAAGCGCAGCCCGTTGCTTCGCGCTCCACGATTTACACCCAGCGAAGCCCACTCTCGGATATTTGAGTCTGTTACCCTTCAGTCGTCTTCTGGAAGCAGCCCCGGATCTCTTTCCCCACACCAGACGTCCTCCAGCTCCAGCAGAACCTCGCGGCGCAGGAGACGACTGATCTCAACAACACTCCGCAGCCACCCACGGTCTCCTTCCCACTCAATGACCAGACGCAGCAGCCAAATGGGAAGCCCGATGTCGATGGGGAAAAGCTCCTCTGAGATGTCTGTGCTGACAGGCTCTGTCTCCTGTAGTAACCCCAGCTCTTTGCCAGGGGTTTCTGCAAGTCCACTAGCCACTAGTGCCTTAACTCCTCCTCCTTTCAGCACCTTCTCCACTGTATCCATGGGCCTGGCCCCTCAAGGGACACCTGATAGCAGGAGAGGGGCTGCAGGAAACCCACCTCCTTTGTCAACTACATCATCCACTTCTTCCCCACTTTTCCCTCTCTTTCCTTCCAGTGCCCAGGACACGGGGCGAGGAGCTGGGAAAGGAGGTAAAGAGAAAAGCCTGTCAGCTCCCCAGGAACCTGCTCCAAAGGAAAAAGAAAAGGATTCTGAGAAAAACCGAGAGAAAGAGAAGGAAAATAAGAGGGAGGGGAGGAAGGATTTGGAGAAAAGAAGTAAGGTTTCTACACCAGATGGCTCCCCCAACGCAGCTTCCAGCCTGTTTACTGTGGATGGGAGGGACTCTGAAGATGCTCTTTTATCTGTCGCTCCAAAAAAGGCTCCAGGGAGAAAAAAAATCGACATCAGTTGACATGGTTTCTGACACTACTTCCGCAGAGGTGCGTGGGCCCCATTCCACTGTTCCCATGTCCATTGCTAAAGGACGTCTGTCAAAGAAAGGCAGACCCTCTGAGAAAGGAGCAGAGCTGGAGGATGGGGAAAAGGAGAAAGAGAAACAAAGTGCTCCCAGCCAGCAGACAGCAAGCCTTCCAGGGCAGCCGGGCAGACAACAGCTCCCTGTCTCCTCACTTGGATCAATGTTGGCACAAGCAGAGAAGCAGCCTGTGACCGACAAGCGGGTAGTTGGACTACTGAAGAAGGCCAAAGCCCAGCTCTTTGAGATAAAGAAGAGTAAGCTGAAGCCTGCAGAGCAGACAAAGGGCCAGGTCAGTTCTGTTCATTTCTTGCCGTTGTAGTTATAGTGTCTCCTCAACAAAGCTTATCTATTTCTCTCGTTCTCATCATATAGCCACAAGCAAGTGACTTCTACATGATGCTATGAATATTTGCTATAAATAGAAATCTGTGTTTGTACTCAAAGTGAAACTTGATAATAGGAAAGTCCCATGGAGGGTGTTCCTCAAGGGGAATTCGGTTAGCTTCATACATTATGCAGAAAGCAGCACTGGCTGTGCTTTTGAAAGTATTTCCTGAATATACTCTGAATATACTAATCTAAACATTAGATGGTTATAGGCAGTCATTGCACATTTTAAAGAAAAGAAAAAGTCCCTGTCCCTGTTGAACTCATCATACCAACCTCTAGCACTGACAGTCCTCCTCTGCCAACTCCTCATGCTCATCATTCTCATCATTATTAAACATTGTGCACATGTGCAGAGATATTTGTTTCCTTGAAACATTCACAGCAACTGAAATTAACCGCAAGTAGCTTTACTAAAATGTCAGCTTGTCGCGTTGTACATTTGTGGTGGTGCATGATTGTCTGTGTGTTTGTTATTATTATGAAGCATGCTCTTCAAATATCTGTCTCACTTTTTGTGGTGCTGTGTGCTTATGAGCAGGGTCAAGAGAGTGACTCGTCAGAGGCCTCAGTCCGTGGTCCACGCATCAAGCATGTATGTCGTCGTGCAGCTGTGGCTCTTGGCCGTAATCGGGCCGTATTCCCGGACGACATGCCCACACTTAGTGCCTTGCCCTGGGAGGAGAGAGAGAAGATCCTATCTTCCATGGGGAACGATGGTGAGGCATACTCAACTTATCTCTCATTTGATCTGTATGTGGATTACAAACTCTTGGCTGTCACTCTTAAGCCTTGCACATACTTTCCGCGTTTGCTCATCCTGGGTCCGTGTCGGTCTGGCGTTCCACGTATGCGCTTTTCTCGATCTACTCTCTGTTCCAATCGGTAGCAGTAATGCAATGCATAACATTGTTTGCCAGGATTTCAATGCCATTTGGCCATTGTATTACTTTAAAGAAAAATTATATAAATGTGGGTAATTGCAGACCTCCTTGCACAACCTCTCTTCAAAACAAACATCCATCCAAGCATCTTTTTCTTCTTGGCAAACCAGCTAGAGGTGCATACGCCACCAACTGGACTGGAGTGTGCAAAGAAACTGGAGCATGCGCAGTCAGCGTGCTTTCTATGCGTACAGTCTGCGCAGTCACAGATTTTGGGCTGCATGCAGATGTCCACATAGCATGGACTCTCACTGATATGGGCACGTGAACACATTTACGTCACACAGACCAAAGTGGACCCTCACGGACATGTAGAAAGCATGAATTGGCTTTTAGACTTGACTTTTAACATAAGAATTTTAGTGATAGTAGTACATGGATGAAAATACTGTTGAGCTTTATGTTATTTATGACACAACATCTGTGTGAGTCCTGAAAAAGTTCTGCAGCATGCGGTGACGACAGACTAATCACAGGAGCAGAGAAATCCAGTCATCAATGAGAACACAAGTACACAGTGAAGTGGTGATGGAACGAGCAGAGTTTGGCTGCCTCGTTCCTGTTATTTTTGACTGCTTTCAGGCCATGTTGGAACATGTGAATTGTAGCGAGACCAGAGGACCTGATGTCAGTAACATATCAATAGCTCAGTTATATTATTCTCATGTTGGCCTGGTCATTTAATCTGAGCACATCTGTGTTTTAAACAAGCTCCTGGACATCTCACATTATATTATGTGTGACATAGTGCATACATTAAAATATATTTTAAATGAAAGTGTTTCTTTCCATTGGAACCCTAGCTATCCACCACTGTTCACAATGCTGAGACTTGTTTCTGACTAATATAGATTTTGCCAAACCTTTAGCTCTCCATTGAGCAAAGGAAACCATGTATCTTAGAGGAGATTATTGAAAATATTAGATATGATGTGCTATAATTTAAGGCAATATATGCCATATATGAGTATTAATCCAATGTTTACTTTTGTTAAATTATTGGCTGAATCCGTTCATTTTTTTCTTCAATATTATAAATTGTGCTAAACAACATTGTGCAAAAGACGTTTTGCTTTGCTTTTTCTGACCAGGCCCAAAAACGTTTCAGTGTCTTAAACTCTGGTGAGTCAAGCCAATCCTGTTCAGTGAAAACCGCTTACAGTGATCGCAGTTACAGTGATCAACTGCTTATGCAAACTGAAAATGCTGTTTGTATAATGTGCTTATAGTAGTCAAGTTGTTTGATAACAGTGTTTGTTTTGGGTCTTTTCATACATGACAGCGTACTAAAAGAATGTACTTTAATTTACTTTACTTCCGTACTTTGCCTTACAATAGCACATCTGCCTCCAGCTGGCTACCTGAGTTTGGTGCTGTTTGCGCATTGAAATCATAACAGAAAAAATAAAACGGAAGTCTCCTTGAAGTTTATGACAAACAGCTAAAAACGAGCCAAGATGCAGCAGCGTTGTGGCTGCTAGTGACGGAGACTGAAAAAGAAATTTGCACGGGGAAAGCACCTGTGGCTAAAGTAGCAACCACTGTACCATAAAATTCAGTAAACAGAGAAGCTGTCTGTGTCATTAAGTTATATAAATATCAAGTAGATGGTGATCTAGATGAGAAACAAAGTATAACAACAAAATATATTGATCAATTTGACCCGGACAGACGTGATCACTACAAGAAGTTTCCTCTCTACTACTGTGTGTCAGTAATGATGATCTGTCTGTGACGTATCTCTTTTTACAGACAAGTCATCAGTAGCAGGCTCCGAGGAGGCAGAGCCTCAGTCCCCTCCCATAAAGCCACGGGAGACACGGCAAAAGGCCGTTCAAGAAGCTCCTCCCAAGAAGGGGCGTCGGTCACGACGCTGTGGCCAATGCTCAGGCTGCCAAGTTCCAGAAGACTGTGGTGTCTGCACCAACTGTCTCGACAAGCCCAAATTTGGAGGACGAAACATTAAAAAGCAATGCTGCAAGTGAGTCTGAGCTGTTTGTCGCAATAGAATGTTGTAATTATTAAGCAAGTGTTGAATAACATTTCATAACAAATACATTTTTAAGAAATTAAAGGCTGATTTGTGTCTCTGTCTACAGGATGAGGAAGTGTCAGAACTTGCAGTGGATGCCCTCAAAGATGTTTCTTCAGAAGCAAGGCAAAGGCAAGAAAGACAAGAAAAAGAACAAACTGTCTGATAAGAAGGAGGGTCTCAATCTGGTAAAAGGACCAATCTCAGAGTCTGGCCCTAAACCTGCCCCTGCACCCCCTAAAGAGGAGCCTCCCCGCAAAAAGAGCGAAACTCCTCCACTCAAGTTGGGAGAGGAGAAGTCAAGACAGCAGCAGCCTCCGTCAAAGCAATCATCCCCAGCCCTCGCGTCTTCTCCCGCCCCAGTCGAACCCCCTCAGGCACCCGGCACAGTCACAGCCCAGACTCCGTCTCCAGCCCTCTCGCCAGATGCCAAACCGCTCTCAGCCACGAGCAGCGTCAGCAGCAAGAAGGGACACAAACCACAGCAGTCTGTACCGACCTCGTCCTCTTCGTCCTCGTCATCCTCCTCTTCCACTTCGTCATCTTCGTCATCCTCATCATCTTCCTCCCCATCATCTTCAGCCCAGAATTCCCCCTCCCAGTCTACACAGTCTCATCAGCCCTCACAACAACAACAACAGCAGCAACGGCCTCTCACCAGTCAGGCACCTTCAAAGAAAGATGCTTCACCCAAGATTCCTCTGAGCGAGCCCAAGAAGAAGCAGCACTCATCACAACAGCAGAGCTCAGCTACAACCATTTCAGATACGGGTAAAAAAAAAAACTGGTCACACTTTTATGTCCTGTATTAAAGTTATAATAGATACTAGGGCTGTTAAATAACACAAATTAGTTTTAATGCCACTAATTTCTTTTTACGCATCAACGCAACTTGCAATTTTTAGGTTGTAGCAGAGCAAAGGAGGCTCAGAAACACTTCAAACATACGCTAAATTTTGGTGAGGAGAAACTATTATGGCCAGTTTCAGTGGGATCTCTTGACCTCTGACCTCAAGATATGCGAATGTAAATGGGTTCTATGGGTACCCACGAGTCTCCCCTTTACACTCATGCCCAATTTATGATAATCACAGGCAGTTTGGGGCAAGTCATAGTCAAGTCAGCACACTGAGACCCTGACAGCTCCTGTTGCCTATTGGGCTTGATTTTGCTATGTTATGATTTGAGCATATCTTTTATGCTAAATGCAGTACCTGTGAGGGTTTCTGGGTAATTTTTAGCAGTTTTGTGTTGTTAAATGATTTCCAATGACACATATATGCATATATTTGCATAAAGCTGCATATTTTCCCACTCCCACGTTGATAAGAGCATTAACTACTTGACAGATCTCCCTTTAAGGTACATTTTGAACAGATAAAAAATGTGAGATTAATTTGCTATTAATCATGATTAAATATTTTAATTGATTGACGCTCTAATAAATATATAGTTTATACTTAACTCTAATCTTATTTGAATATTATGTCCTGTCTCTTTTTCATAGTTGAATCAAAACAGTTGAAGAAGCCAACTTCTCGCTCTGTTCCTCCATCTCCTAAACAGAGACCAAAAGACAAGGTAAGAAGTAGTCACAGTGCAATATTTATATTTTTTCGCACTATAAGGCGCACCGGATTATAAGGTGCACTATCAATGCACGTGTCTTTTTTCATACATAAGGCGCTCTCGTCTTGTGATAGTGGAGAAACTTGCCCGGCGTTGTCTCCCTGTCTTGGTGAATGTGTGTTTGCCTTCTGTCATCCAACGCTCCCACGTAGCTCGCAGTTCAACTTTGAATGACCTGTTGACACCAATATCTAGCGGTTGGAGTTCTTTCGTTAATCCACCTGGAGTGACGGCAAGATCCAAAGTAGTTTTCTTCACTTTCATTTCCACAGTGTCGGTGAGTGCCGTAATGCCCCGACAATCCATCCTGCGGTGTGGCTTTGTAGCTTACCAAAGTTGTAATAAAACATTTTGCCAGATTTTTGAACGCCCTGTACCACATAAAATTGGTTCAAGGTCAGTAAGCACAACCAGAATTGATACATAAGGCACGCCGGATTATAAGGCACACTGTTGATTTTTGAGAAAATTAATGGATTTTAACTGCGCCTTATAGTGCGAAACATACGGTAATTGCTTTTTATTTTATCATTTCCAAATAATTCTCATCAAAATTTTAAATTCTCACTGTATAGATCATTTCTGATATTCACCCTCCTCTGTCACTCTCCTCTTGTCCAATAAACACGAGAAGCCGCTGACCACTAAACCCCTCAGCAGCAGTACTTTAAACTGGCTAAGCACTCCCTCGACTAGGGGCCAGGCGAAGCCCAGAGCGCCCTGCGACGGAGTGCATCGTATCAGAGTGGATTTCAAGAGGGACCAGGATGTGGAGAAGGTGTGGGAGGCTGGTGGCCTCAGCCTGCTCACCTCTGTGCCTGTCACGCCCCGGGTGCTCTGTTTCTTGTGTGCGAGCAGTGGAAATGTTGAGGTAAAAATTAAACAGTCATTATCATGAAACATTTTTGTCAGAGCAATGTTTAAAGATATACTCTAACCGTCGCTTTCTCTCTATATCTACAGTTTGTCTACTGCCAGGTGTGCTGCGAACCGTTCCATCTCTTTTGCCTGGGGGAGTCGGAGCGCCCTCTCCAGGAGCAGTTTGAGAACTGGTGTTGTCGACGCTGCAGGTTCTGCCAGGCCTGTGGACGCCAGCACCAGAAAACTAAAGTAAGCTGTTCAGTCCAGTTCTGTTCTTTTTGAAAGCTGCACACAAAAACAGCTTAGTGTGGAGTGACAGCGTGTAAAGGCTGAAGAATCTTCCCTAGAAAGAAGCCTGCTAGCTTTGCCAGCAGACATCACTTAATCAGCCTTTTGGATTCCTGCCATGATTTTATTATTTAACTCAAGTCCTGTGAAGAATGTGCATGGTGTGAGCTTTGTATGGTTGTCACTTTAGGATTATGTATAAACATATTTGGTCTACACAACAGAGTCAAACGCCTGTTGGATTGTTTTGTCCTGCTGTTGCATATTAAGAAGTTGTGTAGATTTGTTGGTTGTTTGTCATTAAACAAAGGCAGCAGATGACCTGAATGCTAAGAAATGGATTTCTTGCAACTAGGGCATTACGTCATTTATTACCTTGATTGGCTTTTATCTGTGATCAAAGAGCTGCCTCAACAGCAGCATGTCTCTGGCGCTCTCTGAGTCATTCATGGCATTGAGAGCCTGAAATCTCAGCTCCCGGTGAGGCCACTGGAATTTCAAACTGCTGCAGATACATGCCATCTCACACAATCTGTGCTAGATGATCTTTAAAATCCTACTTAAAGGTGACCTATGGAGTTTCAGAGTTTCCCTTTACAGTTGGTGTTATTCACCAAACATTATCACTCGTTTTCGGTGTCCTTGAGGTCTAACAAATTTGTTGAGTGCATTTTCTTGCTCAAAAAAACATTTGCAAAGTGTATTTTTCTTAAATGTTTAAAGCCTGCTTATATCCATGTTTACTTGCTGGCAGTCTTCTTCTCTGCTGATGCATTACTCTGCTTCTGCCACCTGTAGATCAGTGGGATAGTGTGAAACCGTTGACGGAAATGTGGATTTTGTGATGCATCACCTGCATGCAGATGCAAGTGCAATAAAACATATTGCTCCATAGTGCTACTTTCGGTCAAAACCGCCACAGGGGACCTTTAATGCACCTTAAACATTAAATTTCTCAGTTTCATTGCCACACAAATGGATAGAAAGTCTCATGATTAACTTTTCCATAGCTTTTTATTTTTATTATGTAAGAATGGCTCTAATGCTAAAATGTTGTGTGTGGTGTTAAGCTAATTGTGTTGACCTAAAGCCACAGGAGAAACCTGACTGCATTTGCCACTTAAGTGGCAGTCTATGAAGCCTGCCAAGCTCTACAAACTCTTGCCGCATCGTAATATCTTTCATAATGATGTTCCATGAAGCCCACGATAAATGTGCCCCTCAATAAACTGGAGTTAAATCCCTACATAAAAGTTTAGGTACACTGATCCTCTATTGAACAGTCATGTTGCATCAAACACATTCATTCATTTCAAAACCCTGCTGATTGGCTAAGGTGAATACTACCATTATAGGTCAAAAGCTCGGAGCAGAACTGTGTTTGTTGTGCATGAACATTTTTACGATGCCTCTTTTGATATTTAAATAATCTCATCTCACTTTTGGTTTCTGTCGCTGTAGCAGCAGCTGCTAGAGTGCGATAAGTGCCGTAACAGCTATCACCCGGAGTGCCTGGGTCCCAACCACCCTACCAGACCCACCAAGAAGAAGAGAGTCTGGGTACGGAAACTCTTCCTTTAGACTTCTCATCATCCTCTCACCTTTATGCAACTGTAACAGTTTCACCAGTGTCTGACCAAACATTAGCATTATGCTCACACATTTTTTTCCTACCTTCCCTTTTGTTCGCACATCTTTCCAGCCTCTCACAGCAGTGCTACTTACACTCACGGGACCCTCTCGCAGGCAGCGTCTATAAAAACATCTCGCAGTGTTACTTTCACACCATCCCTGCTCTTTACACAAGTGCTTGCAACTTTCTGCCATGTAGACACCCCCTTGTTTATGTGATCTGTCTTTTCAGGTGTGCACCAAGTGTGTGCGTTGTAAGAGCTGTGGAGCCACTAAACCTGGGAAGTCCTGGGATGCCCAGTGGTCACATGACTTCTCCATGTGTCATGACTGTGCCAAACTCTTTGCTAAAGGTAAGTTACAACAAGCATGTAGCACCCAAAATGCAGTTCACGGTTAAGGAGTCATTATATATACGCCACTGGTATTCTTTCTGAGATTAAAGGGGAAAGATTTCTTAAAGGTGTAATACAGTAAGTTATGTTTGTCATTTGGTGTTTGTAAACACACCACATTCAAAGTTGGCCCCACCTTCGTGGCTTGTCGAGCCTAGAGGGAGAGGTAGCAGCAAGTTATAGAGTGAATGAAGAGAGGGAGCGACGTTAGTCAAAACAAAGCTGTGAATCAGAGAAATAAAACACTATTTTAATTAAAAGGGGGGATTTGTGCCACAGTATTAGACATAGAGGAGCGTGACAAAGCGGCGGCATTTGACAAGCTGAATGGGCTGCACACCCTGCCCACTACCCAGACAGTATACATAAAGTCAGTGTAGTCACAGTGACATCACTCACTGGGTTGTCGACAGCTGTTTTGAAGCCTTGAGTTCAGTTGGTTTGGTTGTTTTTTTGCGATCAGAGGTGACACGAGAGGGTGGATCTAAGTGCGACCGAATGTTGAGTAAGACATTTTTAGGCAACTAAAATGTTAGAATTTCATGAACAATTTCAAAAACACACTGTGGGGTGTTTTTGAAATAAAAGGGTTAAAGTTAAAAAACATGGACAACTCTCAGAGCAGACAACACTGTGGTAGTGACCTGTCAATAGCCACGCCCTGCTGTATGACCTACTTTACTCTAAACAGAGACCATAATTTCCTGAATGAACATCATGCTGTACTGAAGAAGATTTGAAACGAGAGATTGAGAGCATAAACTCATGTTTACAGTGTTTACTGAGGTAATAAATAAAGTGAGAAGTAGGGTCATTTTCACGTAAGCAACCAAAGGAGTCGCCCCCTTGCTTGCTATTAGAAAGAATGCATGTTTAAGGCACTTCAGCATTGCCTTCACTTTTGAGAGCAGGACATTGCCCAGTGTGTGTGCTGTTATTGGCTGGGGGATACACCCCCATGTGGGGCCAGAAGAGTCCTGAACACAATAAATCATGAAGAAAAGAAACTATAGGGCAGGGTCTCTGTAGATACAGAAACCACCGCACACTTCTAGTAGGTCTTTTCGAAAATTCGTCCATATTATTCTTTGAAGCATCTGACCTGTATTTTGAAGACTTCATCAGTAACTTGAGGAAGGTGCCTGCCATTAAAAGGACAATATTTGTGCAGTCTAAACTCACTGTACCTCTTACCATCTTCTCTCTCAGGAAACTTCTGCCCACTGTGTGATAAGTGCTATGATGATGATGACTACGACAGCAAGATGATGGAGTGTGGCCGCTGCAACCATTGGGTTCATGCCAAGTGTGAGAATCTGACAGGTCAGTAGGCTTCCAAAAAAGCCACGTAGAAGGTCCTTTTAAAACACAAGTACTCCACAAGCAGAGCGACGTATTTAGTATTCAGTTGCACTTCATTTGTCTTGTCAGTGTCTGTGCAGCTGACTGACAGGCCGTCCTGTGAGTGCTGTCATGCTGACAAGATGCTGAAAGACCTAATAACGGGAGCAATTATGACGTGTCATCTTTCGCTGTCCCCCTAGATGAAATGTACGAGCTGCTTTCGAAGCTGCCAGAGAGCGTTGCCTACACGTGTACCAAATGTACCGAACGCCATCCCGCCGAGTGGAGGACGGCGTTGGAGAGAGAGCTTCAGGGATGCGTTCGCCATGTCCTCACTGCACTGCTCAACTCACGCACATCCTCCCACCTGTTACGCTACAGACAGGTTAGAAACACACATTGCTGCTTGTTCTTCTGTGGTGTCGGTAACAATCGCTGTTTGCTGATTTTCATTCATTCCTGCTGCTGAAGCAGCAACCACAGCTACTTTTTACTCAGTGTGTAACTCTCTGACTTTGGGGCAGGCGGTGAAGCCTCCAGAGCTGAACCCAGAGACAGAGGAGAGCCTTCCATCCCGTCGTTCCCCGGAGGGCCCAGATCCTCCAGTCCTGACAGAAGTCACCCCCACACCTCCCAGTGACACTGACTCCCCTCCAGACCTGGAATCTGTGGAGAAAAAGATGGAGCAAGGTCGCTACAAGTCAGTGGTAAGTATGTTATCTTTTGAGCAGTGTCGCTGCTCATTCAAAAGATCTGTAAGATCATAGAGATGGTCTATAGAGATGGATGACATGACAGCTGCCCAAAAGTGAAGCCAAAACATCTTGATTGCCCCCTGGTGGCTGGCTGCAGTATCGGTAATATATCCCGCCCCCTCTATGTTAATGAATACAACATGGGCCATACTAAAAAGTCAAAGTACATGTCAAATAATTTTTTCCCAAAGATGGTTTCTGTCATTTTAGGTAGTCATGACTGACAGCTACTCTGAGTGAAGTAGTCTCAGCCAGACTCAGGAAATCTACAAGAGAGCAAATGTTACTTTAACTTTCCATAACCGTCACAAGTTGGTGTAATAGAAAAAATTGATTCTACAGTCAATTTAATCATAACTATAGTTATAAAGATATTATGGTCAGCTGTTGTGTCTTTCTAGCCAAACATGGTGGTGCTACCATAGCAGCTAGGTGGCTCACACTAACAAGTTGCGGCCATGCTCGGATTGTGATTGGCTCGGGCAGGTTATGTGGGTGGGACCTTGATACTGCGGCTCCTGCCCCCCGATCACTACTGCACAGACTCTGGCTCCAAATAATGTCAAAATCTCAAGATAGCAGCTCCTGTATCCGGGATATTTTGGTTTCACTTTTGTACATTGGGAAGAAGTCGAGACGTGTCCTCCATCTATGTATACACTCATGTATAAGACGTGTGTTGTCCTCTATATTTTTGTCAAGTTACTGTGCGAGGATGGGAGGGATCCATGCAAGCTAACCATAAGTAAACATTCTCTGAACATGAGAAAGTCTGTCTGCCTAATGCTTTGATGCAGGGTCTGAATAGTGTGGGTTGATTTAGACGTCATCACAAGCTCTTGCAAAGCCATCTGTATTTAAATGAATCATAGCTTTAAAGCATTTTTATTTTATTTTAATTATTTTCATATTGTATCCTCGTTTCTTGAATCTGTGGTCAGGCCTGTATTGTATAATGGTAAATTAACATAAACTGCTGCGGCAGCTATGACCTTTCCACCAGTGTTCATCATCACTTCACTGTTTTAACAATCACTCTCTGCGTGTGTGCGTCTGTTCCTCATTTCTCTCCCAGCTGGAGTTCAGTGATGACATTGCACGAATCATTCAGACGGCCATCAACAGTGACGGTGGCCAGCCGGAGAGCAGGAAAGCCAACAGCATGGTCAAGTCTTTCTTCATTCGGGTAAGAACCTCAAATCAGCTCTGGGTCATATCAGTCCTGTGAGCACCACTGAATACACAACAAAATTACAGTGCAGTTCACAAGTACTCTCAAAGTCCACAATGGCAATAGGACAGTTGTACACTTTTGGGTCATATCAGGCAGTTTCAGTGTGTATTTATCAAGTTATATGATGTTCCTATTCTGTTCACACACAGATTTACACTAGGGGTGTAAAGTTAACGTGATAATTGCAAATTTGTTTTAACAGCACTGATTTTTAGTTTTTAAAGCTAGAATGGAGATACTGATATCAATTAAAACAAAAAATCTAAAGTATCCACTGGTTGTGCTAGCTTGTTAGGAAAAAGGCTAAATAATGCTCCAAATGTCCCTTGACCTCTGACCTCAAGATATGTGAATGTAAACAGGCTCCATGGGTACCCACGAGTCTCCCCTTTACATACATGCCCACTTTATGACAATCACATGCAGTTTGGGGCAAGTCAAAGTCAAGTCAGCACACTGTCGGCTATTGTTGCTTGTTGCTGCAGTTTGCCATGTTATGATTTGAGCATCTTTTTTATACCTGTGAGGGTTTCTGGACAATATTTGATATTGTTTTATGTTGTAAATTGATTTCCAATAATAAATATATGAATAAATTTGCATAAAGAAAGGATATTGACTCACTCCCATGTTGATAAGATACATTTTGAAGAGATATTTACACACACGCTCTTGGTCAAAGTTCATCAAGCTAGGGCCCTTCTACAGTATCACTAACCACCATCTTGGCCCAAAAGGTCTGTGCAAGTGCTTCAGTGGTCTGACATGCAAAGCTCATCAAATGGTTTCTGTTTCAGCAAATGGACCGAATCTTCCCATGGTTCAACGTGAAGGAGTCCAGGCTCTGGGAAAGACAAAAAGTCTCTGCCAAGTGAGTGTCTATCGCACCGTAGTTGATACAAGAGGTTGTACTGATTACTCAGTGTTCAGTATCCAACTGTTTTGAGTGGCACAGCATAGTTATGTAAGATATCATTTATCTTTATCAGTTGTTCTAGATCACTTTTAAAGAGTTAAGATGTCATTATTTGATGCTTTTAAGTAGCTTTTTGTACTTGCTATAGCAGTTTTGTTGTAATTTAAAGGGTTTGAACATAGAGCTACAAAATCAGGCACAAGTACTGGACAAGATGGTAAAATGAAGGTTCAAACTGGTGTCAGCAAAGCCTGAAAGTCAATATTTAAGCAATGTAACAGTGTTGTGTGGTATGAAATATGTGATGTTATTTTCCAAACTTGTAGTGCGAGTTATGTTTGTAATTACAGAGAAGAAAATACAAATTTAATACTTCTGTAACGTGAACCCGTCTAGAGAGCTTGGTGAAGATCTGCAGTTTTCAAGAACTGCAGGTCTATAATTATTGAAACGAAAAGAGTAAGATGTGGTTTCTCAGTACCATCATCTGTATATAGGAGGAAACCAGAAAGCAGTGAACTAATATTTATAAAATGTGTGGGCTGACTGTACCAACAACCTCGCAGTAAAATGAGTTGAAATAACAGCCAAAGGGGGGAAGATCAGGATTTCATAGCATCGTAATTTTATCATTTTGAGCGGTGAAAGAAATCTACAATTTAATCTAATGATCAGTTTTGGGAATCACAACTAAAACACTTTCAAAAAACGAGAAAGACTGTTAACAACTAAGGAAAGTAGTGACTGAGTTGAGTAGATCGATGAGGGGGGGTTTCTTTCAACATGCCTTATCTCAGGAGAATGATTGTGATTAAAGGTACCAGTAAAGATTTATAAGCTGCAGTAATGAAATTGATTCCACAGTTTCTCTCTTTTAATGAGCCCACTGGACAGCTTAGTGGTGAACATTAGACGCTAATAGATGGCTGGAGGTCCATACACTCAACAACACTGAGTGATGTGATTATTAAAATATCTCCTGAAAAGATAAAGTCAACATCTATATTTTTATCAATATTATATTATCTGTTATTATTATATTAAATTTTTATCTGTACTGACTAGAGAATACAGGATCAATGAAAGCCTCTCCTTTTAGCTGTATTCAGTTCAGATTGTCTAAGCATGTGAGCCTCAAATTTATTCATGTAAGACAGCAGCACTATTGATTAGTGCACATGCCTTTACAGCAACGATTAATAATGAAATGATCATATTGAATAATTGATGCTGTTTACAGAGATGACAGGCTCATCATTTGACATTATGAGAAGGAATAACTCAAAGCTCCTTTTTAGTGGCAATGTGAACCTTTCACTTTAGAATTGAATTGAACTTTTCTTACACACACTTTCTCACTCACTAACTCCCTCACTTATATTTAGATATCAGCTTTCCCAGACCATTTACTCTGCCTGTCCTCCAGGCATTGTGGAAGGCAAACTGTAACAGTGTCACATTTCACTCGAAGGCTCTTCAATGCATATTTGTGGTATAATTGTGGTTTACTTGTCAGTTCAGTCTGTTGCGTTGTCTGTGCTCCAGCCCAGGAAACCAATGATCCATCCAGTGGATCCTGTGGCCGTAAGTGGGTTGGATGCTTCTGTAGTTGCCTCTGTCTGTCTTAGTATGAGACTTCACATCACACCAGCGAAGCTTCTTGGGTGTGATTATTGATTACTGCGCACATACTACTGAGAGGACCTTACATATCTCCATGGGGAAAGAAATCCAGAGATGTTCACAGCAATTCACATAATCTGCATGACTGTTTGGAGGGATTTAACACCAACAACACTTGTGGCACAGTCTTTTTGTTTTTTGTTTTTTTTTTAATAGGTGACTACATATAGGGGTATTTTCTAGTGCGTCAACAAGCCCACAGTTTGGTTAGTTTTTGGGTCACGGTTTCTGTTTGGTTTGTTTTGCACATTAGGGAGGGAAAAAAAGCATTTATAATGTGTTTGAAATGTAAAATATATAAATAGATTGATTCAGTGATGGATGATATTTGTATGAAGCCATAACACTGGCTTTATACATGAAATAAGGCAGGGTAGTTAATGGTCAAATAGGCCTATGTTCAGATAATTGCTTCTTCCATGTCTCTGGCACCTCATCAATAAATTAGCAGGCCGGTTCGGTTTGTATGTTGTTGAACAGTTTGTGTTTTTTACTGGTCGGTTTTGCATCCCTAGTATTTGTGTGGCTCGCTGGTAAATCAAACAATTTATGCATGGGTGATGGAGAAAATGTTTTAATTTTACTATATTTGAGAAGGTGGATCAGTGGCATTTTTCCAGTTTTGTTTAAGGATACACAATAAATAATGTCAGTTCATTCAGACCTGAAAACATATGTTTGCATCATTTCAGGCTGATTGTCCTTCCAGTTGCTTGTGATGTCTGTTTGTAGATGTGAGCTTTATTGAGTAGATAACCAAGAGCAAAATCCACTGTTGTGGTGTGGTGTAGATCAGTATTTAAAAAACAGCAGGATCAATATTGTATTTATTCATCACTGCCAGTTTAATGTTCTTTTGAAACTATATTATTAGCTTGTTATAACCTCCTGATTTTCTTCAAAATCCTAAGACTGTTTATCCACCTCATCGTAATCTATAATCACAAAGCAAGACTGATTTTGAACTGTTTTTATTTCTTGAAAAAACCCACCTCTACTCCACTGCCTATCTATTAATCTGAGCTTTGACAGGTGATGAGTGTTGTTTTGATGTGAAAACAATCCCCACCATACAGACGTAACCCTGAATTGTGTTCTGGGACTCTTTTCATGTCCTTAGGCTTCACTGTAGTTGTAAACCCACGTAATGACTCGTGTGGTTATTTTGAAGTTCTTTGGCGTTGTTCTGTTGTTTACACCAGGGCAACATTTTACTGATAGACGGTTTCAACAGATTTACATTGCTAGGCAACAGCCTGAGTCCATGTGTACTTCCTGTCAGCTAATGTCATTCACATACACTGTAACAGGAAATAAACTGGCACACATCTGGAAAATTGAACTGTGAAATGGTCCATAAGACATCAACTAATAGCTTGTGTCTCTGTGTGCCGTTGTCTCCCAGCAATGGGCTTCTTCCAAACGCCGTGCTGCCTCCGTCTCTGGACCACAACTATGCCCAGTGGCAGGAGAGACAGGAGCTTTCCCGCGCTGAGCTCCCCCACCTCATGAAAAAGATCATCCCAGCTCCTCGGCCCAAGACCCCCGGTGAACCAGATTCTCCAGCCTCCCCTCCTCCTCTCCCTCCATCTCTACCCCCACCACCCCCACTACTACCTGGTAAGGCAATCCGCAAATATATGCACAAATACTCACATGTACACTGGCCTGTCACTTACTGGTTTTCTTACAAATTCTTCTGTTCAGATCGTGAAGACAGCCCAGAGCTCCCTCCTCCGCCGGGCGTTAGTGATAACAGGCAATGTGTTCTGTGTCTGAAGTATGGAGACGAGAACACCAATGTAAGTCAAGAAACTGCTAGGACTCTCTTTAACACACATAAGAATAACTTGGTGTCACTTATAACAAGGCTGACTGTTTCAGGAGGGCGGCAGGCTGCTGTACATTGGCCAGAATGAGTGGACCCATGTGAACTGTGCCCTGTGGTCCGCTGAGGTGTTTGAAGATGATGATGGCTCTCTGAAGAATGTTCACATGGCTGTTCTCAGGGGAAAACAGCTGGTATGATACCTCAGCCATCACAGATTCCCACTCTATTTTCAGTGTTTAATTATTGGACGTTTACAACATGTTGTACTTTTTATTCAGCGCTGTGAGAAGTGTCAAAAGCCAGGGGCCACCGTTGGCTGCTGCCTCACTTCTTGCTCCAGCAACTACCACTTCATGTGCGCCCGCCAGTGCCACTGCGTCTTTCTGGAGGACAAGAAAGTCTATTGTCCAAAGCACAGGGACCTCATCAAGGGAGAAGTAAGAACATCTCATTTTTACCCTCCGCCATGGCCAAGGGCCTTGGGCCAAGGAGGTTATGTTTTCACTGGCTTTGGTTTGTTCGTTTGTTTGTGTGTTTGTCTGGCTGTTAGCAGGATTACTCCAAAAGTTAGTGATTTGAATTAAAGTTTTTGGAGGGTGGGATGTGGCACAATGAACAATCCATTACATTTTGACGATCCAGACCATGATCCAGGATTTTTTTTAAAGGATTCTGATCCACCATAACATAAAGACCACCAGGTATAACACATATGCAGTGTAACTGATATGTTGATGACGTGTGACCCAGCCTCCTTCCTTCTGCGAACAGAGAGAAAGAGAGAGAGAGACATTGGGCGTGGGGGGAACTGTAGAGGCATAAACAAAAGCAGATAAATGATGGTGCAAGCTGAACGGAGATGGGGTGACAATTGTACTCTGGCACTTTGGCGGAGGTCTGCGCTCTCTGAGTGCCATTCAAGTTTACTTTATTATCAAAATGCTCATTAATACATTTAGATGGCAGCCATCTGAGGTTAATCTTTTTTTTCTCTTCACCTTTCCTATGTTTGTGTATCTTCTTTTTCAGGTGGTGTCTGGGTTTGAGGTGACCCGCAGGATCCTAGTGGACCTGGAGGGCATTCGTCTCAGGAGGAAGTGGTTGGCAGGACTGGAGCCTGAAAACGTCCACATGAGGATAGGTAAGTCGATCGCTGGTAAATCTTGGTAGATAATGTCTCCCATTGTCTCTTGAATGCTGATTTAAACACCATCGTTGCAGGCTCCATGACCATCGATTGTTTGGGAATACTGACTGAACTCTCAGACTGCAAACGCAAGCTCTTCCCCGTAGGATACCAGTGAGTTTTTTATTTGTGAAAGTCCTCTCTAGTTATTTTTAGTGCCACCATTATTATTCTCCCCTCAGTTAAACTACATTTCTGCTGGAGGAAATTGAAATTGCAAGCTGAATAAATCCTCTTCTCTCCAGGTGTTCAAGGGTTTACTGGAGTACTTTGGATGCTCGAAAACGCTGCATGTACACCTGTAGGATCCTAGTTTGTCACCCTCCGGTGGTAGAGTCTGACCTGAAAAACTTGATGGCTCCTGAGGAGAATCGTACGATAGCACACAGCCCACCTCCCATAGCAGGTAAACTACGGACTCTAGGGACTTATTTAATTTAAATGTGTTACAGTATCCTATTTTGTGATGGTAATGTCTTAAACTAAACTTTTGTTGTTTCAAATGTTTTTATTGTGAAGCATCATTTTTCCAAGATAGGAAAACATAGCATTGCCATGCTTCTTTTCCATATAAACACATAAACAAACAGAATGTCAAAAGACACAAGAACACGCTTCAAAAAATGAATACCAGGGCTGTCAATCAGTAAATTTTTGAGCATGATTAATCTCATGATTGTCTATAGTTATATATATATATATATATATATATATATATATATATATATATATATATATATATATATATATATATATATATATATATATATATAGCAAATTAATCACACATTTTTGATCTGTCCAAACTTTACATTAAAGGGAGATTTGTCACGTATTTAATACTCTTACAAACATGCGAGTGAGCAAATACAGTATGCTGCTTTATGCAAATGTATGTATATACTATTATAATTTAACAACACAAAACAATGACAAATATTGTCCAGAAACCGCATTGAGTGATTATGATACTGCATTTAGTATAAAAAAAAGATGCTCAAATCATAACATGGCAAACTGCAGCCCAACAGGCAACAACAGCTGTCAGTGTGTCAGTGTGCTGACATGACTATGACTTGCCCCAAACTACATGTGATTATCATAAAGTGGGCATGTCTGTAAAGGGGAGACTCGTGGGTACCCTGAGAACCCATTTTCATTCACATATCTAGAGGTCAGAGGTCAATGAATTTTGGAGCATTATTTATCCTCCTTAGTGACAAGCTAGTATGACATAGTATGTAGTATGACATTGTACCAATGGATTCTTTAGGTTTTCTAGTTTCATATGATACCAGTATCTTCACTCTAGCTTTAAAACTGAGCCCGCTACAAACTAAAAATACAGGTTGCGTCATTGCATTAAAGAAATTAGTGGCATTAAAATGAATTTGATTTGACACATTATGGCATTAACTTTTACAGCCCTAATAAATACATATAAAAGAAAATAAATAACTACTGAATAATAAATAAGAAAAACAACATTAATACTAATAATGATAAATGAAAAGCAGTAATAATAATCATGACAACAATAATACTGAAACTAATTAGTTGTATAACTTCACCTATAAGTTGTTCTAGCCTAAACTGTGTTTTGTGCCAATTTCTCAATTCCTGTCATGTCTAGACTTTCCAGATCCATTTGAATCCCCAAGGCGCTCTGACACCCTTTCCCCAGCCAACACCCCCAAGCTCAGGGTTTACACCAGGAACCGACACCCCAGTTACCCCCCTTGTCAGCGCTCACTAGGCCCCAGGCCCATGCCCTCTCCAGGTATCACTATGTAGTCCTCATTTCGATTTAGACCATTTCTTGAAAGAATTTAGTTATAAAATTACAGATATGTTTATTTCATTGTAGAATTTGATTTAAATTGGCAGCAGAATAGTTTCTATTTCAATTTTCATTTCTTTTATTTTGTAGGAGGAGCCTCTCAGCCCCAAAGCCATGAGATTGTGACAGTAGGAGACTCCCTGGTGAACCCCGGCATGCGGAATATCGACTCACGTCGCCACAGCTCCCCTTCTCTCTCTTCTTCTCCCCACCCGCTGAACAGACAGAGAGGGGTGACCTCCCCACCTCCGTTTGTGTCACGACCCCTTACCTCACCCCCTCCTCTCATCCCCTCCCCTGCCAGAGACCCCGAAAGGTCAAAACACCCCAGCAAAGACTCAGCAAAGACTCCAGTTCAGAGAGATGATGAGAGAGGCAGACTGTTGTCCACAGACAGAAACAGACAGCAGCCATCCAGAGAACAAGGGCTGAGAGATGCCGACAAGGGGAGGATGTTTAGTCAAGACCAAGCTTCTAAGGATTCTGACAAGAGTAGATCATCCAGAGAACTTGGACAAAAAGACTTTGACAAGGGAGAAATATCAGCCAAAGAGCCGGAAAAGAGGAGGCCGTCAAGTAAAGACTCAGGTCTGAAAGAATCGGAGAGGGGACGACCTCCCAGTAGAGATCCATTAAGAGATTCAGATAAGGGGAGACAAGTAAACAGAGATTCTGAGAAGGGGAGACAGGTGAGTAGAGATTCAAGCAATAGAGAAACAGATAAAAGCAAATCATCCTCTAGAGATGCCAGCTATAAGGATATGGATAAAGCAAGGTCTCTCAACAGAGATGCAGGACTAAGGGACTCTGAAAAGCATCGACAATATAGCAGGGAAACAGGAAAAGACTCAGGCCAAGGTAAAGACAGACCGTCTAGCAGAGACTCTGACAAGGGTAGACCTCCCTCTAGAGACTCCAGTTATAGAAGCACAGAGAAAAACAAAGACTCTGGCTCAGGGAAAGACAGTAACCCTGGCAGTCAGTCCAAACAGGCTGGAGGTGAGAGTAAGAGCCCCAGACTGGCACCTGCAGGTTCAGGCCAGTCCTCCCCTCCGGTGGGTACTGCCGTTCTCTCTGGTCAGCAGAGAGGCGGCAGCACCAGGCAAATGGACAAGCAAGGGAAACACGGAGGCAAAGATCAGGACGTTTCTGCAAGTTTGTTGCCTCGTCACCGGGCCACCCCCACCTCCAACATCACTCAGTCCAAGGACAAGCCCAGCTCAGGGAAGGAGAGTAGTAGTGGCACTGGGAATTTAATGCCAGCTTCACTCCATAAGGACTCCGTTGTTGGGAAATCTGCCTCCCCACAGTCTTCATTTCAGAAATCCAATTCAAGGAAATCAAATGATTACGCATCAGGTCCTGCCACAGCAGCAGCAGCAGCTATGAAACCCGCGTGGCCGTCACGGACACCAGCAGAGGATGACGTTGTCAAGCGAGGCTCTGTGCACCTGGCCTCCCCAGCTACAGCCTCAGCTGCCAAAGACAAACACCCCAAAGTTAAGACAGCAGGCAACAGAGAGGTGTCCAAAGACCGTGAGAGAGAAAAGACTCTCCAAAACAGCAACAGCAGCAACAAAATCCCACTACTAAACAATAATACAAAAGCTACTGGCAGCACCAATGCACATGCTATGAACCCCAGCTCTCACAACAGCAGCAATAGCAAAGCTCCAGTGCTTGGAAACAGCACCAAAGCTCACGGAAAGGCTCAGGGGGAGAAGTTCGAAAACCAGGGAGGGGACAGGTCAGCCTCAAAGAGCAGAGAGAATTACTCCTGTCCTGAGAGGAAGAACAGCTCCAGTCTGGACAGCTTACAGCAGCTGCAGCCGGGCAGTTTGGCTCCAGAGAAAGTAGTGACTTCTCAACCTCATGTCAAACCAACATCTAACCAGTTGCCGTTGTCTTCTAGAGAGAAAAGGAGACCAGTCAAACCCCCGACTGTAACTCCACTAAAGACTGATATCAAGACTGACCCGAATGGGACCAGCACTGTTGGTGGTATTCCTTCCTCCTGTCCCACGACCACTACCTCCACTGTCTCTCCTGCCGGCCAAGGGACCCGTCATTCTGCCTGTTCCGCTCTCTTCTCCTCGCCCTCTGCCAGCAGCAGTGACAGTTCTGAATCTGACACCCAGACTCAGACAGAGGAAGAGGATTTGCACAAGGAGCGCTCCCGCAGCGAGCTCCGAGACCACCACGGCCTCCTCACTCAAGGCACCGAGGATGAGGGCGACGGCCCAGAAGACGACCACGATAGAGGCATGGATGATAAGCATCACGAGGACGACAGTGACGGGTCGGGATCGGCCAAGCGGCGCTACCCTCGACGCAGTGCCCGCGCACGCTCAAACATGTTCTTTGGCCTCACGCCTTTCTATGGAGTTCGTTCGTACGGCGAAGAGGACCTTCCTTTCTATGGCAGCGGGGACGGGGCCGGGGCCGTGGTTAAGAGGAGGACCGGCGGCCGCAAGAAGTCAGCTGAGGGGCAGGTGGACGGAGCAGATGATATGAGCACCTCCTCTTCATCAGGAGACAGTGGAGAGGATGATGACAGCGGAATGAAACCGAGGGGTCGAGACCCGTACTACTACAACTTCACCCGAACAATAATCAACCCTGGTGAGGGCCTACCATCTATAGAAGGGATAGACCAGTGTCTGGGAAGAGGATCCCAGCTTCAGCGCTTTCTAAAAGATGAGGAGCAGCAACAACAGAGGGCTCAAGGAAAAGCTGAAGAGGACATGCTGAGTGCTCTGTAAGTACACAGAAGTATTTTGATAAAGAAAAAAATTACTTGTGCTTATTTTCTGTTGTCTCAAATAATTTGACATGTTGTCTTTGCTGTGTTTGACAGGACTTTAGGCAAGCAGCGTATTGGCCAGCTCGACGGCGTTGATGATGGCTCAGAGAGTGACACCAGCATCTGCACCACCAGCACCACCACCACTACAGCCACCTCCTCTTCCACACCGCATAAGAGCACTCCTAAGAGACGGGGTAGAGAAAGGCATACTGAGAAAGCTGACTCCCACGACTCAAGCAAGGAGGCTGACAACAGCGGTGGAGCCGTAAGCGGCAACACACGGGAAGGTAGAAAGAACCAAAAAGAAAACTGTCTTCCTCTAGGAGGTGGGGTCAAGTCCCAGCCGCAGAGTCAGGGTCAGGATCCTCTCGAGGCCCAACTTTCCCTCAGCACAGACCTGCTAAAATCAGACTCCGACAACAACAACAGTGATGACTGCGGTAACATTTTGCCATCAGACATCATGGAGTTTGTCCTCAACACACCTTCGATGTCGATGCAGGCACTGGGTCAGCAGTCTGAGCCGTCCTCCTCGGAGCTGCTCCTGGATGAGAGCTATGTTGGAGTGGATGTCAACAGGCCCAAAGACATTCTGTTTGATGACTTTTCCCAGCAGCTGCCCAGCGCAGAGAGTGGAGGTGTGGTGGAAAGTAGTGTGAATAGCTCCATATCTGTAGAGGAGCCATATCTTCCTTTGGAGCTGCCTTCTGACCTCTCTGTCCTGACCACACGCAGCCCTTCTGTCAACACCAATCAGAATCACACTGCTGGGAGTCTCATCTCAGATACCTCAGACCGCACTATGCTGGGATTGACCTCTGACCCCGAGACAAAGAGTGGGGACAAGAAAAGAGCAGGGCCAGGTGTGTCACCATCTGAGAATCAGCATGACACAACATCTTTGGGAAACAGGGACACACAGGTCACAGAGGGTCACATGACTCCTGAGCAGTTTATTCCCAGCCCTGCCATTGGCCAGGTGGTTGATCCTGCAGGTAACCAGGATGTCCCCAGGAGTTCTGGTACTCCCGGTTTGCCAAGTTCACCCTCCCTGCCTCTTCAGGGTCAGAAGTACCTCCCAGCATCAGCTGCAGGCAGCCCCAGTCCAGTTCCCGGCCCAGGACCTTCCCAGGCTCAGGTTTCCAGCCCAGCAGTCATCAAACCAGGCCCTGACAAGCTCATCGTGGTCAATCAGCAGTTCCAGCCTCTCTACGTTCTCCAGACTGTCCCTAATGGTGTCGCCCAAAAAATTAGTGCCACAGGGGTGATGGACACCAGCTCCTCAGCAGTGCTGAGCTCTATGACGCTCACCGCCGGGTTGAACACGGCTTTATCCACAGCCCAGCCAATATTTCCTGCTGGTGGCAAAGTCCTGGGCACCATGGCACACCCCTCTCAGATTCACACCTTCACAGGAACTGCACAGGCGGGCTTCCAGACAGGAATCCCCAGCACCACCTCAGGGCTTCTCATCGGGTTGCCCCATGACCAGCCCCAGATTCTGGTCTCAGAGGCTGGTCGGACGCGTGAGTTGGGTCCCAGCGTCGCCATAGTGTCCAGTCCCTCCTCCCTCGCTTCTTCCCAGACTGTGCTCGCCTCTGCTCACGGCAAGAAAAGGCCCATCTCTCGTCTTCAGCCTAGAAAGAGTAAAAAGCTGGCCCGTTCCCGTAGCCAACCTACTCTGGCTCCGTCTGAAGTAGGTCCTCCTAACATGACCCTCATCAACCTGACTTCCCCTCAGATTACTGCGAGCATCCCCGGCCAACCTGGTGGCCTGGTTGAGTTAAACACTCTCTCCACTTCTCAGCGCAAGGTCCCAAATATTATCAAGAGACCAAAATCGGGAGGGGTTATGTACTTGGATCCCACGACCCTCCTTCAGCAGAGGATTCCTGGTACCGCCCAGCCTAGTCTCCTGGGCCATGACTCCTCTGCTCACCTTATACCGTGCTCAGTCTCTGGTCTCAACCCCAGTCAGTCAGTGCTGAATGTTGTGTCTGTGCCTCCTAGTGGTGCTGCTGGCCTTCTTGCACCAGGATCAGTCTCCCTCTCCACCCCTGTCCTCGGCTCTGCTGAGATCACAGGGCCAATTAGCAACCTCCTGTTCAAAGCAGGTCCACACGGCTTGGGTCTGTCAGATCAGCCGATGGTCCTTCAATCAGCAGGAGCTCCTCTGATGTCACAGCTCAGCTCCTCTGTGCAGACATCTATAGCCAGCAGCATCTGCGTCCTTCCCTCCCAGCAGACCATCAGCATGGCTGTCAACCAGCAAGGAGAGACAGAAGTTAGTAATGTCCACTTACAGCACCAGCCTATCAACAGAGCCCACACTGTGGACTCCAGTCCAAACACCACTGTTACTCTAGCCTCTCTAAGCCCTGCCAAAGGACGTGTTGTTGGAGTGTTCGCCCAAACACAAACCTCCGCACACTCCCAGAGCAGCAGAACAACTCCTATCTCCAGATCATCAGAGCAAAGACCGCCTAACTCCACCACAACGTCAGGAGCAGAAAGAGGCAAACAGAAAACAAAGAGGAGCAGGCAGAGTTCAGACATTACCAACGTGAAGAAGCTCAAGGCCTCTCAGGCAGAGGAGCATCACAGCAACGCTGCAGGACGACATCACTCAAACCCAAGGTGAGACTGGCTGCTTGAGATGTATTGTGTTTTATTCCTGTTTACATGAATAAATATGAAGAATCAGCACTATCTTTTCAGATATGTCCTGCATAATAAATGTGACATTGAGAATAAAGAGAACAGCTTTTTCTTGTTTTCTTTTTTCTTGTTTTTTTCTTTAATGTCTTTATAACATTGAGAGAAGAGATCTTGTTGCTGTGGTCTTCTACTATTATTTAAACTTCATCTTAATTGTGTACCAATCATAATTCCATGGATTATTCTTGGCGATGAGATACATTATAATTACTTGTGTGAATGCAATGCAATGGGATTGTGAGTGTATGCTTTACTCTTTACATGCTTGTATAAAACAAACAGATTTAAAAAAAAATATGTTTTTTCTGGTGAAATATCTCACCTTGACTGAATCTGTAAAGTTCAGTAAATTCCAAATTGTTCCCTAAAGTACTTTGCATAAATTATGTTCCCATTTTGAACCTCTCCTATCATCTTTGCAAGCAGCTCCAAAGAGCTCAGCTCCCCTGAACCCATGGACACGGGCAAGCCTGCAGACAGGGCAACCAACAAGAGGTACAGAGTCATCCGCACTCAGTGCTCATTTTCAAACTGAATATGTAAAAGAGTTGTAACGCTTTCAATGCCTCAAATTGTTTTCCAGTGTGCTCGGTAAAAAGAAGGCATCTGAAGGTCCCGTGTTACCGGGGAAGGTAGTGGGGAAAGACAAACCATCTGCAGCTGGCGGAGCGGGGTCTCTTCCTGTGGCGTCACCGCCCGACCAAGACGGCAACAGCAGGGATACCGGCCTTGACAGCAAACCCAAGAAGGGCATCATCTTTGAAATCTGCAGTGAGGACGGCTTCCACATCCGCTGTGAGAGTATTGAAGGTGAGAGAAAGTGACCTCACTTTTACCATGTGTTATATTTATATTTCTGTGCCAATATGCTCTCAGTGAAAGGTCATACAATATGTGCTTTAAGATTTATAGAGCTATAGTGAATGGCTTGTTGCCCATAATATAATATGCAGGGCTATTTGTAGTCACAAAGAAATAGTCATAAAGATGATAAAACTGTCCTGTCCTAACTGATTGTCCCTTCACAGAGGCTTGGAAATCCCTGACCGACAAGGTGCAGGAAGCTCGCTCCAATGCACGACTCAAGGAGCTCTCTTTTGAAGGTGAGGCATCACTCATAAAATAAAGAACAGATGTAGACGTTGTATATGAAAAGGTTTTATCATGGACACATTTCGTTTGCTCCTCCCAGGTGTGAATGGATTGAGGATGCTGGGAGTCGTCCACGAGGCGGTGGTCTTCCTGCTCGAGCAGCTATACGGCTCCAGACACTGTCGGAGCTACCGTTTCCGCTTCCATAAACCAGAGGAAACTGATGAACCTCCCATCAACCCCCACGGGTCAGCTCGGGCAGAGATCCACCACAGGTTAGGAAGGGATCCGTGCACGTGTTATGATTCATAGGACTATATGATGACCCTCTTTCTGATTTTAATGCTAGAAACTTGGTTTTAATCAAACTTGTAACCAAACCTGTTCTGGATCTTGTGCATTTGTGTTTCTGATACATCTGTTTGCTTTCCAGGAGGTCTGTGTTTGACATGTTCAATTTCTTGGCCTCAAAACACCGCCAGCCTCCTGAGTACAGGCCGCAAGAAGACGATGATGACGAAGGGCAGCTCAGGACTGCCAGGTCAGTTACAGCTCCCACAAAATCCTAGTAAGCCTAGTAAATACAATCTGTGTTTGTGCTGCAACACCTGAATGTTCCCCCTGAGGATCAATGATGATTCAGCTTATCTGAGCTTATTGTTTGAAATTGAGAGAGTTAACTGTTCTGAGATATCATTTTGTCAAGATGGTCTCATAAGACAGCAACATTGTACAGCTGTCTCAGTCTTGTTGTGATGAGGACGAATTGTTGGCAGAACAGGGACCACGATGGAAACAAGTCCTGGATTTTGTCTTGTTATCCCTGACAGTATCTCATACGCTTGTATTTTTTCCTGCTGTATTTCCAATGTTGTCTAACAAACTAAACATTTCTTTTTCATGCTGATGTTGCAGGCGCACCTCCATGGAGCTGCCGCTGGCTGTGAGATTCAAACAGCTCAAGGCCACCTCTAAGGAAATGGTTGGAGTCTACAGGTTAGATCGCTTAAACTGTCAGTCATTCATAAATTATTTACTTTTAGGTTGATAAAAAGTTGCACAAGACGTAGATGAGCTACTTTGTGACGTTAGCTGTCAGGATTTCTCTGCTCATTGAGACCAGTCACAATTACCTTGGTTGTGTATAATACTGAGATCTGTTGTGGTCCGCGATCAAGTTAAATCATTTTTATTCCTATTCACCACAATTTATTGTTTAGCAAAACTAACTGTTCTCTTTGAAATGAAAGGGACACTGGTGATTTTCAACTGACTCACTGCAGTGCATCTATATGTACTGCCATAATGCAGTGGCACAGTCAGTTGAAAATCAGTAGTTTCCCTTTAATCAATCAGACCTCAGCCACACTGTTATGGAAATAAAAATATTTTTGTGCACTAATATCCAAACACACATCTCTTTGTACCTCTCCATATTTCCTTGTTAGCTACTACGATCCACAAACATGAAGTATAGTTTTATGTGACCAAACCTCATTTGTTTGGATGATTATCAGCCCTGCGATGGACTGGCAACCTGTCCAGGGTGTACCCCACCTTCGCCCAATGTCAGTCAGCCCAATTTTTTGACATATATTTGGCATATAACAAGATAAATTAACAGTTAACCCAGGGACATAGGATTAAAACTGGGAAAATGTAGTTTTCATTTTATGGGGACTTTTAAAGAAAGCCTTGATGAAGGTATAAAAAAGGCAGATAACCACAACAGAAGGGTTTAAAATCAACATCTAGATACACAGCAGGCTAAAACCATTACTGATTCATTTCCCTCTGCAGGTCTCCCATTCATGGCCGAGGTCTGTTCTGCAAGAAAACCATCGATGCAGGGGAGATGCTCATTGAATACTCTGGAAATGTCATTCGGTCTGTGCTCACTGACAAACGGGAGAAATATTATGATGGAAAGGTGAGGTCTTGGGAATGAACTTTGAGTTTGACTTGAAATATTGGGAGAAACATAACATAACAGGCATAAAAACCTCTGCCTTTTCTTTCCTCAAAGGGCATTGGCTGTTACATGTTTCGCATCGATGACTATGAGGTGGTGGATGCCACAGTGCATGGCAACGCCGCCCGTTTCATCAACCACTCCTGCGAGCCCAACTGCTACTCTCGGGTCATCACCGTGGACGGCCAGAAGCACATTGTCATCTTTGCCTCTCGCCGCATCTACTGCGGAGAGGAGCTCACCTACGACTACAAGTTCCCTATTGAGGACGCCAGCAACAAGCTGCCCTGCAATTGTGGCACAAAGAAGTGTCGCAAATTTCTCAACTGACCTGTAAACAGTTTAAATAGGACTGCGAGTCTGTTGAGCAGCAGTGCCACAATGTTCTGAGGTCCCATGGCACTGGCTTCACACAGATTTCCTGGGTCCGGTCCACATAGGGCCGCTGCCGACAGGGCCCGAGCTCTGTGAGTGTTTCTGCTGCTGGTGTAGGCAGGACACAGCAGAGGCAGCGGTCATGGGTCATACTGTACATGGAGGAGGGGCCACTTGTAGAAATTCCAACATATTGTGCCTCCTTTTGTCTCATTTACATTTGGCACGGGAAGTTTCACCTTCAGAGGTGAGCTCTGAAACGGTTTTAGCCTTCACAGCATTGCAATATTAACTTTAATTTACATTTGGATGATAAAGTTACCCCTTCATCATTTTTGTTTTTACATTGGCCCATCCTCCTTAATTTTCTAGAAGTATGTTGTGGTCCACCAATGCTGAGATGTGAAAAAAAATTGGTTCCATTTTACACCAAAGTGCAATTTGTTGAAGGGACTTGGAACAGTAATTTTACTAGAAAGAAAAATTAGAAATTTGTTAGAATTTCTTTTTTTTTTTTGTTTGTTTGTTTTTATAAATCTCAGTGTCAGCTGTTATTGATGCACATCTCGCTGTCTGAATGTGCCCTGATGCCTTCAGAGCCATCATGATTTACTACCCTAACCAGGCGGTGTGTACATTGAACACTGTAAATAGGAACTGCTTGTGAATGAGCAGCCTGATCAGAGCTGTACAGGTGGGAACACTAGAGGGAGCAGTGGCCACAGAAAGGAAGAGCAAACAAGGAGGTAGAAATGTAGATTTGTTTAAGGTTATGTTTGGCCGTTTTGTGTAAAGGGTGATATCTGAGGTTGATACCATCCGTTGTGCTTAAATTGACTTTTAGTCTGACAGCTCGGTAGCTAGGTAGACGTGTTATTGGTGGGATTACGCCTCTGGCCTGACAGAGCGAGGCAGCTAGAGATTCTGGTGGACTGACAGCCAAGGGACTGGAGAACCCTACTGATGTGCTTTAGTAGACATATTTATAATTGTTTTTTTTTTTTTTTGTTTTGGAGCTGTGATCCAGAACCAGCTGTGGATCTCGCGGAAACATACAGACGTGCATGCTGTTATTATCAAATCTGTTTTTGGTACTTAATCATATAAGCTCTGACTTTTGAATCACGTTCCAAATTACAGCAGCAGAGAGAACCAAACATCACGCCATTGAATTGAATTTTCACACAGCTGGTTTTCTTCTTGGCCTGTTGTGATAACCATTACTATGGAAAATGTTTTTTTTTTTCTTAATGTGTATTAAGTCTTTTAAAGTCTGTTATCTTTTTTTATTATGGACAGGGAAATATCATGCTTGCTTTTAAAAAAAAAAAAAAAACAAATGTAAATAATGTATATTTTTCTACAAGAAGACTTACAAAGCACTCACTAGTGAATAGCACTTAATGATGGTATTTATATTTTTAAAAAATCGTATTTATTTTATTGCCATTTTTGTAGGAAATAGAGGTTTACAAACACTAATGCTTGGTCTCTATGTTTTGTATTCCGCTGCCTTTTCAAAGTTGTTTTTTGTTGTAATTTTTTTGTTTTTGTTTTTAATTTGTAGCCTGAATGTTTTCTTTGATTCCAAAGACTGACACTGGTCTGTGGCTTGGTCCCGTTGAGTTCAGTCCACCAGTAGCTCTTTTATCAATCCCGGGGCCGTTTTGGTCAGAGCTGACGTTTTTTGTTTTCCAGTTCTAGCTGGTAGTATGGCAGTCATGTGAACTATTATTATGCACTTGAGAGAGTTCAGATTGTTGATCCATAGCAGATATCTCCTCTCTCCAGCCTTATTGTCTCCACACCACACCACACCACACCGCGAACCAAGTCCACTTACAGGCTGCTGCTACCAGGCGGTCTTAACGAAATTAGTTTTTTGTTGTCACTAATCAGCCGTCGACAGGCAACAGTCCCACTGAACAGTTTTATCCCTCTGCAGACTTCAAATAAAGAGGTGCCTTTTATTTTAACGCTACCAGCCACATACATCACATCCCCCGTTGAGCCGATCTGTTTATTAAAGAAACCACTTCGTCTTGGTGACCACTCATCACCAGCAATTACAAATCGCTTTTTATTCTCTCATTCAGTCTCTTTGCCTTCGTTATAAATGAGCAGCATGCCTCTTCTCTCTAACAAGCCTTCACATCCTGGACCGAATATCACATTAGACTGTTTTTAGATTGACTGGTTCCACTATGCGATTTAAGTCCAGTACTTTGTTTTTGTCCCTTAATTAATTTATTGTTGTCCGCCGTTTATGCTGACCTCGTTATCACCTGAAGGCCGTTAGCAGTCGCTCCCACACTGCTCGTCTTTGTTGTGAACTGAAACAAGAATACGACCCACACATGGTTTGCACTTTAGCTATGACACAGGCACTGAATAGACATAGGAAACCCCTTTTTCCAGACAGACAATGCAACTCCACAATGCTGAAACCACAAGCACAGATAGAATATGTTGAGTTTGTGCATCAAGGCCCTGATACAATGTAAAAACTGAGTTTGGTCATCGATGACTCTTGAAAGTGGCGTTTGAGGCTCTAGCAAAGTGCACTTGACTCTTTTTTTTTTTTCTGCAACAAAGTGAAGGCAGGGACCACGCCAGCAGCCCTTTCCTTCCGGAAGGTGCAGTGTGAACAAACCCTCGGCTGTGCTTTTCCATTTAGGGCCCGAGATCAGGCGCCCCTCCACCCCAGCACCCCCTAAAACCCTGACTGATGGGCCAGCCTCGCGGTTGCACAGCTGCACCTACGTTGGGCTCGCTGGGTTCAGCTGCTAAGGTCAACAATGAATGTATACTCCTCCTCCACGTCACCAGGCGTGCGATGATACTTTGTCAGCTACGTTTGTTTTCAGTTCTTGTGTCGACAACCCTGGTAGATGTGTGGATATGACCTCAAACTGGGCAGCGGTTTTCATTTCAGCACTGGGAATAATACTGAAGTGTGAACAGCAGTGGCATTTCTGTCTGTAGGACAACTGGTTCTTACTGGGTTAGCTCAACACTTCACGGTAGCATCGGTGATGACACGTTTACCGGTGCCAAGGGCTCTGTCTCCGGTTCTCACTCCTCGAGATCCACTTCTGAATTTTCAGTGAACAATAAGTAATTTATTTCACTGTTTAAACGGCATATACAGTATATACAATAAGGAAATGGTCTGTGTTGTTTCTTTGGACTTCATTTTACCACGCCACACCAGTGGCCCTTCTCCGTCATTATCTGTAATTATAGTATAAATACATAACAATATTATACGGAAACATGCATAGTGATTTCTTGTACTTTAGTATCTATACAATATATGGAATGGACAGACAAACTTAGTTACAGTAGCAAAACAGCAGATTTATAATGGTTAATAGCAATGTTTCAATGTACTCTATAATGGTTTTGTGTTACAGTACTATCAGATGAAACTAACGTGCATCATTCTTTTGTATATTGATATCCAGTACCAGTTTTGCTGTGCCTGTGAGTGTTCCTCCGTCAGCGAAGAGCACTGCAGTTTTTCTTTTTCTTTCTGGACAGGAACGGTTTTTATGTGTTGAGAAATGTAACTGTATTAATGTGGTTGTGAACTTCTTGAGGTCAGCCATTTCGTTTTGTTTCTACCCACCCCCCCGGTTGTTGTAGTGAATGTTTTTCTGTTTTTTCTTTGTACGTCGTAACAGGGACGTTTCTTAGACAGCTTACTTGATGTGGTATAAATTAAGAGTTTGGTTTGTGGAGACCGACCAGGAGTTTTAAAGATCCCACCAAAATGGCGTTTTGTTTTGTTTTTTTTTCCATTTTGGAAAATCTCTCATGTCTCCCTGACCACCTCTCTCTCGTCCGAAGCTTTGGTTATACTTATCATGTACTGTTTTTTTTATAGAAAGTCATAATGCTGAGATAATGCTGATGTTGAAAACATTTAATTTATTTATTTTGTGCAACATCCACCCTGAATTGTTGTTTTACAAATCAAGGTTTGTGAGAGGTCGGACAAGTACGTAACATGTATTTGTAATTTTCTAATTGTTTCTTGTGTATAGAAGTAATCAGCCGAGGATGGGATGTGGTGTCACAGAGGGAGCGGATGGTAGGATGTGCAAAAAAAAAAAAAAAAAAAGAGGGATCATGAACAGGCTTGTTTCTTATGCCTTGAAATATACCTTTGTCTTATCAATATTCCTCCTGCTCTCTGTAATCACGGTATTCTTGAGTTCAACAGTCATATTTTCTCCCGTTTTAAACAGTGTTTTTACAGTACACATCAACGAAATGAAGGAAAACCACCACAGTGAAAACAGACCACAAACTACTTGGTTGAATGTATAATTAGGAAACAAAGTTGTACATAAGTGTAAAAAGAAAAGTTTCTAATCATGTTTATTTTCTATGCACTTTTTTATTTAAGTGATAGTTTAAATAATAAACATGTCTCCTTTACTCTTGTTAGTCTCTTGCCTCGTTTACTGAATTTATTTCTATATTATATATATTGCCACTTAGTGATAACATTTTTATGTAGACAAATGTTTTTAAAAAATTATACATCCACAGAGCCTTTAGAAAGGTGCCGAATAAAAGTATGGCTTTTCCTGAAATATTGTGAATTAATCATGTAAAAATTTTGGCAGGTCCAAAATGAATGTTTTGTTTATCTGTGTGGAAGATATCTGACGTTTGGTTCCCTCTTATAACAAGGCTTGTGAACCAATAGTATAATGACGTTTGTATCACACGGTATCTCTGGGTCGTCAGTTAGTGTGGAAATAACAATGGCTGAGACTAACAGTAAGTGCCTGGCAACCACTTGTAGTGAAGTAAAAGCAATAGAACTAGGGAGAATGTGACATTGATGTTATCAATAGCACCTTTAAAGGAACATACCATTAGTTAAGAAAATAATCTCTCTACGAGGATTCATTCATTCATTCATCAGCAGATGATTTTAAGCTAATGTGGACGAAAGGTCCTTAAAGTGCTTTTAGAAAAGATCTGAAGGATGGAAACCGCATCTATTGATGAAGATCATGTGATGATTGAAAGCTCAGGAGCAGCTACTTAATTGACCTTGTGTTTTCTCAACTGCTGTTTCCAAGTGAAGGTCAAGAATGAACCTTGAGGTATTTTTTTGTGTACCTCAAATTACATTTTAACCATTTTGCAAAACAAGCTGTGATGTTTTCATTTTCATTTATTACTGAGTTTTTCGTCATGTCTGTGGCGATGCTCGGCTTGTTTTCCAGTGTCTCTTTTGTCTCCTACTCTCTTGTGTTCCCCCACTCCTCTTGTCTTCCATGTCCCAGCTTGTCTCTGTGAGTGTCTCCTCCTGTCTGTCGTCAACCTGGGTCCAATCTGTCTGAACACCGGCCACCGATCAGCACGTCACCTCTCACGCCTCCCCGCTCGGCGCACACCTGTCAGCAGTCCACTCGACAACTCCACCGTATTTCAACCCTCTAGTTCTCGTCACACACTGACGCTTTGTCAAACCCCTTAGCGTCACGTTTTGGTTGCAGTAAACATCCTTAATGTTGAGAATTAAACAAAACACTTGCTAGGCAATTAAATTACTTTGTTAGGTTTAGGGAAAAAACATGGTTGGGCTTAAAATAACTATCTTTGTAAAGTGAATATGAAACTGAACATTGTGGACACGGGACATGAACGAAAAGCTGACTGTAATGTGAAAGTGAAAATTAAACTTGCAGTAAGTAGAATATTTTGGCATCATTGGGCAAAATTTTTATAAAAATCCTTTCAGCATATAATAATTCATGTGTTCTGAAAGAAAATGAGACCTCTGCTGCTCCTCTTTGTTCTGTTTTCAGGCTTTAAAAATCCAGTCAGTGACAGGAGACTTTGGCCAATCACAGGTCATCTCAGAGAAAGAGTTCCTATTGGCTGTTCATTCAACAGAGGCAGCTGTCAATCACTCGCAAACGCCAATCACATGGTCAAACTAGGCAGCGCTGATCAAAACTTTCTCATTTAACAGCTAAACGGTAAACTACAAGATCATTTAATTGTGTGACATTTTATATTATATGTAAAATTAATTTAGTCAGCAGCGTCATCTCTGTCATCAT
Source organism: Pterois miles (assembly GCA_947000775.1). Classification (NCBI taxonomy): domain Eukaryota; kingdom Metazoa; phylum Chordata; class Actinopteri; order Perciformes; family Scorpaenidae; genus Pterois; species Pterois miles. Next base: position 18,958,335 of record CAMQGK010000110.1, read on the forward strand.
TATCTCTCAGCAAAACTGAGTTTTTCTCCATCCAAGAACAGATGTTTTGGGAAATAAGTGTATCATCTCACTAGTCCTTTTTTAACAGCGTCTGTGTTCACAGCTTTTGGGAGTTCAAGTCTTTGTTTTTACTATGAAAAGCAGGACTGTTTCTGAGCTCAAGCCCAAACTAAAAAGCCAATCACACTTTTGCCCCAACTTCACCACCGCCACCCACTAGAAATTAATTCAAATTGTAAGTTTGCCAAGTGGTCTAAATTAACAGTAAATCCTCCAAGCAGCAGTTTATGGACTATTACAGGAAATTAGGAGGCCCAGAATGTGCTGATTCTGGCGCTGCTAATTAAAAACATGTCTCAACTCCAAGCGTCTCGCTTCGGTTATAGCTCACTGCCTGCTGGATCCCATCCTCACAGCAGCCTGGTGACTCAAATTCAAAGGAAAGTCAGCCACCCCCCCTTAACCGTACACCCCCTCATCCTCCCTCCTTGTCATCATATTCCCATAAAACCAGCGTTTTAGTGTTAAAACACTAAGCAGACCCATGTGTTCATCCAGAGCAGTTTCACTCTCAACTCACAAAATACTTTTATTGAAGTATTTTTTAGATATTTATAACTGCAGGCCGTGCACATTTTCACAATCAGTTATGTCATTTGAATTGCATCACTGTCACTTACACACTGAATTTATTTTACTGTGTTGTATTTAAACTATTATACCAGCTGTCCAGCAAAAACATCGACCCCCTGACTAAAGCTGAAGTTATGAGTTATAGTTTTCAGTTTTTATAGTTTGTGCATTTCAATATATCAACAATATGAGAATGTCTTTGCATAGATGAGCTATGGGAGGTAAGTTTAGTTTAGTTAATTGCCTGAAATAAGGTCTGTGGTTAATACAAGCTTAAGTGATTTTCACGTTTTGTTCTACAATGTAAAATACATCAGTAAATACCCCACTTTTAAATTTTGAAGCTTTTACATGTCTGCAAAAGCAGCTAACAAATAACTAAATGGGACTACTAAACGTCATCGGAGGTGATGAGAAGTAACGTAATTGTAGCGTAGTTCGCTTTGTTTTCAAAAATCATAAAAGTGGTGTTCATTTGTGAAGATTATCTTACTGAACATGTATCAGAAAGTTTATCCATCCATCCATCGTCAACCGCTTTTCCCGTTAGGGGTCGCGGGGGGGCTGGAGCCGATCCCAGCTGGCACTGGGCGAGGGCGGGGTACTGGACAGGTTGCCAGTCCATCGCAGGGCACATAGAGACAGACAACATAGAGACAGACAACCATTCACACTCAGTCTGGAACAAAACCCTCTCTACAGTCACTAAAATGTTGTTGGATACAAACTTAAACAGTTTTATAGGTCAATTTTATGCTGAATTCAAAGAAGCCAACATGTACACCCGTAAAACATTGGTCTTCCTGGCTCATGGTTCAACATTATTGCTGCCTCCTGTATTACACTAAACACAGTCCTGCTCCAGTTGGCTTCATCCATCTTATTTTCTGTTTTCACTTCTTCTCCCACAGAGATTCTTCGCTCCTCTGGTAGCTCAAGTTTTGGCACATTTCTGGTCCGTTTAGGGTCACCGCTGCAAGATAACAGTGAAAACATGTTTTCATTGGCTTGAGCTCAAGGGAACTATACTGAAGTTAACCAGCTCAGTTTTGGCTTCCTTGCGAAAAAAGGATATTAAGAGCTCTTGCTTTATCAACTTAATACTGCAACCGAAGGATTACAGGGAGAAGAGGATTACTGTCAGAAAGTCTTGCCTGAGTGGAAGACTGACATTAGTGGGATGATGTTATCTGGATGGAGCAAATTGCCTCATCTTGGAGGCAGATAAAGGAAATCACAGAAGAAAATGTGCTTTTCTCTGTTTGCCTTTATGTCAGTTAATGTCTGGATGTATCTCTCTTTATCTTTCTCTTCTGTCCTTTCAAGCAGTAGTGTTTTTGTGCTATAAACTCGTCCTCAGCTGCAGTTTGTTGTGGTGACATTTGCCTTGTATCCTGACCACAGCCCTCTGAGCTCTCTGTGGTCACGTCTTGGAGAGTTTCCCCAAATACTGTTATGTAATGTTGTTTCAGAGTTGGTTATTATTTCTCTTTTATTTGTGCTGGATTAACATCAGATATTTTCCTCTGTATCCTCCCTGTTCTTTCTCCTCCACCCTCAGTTCCTCCTCTCCCACCCTCCCCAGTTTCTAATTGGATTTCATCGCCATTTCCTCTCAGTTTTTCCCACCCGGACTCTCTGGTTGGGAGGAACGACTTTCACTGGGTTTTCCTCGACGCACTCAAACATCAGCAGCAGCAGCAGCTCCCAAAGACTTCACACTGCATCATCTGGTGAGTTAGGTTTTGATTTGTTTTGTTTCTTGCTGTGAATTGTGAGTGAATGCTCAGTGTTTTAACTTCAGGGCACACAGCTGAGGTCTATACATATCTGAGATATATCTGATGGCTTTAGTGTTAAGAGCAGAAGTACTGGCATCTATTTTTCCTTCAGTGCAACCAGTAAGAACTAAATTACCACAAAGTGCATCATTGTGTATTATGTAGATATGCCTGCTGGATCATATAGAAAACTTTAAGCCACTGCAGAAATAAGTTTTCAGATCCTTTACTTAAGTAGAAGTAGCAACACCACAGTAAAAGCCCAACATTCTTGCTTAAGTAAAAGTACCGATGTATTATCATGAAAATAAAGTACCAAATGTAGAGTAATTGTTATGCAGCAGAATGGCCCCTGTCCGTGATAAATAATTCTGTATTAAATTAATAGATTATTGTTACTGGTGCATTCAAGTTTATGCAGTATTTTAATGTTGCAGCTGGTCAACTTGGAGTCCATTTTAACTACTATATATTTACATTTATATTATATTATTATATGTTGTTGGATATTTACTTCTAAAGCAATCTGTCATATTCATGAGCCCTTCTTATAATCTGAAAATCTTAATCTGTGGAGTTAACAATTAACTAAAGCTGTCAGACAAAATTGGTGGAGTAAAAAGTTCAACGACTCTCTGAAATGTTGTGTAAAACTATAAAGTAGCAGAAAATATACCAATCAAGTAAAGCACAAGTACCTCCACATTGTGTTTAAGTAAGTATTTGAGTAAAATGTGCTTTCCATCTCCTGCTAAAGGCATTGCTTAACAACACAGGGTTAAAATAAATGTGCAGCTTTGCCTGGTAAACGTGAATAATATCAGTACACTTCAGCTGGTCTCAATATGCCACAACATATTTCTGTATTGCAGAAAAATCTGGTCTTTGAACTGCCTGTAAGAGTTAATCTCAATCATCTTCATATATTACAGCAAACTACAAAAAGATGAAAAGAAAGTTGGACAAATCAGCCGATTATGAATCTACATTAAAAACTAAGGCAATAAGCTGCTCAGACTGTGTAAACTGAGTCAATAGTGTGTGCAGTTGTAGAGTAAACACTGTTGTCCACATATTATTGGCCTATAAACTACGGATTCATCTTCTGTGCAGCTATTGAAAACATTCATGTTTCTAATCATCTGAGGGGTGGAGGAGTGGCAGACAGCTGCTCAGACTCTCCACTATTTGTCCTCTCGTCTGCTCTCCTTTTCTGCCAGGAATGCTGACATGCATTTCTCCCTCCCTCCTCCTTTTTTCTCGCACTGTTTCTTTCTGTTTTTAGACCCCCTCCTCTTCTTCCTCCTCCCTCCTCCTCTCTTATTTTGCAGCTGTTGTGGATGTAAACTCTCAGTTTCAAATTAGAAATAATCTCCAAATAGACAAAAATGTCACACACTACAAACAGTAAGTTTTAACCATGAACATGGAGTCCACCAGAGAGCTGGTAGTGTACTGTCAGACGGCTGTGAGTCCTCCTGCTCAGCTCATCAGTTCAGTTTATGGTCTTCTGACGCCTGTCCTGCTGCCAGACAGACAGTTAAACAGGGCGACAGCGGAGACGAGCAGGAAAACACTGTGAACAAAGGTGTTGTAATACAAACACAATGATTATATACAGGTTAGGTAGCAGAACAGTCTGATCTCCCTCATACAGTGGTACATTTACTCAAGTGCCGTGCTTAAGTATAGTTTTGAGGTACTTTACTTGAGTATATGCACCAATCAGCCATAACATTATGACTACTGACAGGTGAAGTGAATAATAATAATCTCATAATAATTTTAAGTAATCTAATTAAAGTGGCACCTGGCAGTGGGTGGGATATATTAGGCAAGTGAACATTTTGTCCTTGTTGGAAGCAGAAAAAAATGGGCAAGTGTAAGGATGTGAGTGACTTTGACAAGGGCCAAATTGTGATGGCTAGACGACTGGGTCAGAGCATCTCCAAAGCTGCAGCTCTTGTGGCATGTTCCCAGTCTGCAGTGGTTAGGACCTACCAATAGTGGTAGGAAGGAAAACCGGTGAACTGGCGACAGGATCATGGGCGGTCAATGCTCATTGATGCACGTGGGGAGCGAAGGCAGGCCCGTGTTGTTCGATCCAGTAGAAGAGCTACTATAGCTCAAATTGCTGAAAAGGTTAATGCTGGTTCTGATAGAAAGGTGTCAGAACACACAGTGCTTCACAGTGTGTTGCGTACAGGGCCGTTTATCCGCAGACCGGTCAGAGTGCCCATGCTGACCCGTGTCCACTGCCAAAAATGTCTACAATGGGCATATGAGCATCAGAACCAGACCACGGAGCAATATAAGAAAGTGGCCTGGTCTGATGAATCACATTTTCTATTACAACAAGTGGATGGCCAGATGCGTGTGCGTCGCTTACCTGGGGAAGACGTGGCACCAGGATGCACTTTGGGAAGAAGGCCGGCGGAGGCAGTGTGCACACAGCAAAAATGGTTCAAGAATGGTTTGAGGACCACAACAATGAGTTTGAGGTGTTGACTTGGCCTCCAGATTCTCCAGATCTCAATCCAATCGAGCATCTGTGGGATGTGCTGGACCTACTCAATATTAAGCAGGTGGGCATAATGTTATGGCTGATCGGTGTACATTTTCTGCTGCTTTCTACTTCTACTCCACTACATCGCAGAGGTAAAGAGGGCTTTCCTGTACCATTTGTTGGGCTTCGGTGAGAAATATTCGAAGGTATTCAAAGCTCGGCAGACTGACATGTTCTCCTGTCTGTCTGTCTGTCTGTCTGTCTCTCTGTGCGTCTCCCTGTCTCCATCTCCCCCGTTTCAGTGCCTGAGACCAGTGATATCCATCTGAGAATAACTATAATAATATATAAATAAATAATTTGCATCGAATATGAATATTGAATAATGTTGTGGGATTATTCCTTGTTTCATGTGCTGTTTTGGGATTTATACATTATTATTAAATACTTATATATATATATATATAAAAAATTAAAGAATTCGAAAATGATTTGGAGGTCGAACACCATGGCAACAGTCAAAGCTAGTCAGCCCTAGAGGTAAATACTGTACTTCCTACTCCACTACATTTATCTGATAGCTGTAGTCACTAGTTACTTTTATTAGATTAACACTTAACATATGCATATATGAATTTCTGAATACATATTTGCCACTTATAGATACACTTTGCCTGAAAAACAAACACGATATGATGCAGTGCTATACTACAAAATAAAAATGATATCAAATCTGCTCCACATACTACAGCATTAAAATACTCTTAAATGTTAGTGATAAAAACAGAATAATATAATATTCTTTAATAAAAAAAAACACTTTGAAAGGAGCCATTCTGCATAGTGAGTACTTTTACTTCTGATAATTTAAGTACATTTTTTTGTACTTAAGTAACACTTTGAATTCAAGACTTTTCTACACTGTGGTATTTCTACTTTTACTCTAGTAAAGTGAATACTTCTACTTCTGCTATCTTACTGTCCAGGCAGGGACAGATGAGGATGATGGTTCACACACAAACAGGAAACAGAAGCAGACAGAAGGAGAGACGATTGGAGGATGACCCTTTTGAAGTGTGACTTCTGAGAAGTCTGTCTGGTGCTCAGCATCTCATCAGACGTTTATTAGAAACATCTGCTTTGTCGTTGCGTTTTGGTCTGAGGATGTGATTAATCATTAGCTCAGGAAGTTGCACTATTTTCATTCCCCTACGCTGAAAAGATTTTGCAAAGTCTGCAAGTCCTTCACAGATACAAACTAGTGTTAGAGTGCACTCTCTGCAATTATACCAGTGTGTAATGTCAAACTATTATTATGAGTTATTGATGCACAAGTTAAGTCAGTTTGGGATCAGAGATGATGGAACATGTTAAAAGCAAAAGTCTTTTTTGTTTTCGTTGGTTGTTGAAGAGTCTTCTGTCGTTCCTGGTCTTTTTTTTCGTCTTCTCCCTCCATCACTTCCAGCCACGTGCCTTCCCTGAAACAGAGCAGACTGTTCTTGTTATCATGACTCAGCCGTTGTTATTCAAGAAAGCTGAATCACCGACTGGATCCAAAAAACAGCACCTGTGTTAATAAATACAAGCTCCACTTATAGGCATATTTTAATATTTTTAAAGCTATTAGATTGTATAAAGATATCTACCTGAGTGGAGAAGGACACTTTCTTGAGTCGTCTGGTCTAAATTATTGGCTATTTCCTCTTAGTTTTGGCAGCACTGACATCTAATGAGTAAAGCCAACTCTGCAATATAATATGGTTATTTCAGTCTTATTTTGCCCTCAACCCAAGTGAGGAATAGATTCCCTTTAACTGCAACTAAACTGAGGCTTTTGTAGGTCTGTGCTGCAGTATGTTAGTAGGTAAATACTGTAAGTCCTTTCATTACAGTGTGTTTACGCAATTTCAACATTTATACATAATCTCCCTGCTCCTGTAATCTGATACAGCTTGATTTGAAGTGATGCTTAAAGGGGCATTTGTGGTGCAACCACATCACTATTATATCATTGTATGTAGTCCAGTTCAGATGTGTTACTGTAATGTTAAACCACCATGTTTTCTTTATCTTTCCAAGTCTAAACTCTGCTTCCCTTTTGTCCCTCAGCCCTGACACTGCAATGACTTCACTCAGGCTGTTGCCCTTGTTGCACTCCCTCCTCCTCGTCCTCCTCCAAGTCCATCTTTCCACCCAGTTAGAAGACAACAAGATCCCACCCAGTCTGTGCACCGGCCACCCTGGCATCCCAGGCACTCCTGGAGCTCATGGTGGTCCTGGTCAGCCAGGAAGGGATGGGAGGGATGGGAGAGATGCAGCTCCAGGGGAGAAGGGACAGAAGGGGGACATGGGAGACCCAGGTGCTGTATATATATTCATTCATGTGTGAGTATGTGATAAATGTCTGCAGTGGATGCTCATGTGTGTGCTCCCCCAGGTGAGACAGGAGTGCGAGGCCTGACCGGGGACAGAGGTGACCCAGGAGAAAAGGGAGAGAGGGGACAGCCAGGAGAGTGTGCAGTGGCCCCCAAATCAGCCTTCAGCGTCAAAATATCCGATGGCCACACTTTACCCCTCACTGTGGGTGACGCGGTCCACTTTGACAAGGTCGTGCTGAATGAGCAGGGCGACTACAGCACGGAAACGGGACGCTTCACCTGCAGAGTGCCAGGTGTTTACTACTTTACCGTGCACGCCACAGTCTACCGCGCCAGCCTCCAGTTTGACCTGATGAAAAACGCACACGCAGTGGCATCTTATTTTCAGTTCTATGGCAACTGGCCCAAACCAGCGTCCCTGTCCGGCGGCTCCCTGCTCCACCTCATCCCTGGTGACCAGGTGTGGGTCCAGATGGCTCTGTCAGAGTACAATGGATTTTACTCCAGCACCAAGACAGACAGCACCTTCACCGGCTTCCTGGTGTATTCAGACTGGAAAAACTCTGCAGTGTTTGCATGACACAAACAAAACAAAGTCAGATCCCACTTTGGGAAATGAACCACAACCTGTTTTTCTTTTGGCTATTTCAGTCTTCTAATTGAGAAGTTCTGGATAAAGATGAGTGAATAGGCTGTGACTTGGTACATCTGTATTTGTGTAATGAGTATAAAACACACCAGACAATGTTACTTGATTGGCACATACCGTACTGGTGAAGTGTGTGGTACACACACTGTTGATTCAGTGTCTGTTCCTCAGTTACGGCCGTTAATTCTTGTAACAGATGTTGTGACAACGGCCTCCAGCCAACTCCAGGCCACACATTCAGACAACTTATATTGCACCTTGTTTCCAAATGTCATTACCTGCACAGCAAACATGAAAAATGAATAAAACATCTTAGTTTTTAAAACACACACGGCTGACATATTTTTGGCCATAAATACCCATTCACACTAGATACCGTGAGGGGATCAGTTTTACTTCTCATTGCAATAAGTCAGTCCTTCAGTTTTAACTGCAATCTCGCACACATCTGTTTTATTAGTCATTTACCTGATTGCAGTGGTGGAAAACGTCCTCAGATCCTTTACTAAAGTAAAAATATCAATAAAAACTCTGTAAAATCAGTCCATTGCATGTAAAGTCCTACTTGAGTCTAAGTATCTTACAGAAGTATTATCACCAAAATATACTTAAAGTATTTAAAGTGCTACTTAAAGTACTCGCTGGGGCCCTTCTGTACGGAGTTTGCAGGTTCTCCCCATGTTAGCATGGGTTTTCTCCGGGTTCTCCAGCTTCCTCCCACAGTCCAAAGACAGGCAGGTTAATTGTTGGCTCTAAATTGCCCGTAGATGTGAATGGTTGTCTGTCTCTATGTCCTAACCCTGGGATAGTTTAGAGACCATGTCCAGTGTGTACCATGCCTCCCCACAACCCCTGGGATAAGCAGTTACAGATAATGGATGCATCCACATAAAGGTAGCATTTTACTGTTGTAGCTGGTTGGGGTGGAGCTAGTTTTAAGTACTTTTTACTGTGTATATATACAGTATATACAGTGGTTTCCAACCTTGGGGTTAAGCATAAAGGTCACATCTGAGATCTGAGAGGTTGTGAGATGATTAATGGGGCAGAAAAGATCTTTTTACTAAACTGAGCTTTTATTCAAATAAAAACATCTGAGAAATTTAGAGGAGAAATCCCTTTCTGTTGTCAACCCAGTCTCACAGGAAAGGGTACAAACAGCACATTACATATATATATATATATATATATATATATATATATATATATATATATATATATATATATATATATATATATATATATATATATATATATATATACAAAATAACATAAGTATCGAAATCATGTCACTCAAAAACATGTGACAAACGTCACTAACTTACAAAACACCAGCCTCCTGGTTCAAAGTCCTGTGTTTGTCGGATCCATCCACCTCCCCTCCTGCCCGCCATAATCGATCTTTCACACTTTTATTCTACGTCACCAGCTCTGAGCGTAGCATGGTTACATGGAGCATTTACAATGCAGTCAGTATGGACTACATAGAGAACAAATGACATGCCAAACACAAGAAAGGCGTTCTTATTGCACGCTAAATGCCTTGCGTATTAATCATGGCATTCATATTCATCTGAACGGGCTGCTGTTGGAGCTGTAAACAAGTCATAGACATCTGACAAGGGGCCCCAACTAGGGGCCAACAAGGTTTGTAAGGGGTGACAAGTCAAAAAGACTGGGAACCCATGGTTTCATCTTTAACAATGCATCATATTTTATAAGCTCATCAAATGAGTTGATTTGATTTGAAAAGTAACTAGTAGCTATAACCATTAAATAAATGTAGTACAGTAAAACTGCAGAACTTCCTTCTGAAATGTAGTGGAGTGGAAGTATAAAGAAGAAGAAGAAGAGAAGAAGTAGTCTTTATTAGTCCCACGAGGGGAATTAATTTTTTCTCTGTTGTTAACTTATACACGGTACATGCAGACCCGAACACACACATGCACAAACATGCAACAATGGAGAGATGTAGAGTGATGGGGCTGCTCCTGACAAGCGCCCCGAGCAGTTGGGGGTTTGGTGCCTTGCTCAGGGGCACCTCGGCAGTGCCCAAGAGGTAAACTGGCACCTCTCCAGCTACCAGTTAACACTCAGTTCTTGGTCCATGGCGGGACTTGAACCGGTGACCCTCCGGTTCCCAAGCCAACTCCCTACTGACTGAGCTACTGCCGCCCCCAAAGTAAAGTAGGATGAAATGGAAATACTCCAGTTAAGTATAAATATCTCAAAAGTACAGTACAAAACTGAATTCAAATTGAACCAAAGTGATCAACTTTCACATGGCATTTTTTATCTATAAAATCCAGCAACCAACTCTGGTTTTCATTCCCAAAGGCGAAGCAGTACCAAAGTAAATACCATATTAATAAAGGCTGGAAAATATTCATTTTCCACTGGACGTACACTGTTTACCTCTGCCTAATGGTTTCACCAAATGCTGAAAGACTCTCCAGCTACACTTCAACACTACGAGCTGGTTGATGGTTGAAGTCATCTCCTTCTTCCCGTCACTGATGATAGTTTAAAACAATTATAACATGTATTAGTTTCCCAGTTTACTGAGCTGGGCCTCTCCCATCGTCTCTTGGCATCTTTCTTGAGGCAGGGCTGTTTATTTAGGAGGGTAAACACTGACAAGACCAGAACCAAGTAAAGTCTCTCTGTGCCTATCGAGTACACCATCTCACACATGAGGAAATGTTATTTTCCCTTCAGTTTCTGAGACTCCTACTCATAGTTAAGCTTTAAATATGTCCTCATAACTTTCCCCTCTAGGGCAGAATGAGAGAAGCAGGGAGTTAATCAATCTTCCCCTGGCATCAATCACTTATTTCCATTATTTCACGGCCTGTAAATCGCTCTGTTTGAAGCTGATGGCCAAACACTGACATCACTCCCCAAAATACTGAGCTCTCATTGATGGACGGGCATCTGTGGTGAAAGACGGCAGGATTTATGTCTGGATTAAAGCCTTGATGCAGATATAATAAACCGATCAGCCATAACATTAACAACATTATGATCATTGACAGGTGAAGTGAACAACATTGATAATGTCATTACACCTGACAGTGGGTGGGATATATTAGGCAGCAAGTGAACATCTTGTCCCTGAAGTTAATGTGTTGGAAGCAGAAAAAATGGGCAAGCATAAGGATGTGAGTGACTTTGACAAGGGTCACATTGTGATTTCCAGACGTCTGGGTCAGAGCATCTCAAAAATTGCAGCTCTTGTGGGATGTTCCCGGTTTGCAGTGGTCAGGACCTACAAAAAGTGGTCCAAGGAAGGAAAACCGGTGGACTGGCGACAGGGTCATGGGTGGCCAAGGCTGACTGATGTTCGTGGCGAAGAAATTGCTGAGAAAGTTAATGCTGGTTCAGATAGAAGGTGTCACAACACGGTGCATCACAGTTTATGTATGGGACTGTGTAGCTGCAGACCTGACCTTTAAAGTACAAAAGATATAAGAAAATAAAACATGGGTAATTTATGTGTAAATGTAGAACATAAACTTTCATCAATCCCCAAATTACTACAAACAATACATGACCTCACCTCAGTGAGAGAGTTTAAAATTAAATTATATACCCATGAATTCTGATCCTTTCAAACAAAAATATGATTTGAAGACAAAGCCGACATATTCCTGATAAACACAGGCAGTCACACAGCTAGACTGACATATGCTGTCACCAACTCATTACTCTCAGTGATTTGGCATTACCCCCATCAAAGCTGGTCCGGCTGTATTTGGAGGCACTACTTTGTCCAGCAGGGGGCAGTGGTGCATCACTGTTCAGCAGCTAAAACACTGTCTGCAGGAACATCTGCATAGGAGAGGATCATGTATCATCACTTTGTGCTTCAGATTATGTGGGCAGGTCTGACCATTTCAGCCATCTGTATCAACAGACTGAGGCCCGAGGTGCCTTAATGATGTGAGCAACAGTGCAGGAAAGAATTCACACAGGAATATTTAGCACATGAGCGTTTTATTAGTGCAACGCCTGCTCCAGTAGCTACTTCCCATTATGTCACAGAGGGACTCCAATATTTATTGATCATAGTCTCCCTTCACAATTTACAAGCCTGAATAAGAAAAAACACTTGCTCACAAGAGATTATTAGGCAACATTGGCAATTAAAAAGACAAATTCCACTTAATAAGGGCCTTAATTTTAGAAAAAGTAAATACTAATTCAGAGGGCTAAGTTTCATAAAATAAAACCACATACGGTAGATAGACACACCAACACTGATCCATCCTGTACTCTTCTCTCTTCATTATAACTGTATGAAAGCTGGAGCAACATTTAGACACTTACTTTGAAAATCTCCGAAAACTAAATGGTGTTTTGAACTGTCTGCAGATCATCATATAATGTAATGTGAATAACTTGACATCCATAGTGAGAAAGTGGTTTATGCTCCACTGATAACTATGACTTTATATTACATGCCGAACACTATTTCATGTGTTTAAACTTAAATATCTTGTCGTTAGCTCTTCTCATAGTGTAGTTTTCCACATTCCTAATCCTAAGGATGTACTCAAGAGTAAAAAAGGGAAGTAATGCCTACTAGGACTGTGTCAGGGGCCATTCAGCAGACTGGTTGGGTTAATGATCTCTGAGGAGGAGCAGCTGTAGAGCCTAATTGTCCCTGATGAGGATCAGGCGTGTGAAGTGATATCTAGCTCTGGTTTACAGTGTTCAGATGCTGATGTATGTCTCAGTGTGAGAGATTCATTCTGTTGCTTGTTGTGTAGAGATGTGTACTGGCAGAAGTTACCACGTGAATCTATCTGCATGGTTTGCTTGCTGTTTTGTTTGCTCTTCGAGCTTAGTCTGTTATAGTGGGGTAGGTCTGTGTGGCCTGGTCTCTCAGTTTGGCATTGTGTCATTTTCTTTTGTCGATTGTTCATTCTGTTTCTCAGAGACATCTTCTAGTCTAGTAGTGGTGCTTTTGAGGCAACTAATTTAAATATCTTAGTTTTTGATGTTTCCCCTCTCTCCTTCAATCATTCGGGATTTTTGTGGTCACCCTTCTGGGGCTACCTTTAAGATTCCCCTGGTCTCCAGTTGCATCCCACTCCCTGTTTATCCTGACAGGCTGAGGGAGTGTGCATGTTATCGTTGGACTAGAATTTGAGATCGGGGTACACCTGAGACAGGTTGCCAGTCCACTGCAGGGCACATAGAGACAGACAGCCATTCAAACTCACATTCACACCTATGGGCAAGTTAGAGTCAACAATTAACCTAAACTGCATGTCTTTGGACGGTGGGAGGAAGCCGGAGAACCCGGAGAAAACCCACAGGACCACGGGAGAACACACAAACTCCACACAAAAGAGTGGCAAGCTGGATTCAAACCTGCAACCCACTTGTTGTGAAGTTTTGCCACAACACAGATTCAATAAATGTTCCGAATAGAGATGTAAACATAAATCACCTTAAACCCCTTGACTAAGAAAAAGGTGATCTTAGTTTAGGTGTGTCCAATAAAACCTTTGAAAAATTGACATTAAATGTTTTTTTTTGTCTGTTAATCAGTGTCAAAAAGGCCACATTAAATATTTTTTGTTTCAATATTAGAAAACAATAAAACCTGAAAATGTATAAGGGGCTAAATATTTGTACAGCCACTGTACTTGAGTAGAGTTTTAAGTACTACTATCAACCCAGGCCATCCTCCTTGTGTAGGAACAGTGACACATTTCACTGCATCTCGTATGTTTCTCAGCCTGAAGGTGAGAGTTCAAGTACCACGGGGGGCTCCTATAATGAGCCCTCTGACCTGATGGCTATCATCCAGCTTTAATCTGCATGAGGCCCGCACATCACACGCTGCATTTATTCAAGGCTGTCGGGATTATCTGGATTAATTGCAGCAACCCTCTTAATTACAGTTGAGTCAGTTGGGTGGAAGCCAGGGGCTAATGAGCTGCCTGTCTCTTCTTCTTTATCTCCTCACATTACTGTCAAACCATTGTTTACCATCTTCATTCAACGCCACCGTTTCCCCTCTATTCTGTCTTATCTTTTGTAAATCTCCAGATTTGATACTCTATGTGTGAAATTTTGGTCTCTTTTGAACTGTTGAATTTGTCTTTGCATCACGAAGGAGGGCGATGTCATGTGAGGCTGGTGCTGCAGAGATGATGTAATTTTGTAGGACAACCAGGAAGTTAGCTATCGCCCTGGTTCCCTCCACAAACAGCCAATGGGATTTGGGTTTTTACTTTAATTACGTGACTTCTCATCACCTCCACTAAGTTAAATGTGGACTAGTGTCGGTGTGATGACATTTAGTAGTCCCATTTAGTTATTTGTTGGCCGCTTTTGCAGACATGTAAAAGCTTCAAAATTTAAAAGTGGGATATTTACTGATGTATTTTACATTGTAGAACAAAACGTGAAAATCACTTAAGCTTGTATTAACCACAGACCTTATTTCAGGCAATTAACTAAACTAAACTTACCTCCCATAGCTCATCTATGCAAAGACATTCTCATATTGTTCATGAGCCCCCACAGGGAGGTCAGAGGTCGGGGCTGATTCAGGGTAGATGCTCACTGATATGATGGCTTGAAGGGGTTTTCCCACTCATTAAGAAGCACACAGTATAGAAATAGCAAAGAGATGGAGACAGTGATCATAAACAGAAAAAAACAGAGCCTAAGTGAGGCAGAAAGAGTGCACTATAGTCTGACATTTTCCCACACAGCTCTAGGTCGGGACCACCGGGGTCAAAAGGAAGAGGTTGAATCCCTGGAGTATAAAGCTCTCCTTGGTTTACTCCTCCCCGTTCTTCCCCTGACATTAAACTTCCTCTCCTCTGTTAACACCGCCCTCACTTACAACTAACACTGCTGAGGCTGCGCTTGTGGGTCAGGAGACAATAAACAAATCCTGGATAAATTTTGTGTGTTTAGTTTGAGGTCATCCAGCTGAAACTTGTGCACACCAATTTTATGTCTCCTGTTGAGTCACAGATGAAGCCAGTACTCATAAATTAGAGTCGTGGTTTCCAACGTATTTTCCTTGAAGCCCCCATACTAATTATATGCCAGCTTTCTTTAATTAACATAACAGTTTTTGTTATTTGGACCACAGTGAATGTTGTTTTTGAAAGGCTTACCCCCAACAAATATCCACTGAAGCATCCACAGCCTTCCCATCTTTTTCAATACATTTTGACTTTAGGACTTCACAATGATTAGGATTTTAGTTATAGTTGTGCAAATCTAATTTTGACAACCTTAGAACAGACAAAACCTTGCACACCACCTGTTACCCCAGGTTGGAAACCACTGCAGGCTGGATAACATCAAACTTAAATCTCTCTATTACTGCAAAAAAAAAAAAAAAAAAAAAATACACAGGGATTAAAATTTATAGTACATTAATGTCAACTGAGTCCATTGTTTTATCTTAGCAGAGGTCTGGTATGGAGCTGGGGATATTTTTAGAGAGAACATTGGGAACAGGAATGAAGATGTAAACCACAAGGCTCTGGTGAATTGTCTTATGGTGGAAGTGGTCCCATATGACCATTAGAGGCCCACTTCTCTAACCCTGCAACCCCACTGCAACCCCAAAACACTCCCTTTATCTTCACAGATGCAAGACAGATGAAAGCGGACCTATCTCTGGACTCATTACTCAGCATCGACAAGTGAAAGGAATCTGTAATGTTGTGTGTTTAGTCCCCGTGGTAATGCTTCCCACTGTACTCCAGTTGTAAAAATCTGCATCACCCTCTACATATTTAAACCCCGGGGTATAAAGCAGGATGAGTGGACCTCATGAGGAAAACCAAATTTGGTAAAAGATACAGAGGGCGAAGCTTAAAATATGTGAGCATTAGTAAGCTATGTTGGTAGGAATGTAAGATGGCTGTACTCTGCTTTACATCCCCTCTGATTTCTACACAGCTTGTCACAGTAGAAAAAGCATGGGCGTTACTAATGACATTAAGTCTCGTAACAGTGTGACAGCATGAACAATACCAGGACTCTGAAACTGTAGCAGCTAAATGGAATTCAGCCATCATTAATTTTATTATTTACACCTGTGCTTTTCCTCATATGACATGTTAACATATATGAAAAGAGGAGAGGTCTCACGTCATCAGTGCATCATATCTTTGGAGTACAACACATGCGCAGTAAAATCTGGTTCGCACTCGTCGAAATAGAGCCAATTGTGATGCATGACTCCACTTATGAATTGTGTATTATACCCCAAGACTTGTGGCCTCTTTCAATGGGCGTTGCTGTGAAACAAAACCTTTGTAGGTGTCCTGATAGCTCAGGTGGTAGAGTGGGCGCCTATATAGCAAGGGTGAGTCCTAAACGTGGTGGCCCAGGCTCAAATCTGGACTGTGGTCCTTTCTGTAGGTTGTCCCCTCACTTGTCCCCGGTATCTAAGCTATCTACTGTCCTGTCATTAAAAGCTAAAATGCTCTTTTTATTCTGAGCTGCACCTGAAGGCAGCACAATCAGCAGCGGGGGACACATCTTGTGAATTTTCCCCACTGTGGGACCAATAAAGGAATATCTTATCTTATCTTATCTGCGCCTGATGAGGCATGAAGGCCCTTCTGTTCATCCTGCAGCACACTGCCGGTTGGCTTGGTGTAGCTGGTGGTGACTTGGTTATTGTGACAGACAGATCAGCCCTCGACCTATTTGTAATCCTACTTGTGTGTTTCCTTTTCTGGTACTAGACTCAGATGTGTGTGTGCACCTTATTTATTTATTTTTTTTTTTTACCAAATCATAATTTCTCTGTTTCTTAAAGGTACAGTTTGTAGGATTGGGCAGCATCTAGTGCTGTGATTGCAGATTGCAACCAACTGAGTACTCCTTTGTGAAGTAGAAAACCATGGTAAAGCCATTTGCCTCACTCAGAGTCAATCCTTACCATAATAACACTACTTTAGGAGCAACGGAAGTCAGACAGCAACTGATGGTTTTGCAGTCTGTGGCTCACGTTTCACAGGCATGTCGGAGAACTATGGTAGCCTTCATGTAACGTAAAAATGTGAAAAGCTCTGTCTAGAGTCAGTGTTAGGTTTGTCCATTCTGGGCTACTGTAGAAACATGGCAGAGCAACAGCTCCCTATGTAGATATGAAGGGCTTATTCAATAACATGATTCTTAGTTTCAGGTGATTATACACTAATGAAAACATAGTTATGAATATTATATTCCATTTCTGCTAACAGAGCCCCTGAAATGTTACACATTTCAATCAGTTGAGCTGCCCCACTATCTCTCCATGTGGCCCTGGGTTTCACGTTCTGTACATACTGTCTACTGATACTATAGATTTCACCTATTTATTTGAACTATTTTCTACTACTTTGGTGAAAATAAATTTTAGAGTTGAAATAATTATTCTATTATTTGACTGACAAAAAAAAATAACTACTTGTATAATCACTGAAATAATTTTGTTAGGTGGCTCAAGCTTCTTAAATATCAATATTTTCTCAGATTTCTTAATCTTCTCTGATAATATGATGAACATCTTTAGATTTTGTACAAGGATGAGAAAAAAACAAAACACTGTTTGGGGCGTGTGATCAGGATTTTTTTTATTTGTTGATATTCTTCATCAGTCAAGAAGATAAGCTGTAGATTAATCCACAATGAAAATAATTGTCAGTTGCAGCCCTAATAAATTTAAGTTAGTGTTTGATTTGTGTGTGTCCTCGCGGTCTAAGAGTTCAGCTGTGACAATGTTTACAAGGATAATTATGTGTTGGACTGATGAAGAAGATCACAAGAGAGTTTCAGTCATTGCTGTTTTATTATGAACAGAAGACTTGCCAGTTATGTGGCAACCATAGTATATTAAAAAAAAAAAAAAAACACAAGTTACATTCATGTCTTCAAATCAAATTGTCCCACACTGCATCATATAAACTGTAGCTAACAAGAAATGATGGTCATGTGAGCCGATTTCAGTCCACTGCAATCTTAAAATAGGAATGCCATTGACGTTTTAGGAACATTAGACTACAGTCTGGTCTCTAGAAATCACTTTCAACCTCATCAAAAACTGACATTCAGGCCACTTTCATCAATGATATCTATTAATGTAGTAGGATACATAATGATGCCATTATAGCATAGCCCCAAAAACAATGCAGAAATCCAATTTCATCAAATCATACTAATTATTTTAAGAAAAAGGGCATAAGACAAATCTGACTCCACACCATCCACTGTCGATAATAATGCATTACATGGGGTCACAACTATGCCCTGTAAACTTTAAACACAGATCAATATCAACACTTCAGCTTCGGTGGCAAACAAATGAGAAACAAAAGCAAATTACATTGCAACGGCTTATTAGTTTACGGTCCTTTTATAGAACAGAAATATCTGCTTTATTACAATGACAAAGGAAAGGGAAAACCTTTTATGGATTATGTGTTGTGGTGACTGTAATGTGCCTCTGATGGAAGACTAGAATAAACCCAAACAATAGAGCAATTAAATGGAATAAAGCTGTTTTATCAGGCCTGACTGGAAAATTATGAATCGTTTTTTTTCTTTACATGGCTCTGTGAAAAGAGAGAGTAGAGAAGTATAAATAAATTTTCCACAGAACAAAACAAAGCAAAACATGGTGTTTCTTTGAATACACTGTTACACATCCAGCATTCGTAAATACAACATGTGGAATCATTTGTATACTCATGCAATAAAGCACAGTGTTAGTTTTATCTTCTCAACAGCTTCGACCCACTGAAAGCACAACATTTTAAGACATGAGCGGTGGTAAACATTTCAGCATTAGGGAGGGCACTGGCGGGCTACCATGGCTACGAGACCTGAGACTCAACGTGGCAATACTGGTATATCTAAACAGGCGCATCATAGTGCAGAAATAGACTGTAGCTGTGTCACAAATCCATATAAACTAAATCTAAACTGAGATTTTAGTGTGTCGTATATTCATAAAATCACAAATTCAGAAAATAAACTCAAAAAAGTCAGAGTGCCTACAAAAACAAACACCTCCTTTTTGAGTGTTCTGTATTGTTGGCAGATACTATTCTCCCACAATGCAATGCACAAAGGGCATTCAGGAAAACAAAAACTAATTGTGGATAGTGTTGAAATGGTTCTTATTTGATGATGGTGCAAGTATTATATATCACTTCCTATGTATTCCCTTGGTTGAAACAGTTATTTTAAATTCATGTTTCCCAGCTGTAGAAACAGTATACTATACAGATTAGTATATAGCATATACTGTATGCAGTTAGTATGTTGCGCAGAACTGGGACACAGCATTTCTTTTCAAAACTGTTCTCAAAAAATACACAGATCTGAAACCAAATTTTAAAATAAGTTTCATAATATTCTCCATTTTGAATCATCAATAATCACACAAATCCCACTAAATCCAGATCTTTACTAACAGATAGGTAAAACCTAGCTGTTTACACCTGTTTGAGTAACATTTTAGAGCAATATTTGTGACTCATTTTAAAAAATGTACATCCTCCGTATAAATGAAATAGGCTTGGAGCTGAGTACCATTGTCAGGGTGGAGAAACAGAAAAGTATTAACAAACAGCCTAACATGTTACTTTTGGTCTTACCATGGGATTTGTTACCAGTAAGAAAAAAATGTAAAATATTACCAGACTTATCCTTTAACACAACCTTGTAAAAACAAAATTCATACAACATAATTTCAGTGGTGGTAAAACGTGTAAAGTATAGATCCTCTTCCGTTGGTCCCTCATAGATACACATCCAGGGTGTGGAGGATCATGTGCCGACACAGTGGGCAGTTCTGTTGGTATATGGGCTGCCTCAACAGGATGTTCGTACAGTCTCTACACAAGCAGAGGTGCCTGCATGGCAGCAGCAGCACCGTCTTGGAGCTGTCCTGACAGATCACACATTTCTTCCTGTCCTCCTGCTCCTTCAGTAGAGTCAGCAGATTCTCAGCAGGTAAAGGTTTACTGTCTTTGTCCGAAGATGACTGCTTCTTTAGAGGTCGGTCTGTGCTCGAAGAAGGTAAAGCTACATCTAGCAGCTCCTGGTGGGCTGCATCTCCTGCTCTTCCATCTGGTGGGTCCCGCCTCTCCTCTCCAGGGTCACCGTCGCCATGTACTCTGTTGTTGTTGTCCCTGTTGCGCTGTGTCCTCAGAGCCAGACCCAGCTGGCTGCTGAGCTGAGACAGCTTCTGCCAAAGTCCTCTCTCTAACATATAGAAGTGATGGAGTATTCTTTGCAGTCGCAGCATGGTGCCATGTACAAAATGTGGGGCACTCCGCAAGGCTGAAGCAAGGTGCTGGAGAGACAGATAAAGTCTTCGCAAGGCAGGAAAAGAGTTGACATAATCCACAATTCTCACCGCAGCCTGTCGGGTCAGCTCTGGATTCAGGTAGACGGTGGTGGTTAGAGCAATAGTGACAGTGAGCAGGAGACCGTAGATGTTCAATATAAAGATGCTAATAAACATGTGAACCAGCGAGACCAGAAAGTCCAAAGTCAGTTTACAGGGTGACCACAGGAAAGCCGAAGTCCCAGCCAGGCTGCTGTACAGAAAGGTGAAGGAGGTCAGCGTGAGCTCCAGCACCTTCTGCAGCGGACTGGACACCATCTGCCACACGCTGACCACCACTGAGTACAGGTTCTGGGTGGCAATGAGTGCATAGTTGACCACAGTGTTGGTGAAATAGACCACCAAGCTGACAGCGATGCCACAGCCCTCCAGCACCGACAGCAGACCTCGGTACAGGTGCTCCTTCCCACGAAGCAGGACATGCATGGACAGGTAACCTACCATCTTCAGGCTCTCCAGCAGCCCCTCCAGAGCCAGCACCAAGCTCCCCAGCATGGTGACAGTACTGTGGGCGATGTTAGATGTCGCCTCTGCCATGGACATCAAGCAAAACATGGTTAAGTTTCCCAGCTCCACCACTGAGTTGAGGAGGAGGCTGGGTAGGCTGGTTATAAAGGTGATAACCGCCAGGATAGTCCGCACCAAGGTGTGGACGACGAGAAAATTCAGGTCCAGCAGTAAGCAGATGGCGTCGAGGCATTTTCCAACAGTGGAGATTACAAAGTTCACCAAACCCATGGTAATGTATCTCTAATTCAATGTTTACCTCTCGGTGCTCTCAGGTTGTCTCACAACAAAGTCCATGTCTTGTTTATTTGCTCAGGGCGAGAGACGTTAGCTACATCTTCACACCGTCGTCCTTCGTGTCAGGCGAAACAATACTTCATTCCTCGTTCCGTTAAAAGGACGACACAATTATTTTTCATGGCTTCCAACAATATGTTCGGCTGAGACGATCAGCTAACATAGTAAACACACGCGTTACGGTGGCGGATGTTAAATTTCAAACGAGAGACAGACACTTCCGTTTATTTTCCGGGTTTCGTTTTGGCTCTCAGTTCAAAAGATGGTCCAGAAACATTTGACTAGTTAAACGGACAGTTTATGAAACGTGTAATCTGTGAAACCGACAAGCGAAATCAAGAGAGACTGAGAATAACACAAACAAAAGCCTCGATATGTTTACCGTCATTACTGTGGTCGCCATATTTGTTTTGGTCACGGCAGCAGCTGCCCTTTCCTCCACTTCCTTCCGGTGAGATTGTACTACGTCACAGAAGCGTTAAAAATGTTCATTTTAAATTATGTAAATGTCGTAGTAAATGCCAATGTGTCGCTTACTTTTATTTCTACCATGTTTTTGTTCTGTATTATTATTTTTTTTATGTTCGTTTGCTCTGTTTATCCTATTTCTTTGTTCTTATGTAATCCATGTCATATATATATATATATATATATATATATATATATATATATATATATATATATATATATATATATATATATATATATATATATATATATATATATATACACATATATATAATATATATATACGTATATATATATATACGTATATATATATACGTATATATATACATATATATATATATATATATATATACGTTGTGTATAAGTTAACAACAGAGTGAAAAAATTGAATTTCCCCTCGTGGGACTAATAAAGGACTATCTTCTTCTTCTTCTTCTTCTTCTTCTTCTTCTATATATATATATATATATATATAGATGAACTCTAAGCTGTGATGTGAAATATTCATTTCATTGCCTTATTGTATTTTGCTTGTATCACTTAAAGAGTTTAATAAAAATGTATAAATGAAAACTTTGAATAAAATTACAATAAATGTATAGTATGATATTATATAAATATACATGTATGAGATAAGATATGATGAACCTTTATTATATAAATATACATATATGAGATATATATATATATAGATATATATATATATATATATAAACATTTATTATATATATATATATATTATATATATATATATATATATATATATATATAAATATATATATATATATATATATATATATTATATTTAATTTGATTTTTATATTATATACAAATATACTTCACTGTAGGTTAAATGAACATAAAAATTTACAGTAATTTAGGCTTTAAAAGTACATAAATATTATGAAAATATGATAAAATACTGAAATACTACTACTGCTACTACTAATAATAATAATATAAATAATACATGTAATATTAATATGTGTGATAATATATTAGAAAACAATATAATAAAAATAAAATAACACAAGATTAACTTTTTGGTTTTTAATTTTGGTTTAAAAACAGAAATAAAGCAGAAATGTGCGTGTTATTTTAATAATTTTTAGTAGCAAAATGCCTGTCCACTAATCTAAATATACAAATTCAGCTCCTTATTGGCATCATTAATACTGTTATTTAATGAAATTAGATGATAAATTACACAATTTCCTCTTCAGCCAATAAGAGAGACGATAAAATGACAACCTCTGGCCTCTGTTGTTGTTGTTAAACTTATTTTTCTGAATGAAGTTGGGGGAAGAGAGAGCAAAAGAGAATAAGCAATATTTATGAAATGGGCTGAACCCTCTCTCTCTCTCTCTCTCTTTCTCCTGCTGGTCAATATAGTTATGGTTCATTCATTTTAGTGAGCTCACACTTTTTCTTATTGTTGTTTTGGGTCTCGAATATTTAGAAAATTGGCACATTTTCCTCCAGAACTGTGAATAAAGGGAAAAAAATGAAACCCTTTTCTTTGTTCTTAGAAACTGTGTGTGAGAGAGTGACAGAAGTAAAAACAACAGCAGTCAGTTTTCATCTTTCTGATCTTTCTTGCCATCACCAGGGTTTTCCAATTTCCCCAAATCATTCCATTTACATTACATTGTTGAGCAATACTCTCCCATTACCTCAGCCACTTTAATGACAATGAAACACAAAAGCTTTGCAATCCTGAACAATATAAACAGCATTTCCTTCCTTGCCTTGTGCCTCATCCTCCCCATCTGAGCTGCTCAGCAAAGGGAAACTCCGTCTGATACGATCATGGGAAATCCTGTTCCAAACCTTTCGACACTTGACAAACAGCATTTGTTTAAGCATTTAATGATACAACGGGGAGGGATACGTAGGAGCGGTGCAAGAAGCTATAAAAGGTCTTGTGCATTGCTTTGTCTCTAGCAGAGAGCTTCTAGACCTGCTCCTTTTATGGTAGCTAACCTTCCCCGTGGTCCTTTAGCAGGCCAGTCGTCAGCTTCCTTTGTTTGTTTTCTGGTCAACCAAATCCTTCCTCTCGAAATGACAAGAGGTTACAAAAGGCTTGCTTTCATCTGAAACCTCCTGCAGGCAGCCTCTCTTTAAGTGGATGCT
Source organism: Pterois miles (assembly GCA_947000775.1). Taxonomy (NCBI): domain Eukaryota; kingdom Metazoa; phylum Chordata; class Actinopteri; order Perciformes; family Scorpaenidae; genus Pterois; species Pterois miles. The sequence continues at coordinate 18,982,078 of CAMQGK010000110.1, forward strand.
ACAATTATGTGACTACGTTAGCTCAAGAGTTTCTGTACAGGATTCAGGAGATGATTCATATTCACTGACACCCATTTTTATGAATGTGGCCTCTGAGATGACGGTGGCTATTTAGTTGAACCGAGATAACTTATTCCCCTCTCTCCTGCGTCAAAGTGTGCATCTTCCAGATTTATCAGCAGTCTTGATTTTGATTCACTCAGTCAGCAGAAGTAGCCAACCCAGCAGCCCTGAGAGCACCATTCCAGCTGAGACAAAGATGGACCGTTTGTCAATGATGACAAGCCCTGAAATCCATCTTGAGCTGGAAGCTGTCTCTTCAGAGATTTTTATTTAAAATAAGGAAATAATCTAAAAAATAACAGGCAGAAAAAAAATAATCATACAGACACAGGAAACAAGAGACACTTGCACAGGATGACACAGAGACAGCAAGACAAACCAACCCCTTGACGCGCTTCCTACAAGGAACCGAGGGCCCACGGATGACTGATTTGCAGCGACCAGGCTCCTCACCCGCTGGGTCATTTCCACCCTTTAAAGAAACTTGAGCATCTGACCCACCCTTCCACCTCTTTGTCTGTGCTTCCATTCCCCAGAAACAACTCTTTACTACTCTGTGTCAGCCCCATGGGTAGCTGAAATCAATTTAGCAGTATACCCACAGCCTCTTGATTTATTATCTCTTATGTAAAGTTAAATGTTACATAAAGTCTTAAAAAATGAGAGTAATCACCACCTGTATATTTTAATATCTACATAGGGAGCTGGTTGTTTTTATGGCGTCCACCATGCTGCTACGTCATGTTTCTACAGTAGCTCAAAATGGACAAGCCAAACACGGGCTCTAGAGAGAGCCTTTCATGCATTTACATTACCTGAAGGCCTCTGTACAAAGTGCAAAACCATCAGTTGTAGTTTGACTCCCGTTGCTCCTAAAGTAGTGTTATTATGGTAAGGATGGCCGAGTACTCAGTTGGTTGCAATCTGCAACCACACCACTAGATGCCGCCAAATCCTACACAACGTACCTTTAAGAAACAGAGAACACACACACACACACACACACACACACACACACACACACACACACACACACACACATTTGAGTTTAGGACCAAAAAAGGAAACACACAAGTAGGATTATAAATTGGTTGAAGGCTGATCTGTCTGTCAAAATAACCAAGACACCACCAGCTATACAAGATAATTTTGATGACACGTTGGAGTAATTTCCAGATAAGCAGTGGAGACTAAGTTACTGGTCGTAGCCAATGAACAGCTCGACACACACCCACATACACAAACCAGTACAGCGAGCGAGTCAATTTTGCGATGCAGAACTTATTGCATCGCCCTGAAGGGGTTCATTTCCCAACAAGGACCAGCTAGCTGTACATTGTCCCGCTTATTACACGGCTACTTACTTAACAAACCAATAATTTGACACCAATATGATGATCTACAATCCAAGATCAGAACTCCGTCCATAGCAATGGTCCGTTATAATGAAATAACAGACTGTAGAACTCCAACCATGTAATAAGTGAAGCTAGCTGGCTGCTGGCTGTGACAGGTTCATATTTACAATAGAGATATTACAGTATAGAAGTATAGTCTTCTGATATAACTCTAAATGCTGTAGTCCAGGAATTTAGGTTTATAGGCCTATAATTTTTTAAATTTAAATTGTCTAAAAAGAACACTATCAATCTACGTCTAATTTGTGCAAACATAAACTTCTCAGGTTGCCAGAAACAATACATGACCTAATTGTCCTCAATAGTAGTTACTGCCCTGACAAGAGGGGAGGCAAGAAGCGGATTTCCCAAAATGTTGAACTCTAGACATGAGTTATGAGACGTAATTCCTAGAGATGCTGGGCTGGAAATATTGACTTCCGTATTGCATTCAGATTTCTGCATTCAATCAAATGTTCAGAGCTCTCCAGATAACAGTTCTGATAATGTTCAACAGGACAAAATGGTCCCAAAATGTATTTAATGGTCTGAGTCATACTCCAACACACTACAGATAGTTTGTCTCTTGTCCATACCGATCTAGCCATTTTTGCAGAGACCAGTCTCCCCTCAATCTTGAAAATCTGTCATTGTGGCTGTGACTTCAAGGTTTGTGTTGTGTTCCCAGACTTTGTGGTTCATTTTGGGATATAGAGTTCAGATCATCTGATTCAGTGATGACTTTGGCTGCCGGCCAGTACGCTGGACTCACATAAATTTACATTCAGAGTACATCTGTGTGTGTTTTAGAAAGAGGACAGGGGGTAGGCGGCAGACCAGAAGCTTCTCTGGGAAAACACAAAATCCAAACAGTAGAAATCACTGGAGTGCAGACGGTTCGAGACCCAGAACAGGACCCCGCATTCCTCAGAAACCCTCCGCCTAAAACCCGCTGCCTCCACTACACGCTGAGCAGGCGACGGAGGGAGTGATGGAAGACTGAGAGAAAAGGTGGGAAAATGAGGAGCAGGATAAAAGACTCATTTCAGAAAAAGACAATTTTACGGATGTGACTCAGAGAGAGTCGCAAATATGAATAGTATGACTAAGACTGTGGAGGTCAGTCAGAGTGACATTCCTGGTCTTTGAGTTGTCTTCTCAGGACCTTGTCTGTGCATCTGCAGGATGTTCACGAGTTTACAGGCTGGAGTAGCAGCTTCCTGCTTCATGACTCATTGTTCTGCATCTGTCCCAAAAAGAAAAACAAAAAAACAAAAAACAAATCCCTCAGTGAGGCCATTTGTTAAATCATAAATAACTAAATGTGATGTCTAAAATTGCAAACTTAGTTTGCCCATCAGCCAAAAACTCCCCCAAAACTTAATTTGTAATTATTTCTAATATGGCTGCAATTTCTAGCTGCTTTTAGTACATGTGAGTGTGCCCCACTAGCTAGCTCATGGCCACTGCTCTACACAGCTTTCACACGACAGTCACAGCTGGTAATGCTAGCCTAACTGAAGGCGTCATCATGGAAGCGTAGCGCCAACACTCTGCCTCCCCCCCAGGTTAACACCGTTAGCTCTTCAGTACTGTTGCCATTGTTTACACCATCAGCTGCTAGCTCAGCCATGTTGAGAGCTGTGTGGAGGCAATAGAAATGCTCTCAATTTTGCATTGCGCACCTTTAACTCAGTCATTAAACTACTTGATAAATTGAATAACCATAAATCATAAGCACTTTACTCTTGAGATATTATCTTTTCCATGAAAGGAAAATACATGACGATACATCCAACAATGATGACAACCATCCAGTCATGACTTTAGTGTGTTAATTAGTTTCACAAGCAAAACAGAATATATCAACGAGATGTTCACAGGCTTTATTTTAAAGAATCAAAGCTACACTTTTTGTGTCCTTAGTTTCTTTTTTTAAAAAAAAAAAAAAAAAAAAAAAAAAAAAACAGGTGACAACGTTTCTAATGCAAATTGTCTTTTCACAGTTAAGTCAAGTTTTTATTGTTGTGATGTCCTGATTTTGATTTAGTGACCAGCCTTATGTTTCAAGATCCAGACAATCGTCCCTTGAAAATTCATTATTCCTATTGTAAACATTGAAATGATCAGACAACACTCACTAATTTATTTCACTTGTTTACAGAAATAAGATTTTTAGAACTGAATTATAGACACAAATGGTTTGAAATCTGGGATTGCCTTGCAGTGTAAGTGGCTCTTCAATCCTCTTTTTTTTAATATAAAGGATAACAAGTTGCATTTACTAAACTGAAGTTATTAACCTTTTTTATTCATCTTTCTTTTCTCTCTTTCTTAACACCAAACTCTTCCCAGGCTGAAACACTGAGGAAACATGTCAGTGGGAGGATTTATTATGATGAATGCCCCCTATTACATATAATCACCATGGAGAAGCAATGTTCAATTCTTGGCCCATGTAGTTATCAAAGTGTCTCTTTGTCACAATCCCCGTTGTTGTGACGGAGTTTAGCAGAAATTCAAATTTCTCTCCCACTCATCCCCCTCACTCCCTCACCATACCAGTGCACACTTGAAAGCCCCCCGTCCTCTGGACCAACTCGGACAATAGCCGTCTCTCATGCCGGTGCAGACTACCCCCCAAAACAACTTGCTCTCGGGTCTGGCTTCAGCGGCTCGGAAAGAATGACTTCTTTTCCTCCCTTTCCTTCCTTCAGGCTTTCGTTAGCCCATGAGCAGAGCGCTGTGAGCCCTGGTGAGATAAACAGAAGTTGTGTGTAATCATCAATCACAAAGGAATGGCACACACAGGGGTGCACGGTGAGGACGCTCAAGTCAGTGTATCAGGAGTGGAAATCTTAAAAGAGCCAAGTTCAAGGGTACAATTGGGTGTGAATACTCCCAGTAGAGATAAACGTGATTATCTGATGGGCCAGAGGCACATAGTTTGATAAAATATTTGTTTATGAAATACACTGTGTGCAAGTGCAGACGAAATAGTTTGCGAAATCTGCTTATTCACTTACTTGTCGACAGTCAGATGAGAAGAATACCACCCTCTTGACTGTAGGATAGACCTATATCCACAGCGTATCCTCAAACAACGGTTTGTATGATAACATACAAAACATGATTCCTCATTTTTTTTTGTATATTTTCCCTCAAATGTCCAGCAACGAATGTTCAGAAACATGTGACAATTTCTGCATGCATACATTCTTTTCAAAATAAACTTCCATCTTCACAAGTAACAACTTGGTTAGGTTTCGGCAACAATAGTACTTAGTTAGGCTTAAAGGAGAAGGTTGTGGTTTGGGTTAACATTACTCTGGAAGTCATGTAAATTAAGTACGAAAGTTACATGACAAATAAATCAATGTTGACTTCTGGTTTCACACAGGTACAAACACCAGTCCCCTGGGCAAATGTCTAGTGTTTTTCATCCAGTGATCCACACTAACCTCCTCCATTTACAGCGTTTGTCGATCTTTGGTTCACAATTGCATGGATTACATATGAATTGGGGCTGCACGGTGGTGGTTAGCGCTGTTGCCTCACAGCAAGAGGGTCGCAGGTTCGATTCCGGCTTCGGACTCTTCTGTGTGGAGTTTGCATGTTCTCCCCGTGTAAGCGTGGGTTCTCTCCGGCTTCCTTCCACAGTCCAAAGACATGCTGTTTAGGTTAATTGATGACTCTAAATTGCCCGTAGGTGTGGATGTGAGTGTTAATGGTTGTCTGTCTATATCTTGTCTGTCTCTATGTGCCCTGCGATGGACTGGTGACCTGTCCAGGGTGAACCCCGCCTTCGCCCAATGCCAGCTGGGATCGGCTCCAGCCCCCCCGCGACCCCTAACGGGACAAGCGGTTGACGATGGATGGACATATGAATTGATTTTGGGGGATATATACAGTATGTGAATTGCAGTGTATTACTTTAGGTAGGTATAGCTACAAATGGTGTATGTGAACAGCCTTACAGCCAGCAGCTGATTGCTTAGCTTAGCATAAAGACTGGAAGCAGAGGGAAACAGCTAGCCTAGCTCTGTCCAAAGATGGCATGGTCACACATGCATGAATACAGGAAATTGACCGTTACCTGATGAGACATATTCGCCTAAAAGTTCACCACTTACTCCCTGTGAATTTGAAGATTTGAATTTGCTACACCACTGGATGCAAATGTTTTTTCGCCCCTTTGCTCGCATAGAACCAAAGTGAACTGGAGTCAAATGTTCATTTAAAGCTGCATAGTCAGTCAGTAAACAGTGTCCATGGCATCTACAGTACTTGCTGTTCACAATCGCACAATGCAATTTGTCACATTTTATACATGTAAAATATGGTCATGCATATGGTCAATTAACTGCTCACTAGAGGGTATTATGTAGGTATTAGCGACGTATGAAGTCACTGCCCCTGGCAAAGAAACACAATTTCCCATTAAAGACTAAATGAAGAGATATAGCATGTTAATTAGTGAGCTTTTGAGGTACTGGTAGGTGGATTTTATTACCTTCAAACAGAGCTAGGCTAGCCGTTTGCCTCTGTTTCCAGTCTTTATGCAAAGCTAAGCTAACCAGCTACTAGCTGCAACTTCTTGAGTCGTATCCATTTTCTCATCTAACTCTCGTCAAGAAAGCAATTATGCTTATTTCCCAAAATGTTGAACTATTCTTTGAAAGGAGCCAAGTGCAAGGATAAAATCAAGTGTGAATACTCTCAGGACAGAGAAGGGAAATACAAACCCAATATGTGTCCAACTGATAGTATAATTTAGTCATTAAGAGAAAAATAGCGTAGAGGTTTTATAGGGGATTAATTTGGTCTGTTTGGTGGTTGATAGCTGGAGGTTTCCCCCCTGTCAGCAGGTTGTGAAACATGCTCTGATAACATGTTTCAGAGCTTTGCAGTCCCTGGGAACTTTGTGGGGGAGGGGATATTGCTTTTCCTGCTTCTATTTTCCTTTTTCAGACTCATTCCCAAAACCATTGCTCCCTGATATTCCCAAACGCCCTGTTCAGGATGTATCATATTAAATAAGAGGTGAAAGGGGAACATTCTTACAGACTGTCCGCAAGGAATTATAAGAGGGTTTTTGAAAAAAAGGATTTCCCCAGATTTTATATTTTAACTTACAGTACAGACCCATACACCTTGTGCCACTCTCAAGTCACATGGCAGCCGTGGGGATTTGGTCATAAATCAGTGACCCTGAGTGGCTAAACAATGTAGTTGTTTTGAGAACAGCTAGTACGCTGCTATCGCTACATACCATAAGGATTGTGCTTCACCCTAAAGGAAACAAAAGCATCAACATGTTGGGGAACACCCTTATGTATATTAAAAGCATGCATTGACTGCATTCTATAGTTTAATGTAATATAATCTAGATTAAATGTATTATACATATTTCACAGGATCCACACTGAACTACATGGAACTTCTTGTGTGTAAAACACATTGTGAGGGTTTCAGACAATTGATACCCTCTCTGTGGCAGCAATAACCCAGAGAGGATTGAGAAAATTAACACTACTTCACAGCAGAAAGAGAGAGATACTGTATGTTAGGATGTTTTATCAGCACTGGCCTCGTATTTCCATCAAAACAGAGCGGCAGCACTCGTATCTCCACCAACAGATCCACTCTGATATCTTTAGGAGGGAAGGAAAAACAGAACACCAATGATATCTGGTGAACAGAGGATGTTTCGACTAAAAGCACCAGTAAAAACAGATGCACGTTCTTCCTGCCTTTCTGTTTTATTTCTGCTGTTCATCTGTTCATTTGGAAACAGCAGAACCCCAAAAATAAGGAACAGCAGCTGCTTATTTGCAGCATTTGAGCGCTGTCGCCTCACAACAAGAGCATCGCAAGTTCGAATTCGGCTTCTTCTGTGTCGAGTTTGCATGCTTTCCCTGTGTAAGCTTCTCTGTGTTTTCTGGCTTCGTCCTAAAGACATGCAGGTTAATTGGTGTGTGAATGGTTGTCTATGTGTGCCTTGCCATGGAGTGGCGCCCTGTCCAGGGTGAACCCCGCCTTCGCCCAGTGTCCCAGCTGGCATTGGGCAAAGGCAGGGTTCACCCTGGACAGGTCGCCAGTCCATCGCAGGGCACATATAGACAGACAACATAGAGACAGACAACCATTCACGCTCACATCCACACCTACGGGCAATTTAGAGTCATCAATTAACCTAAACAGCATGTCTTTGGACTGTGGGAGGAAGCCGGAGTACCCGGAGAAAACCCACACTTACACGGGGAGAACATGCAAACTCCACACAGAAGAGTCCCAGGCCGGAATCGAACCTGCGACCCTCTTGCTGTGAGGCGAGAGTGCTAACCACTGCACCACCGTGCAGCCCAAATTCATAACTATGTTTTCATTAATGTATAATCACCTGAAACTAAGAGTCATATTTTTGTCAGCTTAAAACGAGTCCTTCTGCATAGGGAGCAGATCCTCTTCACAGAGTCTGCCATGTTGCGCCACCATGTTTCTACAGCAGCCCAGAACAGACAAACCAAACACTGGCTCTAGAGAGAGCCTCTCACATTTTTACCTCAACTGACGGCCACCTTAGTTCTCTGACATACTCGTCAAACTGTGGTAACGTGATCCGCAGTGTGCAAAACCGTGGTACCGCCAGCCACCGTCTGTCTTCCGTTGCTCCTAAAGTATTGTTATTATGGTCAGGATGTCCTCTGAGCGAGGCAACTGGTGTTACACCGCAGTCTTGGAAAGGGAGGCGTGAGCGTAGGGGTACTAAGTTGACTGCAATCTGCAGCTACACGACTAGATGCTGCCAATCCTACACACTGTGCCTTTAACTATGGTTAGTTTAGCTTAGCATGAAGATGGGACTGGAAACAATGATCTTGACTGTGTTCCAAGATAAGAAAATACACACTTAGGGGTGTGTAAACTTAAAAATGTGCACCTCCCCTGATTTTCACTCCCTCTTAAGGTAAAAACACAACAAACCACTTCAGTTCCATAACCCGGCCTTTAGTATGTTGTGATGTCAAGAAAAACAAGCTTGTTATGTTGAGATTACACTTTTTTATGATTATAAGAAAACTAAGCAAGCCAATGACCCCTACCAGTGCCCTTTACGGGCTTTGGCAGGCTACAGATCAGATTATGATTGTTAATTATTTTAGAAAGAGGCTATCAATGTATTTTCTCTATTGCTCTGACTAAAATCTTGCCAGACTTCTCTACCTCACACAGAGGGCGTTCACAGTCATAATGCAAAAGTTTGGCAGAGAAATACGCAGAAAAAAGTTCCCTGAAGTTCTCTCACGGCCTCTTTATTTGGTTGCCACTAAATCAAAATAAATAAAAAAACATATCTAAAAAAGACAGCTTGAAATAGAGCAGTGAAATGACTGAGAATACAGTAATACCAATTTTGAGATAAACGAAAAGATCTTGAAACATAATAATGTCCATGACCAGGATTAAGTAAGGCCCATAAAGTAAATTAACTATTCTATGCTTCTCTTTTCCTGGAATTTAAAATCACAATGAAGTGGAAAAGGCTCAAATAAAACCAACTGGAAAACCTTCTTTTCCTCTGAGGATGCTCACTATCCAGCTGTTTGTGCGCTGTTGTCAGAAGCAGACCTTGTCTTTTTTTCTTAGTAGTGAGTTTGGTATCATTGCCGCCTGTTCCTTCCTATGCGGCTCTGACCAGCGCTCAGATGCAGTCCACTTGGCAGGCACAGATCAGATGGCAGACACGCTGGTGTTTTCCAGCAGCGAAGGTTACAGAGATCAGTGTAAACGACACGTCCCACCATTCTTTGATCTGTTTCCAGCTGCACGGGCCGTGATAGTTCACACGGGATCAAATAAAACTGAGATTAAATGATGGCTGTAACTGCACCGGCAGTTTGAGGCTTTATTGCTGTCTGTGCAAAGTTTGGGGAAGTGTTTTATTGTTTCTAACACATATTGGCTCTGCCAAACAGATCAATGCAGCTCATTGACATTTCAAAATCATCAGTGACTAGTTAAAGGCTTAAGGACACATTTTTTTCTTTGCAATGTCTTTGGTTTTCATGGTTGTTTGAATCATCTCGAGTTCTGTTTGTGTCTATGACTTGGTACAGCTGGTGAGTTTAAAATATAGTATAACCATCAAAGCTGATTTTTCATGCAAATTGAGATTATCACAGATAATATGTGTACAATATGATATGTAAACAGTATGTCTATATGTGTGTATAAATAATCACAGTACAGAAGTGTCAAAGATATGTGTGAGGTAATGTAGAAATATCCATCCATTATCTGTAACCACCTATTCAGTGTCGTGGGGGCTGGAGCCGATCCCAGCTGGCATTGGGTGAAGGCGGGGTACTGGACAGGTCGCAAAACTATCACAGGGTTGACAAATAAAGGCAGACAACCATTCACGATCACATTCACACCAAGTAATTCAGTCATTTACCTTTATTTAGTCAATTGACCTGCATGTCTTTGGACTGCGGGAGGAAGCCGGAGAACCTGGAGAAAACACACGCTAACTTGGGGAGAACATGCAAATCCCACTCAGAGGACCTCCAAGCTGGATTCAAACCTGGGACCCTCTTGCTGTGAGGCGACAGTGCTAACCACTGCACCACCATGCAGCCCAATTGAGAAACAGTATCACTTAATACTGTTTTTTCTAGCTGTAAATGTCCCGCTCTGCACACATTTGTGTTACAGACCTTAAAGGTGCCATTGATAGCATTGATAACATGAAGAAGAAGAAGAAGAAGATAGTCCCTTATTAGTCCCAATAGGGGAAAAAAAATTTTTTCACTCTGTTGTTAAAATATACAAGGTACAAGAAGAACAGAAAACAAAAAAAAAAAAAAAAAAAAAAAAAGAGAGAAGAGAGAGGGGGGGGGGGTGTCCCCGACAAGGGCCCGGGGAGGGGGGGGGTTGGGTGCCTGGCCAGGGGCAAGGGGGAAGGGGCCAAAAGGAAAAATGGAAACCCCCCAACCACCAAATCACACTCACATTTCCTAGCCGATCCGGGAAGGAAAGGGAGCGCCCCCCGGGCCCAAAACAAATCCACACAGAGAGAGAGAACCCCCCCCCAAAAAAGCCACTAGATGTCACACCTTGTTACACGCCTTAGAAATATGAACCAAATGTCAGATATCCTCCACCTGTCAGAATTTTTAACATTTTTTTTTTTTTTTTAGGAAAACCAATACTTTTATTTGGCACCTTTCTAAAGACTCTGTGGATGTATTATTATTATTATTATTATTTTTTAAATATTTGTCTACATAAAAATGTTATCAAAAAGAGCTTTAAATTAATTAAAAACCAAAATTAAGAGGTCCTATACTATAATCAAATATTAAAAAAAAAAAAAAGTGTTGGCTAATATATCATCATGAAATTTAGTTACTCCTGTTGAGATAGTTTTACTCATCTAAAATCTACATTAATTTATTCACTGAGATGCTCCTTTGTATATGTACTGTGCTCCTCTCTACTCTGAGGCAGTCGGCAGCAGATTAAAGTTTAAATTATGTTGACTTGGATCAAGCAAACAAAAATGACCTGGTATCTGACCAGAGTGTCAACAGCTCCATATGTTGTGTCATTTTCCTGCAGCCGTCAGGTCCTCTGGAAAATTTGTTTTCAATACTTTCTTACAGTTTGGCAAACACTGCCGTTATCCAAACCCTTACAGTCAAAACTGCGTCTACAGTTAAACAGTTTTCTTTACCTAAAGTGCAGGTCAGCATCATGTAAATGATATGGCGCTCTCTGGCAGGCACCATGGTTTTACATGGTTTGCTTAGGGAGTCAGCCTGATTCAACTCCCTTATTATGTCCACATTAAGCTTGGCATCCAGCACAAAGAGGGAGTCATATCCACAGGTTTTATATGGGTCTGGATGTAGATAAATGTTATCTTTGTGACTGTTATTGATGGAGAGCAAAATTCAGCTGAGTAGTTTGTACTGACATGTTGTAAGTGTTGTAATGGGAGTGAGCTGAGTTGTTGTTAAAGTCCCTGACAAATGTGTGTCAAGTATTTCTCCAGAATATTCAGAAACTAAATACACAATAATCAAAGTTAAAAATCTGAAAAATAAAAACAGTTTATGGTATTACTGTTAAATCACAAAAACAACTCCACATACCTAACACTAATGGGTGCAGGAAATTATGTATATCATCATCCTTATCTTAACCAAATAGTTACCCGGAAATTGTGAAGACCTTGTCTGGTAGCTTTCTGGTGGATGGAGAGTTTAGGTGTCCTGTTCAGCCACACAAAGCAGATGGGTGGATTATGCGACAGTGGGCCTGAGCACAGACATGAAAAACGCCCAACCAGACACACTGACTTACTGTTGTTGTTGTTGAGACGCTCTTTGTAGTCATTTTGCATCTCTTTGTAGTTGTTTTCTGTCTCTTTGTTGCTGTTTTCTGTCTCTTTGTAGTTGTTTTCTGTCTCTTTGCAGTTATTTTTTGTCTCTTTGTTGTTGTTTTCTGTCTCTTTGTTGTTGTGTGTCTTGTTGGTCATTTTGTGTCTCTGTAGTTATTTTGTGTCACTTTGTAGTTGTTTTCTGTCTCTTTGTTGCTGTTTTCTGTCTCTTTGTAGTTGTTTTCTGTCTCTTTGTTGTTGTTTTCTGTCTCTTTGTTGTTGTGTGTCTTGTTGGTCATTTTGTGTCTCTGTAGTTATTTTGTGTCACTTTGTAGTTGTTTTGTGTCTCGTTGGTCATTTTGTCTCTTTGTAGTTGTTTTGTGTCTCTTTGTAGTAGTTTTGAGTCTCTTTGATGTTGTTTTGGCCTGTAGTTGTTTTATGTATCTCTGTGGTAGCTGTGTGTCTCTTGCAGCTGTTTTGCATCTCTCTGTAGTTGTTTGCATCTCTTTGTAGTTATTTTGAGTCTCTTTGTTATTGTTTTATGTTTCTTTGTGGTCATTTAGAGTCTCTTCCTGTTAGCTACATGTCCGTTTTGTGACCTTTGGCAGGTGAAGGCCAGGGATATGAGGGGGGGCTGTCACTTTGAGCTCCTGGACCTGTGCCCGGTGGGTCAGTAATCCATCCATGAGTATTTCACCTTTGTGACTGGCAAGGAGTTGTACTCTAAAGATTCGCCACATCACTTCGCTATGGATCAGAGGAGAGTTTGGTGCAGGATGGGGTTAAGTTTACTCCTCATCCTCCAGCCCCAGCTCCACAATAGGCTATATCCTGTCTCCTGCTGATCCTGCCCAACACACCAAACAATATCATCATTAAAACATTAGACAGAGGTCACCAAGTGCACACACACACACACACACACACACACACACACACACACACACACACACACACACACACACCGTTGTTACAGCTGCTGTGCTGCCAGATGTCCTGCATGTTTAACACTGAAGTGACAGCCACACCTTCCCACACCAAAATAACGCCCACACTTCATTTAAGATATTCATGCTGAACTAGTTTTCACCAGTCATGGTTTCGTGTTGTGAAAGTATAAGTTATAGTCCTCTCGATGGGGAAATGTAACATGTTGGAGAGTTGGAAACAACACAAGGCTGTAAATTATAACTTCACACTGTATTTCTCTCCAGACCTCCGCCCTCCTGCCGCTCTCACCCAAGTTCCTCCTTTTTTTGCACACTGCAAAAAATATCAACCTAAACCATTCATTTAAAGCCGGGCTCTGAAGTCATATCGGTCTATTCATTTTAATAAATAAGGTAAAAAAGAGCGGATACTGCGTTGTTTAAAGTAAATAATGTGTCGAGAGGAAATGAAGATTTTAAACCTGCTGTGCGCATGAATGGGTGGTACAGACGGGGTTATTTTTTACAGTGCAGGACCTCCTGTCTGTCTCTGCCCCTCCTGCATCATCTATCTGCCTCCCCGCGCTGCGCCGCCGCTCCTCGCGCACAGTTTTCCAGGAGGACCGGTCCCTGTCTGTCAGACTCCCCTCCTCACACACACACACACACACACACACATACACACACAGCCAGCACGGACAGCTGCACCGCCGACCACCAGCCATGGCTGCCCGGGACACCGCCTCTCTGCTCGTCGGACTTCTGGTCCTCTTCCTCACCTGGAGAGGTGAGTGCCCGAGAAATGTTTGATACTCGAACCGTGCAAAGCGAGGGTTGTAGAGACTGTTGTTGGTGTGCCAAACTGTCTGCAGACGTGCGTAAAACACCCAGAGATGGAGAAGTTTGTCACGAAAGTAGAAATTATGAAAGTGTGATGTGCGCAGCTCAGACTGCATGATCCGCTGAGGTGTTGACTGAGCCAACAGGGGAAACTTTTCATCATCTCCTATAAGAGGTGCAGGAACCTTTGGGTGCTCAGGAGGTCAACTGTTGCCTACAGATAAACTTTGCCTCCCTTGCTCGTACCAGCCTGTCCCATAGGTGCAGCTCCTGTGTGTAAACTGCATGGATGTGATACTGCACAGTCCCCTCTTGCTTATATTAGTTTTCAGTAAAAAAAATCTACCCAGCCTGTAAACCTTCCAGCCTCTGAAGCCCGGTGTTGTAACCTGGGTGCACGCATATGAAAGTCCCATATCTTGTGAAAGTCCTCACAGAAAGTAGATTTTAGAAGCAAAGGAGTTTTATTAATCAAAAAGTGATGCACAATAACTTGAAGGCAATAACTGAAAATGTATTATAGCCTTATATATTAGGGGTGTAGGAAAATATTGAATAATAAACTATTGTGACGTGTTGTTTGACACTGTATGTCAATGCACCCTCAAAGTAGTGCTATGATGTTGGATGTTGCAGGGACTATGATAAATGCTGATCTCACTCTTCTGATTGCATAAAAAAGTAAAAAAATCCTCAGATTTCATACATACGGTGGTGTGTTCTTTATACTATGACAGGTTTCCTCAAATTAGATTAAAAATATCAATATTTCGCAATGTATTGAGTTGTAACCCGTCTGTCTCTTACCAATACACAGCCCTACTATAAATAATATTTAGGTAGTTTTCAAGTTATTTTTATGCCTTCTGTCTTAATTTGAATGCTTCTCCTTTGCTCTGAGGGTGTTTGCTGGTTGTGTGATGGATGAAAATTGAGGAATGTAAACTCTTAACGGTGTAATGCACTGAAATATTTGTACTGCTTTCTTGTGAATACACGTCAGGGTTGTTGGAGACCTGTACTGCAAAATATTGTAACTGTAATGATCATAATGAGACGCTGGGCTTTGCAAAGTAATTTCCGGGGTATATGGAGGTAGTTATGTTTTGTTTGAATAGTTTGTTGCGTGTATTTTTAGACATCCACAGAGGTCCGGTTGTAGTCGGGGAGCTCTCCTCCTTCGTCTGCTTTCCGTCAGCTCTCGTCTTGTTCCCGGCAGTGATCGAGTGGTCCAGTGCTGCCCGGGCAGCAAAAACAGAAACACACAGACAAACACATTCCCAGAGAGAGTGAGGTCCAGAGCTCACACTGCACATGTTTTAGAGGGCGAAGCCAAAGGAAAAATGTTCACCAGCGCAGTTTGGCATCTTGTTTGTTGTTGATCACACTACTTCTTTAAATCTGCTGCGTGAGACTACAATAAAACAAGATGGATGGCAACTTGTGAGATGCATGATGAGGTGCAGATGAATGGTTATTTTTAAAGGAGTGCATGTGAGTGTAGATTCATATGTGGTGGTATGTGGGTGAGGAGGGCACGCCACCTCAGCTATCCATATTACAGTTTAATTTTAAAACACTTTTAATTTAGCGTTGGTGTGCCTTTACGTGTTTGTTTAAACAAGACGGGTCAGTGTGTGCTCTCCCCACACCCCAACCCTTCCTCTTTAGTGAGTCCAACTTCCCTCCTCTGTCACCCTCCCACTCTCCCCACATCTGTACCTTTCCTTATCCCTGTTTGTCCTCCACCACATGGACCTCTCGCCACCTCATCACCACATTGTGCTGATCTCCTGTTTAAGTTCAACCTGACCTTTGTCCGTGATCTCTTCCAACTCTTATCACGTCTACTTCCTGTGCGTCTCCTTCTCTGGTTTTCTTCAGGCCTTGTGCTGGTGCCCTTCACCTCCAATCCATATCGACCCTGACATACATTGTATTACAGTTTCTACCACTCAGGCATAGCTGTTTGACCAGAGGGAGACATTTTCATGTCACTCAGAAATTAGTCATTACATCTTCTCTGTAGAGCGGCTGCGCTGCAGTTAAGATAAGTCACTCAAAGATGTGAATCTTCCACCTGTCAACAATACAGACACTGAACAGACTATCAATTTTAGGCTGCAAATAACTGTTGATTATTTTTAATTGATGAGTTATTTAATCTATATAATGTTGGGCTGCCAGTCGATTAAAATAGTTAAACGCAATTAATTGCATGATTGTCCATGATTAATGATTGTCCATTTTATATCTGTTGAAAATGTACCTTAAAGGGAGATTTGTCAGGTAAGATATGAATCTTCCACCTGTCAATAATACAGACAGTGAATCAGTTTTGCAAATAACATTTGGTTATTCTTAATTGATGAGTAGTTTAGTCTGTATAATGTCAAAACGAGTGGAAAATACCTATCATAACTTGGTCACACCTGAGAAGCTGGAACCACCATCGAAATTACGAACAATGACGAAAAAGTGACTCAGATTAACTTGTTAATCATTTAATTAGTTAGGGTTAGGGTTAGGGTTAGGGTTAGTTGCTCTATTTGGTTTTATGCAAACTTTGCACCAGATTACTAAAACCAACCTGTTCCAGTGACTTTATGGACAGTTTTTCTCTCCCTCAAAGTCTGTAGTGATGTTGGATAACATCCACTCAGACCTGCTGGATCTGCAAAGATGCTCTGTTTGAGTACTGCACTCTAATGTATGTGCACATGCAGTACGAATGAGTGCGATTGTGTCTGTGCCACATCTTCATCTCCAACCCCCGATGACATCATCAGAGGAAAGACGGACATGTTGTTGGACTGCAGCGGTGACCCCCGATAAGGATATTATTCACTTCCTGTGACATCAGCTAATCAAGCCGGGCCAAAGAGCATCCATGCTGGACCTCGCTCATTTAAAGGTCATCACTTTCTGCCGCGGCACTGCGCTTCAGCTTCATGAGCTCAAAAGAGCTGCTGCTCTTCAGATAAAGTGAGCTGGTCAAGGACAATAAAAGTCCTTGTTATATTTTGACCGCAGCATAGAAAATTGAAGCCCAGTAATCTGGCGGAGGATCAGCAGAGCAGAGCGGGTTAGAAATGGAAGTCCTTAAATTCAGATCTCTCTTCTGGTGCAGTGAGGACTGTTTATTTCCATGCGTATGAGCAGAAAATAGAGTTTTGTGGTCAATCACTATGCCCCCAGACCAGGTCCTTGTGTGGAGAAAGTTGGTCACGGGCACGTGGTGTCTTATCTTTGTCCTGAAATAAAGCCTTGAGCTGTTCGAGTGCTCTGTTTATGTGTTCCCATGCAACAGACTCCTACGGACAGCGCACAGAAAAGGAGCAGTCTACCGCTGTTTTTGATCTGGGCCATGACGGTGCAACATCAATCTGGACATGTCCAAAATTGTTTTGGTGAATTTACAGTTGTTAGGATTAGTGAAACATAATCCAGATCCCCAGAGGAAACTTGGAAAGGAAACGGCACAAAAGCTAGAGAATATCAGTATTGTTGTACCATAGTGAGTTTAATAGAAAGGACAATAGATCTGAAAACAAAAGGAAATCCTATGCATATATCTTGATAGTTGTTCTTAAACGTGGCGCAGAGGTTTTGAATTTATGAGTGTCTGTTTCTTACTTTTTAAAGGACTCAGACTGCAGGAAGTATAACTTTTTTATAAGAATAATGGACACAGGGGTGCTGTTGTAGCTAACTTGGTAGAGCAGGCACCCCATGTATGAAGGCTGAGTCCTTGCTGCAGCAGCTCCGGGTTCAAATTCAGCCTGGGACAATTTGCTTTATGTCATCCCCTCTGTCTCCCCCTTTCAACACTATACTCTAGCTGTACAAAGAGCAACAAACTCTGTAAAAACTGTAGGGAGGAGGTGGATGGATGGGTCAAAAAAAAAAAAAAAAAAACACTATTGCCCAGGAGACTGGTGTTTGTACCCCGTGTGAAACCAGAAGTCATTGATCTATTTGTCAGGTAACTTACGTTTTTGTAACGGAGGTTACGTGACAAATAAATCAGTGATGACTTCTGGTTTCACACAGGGTACAAACACCAGTTGTGTTGAAACCTGGACATTGTTAGGTAAAAGCACAAAAAAATGAGGGACAGCTTTTCGTAAGATATCATACAAACAGTTGAATGAGGATATGTTGAGCAGTTGTACCCATCTCCAAGTCTTATTCAGTTGCGTACAGCCAGTGGTTAATTGATATTACTGTCTCAGTTTGGAGACTTTTCTACATGCGCTACTGTTTCACTATGTCACATAAACATTTTGGTGGTTTTATACTACACTGAAAGATGTTGTTGTTTCCTACTTATGATTAGCTTTGACCTGCTCTCTCAGGTTGGCCAATGATAACATCAAGTGAAATTTAGTGTGCCATTAATATCCAGTAATCCATACAGTAATTACCACTTGTGGTCACAGCTGTTGCTGCTTGGCAAAACTTACATAGGCTGGCTTTAAAAGACCACTGTGAGATTATTACTGTCTAATGCTGTAACCTGTGGCACAAAGCTTTGAAATGAAAGAAACCACAGTTTCAGACAGAGGTTTTGTGTGACAACCAGTTTTCCTGCCACCAGTAGTCTGGTAATGAACAGTCCAGCCTGGTCGCACGGAAAGGTGTGTGAATGACACGATTATGTGCAGGGCAAAGTTATAAGAATGCTGTTCTTGCTTTAGGCGTGTCATTTTCATGCCATGTAGTCTGTACTGACGGCAGTGCATCCTTGTGGATATGCTATGCTCAGAGCCAATGACGTAGAATAAAAAGTGAGACAGATCGCTTATGGCAGGTTGGAGGGTGGCAGGGTCCCATAAATACACAACTTTCAACCAGGAGAAAGGCGTTTTGTTAGTGACGTGATTTTCAGTGACGTTTGTGATGTGTTCTCTGTACTGATGTTATGTTGTTTCCATACCTGTTTAATAGAGTTGACATTAGGGATGCAAACTTTGAAAGATTTTCGTAACCGATAACCGATTATTAACCGTCAACTGACATTATACCTTGCATGCAGCGGTGTGACAACTGTGATGACAACTGAATCAACAGTTCATTGTCAGGAGAGCTACCGTAGCAGCCACGGTGCTGCATTCACTGTCTCCAGTTCACCGTCTGGGAGCGTTAACAGCCACGGTGCTGCATGTGGCTAGCTGCTAGCGTTGCTGGTGGCTTCATGCCGGCTGAGCATAATTTCAGCAAGTTTGTGGTAATGTAAAGTAATGTTGTGGGATTATTCCTTATTTCTAGGCTATTGTGGGATCATAAATAATTTCTATATACTAAAAACCAAAATAAAAAAAAAACCCTGAATCATTAGAATACTGATTTGGAGGTCGAATACAGTGGCGAAGGTCGAAGCTTCGAAGCATTTGGGTCAGCCCTAGTGTGTCCTCAGTCAGCCTGATTATCTGCTGTAGGTAACTTGTCGAGACAGTGTTGCTCTCTCAAATGCAGATTTTGAGTCCTTGTCCAATATGTCTCATGTCCCATGTCTGTACATTTGCATTGCGGTTGGCACTGTAAAGTTTCATTGTGAGGAAAATTAAACCATTCTGAGTGTAAGATCATGAAAGCAGAAGAAATGCTGCATTTGTTTTGGGGTGTTATTTAAATTATTATTTTTATTTTTTTATGGAAACAGCGTTTTCATCCGGTGTCTCCCTGCTGAACCATATAATGGATCGAGGGTTTGCACTTGGGGACATAAATTGTAGAAGCAAAGGGTTTCCTTTTACTGTTTGATCTCCCTGTTGATGTGAATAACATCCATTATCACCATTACCTGGGTCAATATAGCATACCAGTGATGGAGAGGCTGTTACTGGTGGAGAAAGCTCCCAGGACTTTGTGTTGTTGTCATCGGGACCATTTTGTGCAAAATAGCAGCAAATGATTGTTTGTATAATGTAGCTTGAGCAAAGAAACAATCTGCAGCCAAGCCTTGTTTAATGATACCTTAATAACAACACCTTTTGTTGCCAGAAGCAAGCGGTCTAACACTTGTTTACTGTGTAAAAGGAAGGAAGGAAGTTCATATTCTGCCTTGTTCAATCTTCTGTTTATCAGAACGGGGAAAATACACTTTTGTCCCCAAGAAAAATCGCTTTTGTTGTACACATGTTGGCTTGAAATGGGCAAACATCTGCAACGAGTCACTCTGCAAATGCCACTGAATAATTGCTTTCAGAAAATACAGATTTTCCTGTTTTGGCCAGTTTAAAACAGTTTGGTTTTATAAGAAACACACCACCAGTGATGTCCAACTGAAACCCTTAACACAATAAGGGCCTTGTCTGCAGATGTGCAACGAGGCATTTCATCTGTAAGTCATATCGTTGGGCCTCAGTTCAGTGTACTCTGATATATTGCTCTATATTTGACCGCAGGGTAAATCCATTCATATATCAGACGGTTTAGAGATCACCTTTAGTTGGCACAGCATCTGTAGAGCCACCTCTCTGACTGTTACCACTTTACTGCTGCTCCGACGGCACTTTGAAGTTCCCTGATCAGACGGACAGCTGCGTACACCTGGTGCCTTGACAACACACACACACACACACACACACACACACACACACACACACACACACACACACACACACACACACACACACACACACCATGGCATGTTGTCGTCATGTGTTATTTTTGTTAAAGCAGGGTTACTGTTTCACTGCTGGTCACAACAACTGTCTAAATTCATGTTAACCTAATCTAACCTAGGGTAATAACAGATGTAATATATACATCTGTACAATTTGAAAGTATTTAATCATTGAGATTGTGAACATAACACCATCCCAGCTGCAGACCACAATCACTCACTCATCGTCAACCGCTTATCCGGGTTATCTGGGCTTACTTTAGCACAAATTTGAATAAATGTTCAAAATTGGTCAAACAGCGAGTTTTTGTTCTCATACTATATCTAATATTGAGCACATGGGATTAAAGTTTTTGCAATAGACTTAGTATTATATTAGGGGTGGGAAAAAAGTTGATTACACCTATGTATTGCAAATTTTTCTTTTTACGATTCTGAAATAGATTTTTAATGCCAGAATCGATATGTTGTTAATGTTTGCTTCATTTGAGACTATATGGAGGTAGAAGGAAGTTACTGCTTTTATTGTTGTAGTCTGAGTAATGTGACATCATATCCTTTCCGTATCCATCAACCAAAACAAACCACAACAAGCAGAAACAATGAAGCAGAAAACGGCGCAAAGTCCACATGGATACGACCTGCACCTTCACGTTTTAAATCCAAAGTGTTAAACACTACACATAAAGTAAAGTATGGAAACACTTTGGGTTGGTTTAAAGAGAACGGAGCTGACAGTAGCAGCTAGCGATGGACTTGCCGAAGTTAGCGGAAGCAGGGGTATGATTCATCTTTTCCCATGTGTACTGTTAAAAAAGTTAACAAAAATCACAATAAATCATAATATCAAATCACAATACTTGTAGAATCATAATACTAAAAATAACATATCAAATCGGCACCCAAGAATCACAATGTGGTATGGTACGTGCCCAAACTATGTCCATACCAAATTTCAAGACTTTTGATCAATTTTCTTTATCATACTAAATATTATCTTTGGGCATGAATAGGCTGATACATTTTGGCACAAAGTTTTCATAACAAATCAGTCATCATACCAGAAATTTTGAAATAGCACAAAGAGAAAGGCTTCTTCTTTTGGCATTTTGCATTTGTATCTTGTGCATATTTTGGAGTATTACAATCTTTAAATGGAAACTTAGTACTTACTTAAAGGTTGCAAAGTCGCTGTTGGCTGTTAACTGCTGTGCAGAGAGTAATATTTTTTATCAGTGGTGAGGCTGCTGCAGTAAGTTATCTTTAATGCACAACCGCTGCCCATTTAGGGACAAGTATTCTCTGTGGCCATGCTATAAGTATTTATAAAGTCTTTGATTCCATTAATAAATAAATAAATTAGATTGATAGATATTAAATAGATGAAATGTCTTGCTCTACGTCCTATTTACACAGCCTAAACCAGTCACGGTAGATTTATGCATCTACAAATGTGCATTTTTCTGAAAAAACTGTTGCAAACTAAAATGAAATGATAAGGATTTAGTGTGAAAACAGTTTTAATAATATTTACACAAGACTAATGAGCACTAACTGTAAAAGCCTCAGCACTGGGGGAGGTATTTGGCATTGACAGGAGCTGCTACCCGATCCCTTAAACAACCAGAATTGAGCCCAAAGAGGACAAGCTCACCATTAAACCTGAGTGCAAACTGGGATATAAATCATGTTAAAAGCCTGTCTTGTTTGTGGGACGCTAGAAAATTGTAAAATTCCCCAGAATTACCTATCATGTTAATATTTTTTTTTGTGGCCACAGACCTTTTTTATTGCCGTGAGAGTGGTTAAGAGATCAACGTGGTGCTTTCAAAGCCACTTGAGTCAAAATGAATGAACAGGATGAAGGGTTTTGTTGTATCTGCGGGTGCTCAGCTGAGCGTTTTGCAGTTTTGAGCCTTGTACACTCTGGGGAAAGCAGGTTGATATCACCCTCCATTTGGAAGTCATTTAAAAGTCAGAGAGCTGGTATTATGAAGCTGGCAGGAGGAAGAAAGCTCATATGTGGTCCCTAATCAAACTCTCAGGTCCTGCTCAAGCAAGGCACTAATCCACAAAATGCTCTATTGGCTCAGCCGTGTGATGCTACACTTGTATATGAATGAAAAGCAGATATGAATGGATTTATAATAATTATTAAATGAATATTAGTTCTTTTATTCTCCTCAGATTATCTGATAGACTCCTGCACACCGGAGTGTAGTGAGGTTACTGTAATAATAATAACTCTGTGGGATGGCCTGCTAGCTGAACTGGGGTCACGGTTGAAACAACAAACCAAACTCCATGATGTTGTATATCAGCCCTGAAATAAACTCTAAGCCTCCAGCGGGCTCGTTTTCTTTTGATAAACTGAAAAACACTCATCATCGGCCAAAAACATCAACACTGCTGAGGAGGTCACTGAGGAGACTTCTGGGGTAATGCAAGACGTGGTGGAGAGGTGCAGGAAACAAGCGTGCTAGTGTTGTTAGGTTGAGGGCTGAATGAATACTTTTACTTAAAATTGCATTGATTTATTGTACTTTATTTAATAACTTGTCTGCAGTGCAAACTTTAGAAAAATGTGCTTGCAGCCTTGTGTTTTTCTTCTCCACCAATATGTTGTTTGGATTTCTTTTTGGCCCCCTTTGATACACAAAAGTAAAAATGGTGTTTTGGATATTTACAGTGTCTGGAAGTGGCCAGATCAGCGATTTGTCCAAGAATAGATAAGAAGAAGAGGAAGTTGCAGTTTTGATCAGAGAGGGTGGGCAGTGATTGTTATATTGATTTCTGTTGTATTCATTCATATCCGTCTTTAAGCTTCAAGGAGTAAGTTGTTAATTAAGGGTCCAGACAGCTGCCCTGTAACTGGTGTTAATGGGACAACTCACAGGAGGGAAGGAGCTTTACGAACAAACACTGAGCAGCTTTTTGTTATAAAGAAACTGCTTGCCTTCATTTTCACGCAGTCCGATTGTGTTAGAATATAATCAGTTGTTGTCTGATTTCAGTAGTATTTTTCAAGTCTGTGCTGTAGCTCATCATTTTGTGTTTTATCCAAAGTTATGTTCACACCAACCAAAGAATTGTCTTTGTCGCTAAGTAGATCCAAACTCGACCCTATCACTCGACAGTTGTTGGAGGATTCGGCAGAACCTCAGATTACTTTCAATAGCAAAGTTGTTTTACACCCAATGCCAATGTCTTGAGCATTCTTACTCGTTGCAGCATCTGCAAATAGAGTTAAGCTCAGGGAGTGATCAGGGTTACGGCGAATAAACTATGTATTGATAGGGTTAGGCATCTAAAACCCTTGGTTAATGGTTATGGAAACATTGTGGTTACACACTTACAGTCTCTTGCATGAAAGTCCGATGCACTACAGGTCTATCCAAACTCGTACTTTTTCCCTTGTTACATTAAGAGCGGGCTACTTTTTGCATCTGCACTGCATGTTGATGTTAGACATAACTTGTGGGTTGTCCAGTTTGGTTGTACAGTAATTCCTCTGGATACTGGGCTACCAAAATCATGTAGCATACAAATAAACTTAGTTAGAAGTGATATGCACAGTTAAACCTAAACTGACAGCCTAAAAATGTGGGTTTCAATGGGCACTAAAAGCTGCAGTTACGGAAAATTATGCTGCTTGTCTGTTTACCACAGCAACCAAGAGCAAACAAACCATATAAATAGCACTTTTTTCTGTCTGCATATCAAATCACAGTGTTGCAAGTGAATTTCTACAGTGCATGAATCTCCTGGATGTGCAGTTATAACTCACACGTACTGTAGTATTTGTTGGATTTAAGTGGCAGGACAAACATTTGCCAGTTTCTATAAGGGGACAAAAGTTTGAGATCTGGCATTTTTGTCACGGAAATCCCTTTTTTTCCCTCGCTCTGTTTCAAAGGGTGTTAAGGAGCCCCCAGAGGATCCAGCTGTTCCTTTCTGTCAGTCACAGTGACTCCGATGTCAAAACGATGGTGTCTACATGGTGGTTTGGCTTTAAGAAATAGTGATCATTCTTAGACGTTGCAGGGGTGTAGAGTTTTACCAAAAATGTTGAAATCAACACCATTCACGCTGTCAGATGGGATAAGCGTTGCGTGATATACGGGCCATATGTTTATCACAAAATGTATTCAGGCAAAAGTTCATTTTCTGACATTGCAAAACTCCTAAAACACTTTGCTTAATTTGGAAGAGAATCCAGTAATTTATGTCTATCAGAACTGTCTGAGGTTTACATTGACAAAATAGTTATTATAATGAGCTTGTTTTGTTAGTAACAACTGTATTTAAATGAATAGTCCACTGTGAATAACCTTAAACCTGAGAAGGGGAGAAGTTGTGCATGCATCATCCTGAAAACAGCTGCTCTGTATTACCTTAAATTCAAAAATCTTGGTTGTACATTCAGTGTCTCCACTCTCGTCCTCTCCAGATCTGTTTTCATAGATGATGATGACAGTTAACCTTGTTTGCTCCGGACTATTTAAGGACTAAATATGGTGAGATTATATGGACCAAATTAAATTTGGATATGATGATACGTTGCGTCTCCCCGTAGGGTCTGAAGCAAGCACAAACAAATACCTACACATGGCAGAGGGCGATTTAACTACGAATATAAACTCTTAACTCATATTAACTGATTTAGCTCATCTAACTTGATGATGAAGGTCTGTCATTTGAGATTTTGGCCTTTTATTTTTGACAGAAAGCATACAAAAACATACAGTAGTTAGAGCAAGAGAGAGACAGAGGAAGAGTCTGGTGAAGGCTTCTTAGCTGAAATGTAGTTTTGCCTCAAAGAAGTATGACTCTATCTGTGAGTGTTTTGTTTCTTTGGGGGAATTCATGTGATAAAGTCTCAGGCCACTAAGATGCTGTAAGAGAAGCCAAGAAATCTTGCTTCATTAGATTTTTATCTCTGACAGTTTTGTCAGAGGAGGGCTTTTAAACATGAACATCCACAGAGCTGCAGGACATCCAGCCAGTGAATCTGTGAGCCTGGAAAGCATCAATAAAACATTAATGTAACAAAATACAAAAAAAATAAGATGTTTAAACAAAGCCGGCAGTACCTGAGTAACTGGTATCTGATGCTGATAAGATGGTAACAAGACGGAGCTGTGAGGACGGGCTTGAATTTTCTTCCAGACCTTGATGTAGGACGATGTGCTTTCCAGATGCTGGTATGCTGAGCACATGGAGAAAACTAGTGAAAACTTTGCCGTGTGATTGATTTTATCCAGCATGATATACGGTCAAGCATGTTCATGAGAACAGTTTATGGCACTGAGGAGAAACACCAGGCATGTGCTTTAGATTTGTGATGTGAAAGTGAAGGTTGATTTGAAACCAGAGCAGAGAGGGCGACTTTTTTAACTTTTGGTGGTCAAAACACGACATAGACACTTGAGCTGATGTTGGATAATATTAGAAGATTTATTATATGATGCAGAAATGTTATTTTGTCGGTGTGAATAGAGATCATTGATTAACGGCAGTGGCAGCAGAGGAGCAGCATCCATAATCATCTACTCTTTCGCTTGCTGAAGATATACACGTTGATTTCTGGTCTCTTTTTCATTCTGACACGGTGATTTATGTGCTCCTTCCCTTTTCCTCGCTACTCGGAGGTCAAACACACACAGAGCCCTCTCTGTCCCAGTGCTAAGTGTTGGCAATGTGAGAAAAACGTTTGCTGCTCAGCTGAGGGGCCTCTCCCTTTGGCCTCTGGGCTCTTTTGGTTTTCAGTGTGATAGAGATGAGTCTCCAGGGCTGCTCGTTTACCAGGAACCGTGGCTAATTACTGCACAGGGCTGGCTGGGCTAGCGACAAGTGAAAGTTATATCACCCATCTGCGGCCAGTGGTGCAGTTACGGCAGGATGATTTAGTTTTGTTGTCATGCGTTTGTCTATATGCATTAGGGGTGGGAAAAAATCGATTCACCTATGTATTGGAATTTTTCAAGAATTGATTATGCCAGAATCACAATCGTATACTGTATTTGCTTCATTTGAGTCTACAGTTTGTGGAAGTAGAGGGAAGTTTCCACTTTTATTGTTGTGGTTTGAGTAACGTGACGTCATATCCGCTCCGTATCCGTCAACCAAAACAAAACAGGCAGCTGCAATGAGGAAGTACAAAACAGTGAAGGGTTCGTGTGGGTACGACTCAAACCCCCATTTGTTAAATCCAATGTGGTAAACACTACACATACAGTAAAGTATGGAAACACTTTGAGTTTCACACATTGCAGAAAAGCAGAGCTGGACTATCACGGCTAAAGCTGCATGCTAACTCTGTCACGGACAGGAAACATGATCATATTGCGGTAACGTGCGGTCAAGGCAGCCGTCACTCTCATCTCTGTGGTCAAATTGGCTGACACTTCAACTGTAGAGCATCCATATACTGACATTTATGTCAAATGCATTTAAACAGCCTTAATAGAGCGGACCACGGATGCACAATGGAGCAGATGGGCGAGCTAGTGATGGACTTGGCAAAGTTAGCAGAAATATACACCTGTGACTCTGTCGCATTTTCAAAATAAGGTGTTAACAAATGTATCTGTATATACAAAGTACACGGAAGTAAGATTGATTGAATCATAATCTCCAGAAGTATAAAACATTACATGTCCCTTATAAATTTAAAAACATAACATACCACTAATTTGTGAGGGAAATGTCTTTATTCTTCGATTTTTAGGTTACTGGAAAAAAATATGACAAATAATTTCTGACAATGACTGATATATGTGATTTCAGGACATCTCTGACTACATACATACTGAAAATCAAACATCTTTACTGTGTTAATTTAGATATTTCCCAAAGGATATGATGCGATTTTTTTTCATGATCTAGTGTTAAAAAAGTTAACAAAAATCCCAATAAATTTTAATATCAAATTACAATACTTAAAAATCGAAATAGATGTTGAATCGCAACCGAAGTATCTTGATCGTATCGAATTGGAAGATAAGTGAATCGTCCCAGCCCAAATGTGCTAGAAAGCGAGCTAGAAGAGATTTGAGCTCTAGCAGTACGAAGCTTGAGCTGATCCTGAGATCTGAAGTTGGCCTCTGGGAGCTTCATGTGCACAAGTGGAGACTAGAGGCCTGCGAGGATCTCTGTCAGTTCTCTGATAGTTCAGCACCCTGCTTAATAATGGATGTTGTTTTCCTGAAATAATGCTCCGCGCTGATCTAATGTACATTAGGATCCTTTTAACCTAATGCAACCCGTCAGGCCTCAGCCGTGACACTGTGCCGCTGACTCCGCAGAGCAGACTTGATGTGTTTGTTGTAGCTGCACAGTGTTTAGTTACAGTGGATCCTTGTTAGTAGTTAACTTTTATGGTTTGCTTTCCTCTATGGCTTTAATGTTTGTCTATGGGATTATTATGGTCTAAATTTATAGTGCTATCAGTCAGTATCCCAGAGCTTTAGATATGCATCAGTTTTATTTTTCCGATTCATTATTTTTGTGCTTCGAGTTCTTTCTCTTCTGATGAAACTGATTACTAAAATATCTTAAATAAGTCTTACCAGGCATTCAGTAGAACGTGATCTGGTATGATTTGATTCGGTGGCGTTCATTTATTTATTTATTTACATTTAATTTTCCAAGTAGAAACAGCTGATTATGCAGTCAAAAGGGACCATTGTTTTCATCCCTGCATCGCTTCTGTCATCGTGCTGCACAGAAACACCCGGGACCTCAGATCACAACGTGAGATATTTTAAATCAATCTTATTATTTGTCCTGTAATAAATAGGCAAAGCTTTTGGCAAGTAAAGCATGTGATCAAGAGATGAGTTTAACACTGATGCTGTTTTTCTGCAAGAGCTTGAGACGATATCAGTGTGATTACGAACACATTTCTTTGGGCAGTTTGCGAATATTGCCAGTTTGATTTTTACTTGTTATTTCTCTCCCACTGGACCGGAGATCTGAACTTGTGTAGCCAGTGTCTAAATCAGAGCCTTAAACCTGCAGTAGGCAGAATATTTTTGGCATTATTAGACAAAAATTTCATAATAACCTTTCAGCATATTGTAATTCAAGTGAGAAAACTAGACTTCTGCACCTCCTCATGGCTCTGTGTTCAGACTTTAAAAAGTCTAGCCCAAGATGGGAGACTTTGGCTGATCACAGGTCATTTCAGAGAGACTCCAGCTTGGCTCTGATTGGTTGTTTTACTCCAGTCTGTGAAATCTTGCAGATGCCTTTAGGACACCGGAGGACACAGAGGAACATGATTTTTTTCAGAATCATGTGTAAAATCATATTTGCTCCATTTCTACACACTGCTACTTTAAACAGTATGTTTACCTCCATGTTGTGATGTATTACCCATTGAAACAGGCTGTTGTGGCAGGACACGACACAGTGAGGGATAATTCATTCATTTATTCATTCATTCATTTAAGTATAAACCAATGGGATGTCAGATAAGGAGAATATGGTGATACTACTACAAAATGTGTGACGCTTGTAGAGGATTTTGTGATAATGTCTTTGTAGTTTAATGTAATGGGTTATATTGTCGGTGCAAATTATTTAAACCCTCAATTGACCAACTCTGCAATCGTACAACCGTCGTCATGTTACATGAATTCTTGCAAGTCGTAAACCATCCTATATGGCATGTATTAGGTCACCACTTCCTTTCTCACAAAGGAAATATTTTCCATGACGTTAAACTGTCCGTTTCATGGGATGTTTAACTCTTCCAACTTACATTTATATGACATGCTGTATATACTGTAGGAATGCATTTAATTTTTGATCTGATGATGCATAACGTATGTACATGCAGACAGGCCTTTTGTTTTCAAGTTAGCACACACACACATTTTATAACGTACAACTAAACAACAGCGCGTGTTGCCTTTCAGCCATCAGACCATTTGTATCCTGTAACACTGGCACCGTAACAGGGGTGACCTTAGTTTACTAATCGATTTTGGTGCAGATATTTCCATATCAAACACACATATATTCACAAACATGCACCTGTGTATGTGCACAAACGTGGCGAATAGATGTCTTGTCATGAAAGAGTGATGAATGAATGATTTTGCGATTCATTATTGCCACTTGCAGCGTCCACCAAAAAAGGAAAGAGCTGCTGCTGAGTACTTTGTCCCGTGAGTCAATGGGTAAAAAGCTTTCAGTGTTTGTGTGTGTGTGTGTATCTGCGATCTATCTTTAGGCAGAATATGCCAGCAGCAAGCAACATACATCTCATACTTGTAAAGCCATGTCATGGGACTTCTCTCTCTCTCTCCCTCCCTTGAGTTTCTGTACCATCACAATCAGCAAAAAATACAAAAATACCATCCCTGTTGGCCTTTCTCATACTTCCAAAACAGCTTGTGTTATTTTACTTCTGGCTGCTCACAGAGTGGCTGATATGGAGACCATTTTGTCGTCTGGGACGTGGGAAAGAGGATGGAGGGGGCGTTGGGCACTATGGGAGCAGGCATGGAAATGGCCCACAGAGAGTCCCACACACACACACACACACACACACACACACACACACACACACACACACACACACACACACACACACACACACACACAAATGCATGTAGGCATAGATATGTGAGATTGTGAGAGTAATTTAACAGTGTTTTTTTAATACTATGGGAGTCGTGGCTTTTTACATGGGAAGATGACCACATCCCACATGAAGTCCGGAGGCTTTATATGCATCTTGTGTGTGTGTGTGTGTGTGTGTGTGTGTGTGTGTGTGTGTGTGTGTGTGGGCATATCAAAATAGCTGAGTGTGGAAACTAAAGAGCAGTAGGTGTTATTGCCAAGTAGATATCAAAGGCTGGAGCACAGAGTGAACTCTCTTTGGAGTGTAACTGCTGAGGGAAGACCAAAGAGCTTCTCACCAGAGAGGGATTAGCTTCAGGTCAGTGAACCTGTGTGAAGGCTTACGGTTAGATCTTCACAGCTGTGGTCTGAGACTACTCACAAATATGGTTTGGCGATGTTTACCAAATTGGCATATGACGATGTCCACGGTGCTGAGCACTGGGACTACGTGGTGGGAAATCAAATCATAAGCACAAAAATAAGGATGCTGTATTTGTGGTCTGTGACGTACAGCTATCAGTGATGGCGTCCTTCATCGACGCAGCCCTACTCACAAATTATTTTTCCAGCAGTCAAAAGGTCTTTATTAATTAAAAAGCTGAAGTGTACAGAAATGGCATAATACATCCAAAATGTGGTGTGAATTTAAAGTTGAATAGACCTTTTTCACTGCAGATCTTTTGACTTTGACTTTTTTTTTGACTAAACAGTTTTAATCAATATTATTATAATGATTGTTATTATTGCTGCAGCAGAGCCATAATCAATGTTATTAGCTCCACATGTGCTTTTCCTGCTGTGACAAGTCAAAATGTCTGCTGTGAGAAGAAGTGCATGGACGGACATGAGACATTTGGGAACAATAAAGGAACAATAAAGGAACAAGAGTGCGTATAGTATCTCACATTCAAGTTCACCGTCACTGTAACAAGACAGGCTTTGTTAGTAGTTTCCTCTGTATCATTACCAATTGTCTGAATGCAGTCACTTTACTTTTTTTCTGGAACAGGGGTCATGATAGAACAAGTTTGGGAACCACTGGCATTAAGTGTGAAATTATACAGTAATGCTTTTTAAGGCAACAGTTCAACAGGTTTCAGTGTTACAGTGATGATTAGACTCCAGATGTCTCAGTGTTCGGCTGACAAATAGTCCATTATATAACTTCTGTAAAACCACAAATCAGTTTAATTTTGACACTTTTGTTTTTGTACACATTTAAATAAATGCTAGCAGCTTTAGATGTGCTGCTAGGTGGATTTTGTTACCTTTGGACAGAGCCATGCTAGCTGCATGAGAGTGGCATTGATTTTCTCCTCTAACTCTCTCCAAGAAAACTGATTTCCCAAAATAATGAACTATTCCTTTAACCTTTAATAGTCAATTCCATAGACTGTATATAAAGTGGATGTAGTCACTGTGCCGTCACCCGTTTGTTTGTGGACTGATGTTTAGAAGCCTCAAGTTTGGCATTTTAGCTGTTGACATCTTTTTCTTCTGCAACCAGAAGTGACACGAGAGGGTGGAGCTAAGTGCAACCGAATGCTGAATAAGACATTTTCAGACAACCAAAATTAACTTTCATGAACGGAAAACACACCGTGAAAGGGTTAAAGATGTAAGACGAAAACATGAACTCTGTGGTAGCGACTGGTCAATCACAAAGTAGCCAAGCCCTGAATCATCCCCTGACTCTAAATGGGACCATAATTTACTAAATGAACATCATGCTCTACTGAAGAAGACTCTAAACTAGCGATTGAGACCATAAAGTCAGGTTTACAGTGTTTACTGAGGTAATAAATCAAGTGAGAAGTTGGCTCATTTTCGCATAGACTTTTATACAATCAGCGTATTAAAAATAAAAAATAAAATTCGGTTTTGGCTTTATTTGCCTAAATTCTAAGAGCTTCATCCTTTTAAAATGGATCTACTACTCCAATACAATGGAGGTGGATGACATTTTTATTAGTGAACAGTTTTCATTTGAGTTACTGTCAACTGACGAAATTGTCAACCGTTTTCGGAGGAACTATATGTTTTGTAGATTATCCAGAGTAACAGGGACGCAAACAAGGTGACCTTAAGAAACCCAACTAGAGCTTGATTGCCATATTGTTGTAACAGTTGTGAGTCCTCATAGCCCCCCCGAAAGATGGACTGGAGCCTGGCGTGCTGAGAACCGTGCCAGGTCTGATCTGTTTAACAGGTGGTCTGTTGAAAGGGAATATAGCGTCAGATCACCAGGAGAAATCAGAGAGCGATGTGACTCCCTCCCTATCTCCCCTGTTGTGTGGTCCACTCTGATCCTCTCCACTGTATTTACATTCTCTGTGTCCTCCGTCTACTCTGCCTTTTGGAAATCGTTAATTCTGGTGGCATGTTGAGTGGATACTGCCGCCATTCGGCTCCAGCGCCCTGGGGATCGGTGTGTGTGTGTGTGGGTGTGTGTTAGGGAAAGTGTCTGGCAGGTCACGATGACAAGTTGACCTTGTTTTCTCTCAGGCATCGTGGGAATGTGCCGTTTGGTTGCTGCAGCTGCCACTGTCCATCTCATTGTCTCTGCACACAGCGATTAAAACATCACCTGAACCCCACACAGGCTCCATGCAGAGGAGCACTTCCAACTGAGTACAATGTATGGGTCGCAGCTAATGATTATTTTTATTATTAAACTGTCAGTCTTTTTTTTTTTCTTCGACCTATTGATTGATTGACAGTCTAAAAGACATCAGAAATTGGTAAAAGGGGACATCCTGGTCACCACTGCAAACAGCAACGCTCCCGGTTCCAGCAAAACATTCCTGGTAGATTATATTGAGGGGCGAAGAAGAGAAGCCAGTGCTGAAGTGCCTTAAACCTGCATTCTTTCTAATATCCACAGGGGGAGACTCTTCCGGTTGCAAAACAAAGTCTGATTGTATAGAAGTTTAGCAGAAGATGAACAGGCTCGTTGGTCTAGGGGTATGATTCTCGCTTAGGGTGCGAGAGGTCCCGGGTTCAAATCCCGGACGAGCCCTCCTTTCACCCCACTTTCCCCTCCGGGGATGGATAAAGGTTTATCTCATCTTATCATTGTAAACATGATTAAAGATATGCATCTTTAAAGGAGCGCGTACTTTAGGGCGTGGCTACCTTGTGATTGACAGGTCATTAACACGGTCTTGTCCAGTCTGGCATTTGCCCGTGTTTTCCTTTTACAACTTTATTCCTTTCACTGCATGTTTTTAGTTCATGAAAGTTAATTATAACCTTTGTGGATACCAAAAAATGTCTTATTCAGCATTAGGTTGTGCATAGCTCCACCCACTCATCATGGGGAATACGTCCACTTCTTATGTACAGTCTGGTAAGGTAGAAACTTTGCTCCACAGCGCTACAATTAGTCAAAAATATGAGTCTACCTCAATTCTGAGCAAGTGGAACCAGTTTCTGGTTAACATTTTGTTTAAAAATGGACTTAAATCTATGTCAAAATTGTTGCTGATTGTTGCCGAGTCAACTTATTAGTTGATTAATCATTTCAGCACTAATATACATGAAAGGTGTGTTTCCTCAGATATGTTGAACATGCACTTTCAATATTAATACATAGAATTTGATACTGATCAGCTGTATCTGGTGTACTAATCTGCAATCATCCCATCTTTATCCATTCACTCCTAAAACTCTTGTAATTCCTCAGAGTCCAGTTTCTAGCTGCTATTTCTATTTGGAGCTGTTGGCCAGTCCGCTCTGCTTCAGGAGAGAGTTACTGTGTGCAGCCAACATAGCGGGAACAGAGCCATTCACCCGGCCCAAGGTCGCAGTAGCAAGACTAGTTTTACAAAAGTCTCCTCTTGATGTAAGGTTAATAAGGTCACTAGCCTCCTCATTAATGAATGAAAGCCTTGCTAACTGTTAACAGCTAATGCAAGCAAACAGGATGAAAAAGAAGCATGCATATTTATGAAGAGAGAGTAAAACACAGTTGGGTCAAAGAGCCTGTTGTCAGAGGGGCTTATGGAAAGATCCCTAACCAGCACCATCGGGCCACATTGATCAAAGAAGTTGTGAATGCTCTGCTGAATTACAGCTGACAGGATTGTTCGCTGGATCTTTTAAAGTGGCGTAACGAAATCTTTTAGTATTGTAAAATAATGGCTGGACAATATCTATATATATATATTTATTAGCCTCATTCATGGCATTATAAACTGGGCTGCATGTTGAGTTTATGGAGAAATGTGTGTATGCTGTGCCAGAGCTGTGTGGGGGAGTCATGAGTCACTGAGAGTCCTTTTCGTCCTGAGTGCCTGATTAAAGCCGTGTGTGTGTGTGTGTGTGTGTGTGTGTGTGTGTGTGTGTGTGTGTGTGTGTGTGTGTGTGTGTGTGTGTGTGTGTGTGTGTGTTAAATTGCCTTCGGGTGCGTCACTGGACTAATGTGATCGATGAATGTGTGACAGGCCTTTTGAGTGTACGTTTTTAAGAGCTTCTCATAACATTCCTTTGCACCATTTAGCCAAGCCGAGCTGACCCGAACTAAGTGGGGCTTCTGTTCTGGCAGTGGATCTATGAAGAGGGGGGTCTACCATCCCTCAAATATGTCTGTGAAGATTCTCAGTCTTCCAGGAGACACAATCTGCTGTATTTGCTTGTCAATACCATAGTTTCTCTAACTTAAGTCACCAAATTCATTCTTGTTCACCTGAATTTTCCCCTTAAATGGCTTTGAATTTCAAAACAAAGAAAATATTTTTTTTTATACCTGATAATAGTCTCCCCATCCGCCCGTCATAAGAGGCTGTTCTCAAATGCCTTGAGTATTATCATGCTATTCATATGCCTTTTTTGTGTTTCACGCGTTATGCACCACTCCACAGCAAGTGTGTGCGAAATGCAAATGGCTTGGCTCATCTCTATGACATTTCTTCATTCTCGACTGGGATGGACAGCACGGCGCTGCAACACGTGCCTTTCAGTTTAATTAAAGGCATTCATTTTTAAAGATTCGATTATTCTGCAGAATTATTCGTTTTGTATTTGTTACTGAATAAAACACATTTCTCAAATGTTTTTTTGTATGTTTGTAAACCCGTAAACCTACCCAACAAATGAATAGTCAAACATTCAGGTCCAACCCTGCTTATTACTAGATTTTTACTCCAAGTTTTGATTATTTCTGGCATGAATCAGAGAGCTGCTGAGTGGAATGAATGCACCCTGAAAGTAAAAGGTGCCTTTGTGTGACTTACACATACTTCACATCCTGCAGCTTGTCAGGAGAAATGAAAGCTGGAAGGTCAGTTCGAGTTTGTCTCTCTGTATTTCTCTTCTCACTGAGTTGTTATCTTCAGCATGATAACACTTCCTTCTCCCTGCAAGATACTGTAAGTGTGCCATTGAGGGATTAGTGTGATGAATGTCAGAGGCCACAGCGACTGTCGGAGAACCGAACACCCTCTTTCTTCACACATCTCTTCATTTCTCCTCCCACCTCTGTCTTTTCTTTCTCTGTCCTCTCTCGCTGTTTTTTTTTTTTTTTATCTGTTTTCTCAGGTTAACTCTATTCACTCTCCTCGGACCTATTTACATCCATACAAAGAGCAGCCTGACTGAGGCACTGTTTTCCCATGCTCCCGCTCTGTCCTGAAGTACAGCTGCTATTTCTGGTGCCAGCCGGGTCAGTGCACTGTAATTCTGCTGTATCATGTAAGCAAACAAGCTTGATAGGCCATTGTTATTCTTAGATGCGACAGGGCTGGAAACATGTCCCCGAGCTGTTGCTTCATTTTACTGGCGCTTTTGAGAGGTGATATTTGTTTTGAAGTAACATCCACTGTGGTTTGCATGCTCTGTTTCATTACAAAACTGCAAGGAAGTGATTTCAAATTGAATGTAATACGGCCCTTGTTATTTTTAAGATGATTATGATCATGCTCCCATGTGTTGTCTGTCTCTTTCATGTTAATACTGTTACTCAGCAGTGCTATCACCAGACAGGATGAGCTTGTGCATGATGGCAAGCAATTAAAGCTCTGCGGCCTTGATATCTGTCCTCTCTTTTAATATAATAATCATACTCGTTCTTTCATTTCTTTACTCAGTAGAGTCTCAGCCTTTTCTTTGGGGGTCCGGCCAAAAGTAAATTAAACATGAATCAGAGTCTAAGCAGGGGAATCCTGGCATATAAATATTAATACAATATCTTAAAATCTAACCTTGTGATAGAAGAAACAGATTATGTAAGGACTCAGTAATGCAAACAACAGTCTCTTTCAGATTAATGGGTTCAGGACTACAAAGTGCCTTTTAGAGGGAGCAGAGAGGCGGCTGGTGAATCACTAAAACAAGTGAATGAAACGTAGCAGAGTAGGATGTATGTGTGTCATGTGCTCTGAAACATTTGCAAACCATGTAGTAATGTGTTTAGTGCTGGAGTCAAGTTCAGGTCAGTGGTTAGATACACCTCAGGGTCCTCTGTGTGTGTGTGTGTGTGTGTGTGTGTGTGTCCCAGATCCTACTTGCATACTATGTACTTTTTGATCTGTGTGTGTGTCAGTTTACCTTTGACCTTAGCAATCATCTTGTTGTTTGCTGCTGCTGCTTCGATCTGATTTTTTTTTTCCCCAGATCTGTGGAAGTGCTTTCTAAATGCTTTTTTTTCTCCACAGGCAGCAGAGTCTAAGTAAATCAATATCTGTTATATCTGTGTGTCCATCCATAAAAAAGATATCCTGACAACTATTAGAAAACTGAAATTTTGTTACGGATATTCATGTTTAATCTGGTGACCTTCCGACCTTTCCTTCATCACCACTATCAGGCCTCAATCGGCACTTTTCCACAAGAAGAAATTAAATCTAATCAACTGATTGTCATGATATATAATCAGTATATTCGTGGCCCCCAGAGGATGAAATGTCATCATTTTACACAAGGTCACTACCATGACATTTGCTGAGCATGTCCATGCTCCTAAAGGGATTAACCACATTTTAAATACCTTACCTGTTGCACCATCCACTCACTATCTTCTGTCCTACATTTTCACATTGTGTGCTGTATTGGTGACTGGCGACCTGTCCAGGTTGTACCCCGCTGGGATCGCCTCCAGCCCCCCTGCGACCCCGAACAGGGTGAGCGGTTGTAGATGGATGGTGCTGTATTGAACATTACTCCAACCTGAGGCTGCTGGTCTGGTTTTAAGCTTTCGTTCTTGTTGCAGCCCTGTCTCTAAGAAATAACATTTCTATTTTTTAGTAGCATAATGAGGAAACTTTACTGATTTTTAGTTTTTCAATTAGTTTTTATTTTATTTTATTTTAGTTTTTACTTTTCAATTTCATTTTAGTTTAGTTTTTCGGTGCAAGTTTTAGTTTAGTTTCAGTTTCTCAGAAATGTGTAGTTTTAGTTTTTTCTGCAGTTTTAGTTTATTTTTGTTAGGGCCAGATAATTGTCTTAGAAGTATGTAAATATACTGTATATACATACAAAATACATAGAGAACTGTACAGGAACGCCGAATCTGTTCAGTTTCTGTGGTTCAATGTCTTCAGAGTTGACGTAATTTCATGCTTAATTTTTATTTGCATTAGTTTTTACCCAGGCAATATTGTTCAGTTTAGTTTTTCTTTTTATTTAATTTCAGTTTTAGTTTACTATAATAACGGTGATTGACACTGACATGTACTTTTTCAATGCATTATTTGCTTTTAGCGAATCAAGCATGATAACAATACTTTCATGGTTATGTTAAGGCGCTCGCAGCACTGACACCGACAGTGACATTACTTAAGTAACATCTAACTTAAACGGCTGTCTCTCTGGAAGCAGAGCCAGCTTGTATTGCATTAAAAACACGCCTGTATGTGGAATATATAAAAGAGAAAAAAACAGAGGCAAGTAAACAAAGAAAATGAGAAAGTTTGTTGTTCTGCACCTGCACCACCATTCTGCCACTCACTTAGATTAATGTCAAAAAGACTTTAGGACGATAATCTGATTTGAATGCCGGTTAATGTGCAGAAGGTGGACGTCGTCTCCTCTCCCTCTCCAGTGACCATCTGTGGTCTGGGCCAGCTGCCAGAGTAGACGGAGGGAGGGCAGGTCGACTAAACCCTCCATGGTTAGAGAGTCTCAACAGATTCCAGCCTTTGAACAAGCACATGCCTCATCTCATCTGTCTACTGTACCTGTCAGAGGGAGGACTGATGCGTCTGTTTAAAGTACACGGCCATAAATGTTTAAGAATAAATCATCCTGATCTAATATTGTCTGCTGATCACCTGACAATAGCTTTCTGTGTTTATAGGAGGTCATCTGTCCACGTTCTTATAGCTGGAGGAGTAAATGAAGAGATTTCATAGCTCTGGCAGGAAGTTTTGTTATCTGTCCAAAGACAGAAACTGCTTGTGTATCCTGACAAAAGGCTGTGACTTCATTGCAGACATAACAATGTCTTTGATATGACTTCCCCCATGAGATTATCTTATCCTTCCTGCCTCTGCTCTCTTTTTATAACCGGTGTGTTGTGGGGCTTATTCTGTCTTATCTGTAAGTGTGCCTAATTTTGCACTGCCTTTGAATACAATCTGCCCTCTTTGTGGGATGAGCTCTGTGTTTTGGAGGGGAGCAGCCGAACCGGGACATTTATTTCTGTCGAGGGATCACCTGCAGCCTCGACTGGAGCTCCCTAAAGCTCGTTTATCATCACTGACACATTAATTATGATGTATTATGTGCATGTGTGTATATTGAGTGTGTGACCCAGACTCAATTAGCTTCATAAATCAAAGCAAAAAAACCCTTTTAACTGCAGTCTTTTCTGTATACTGTATCTATGAGAATATAAACAGTTTGGTTCTTATAAGGGGTTTCTTCTTTCTGTGGTGTGGGAATCCTTTTATTATGCATATTTGTGACGTCGAGGCTTCATTTCTAAAGTTGTTTAAGGTTTTTTTCACATTTTATGACATTATCACATATATTGTATATTATATATGAGCTTTCATGACTTCACTGAAGTTTTTTGATGCTTTTACTATTTTAAAACTTTTTGAGAAACAACAACAAGGGATGGGTCATGATTTTCGATTAGTCAAATAGTCGTTAGTCGCTGAACATTTTTGGGTTTTGAACTATTGTTCAGACAAAACAAGTAATTTCAATATGTTGTTGTCTGACATTTTCCAGTCCAGTATTAATTGATTAATTGGTTATTGTTTATTTCTTATAATTCAGGATGATACATTTGGTATAGTGATCATTGAATTACTGAGTTGTAGGACTCAGGTGCAAAGTCATGTGTATATATGATATATTGCTCCTGTGAGTGAGTTTTTGTACCTTTTATCTGTATTCAGTTGCATTTGTTAGACATCACACACATTCACACACACCTACCTGAGGTCCGCCTGTAATAGCATCACATCCTTATCCTAGTGATTCCATTTTCTAGTCTCTCCTCTCCTCTCCTCTCCTCTACAGACCACATTTCCCTCTCTTGTGGAAATCACACACTCAGCATGTGACATTGTTGTCTCGAGGTCAAACACACTCTTTAGGGGAAAGGATATTGTTTGCTTAAGGGAGCTCATAAAACTGGAGATGCCCAGTTTTCCCAGCATGCTGCTGTCAGAGAGGACGCTCAGCTTAATTCTGTCATACTGATTTAGAACTGTTATCAAATGTGCATGGACTCCAATATTTGCTCCTTCATCATCGGAGAGGATCGATTTGAGGCCTTGGAGTGCCAGCCGCTCTGACTGATGCACTATGGGGATTCATATTTCTAATGAGATTTGATTGATATCCCCGTGAGCAAACAGGCTCCAGCTGACAGACAGGACGGGGAAAGAGTTTGTGAAACGTTCGGTCTGATCTGATGCAAACAAGAATCTAAATTTAACCCCTCTGAATCCCACTTCTCACTGTAGGTGAGTCCTCAGGAGAGGGGATGGGATGCTGCGAGTGAGTCAGCGTTGTTCTTCCAACGTTAATGGGCAGGAAATGTCTATGTTGGAGAGACTAATTGGATTTCTTTAACAGGAGAGCATCCGTCTAGCTCCATTAGCTGGTGGTAAACAGCAACACGCAGCAGAGGGGGAGGCAGGTGGGAGAGAAAAGGGGATCTGAGATGTGGACAGAGGGAGGAAGACAAGAGGGAGGCATGTTTTTTGTTGATGCGGGTCAAGGAGCAGTCAGAGGTGTAGTTTGGGTGGGAAGGAGTAAATGTTTGTTATCCGTGTAGGTGATGATGGAATGAGATGCCAGAGTGAAGCAGGGATGTGTCGGCGGGGTAATAAGCTCATCAGCAGGCAGCTCTGGTGTTATGTAATTCACTTAACTGCAAGACTACGCATCTGATCATTTTTCCTGGATGAACTGTCTTTGGATGCCAGATACAGTGCAGTAATGCCCCGATTCTGTCTGAAAAATATGTCAAACAATTTTTTTAAAGATACTTTTGCTGAACAGCAACCATAGCTGACAATCATGTAATAACAGTAGATGCTAAAACATAGTGTAACAGGAGCACAGATAGAGAAGGGTCTTAAAGGGGTGGCCGTGGTTCAGAGGTTCAGTCCACCAATTGAAAGGTTGACGGTTCCGGCTCCTCCAGTCCACATGTTGAAGTGGCAGGATACTTAAACCTTGACACCTTAGCCATCAGTGTGTGAATGACATAAAGCTCTTTGAGTGGTCAGAAGACTAGAAAGGCGCCATATTTACCCTAAAACACATTATTCAGCCATATGCATCTAAAGTTTGCTAACATTGTCCACCACAAGTTAATGTTCTTACCAGACCCAGTAAGGCTGCAGTGGCAAAGCCAGTGAGAGCATTTCTTATAAATTCAACATTTTATTTGCAAGAGAAAATTTATATAGCACATTTCATCCCAGATGGAAGCACAATGTGCTGCACAACGTGTGAGCAACCACGGAAGTTGCAGCCACAGAGACTCTATTAGTGTAAAGATAAAACAAGTAAACACAGTATATGTAAAACAGACACATACAAACATGTAGGTTGAAAACAATAAAGAAGTAAGAAAAGAATGCTATGATAATTAAGACTGGCGACCAGACTACTGAAAGTCACCGCTATAAAGAGCTGTCTACCAAATCTCACAGTCTTCTTCAGTCGACGGAGTACAGGACTTTAGACACAGTGATAACTGCTATCTCAAAGAAACTCAATACTTAGGTCACATGATGACAACTGAAGTGTCTTCATAACAACTAAGCAAACTCGACTTGCTAAGAAAGACCACGAGACACAGTAGACAGCAAAGTCCTGATGTGAAATTTAACACATTTTTTTTTAACTATGAATTATATTTTTTTTCTGGTATATGTTTATGTAATATGAGAATAAATGGAGTGCTGTGTGTTGTATTGTGTATTGTGCCTCTTGAGGTTACATGAATGAGTAAAAAAAGGTCAGTATAGGACATGGATGAACCACATTTACATTCCTCTGAGCAGATCTTGAGAATAAACTACGAGAAAAGCAACTTTGAGCCACACAATGAACAGACAGTCAGGAAAGGCTTAAATCAAACCGGGCAGCCTCGTTACCTCCAGGCTGCAGCTCTCGTTGGCATCTCTCACATCTACCATGATGAAAAGTGTAACTGGAGGTCCCTCCTATAGACTAGTAGGATGGCGAGAGACCCTGGAAGGGGAAAACCACTCGTTCCTCAGAGGCAGATCATGGAGGAACAGAGGAGCTACTATGCTGCCTGTAAATTGAGCCTTTCTTCCTGTGAGAGGGTGACATGGTGGAATGCAGCACATTAATGTGGACATGGGTGGGCTTCTCATTCCTCTCATAGCATCTCTCTCTTCCCTTTGACCCTTCGTGACTCTTCCTCTCTCGTCTTTTTGCCTCCAAGCCTCTTTTGAGTTTGTGTCAACAGGGTGTGGATGCAGAAGTATCTTCACCATAGTGCAGGTTCTGGTACGGATGATAATCATCAGTCACAGCTGTTAACCTGCAGGTTCACTTCAATGAAGCATTACGTTTTGATTAGCTGATATAGTGTATAGGCCAAAATTAGCTTATATTGGTGTTGGCATCGTTTCAGTGGATAAATTAAATAAGAAGAAATTTCAGCACAAGAACGTTTGAGGTTATTGAGAAAAAATGGACCGCATACAAGACCCACTTGTACAGACATTAATTTTGTAGGATTTAAGAGAACTTGTTGCATTCACCAGTTTTCTCGTATTTTAAATTTTCTCTTAGGTACGAACACAATGTACGAGTGGTCCAGACCTGTTGTAGGAGTCATGTGCAGTTAGTCTGCTGTTATTCAAACTTGAATCTTTCACTAATGGATTATATATTTCATTACTTTATTGCAATTTTAAATTTGAAAGTCCTCTATAAATTACACTTATAATTATGTTGACATTATCCTCTTTGACTCTGCGATTTGAATTATAAATGGAGCCTAACGATATCATCATTAATTTAAATTGCCCACTGATGTGCACAAACTGACCTAAACGACCTAAATTACCCACTAACTGAAGGTTAATTTATCTCTGTATTTTATAAGGTCAACAGGGAGTGTAACCAGGCGCGTCATGGCTGACTGACTTATACGTTAGTCCTTTGGAAGAGAGCATGACTTTAATATGGGGACATACCAAGCTGATGTCAAAGACTAGCAGTGCTGAAGGTCAT
Source organism: Pterois miles (assembly GCA_947000775.1). Lineage (NCBI taxonomy): Eukaryota > Metazoa > Chordata > Actinopteri > Perciformes > Scorpaenidae > Pterois > Pterois miles. Next base: position 19,024,642 of record CAMQGK010000110.1, read on the forward strand.
CAGGTCCAACGTTGCCTTTGCTGTGGCCAAAAAGTTGCACTTGAAAACACTGCAAAGATTACAGCCGACGGACAGCTACCATGTACGTTCTGGTGCTGCTGGTGAGGAAATAATCTCCACACCAGCAGGCGGCGGTAGTCTGTATTCAGACGGTGGATATACAAGCCGTTTTTATGATACAGACGTGAAATAAAGTGCTGTTTGCCGACCATTTTCCCTCCACTCTCACTCACCACTTATCTTTACTCCAGATGGACATGTCGCTGTTAAAGAGAGCAGATGAGATTATGAAATGAGAAGAGTCTTCTTTGTTTTTTTCTCTTGACTTTACTAGTTTGCTTGTTTTCCTCACATGCGTTTCACTTCTCATACATTTATTAAGCTTAATCATCAGACTCACTTTGACATGATTTTTGACTGGAAAGTCACTAAACTATTCAGAAAAAGAAAAGAAAATTGCACAAATTCTCTTCATTTAGGTGCAGATATGAGGTTAATGGTGATTAGAGCTGCAAAGATGAATCACTCGATTAGCTGTCAACAATTAAATGTTTGCCAACTATTTTTAGAATTGATTAATCAGTTTGAAAAAAAGTGGAAGTTCTTCTTAAAGGTGAATACTTTCTGGTTTCTTTACTCCTCTGTGACAGTAAACTGAATATCTTTGTGTTGTGGACAAATCAACATTTGAGGATGTCATCTTGGGATCTGGGAAACAGTGGTTGACATTTTTCATCATTTTCTGACATTTTATAGACCAAACAACTAATCAATAAATCAAGAATATAATCAACAGCTGAATCAACAATGAAAATAATCATTAGTTACAGCCCTAATGGGGATAAAGGCCAAAAACATGATGAACAGACATATTCAACAACAGCTATATTCTCTTTCTCTTTTTCAGCATGGGCTGATGTGGAGGTGAACATGGAGGACAGAGTGGAGGTGCTCAGGGGAGAAACCGCTTCGATCGCCTGCATGTTCACGTCAAATGACGGCGTTGGTGGCATGATCATACAGTGGTTCTATGTGAGTTTCATCAAGCCTGCTGATGGTCGCATACACAGAGAGGTATGATGTGTCCATGTGTTGTTTCATGTTTTTGTACGGCGACCTTTTAGGTGACACGGTCGGGTGAGAAGCAGAAAATCTACTACCAGGACACCACCATGAAGGTCGTAGACCGAGGCACTCCGTTCACAGATCGGATCAGTGTGAACGGTACCGGAGCCTCTGGAGAGATAGTGTTGACTATCAGCAATGTGCAGCTGGAAGACGAGCTGGAATTTATCTGCCTCATCAAAGGTCTAACGGATGGGACCGGGGAGGGACGCACGAAGCTGAGGGTGTTTGGTAAGATTCAATCTGAAATGGTTTGAGTAGCAAGAGCAAACTTTACAAAGATTTAAGATGAAAAACACATGGCTGTCATACAGTAAGTCGAGGTTAGTGTGCTTGCTTCTTGTGTGCCCATTTTGATCCTTTTCAACTCCTTCAGCCACTCCATACTCATTCACAACTTTTAAACGTTTCCACCCTTTACACTTTATCATACTGGTTCAGCTTTTTCTTTACCTTGCATAGATTGCCCGTAATCACAGTTAATTTATGCACATTTCAGACCTTATGACCTCAAAACTTCAGCTTCTGCTCAACTAAAAACATTCTTCAGACTCTTTTTACTCCCACAGTTTCCACACTTCATGCATAATTTATGCATCACCCTGTCTGTGAACTCATCCTCTCTCACGTTTTGTGACATTTCGACTTCTTTCTTCCTGTACTCTTTAATGAGATTTCAACTGCTTACAGTGAATCCACATCTCAACATTTTTCATCACTTTCTCTTCAACTGACACAGCTCATTGCAGTGATTATGCTTCAATTGACACCTCAACTCCTTTCAGTGCTCACAATAATACATCAGACTAGGGCTGTCAGTCGATTAATATGTTTAATTGCGATTAATTGCATGATTGTCCATATTTAATCACAAATTAATCGCACATTTTTATCTGTTAAAAATGTACCTTAAAGGGAGATTTGTCAAGTATTTAATCCTCCTATCAACATGGAAGTGGATAAATATGATGCTTTATGCACATACATGTATATATTTATCATTGGATATCAATCAACAACAAAACAATGTCAAACATTGTCCAGAAACCGTCACAGGTACTGCGTTTACAATTTTAGAGCCCATTTTAATTCACACATCTTGAGGTCAGAGGTCAAGGGTCAGTTTTTCCTCACCAAAATTTAGCAACTTAAATTTTCAAGCGTTATTTAGCCTCCTTCCTGACAAGCTAGTATGACATGGTTGGTACCAATGGATTCGTTAGCTTTTCTTGTTACATATGATGCCAGTGCCTTCAATCTAGCTTTAAAACTGAGCCCGCTACAACCTAAAAATGGCATGAATGCAAAGTTGCATTAATGCATTAAAGAAATTAGTGACATTGAAATAAATTTGCATTATTATTGCATTAACTTTGACAGCCCTGCTTCAAACCCTTGGAGCAGGCGCCCCATGTATTAAGGTTGAGTCGTCGTGGCAGCGGCCCCAGGTTCAAATCCAGCCTGGAGTCCTTTGCTGCATTTCATCCCCTCTGTCTCCCCCTTTCAAAACCACTAATGTTCAGCTACCTGAGAAATGACTTTTTCTTTAGTCGTTTCTAGTTTTTGATTAAGTTCTTAATTCATATGCAGAAAAACCAGATCGTCCCACTATCGAGGGTGTGCAAACAGGGATCTCAGTTCACGAAGACAGCCCATCAAAGGTAAACAAGTCTCGAATCATGAACATCAGAGTAAAAAAAATGATGAAATGACTATCAGGCTACAATTTCATTCTTTGGATTTTGTCTCCTCTCCTTTTATCCTACAGATTGGTACCTGCGAGGTCAAAAATGGCTTCCCCAAGCCGAACATCACCTGGTACAGGAACAACATGCCGATACGCGCTGCTCAGGATGGTGAGACATCAACATCTACGATGCCCTTTTACACTGTTTTTGTTTGTGCTTAATGCGATTTAATGTGGCTTTTTCCTCTATTTCCCTCCCTTTCCTTCCTTTGTCTTGTGTATTTGCAAATGATTTTGTCTTCCAGTGGTGAAGGTGGTGCCCAGCACCACCATTGAATCCAGCGGCCTGTTCTCCGTTAAGAGCGAGCTGAGCATGAAGGTGATGAAGGAGGACAAAGATGATCTGTTCTACTGCGAGGTCACCTACTTTGTTCCCGGGGGATTAAGGATGACCGAGACCAGCCGTATTAACATCACTGTATACTGTGAGTTTCACACATGGGTAACACCAGTATCGTGGTGCACTATGAGACCACATAACAAGTTTCTTTTTAATGAGAGACAATCACCTTTAAACAGTGACACAAATGCTCCATGTTGACCACTGGTAGGATGAACTAAATTATCAATCTATGTGGACACCAGACCATTACACCCATATGTGAGACCATGTGCATTAATATGCTGGTATAAAAGGCATAAGTGAAGTCAGGCACTGATTTTGGGAGATAAGGCCACGTCTGCAGCCTGTTTGATGTTCTTCCTAACCAAACTTGAATAGCTATTTCTTAATGGATCTCGCTTTGTACACATGGGGTCATATCGAAACAGGAAAGGGCCAGTCGCCCCAGGAAACCTGGTGCCACAAAGTTGGAAGTACACCATTGTCTACAATACTATTTTATGCTGTACCATTAAGATTTCCCTCAGTTGGAACCAACAGGGCTTATGCCAAATACATGTCAGATGGGATGGATGCTAGACGAGGGTAAGATTCCCATGTTAACAGCTTGCAAGCATTAAAAATACTGTACATATACGAAACTCTATATATCCAATCAGTTTGGGTGTAATTACATTAAAGGACCAGTGTGTGACATTTGAGGGAATCTGTCAGCAGAAATGGAATATGATATTCATAACTAGGTTTTCATTCGTGAATAATCACCTGAAACTACGAATTGTTGTGTCTTCGTGAGCTTAAAATGAGCCCTTTATCCAGAGTCTGCCATGTTGCTCCGCCATGTTTCTGCAGAACAACAAACCAAACGCTGGCTCTAGTGAGAGCCTGTCGCATATTTACGTTACCTGAAGGCCGCCGTAGTTCTCCGACACGCTTGTGAAACGTGGTACCGCCAGCTGCCGTACTGACTTCCGTTACTCCTTAAGTAGTGTTACCATGATAAGGATGGCCTCTGAGTGAGGCAAACGGCGGCTCACGTTACAACAGTCTTGGAAAGGGAGGGGTGACTGAAGGAGTGCTTAGTTGGTTGTTATCTGCAAACACACCTCAGATGCCGCCAAATCCTACACACTGTCCCTTGAAAGCGCATTAGGCATCCATGTTTGCTTGGTTTTCTGGCTTCCATATTATTAAATGCCAAGTTGGATTTATCTGAGCTTTCAGAAAGGTGTTTGCTTTCCGCATGATAATTACTACAAATGTTGATGTGAACGCTAATCAGAAACTTGTATTAATTCAGTAATTTAAATAGGTCAGGTGTGCAGCATCATCATTCTATGCCAGAGCCAGGAAAACGTACAGGAGTACAGATTGTTGTAAGTGGACTTACAGACATAGCTTTGTTGGCTAGAGTTTAATCAGCATATTTCTTCGGTCATTGTGAAAAAGCAAGCTACTGCAACTTCTGTGTCCGGTGAAAATGATGTTGGAGGGACTGATGAGTCACTCACTACTGATTTGTCAAGGCAGAATAAAGCAACATGCCTTAATTATGCTGCATTTACTTTTTTACTTTTTTCATTTTTTTACATAACCTTTATTTAACCAGGCAAGTTATTGAGAAGAAATTCTCACTGGCAAAAGAAATAAAAGGGGGGAAGGGGCCTTGTGTGTACTACCTTTCATTAAGATGGTATAAGAGGTTGAGGCTGTCCAACCCAGATCCAACCCTCCACATAGTCGCCAGTACACAAACAATCCCTCACTGGTTTCCTAGTGTAGTGAAAAGTCCTTCAGATGGAGATTTATCTGAGTTTGCTGCAGGTTGTGGGCAGTTTTGGCCGTCACGTAAACCTTCTATCCTAAAGTTCAGCGACTTCCTCTTCCTCTCTCTGTTTCAGACCCCTCCACAGCTGTAAGTGTTTGGGTGGAGTCACCAAAGGGCAAAATCAAGGAAGGGGACTCGATTGAGCTTCACTGCCATGGCAACGGAAATATGCCATCCTCAATCCTGTCAATCATGCACCCAGGAGTAAGAAAATCAACGCTTTTGTCCTCACTATTCATGCACATGCAAAAGCAGCGGCATAGTTACTATTTCTCTTCCTCAGCAGATATTGTTGTTATCTGATATTGTTGTCCCAAGTTATGTTTATGTGTTGATCAGATTATTTTGGCTTTTTGTAGGGTGAAACCACTTTGGAGAACAATATGATGGTGGTGGATAATGTGACCCGTCTAAACAGTGGAGTTTACCAGTGCACCTCTGTGGACACGGACACCTTTGAAGAGATCTCGGGAAACACCACTGTGTTTGTCAACTGTAAGAAATCTACCCATGACAAAAAAATACATTTTATCAGCAATATGACTGCTCATGTCCAGTTTGTTTTTTTTTTCCCTCTCTCACTGCTGTGTGTAGATCTCGATCCTGCTGTTGTGATGCCTGAATACTCTGTTGTGGGCCAGGGAGAGGAGCTGGTGGCCACCTGCAACGCCCTCTCTTCTCTCCAGACACAAACAGTCTGGTTTAAGGTCACATACACACAGGCAGTGCTGTACAATTACACAATACACTAATGACCAAATTGATTCATGAATTTATGAACATGCATTAAGAAAAGCTGTCACCCTACTGTTTTAGGTGACCATAGAGTCAGTGTGGGAGTTCATCATGCAGATGGTGAAACATTTGTGTAGAGTCAATGTAAAAAGCAGCCAAACAGGAAGTCTGTGAAAATAGTTGTTGGCTTGATTAGACTGTTTTTATTGGCAGCAGCTTATCTAAAAGTTTTGGTCACCAAAAAAAAAAGACAATACAATGTAACTTTCTAATTATTTTTATCACAATGATTGGCAGCATATCAGTTCTAGTGAACACCGGTGAAAGAAAAAGCCTTTTTTTTTCAGACTTTTTTGTGTAAAAAATTATTAAGGCAGCCCTCTGATCTACTAAAAACTACTACACCTCTAGTAATCTCTGCTTCATATCTACATGCATGTATTAAATGTGCTTTTTGTGTCCTGGTGTGTGTGTGTGTGTGTGTAATTGTAGGACGGAGAGGAGGTTTCAGTGGGCCACAGTTTGACCCTGGCGGACACTACGTTTGACTCAGCGGGGACATATGTGTGTGTGGTGACTGTTCCTGAGATTGAGGGGATGGAAACCAGCGGGACACTTATTGTTAATGTCCAGGGTAAATCTGATCACAGATACTGAATATTAAATTGCTTTCCAGTTATAATCAATATGTTTTTCTTCAAGAAATACCTGTTTTTTTCTTTTTACATTTTTTTGTAGTTTAAGTTGTATGTTTTAGTTAATGTGGCAGTTTGCACTATTGCTAGTTATAATAGTTATGGACATGGGCGAACTTTTCAAGGTTATTATTTCTTGCTGTTTTCTCTGCAGGCCCACCAGAAATCATGGAGCCGCACTACACAGAGATGGAGGAGAGTTTTGAGAAGACAGTCGATCTGAGCTGCAATGTCAGAGGTTTCCCTGCTCCCACCATTATCTGGACCACCTCTGATGGAAAGGTACAGCAGCAGAGGGAAGCCTCCCTGCACAGGTTTTCAGTGTGTCCTCACCAGATTAGATCTTAATCCCTTCAGTCCCAGAGACTTCAACTGTCAGGTCCATCGTGACAAATTTGTGGCATTCAACCCCCACAGAGGTTTATAGTTTACGATCCACACTGTAACAGTACAGAAAAAAACAGTCCTTAAACTGTGGTTGAAAATGATCATTTTGATTTCACTTTGTTGATGCTGTTTTACTGAAATGAAATTAGGAGGAGGTTGGTGGCTGTGTATTTCTCTCTCTCTCTCTCTCTCTCTCTCTCTCTCTCTCTCTCTCTCTCTCTCTCTCTCTCGCTCTTTCTCTCACTTCCCACATACACACAGACTGTAAGCACTGGCTCTGCTGATCAACACTAATCTATCAACGACTGCCTCTAGAGAGGGCCACTCACATCTTCACATCAACCATTGTAGTCCTGCTACATGCTTTGAACTCAGGAGAGGCTTCAGTTTGGTTGCAATCTGCAACTTCACTGCTAGATATCGCCAGATGCTACACACTACACCTTAAATTCAAGGTGATGTTGCCATGAATGGATGGCGATATCGGTTGGTCCTCCACTGAAATATCTCAACAACTACTTGAATGGATTGCCATAAAGTTTGGTAGCATTATACATGACACAGAGGTGTGTGCTAATGACTTTGGTGGTTCAACTTTGTGTTTAGTGCTAATAAATGAGTAAACTTTATGTTTTTGTGGCAGATCCTCAAGACAGCATCCCAAACGCAGACTGACGAGGGCGTTCAGAGTGTTGTCAGCATCAAGGTCACCTCTGACATCACTGCTTTCTGCAATGCCTCCAACGAGTTCGGCACTGACGCAGTGACCTTCAACATCACAGCCAGTGAGTTCCTCTTGCTGCTGTTAGGTTTCCTGTCTCTGCTCTCTGTGTTTATTTGTGTCTGTATCTGTTGTCCTCCTCGCTTCACTCCCCTTTCCTTCTGTCCCTCCCCTTCTTGTCTGTGTCACTTTGTTTATTTTTACTTCGTCTGAAGGCCTCGAGCTCTGCCATGTGCTGTAACGTGTTGCCTGTGGTTCTTGACATTTCAATCAGTGTTGTTGTTGTTGACGCAGTGAAGCTGTGCGGCTGTTAAATGTGCCCCCCCCCCCCCAGTGTGTTAACAGGGAGTGCCCTCCCATCTGTGCCTTTACCTGTTTTCAGTTATACACACCTCCACACCAGCCACCACCACCACCCTACTACTACTACTACTACTACTACTACTACTACTACTAGTATTACCACTACAGCTACCACTACCCTTTCCTCCAACACAGGTAAGACCACAGTCACTCTGCACTGTCTGCCTCGCACCACTTGAGTCAAATCAGCTGCAAAAAAATTAGAAAATGACCATCAAACAAAATCCCATGAAAAACAACTTGACTGAGAGTGATGCTTCAGCTGTCAGTAAAGGTTATTATCTGCATGTTTAGAGTTGGGTGATTTACACACTTCCTTTCCTTCACGCTCTGGCTGAGCCGTTTTTCTGTGAGTCAGACAGAAAGAATGAGTGCGAGAAAGGAAAACTCAAAAGCACCTGAAGGCTGCAGCAATTACCACACTGGCATGACTGAAAGGTCATTACAGCAGTGTTGGTTAGTGATCAAAAACTGTGGTTTCTACAAGGCATTTATAGTTTCTAGTAGGGGATATTACTGTCATTGCTGCAAGGTATCTTATTGACTAATTTGTTGGCTCTCATTTTCTGCTTGACAAGTTATTATGTAATTAAACTTAATTTGCTTATATGTGGTCTTTTAATGAGTTTTACCATTTATGTGAAAATGAGAGGTTTGCATCTCAGAAAAGTAATCAACTAAATCCGATAAAGATCAAAATGGTTTACCTTCCGCATACAGCAGTGTTATGAAAAGCACTGCGTTCCTGTTAGTGTTACGGTGTGCAGATACAAACACGGTACACAAACACAAACACACACATGCATCAGTGTGACTCATGAAAGCAGCTGATGCTTTAAATGCACTCAGAGCGAGTCTCCTGACTCCCATTACTGGGTGCCGCCTTGTGTTTCTCTCTTCTCCTGCCTCCTCTCTCTCGTACATCATGCCAGGAAATTTCCAGTCCCTCAGAGGAAAACTAACTGCTCTGGGTTGTCGTTTCTGGCAAAGCGCTGGTTAAATGAGATAAAACAGAGCTGCCCTGGGAAATGACTGTTGTGCTACTGACCACAGTCGGCCTATCAGGCTAGATGTTCAGCTTCAAATCACAAATTAACTCAGGCCTCTGCTAAACTGCCTCTGTGTGTGTGTCTATGTGTGTCAGGCCTGCTGATATGAGTTATTTAATACATCCAGCCACCCACTGATAATTTTGCTCCTTTGGTTTTTCTCAGTCAAAGCAGAAACAGCTATCCCACCAAAGAAAATCAAGAAAGGTTTGTATGTTGCGCTGCTGAAGACTCTCCCTCACCTCTCCATCTCAAAGGCTTCCTTCCACTTCTCCTCCACAGCACCTCCCTCTCTCTCACCTCCCACACCCCCCCACCATCACCCCCACCCCTGATGAACAAACCATCACTGAGTTGTTCATCTTCACCTCTTCCTGTGCATGTTGTCATATATACGAGCACCGCTCCTTCTCCTGAATGACTTCCTTTCTTTAGGTTGCCAGGTTTAGGTCACCTGAATGATGCTCTTGCTGCACTCTCTTTACACATGCTGTGAAAAAAAAAAAAGTTGTACCTGCACACTGTGGAATGCTGCACAGCCTGCCTGATGCCATCCTGTATCCGACTCTCCTGCCTCATGCCATCATCTCATTCATAATCCAGTTACAGCGAGTGACCCTGTGGTATGTTGTTGTGCTTGTTCTCCACCAGAGGGCAGTGGTGTTATCATTGCAGTCATCATTATCTGCATCCTACTGCTGGCCATCTTGGGGAGTGTGCTCTACTTCCTCTACAAAAAGGGCAAGATCTGTGGCCGGTCCGGCAAGCAAGACCTGTAAGTATAACGAGAGCCGCTTGATGTTGGAGGGTGAAGAAGTGGTGTGTTTTAATCTCTTAACCACCAACATCTGTTATAGTGGACATTGAATATTTACAGGGTCTCAGCCAATGAAAATTTACTGTGTTCTAGTAACAAAATATAGTATATAGTTTATATACATGCACACTTCCTTTTCCACTTTCTAAAGTTAAAGTTAATTTACAAATTCATTCCATGTAGAAAGCACAATTAAATGTCCATTATAATAAAGATCAGATCAGGAGATGATGGCTTTTAAAGTTAGTAGAGTCAAAAAAAAACCATTAGTCTTTTTTCTTTCTTACTTTCTTTCAACAAATAGGTGTTTAAAATTATATCAAGTAAATATTGAGGTTAATTCCACTGAAGCTGCAACGATTAATCTGTTAGTTTTCAACTGTTAAATTAATCACCAACTATTTTAATAATTGGTCTGAGCAATTAAAAAAAGTCTTAAGTCTCTGATTCCAGCTTCTTAAATGTGAATATTTTCCAGTTTCTGTACTCATCTGTGACAGTAAACTGAATATCTTTGAGTTGTGGACAAAACAAAGATGTCATTTTGGGATTTGAGAAACAATGATAAACATTTTTTAATAATTTTCTGACATTTTATAGACCAAAGAATGATGAATCAAGAAAATAATCCACAAATGAATCAACAATGAAAATAATTGTTAGTTTCAGCCCTCCTCTGAACCCATATGAATGTTATATTAGATGACGACTGAGATGTTTGACCTGATGGCAGACATGCCGACTTTTATAGTCTGTGGGTTTCAATAAAGTCTAACTGACCTTAAATCATCTATAAAATAAAATACAAATAACGTAATTTAACCTGCAGTAACTATATGTTGGGCTGGGCAATGTGATGATGTATATTGCTAAAACTGTGTACAAATGTCTGTGCTATTTGTTTTTCCATGTTGTTTCTATCACCTATATTTATTTCTTTTTTCTCTGTAATTTCACTTAAAATTTTTATATTCATGTTGCACTTAAGTGCGAAAAATGAGAAAATACTCTGCTTTTCATTTGTCAAGTATTTAATTCATACAGGAATAACATACAAAAATATTCTTTACCATGTGGTTATTTCATATAAACTGTATTTATTGAATTACTAGAAAACATGCTATATCGTGATAGTATATATTATTATCAAAATATAAAATTACCGTCCTGGTGATATAAGATTTGGCCATATCACTAAGTCCTAATGATAAGCAACATTGCAGGAATGCCCATGTATATAGTTACCATAAGGTTAAAGCTGCTGTAATCAGTATTTTGATATTAACAGTGGACAGTGTGTTATGTGAAAGGCGCTGCTTGTAGTTATAAACCCACAGATAATTAGCACCAACTCTGCAGTTACACTCTGTGGAGCCTTGTAGCGTCATTTATCTCAGTTTTTAAAAGCTCTAAAAACCCTGGTCTTGCAGCACCAAAGAGAAGTCCAGCAAAGATAACATCGTGGTGGAGATGAAGAGCGACAACACAGAGGAAGCTGTGCTCCTCGGGGTCAACGGAGAAAAGTTACCTCCCAGCGACCAGGTAGATATCTACTCTTTAACTGAGTGAGCTGTACCGTAAGATGATGCTTTTTTCTGCTGATCTGATTACACCATTAACATATTTACACACCCTCCACCCTGTCTCTCTCCCTCACCCTCTTTCTGTGTGTTTTAACGTCTGTGTTTGCCCTCTGGAGTGAATGGCGGTGAGTACCTGGATGTACAGAAGTGAAGAGGCGACTGCAGACACACCAACAGCTGCTTTCTGATCTTCCCTCTCAGGCTCAGACCGGCCGATGCCTTCAAGCTTCCACCACAGCTTCTTATCCCAGAGTTAGGTCATGGAAAACCTCAGTCATCTGTCAGTTAACATCCTGATGGACGACTGAGGCTCAAGTTATTCCGAGCTGCAGCGTTTGCTTACTGTCCCTTTACATCCGACACATTTCTGTTGCAAAAAGCTTTAATTGGAAATGATTTGAGCACCTCAGTGATGTAACTCTGCGATTAAACCATCCACGTTCAAACCCAGGACTATCCTTAGCCTACAGTTCTCATTACCACGAGCCTTGTATACTGCTGATTGTCTGTAGAATAATTTGAGCACAACATTGACCAGGGACTGTTTTTATACCCGACTACGCATCACCTCAGGCAAAGTAATCACTGAAGAGCAGCCTGAAACAGCTCTTTATCAAGTGTACATATTATAATCTATGTATATATTTCTTTATTTAAAATAACACAATAGAAAAAAAACAACCAAAAATAAATGATCAACTAGTGTTTTATTTTGTTTGGGAGAGCGTAGGTAGATGTCTTGTTTTTGTTTTTAATATTTGTTGTCTATGTTTCCTACTATGTCAGTCTGTACACTGAAATCTTTGGGGATGCGTCCCCCTACAGCCAGTTACAGCCTCACCAAAGTCTTTACTTTTAGCTCTGAAAACACCTTTTAGGTCATTTAATTGCACAACATTCACGTTTGTAGTTTTTCCTTCTCTACAGCTAACACTTTCTTCTTTACACTCCCCAGTTTGTGTATATTAAAGAAGATATTTTTGCGTGACGGGTGAATAATCTGTTCAGCATTTGACATAGAAGGGTTGACATTATTTGTAGTTCCCTTTTACTTTTTGGTTTCTTTCCTCTCACAGTCTAGTTTTGATGTTTTCTGTGTGTTTGAATTGAAAGTATTGCCAACAGCCAAGTTAAAAAGTTACAGATGCCTTAGAAATTCAATCAAAGCCTGTACAAATTGAGTTGATATGTTTCTATTTAATGTTCAGTGCACTGATTTCATTGTGGTTATTCTCCTTGCAGTTGTGTTTCTCTAATGTGAAACAGTGGTTGTGTTTAATGTGACTGTATGTGAATTTCTGCAGCTGTTTTTTTTGTTGCATTTTAAGAGGAAGGTTGAGGGTAGAACAGATTATTGGACCACGATAAATATGGTTCACGGCATGAAGTTGCCCCCCTCGTAAGGAAAAGACACATTTCTGTTTAATGAATTAAATAATTAATGTTTTGACTGAAACTTGAAATAATCTGTTGGATCCCAGAGAAACAGATTCCCCCTCAGACATGATAGCTAACTACAGTATATGACTACTGAGGAGGGGGGATGACTCCACATATGCAAATTAAGTTTGTAGACAATCAACAATGAAGACGCGCTGTGCTCAGTAATGTGCAGGTATCATCTGTACTTACCCTTCCTGCCCTCTGTCAGTCTGTTTTGTTCTGCTGTTTTTAAGAACTACCACTGTTTATGATTTTGGATGTTTGAAATCTGTAAAATGCCGTGGAGTTGTAAAATTAATGTCATTGATGACATTCAAACCAATTTACCAACAAGTTGTTTTCATTGTTTGTAGTTTTTGAAAATTATACCAAATAAAGATTCACTGTTAAATGAAAGGAAGAGACATTTTAATATCAGATTTCTGTTCTGCAGATTTACAGCTATTTTTAATGAAATTTCCCTAGAAAGCACCAGATGTAATGTGGTATTAAGATTCTAAGCCAGCTTGGGACTCTTCTGTGTGGAGTTTGCATGTTCTCCCTGTGTTAGCGTGGGTTTTCTGCGGCTTCCTCCCACAGTCTAAAAGCTGTTTAGGTTAACTGATGACTCTAAATTGACCGTAGGTGTGGATGTGAGTGTGAATGGTTGTCTGTCTATATGTTGTCTGTCTGTATGTGCCCTGCGATGGACTCGCGACCTGTCCAGGGTGAACCCCGCCTTCACCCAATGCCAGCTGGGATCGGCTCCAGCCCCCCCGCGACCCCTAACGGGTTGACGATGGATGGATGGATGGATGTCTCTATAAATATTTAATACTGTTTATATTTTTTCTGAAATGCTGTCCCATGGTGGTCCACCTGAAGGGCAATGACTTCACCTGAGATGGCAACATTACACATGATAGGAAAGAAACATCATGAATTATTATTATTTTTTTATCATTGAGAATGTTTTTTCATTTAGGCCTAAGTAAATTAAAACTGTGATAATAATACAACAGTGTGGTGACAACTTAATTTATTAGGTCTAAGTGATGGAGCCATTTCAATGGTGACCAGGGGGTGGCGCTGTGGGTAACCATGGTGATCTAATGGGATATTATGGTCCGGCACCTGATTGGACGAACGCTCTCCGTCGTGGGCTGCTGCTCCCAGCTGTCAAACCGGAACAAGCATGGCAGCTCATTTAGAAACGGTCTTCTCTTGTTTTAGGAAAACAGTTCAGCCACATGTGTTTCTGGAAGCGTCTGAATGCGACAAATAAGCCATGCAGTTGCCGAATCTGTCTTTATTTTGGATCGACAACGCTTAGTTGAAAAGTCTCTTGGGAGTTTCCAGAGTCGGCGCGTCGCGTCGGACGCGCGTGATTTGCATAAAGTAGCCTCAACCTCAATTTGATGTATTTACATCAAATTGAGGTTGAGGCTACTTTATGGAGGAGCCGACAACGTGACACGCACGCCGCCTCACTACCAGAATGCATTGCACGGCTGTGACAATGAATGGGAAACGTGGGAAGGAGACTGTGGACGTGATGATGATAATTAGAGGATAGTTCGACACAGGTGTGGCATACGGTGAGGTCGAGGTTTTACAGTCAGGGTGATGGTGTTTGGAGAGTTGAACTGTTGTTATAGTTTGAAGATGAGGGGACTGACATCTAGGACTAAGTTTGCGCTTTTTGGCACCACTGGAAGCAGGCCAGCCAGGCGCACAATGACCCAAACAAACGGTGCGTCAAGTGAAAACCCCTTGATCACCTGTATGAGATCTGTAAGTTACAGCATTGTTTATCCATATCTGCCCTGTTGTCCATCACAAGGAATCGGGGAGAGACCCCGTGAACCACTGGTGTTGTGTGCGCACTGACGGATGTCTGAGGTCGGAAACGGGCAGTGGATCATGCATTGGAAAGTGGCGTTTGGACGCGGTGTGGACGGAGATTGGACACTCATGTGCAGCGACGCAAAGCTGGACAGCAGAGGAAGTTTGGACCAAGACCAAGTGAAAGGAGGTAGGCCTACTGGTAGCACTACCATGAAAGCACATGGCCATTAAAACGTGTCCACACGAAATAATTAACAGAAATCTAGTGCATTGATGTTTTAGGTTGTTAAAAGATTTACACAAGAAAGTTTAGATACAGTGTTTTATTTTGTGGTTAATTGTTGGTTGAATAAGTTGTGTGTCAACAGTAGACTGTAAAAAAAAAAATCACAAAAACCTTTAAAATAGTTTAGTATATCATAAAATGTCAAAATATAGCATAGGTCATTATATAGTATGCCAAAAATATCATTAAAAACTTCATATCATGGTAACTGTCATAAAGGTATAATATTTTGTTTTGACAAAAGTAAATAAAATCATAGTATGTTGAAATAAGTTTTTATAAAATCAGTATAATTTGTTAAAAAGTCCTAAACACAGTAGTATATTATGTCGAAATAAGTAAAAAAAAAAGTCATGGTATGTAAAATGTAATTTTAGGAAAACTGTCATAACTGCCATATGCATAAAATCTGAGTAAAAGTAGTACTTATACTTATAAAGTACTTATTCAGTCAGAACAGTGAGAGTCCCTGTTACATCCAGCATGATAGCACTCATTTTAGTAGGCACATACACTGATAGGCTAAAGATACATGTAGACACAAAAATCAAAAGAAAACTTCAAGGTATTTTCTTTTTAAACAATTAAAATACTTTCATTGTAATGGTATAGTCATGTTAGACCTAAAAATGAACTCTGACCTGCTTTGGCATCAAGTCTTTCTCAGGGAGTCAACAAATAGTATTGAGTTAATCTTTGCATGTAAACTATTAATTTATTGTTTTTGAGAATCGATACAGTATCGCAAAACATAAGATGGTGATACTTGATATTTTCAATATTTTATTACGACCTTAAAATATAGTATGTCGAATAAAGTCATGAAAGTCATAGTATAGTATGTTGTAATAATCCTAAAAATGTCATAGTGTAGTATGTTGAAAAAAGTCAGTGTGTTGGAAAAAATTCAATAAAGTCACAGTATGGGATGTCAAAATAAGTCATAGTATAGTATGGTGATTAAAAAGTCATAGTATAGTACAGTAGTACAGGCAGGGGCAATTATTTTTCCTGGGGGGCCGCATGAGAAACCCAGATTGTTGCCGGGGGCCAAACAAATACTGTCAGATGTAACCTATATTTTATCACTATAGGAAAACATACTGGGCCCTTATTTTTCAGCATTTATTATATTGAAAATCACTCCAAACAGTATATTATGAAGAAAATTACATTATATACAGGAGTCTATGAACGTACAGGACTGACTGTTTTGGGTGGTAATGTTTCCATTAACAAAACTTAACATTTAACTTAACATTAACACTTGTATTTAACACTTAACTTAACATTAACACTTACTGTACATTTAAATTAACATTAATTGTAGATTTCCGTCTTTCGTTGCATGCAGCTTTGTAAAAAGTCCTTGCTGCTTTTGTAGCTTAGCTAGCAGCCCCTCGGCTGTCCTCTCCCTCTCATATAACAATACACAAGAATTTCAAAACAAAAGCTATTTTCTTTACTGTTTTTTTTTTTTTTTTTTTTTTTTAGCTTTGCAAATAAAATTGTGTCATTTGTCTGAGACCTCCCAGGCTGGGCAGAACCATCGCGAGGGCCGGTTCCAGCCTGCAGGCTGTATAATGCCCAGGTCTGGTATAATAAACGTCATAGTATAGTATGTTGACTACAAAAAACCTATTATAGTATGTTGAAAACCAGGCATAGTATAGTGTCAAAAAAGTGATTACATGTATATTGTGTGTGTGTGTGTGTGTGTGTGTGTGTGTGTGTGTGTGTGTGTGTGTGTTTTTATATATATATATATATGACTTTTTACTAGATTTTAACAGTCTAGGTGTAAATACCTGGAAACAGAAACTGAAATACGCCTTTGTCTTTTAGGAAAGATAAAGGAGTTGGTTGTTAATGTTTTGGAGGGGACTGTATTGACTATACTATGACTTTTATTTGGTATATAACAATGACATTTTTTTAAACAAAAAATACTATGACTTTTTTCGATATGCTCTACTGACTTTTTTGACATACGTTAATATAACTATTTTATTAACTAATGACTTTTTTCAACATACAGTACTATGACCTTTAACATCATGTTATAGTATGACTTTTATGACACTATACTATGACTTTTTTGATATACTATACTATGACTTTTTTATTACTTATTTCCTGCATACAGCACTATGATTTTTTTTCTGACATATTGTATTATGACTTTTTCAACATACTATGGTATAACTTTTATGGTGTATTTTCTATATTATGACTTTTATTCGGTAAACCACACTGAATTTTTTTTTTCAGCAATACTGTGACTTCAGAATGTTATACAGTGACTTTTATTTTGACATACGATACTATGACTTTTTCTGACATTCTATACTATGACTTTTTGACATTTTTTCGACATGCTTTAGTATGAGTTTTTTCACTTAGTACACTGAGTTTTTTCAAGATACTATAGTATGACATTCATATATTTATTTCGACTGCTATACTATGACTTTTCCCCCCTGACATGCTACACTGATTTTTTTCAACATCCTACCGTGTAACTTTTTTTTGACATACTATAGTATGACTGTTTTTGAAGTTTCTCTTTTTTCCGAATTTTTTGACATATTTACTATTTTTGTGTGTTTCCTTTTGTCCACAGTGGGGAAATTTACAATTTACATTTTGACTTTTATTCAGCAAAAGACATTGACTTTTTGATATCTATGACTTGTTTTTTGACATACCATACTCTTTTTTTCAATATATTATGACTTTTTCAGCATACTGTACTTTGACTATATGAATTTTTTTTGACATGCTATACTGCGACCTTTATTCACCATGTTATACTATGATTTTATTTTGGCATGGTGTAGTAAAACTTTTTCAGTATTAGTATGGTATGATTTTTTTCTTATATACTATTCCATGACTTTTTTTTTTAACATCCTATGCTATGTTTTTTTTTTTGTAACTTTTTCTGACGGGCTGTACTGTGAATTGTTTTTGACATGCTATACTTTAACTTTCTCAAAATACTATTGTGACTTTTTTCGACATGCTGTACTTTGACTGTCAAAATACTATAGTGTCTTTTTTTCGACATGCGATACTCTGACTTTTTTTTGACATGCTATACTATGACATGTAACTATTACTTTTTTTTATACTATGACTTTTGGACATGCTATTGTTATTTTATTTTTTTCGATATGCTATACTATGACTTCTTTTGATAAAATAAAATAATAAAAACACACTAAACACACTAAAAATAATAAAATAATTTGATATGTCAAAAGAAGTCATAATATAGCTTTACATAGTGTATCATGTCAAAAAAAGATCATAGTATAGTATGTTGATATAAAGGTCATAGCATAGCATGTTGACAACAAAGTCATTGTATAGTGTGTTGAAAAACCATAGTATAGTATGTTGAAAAAAAAGTCGTATCTCGGAAAAAAAAGTCAAAGTAAAACGTCAATATGAAGTCATAATTTGGCAAAACAAAAAAAAGTATAGCATGTGGAAAAAAGTCAGTACAGTATGTCAAAAAAGTCATAGTTTAGCATGTCGAAAAAAGTCATTATATTGCATGTCAACAAAAATGTCATGGTATACTATGTAAAAAAAAAAAGTCATAGTATAGCTTGTTGAGGAAAGGGTCAATGTACAGCATGTTAGAAAAAAGGTCATTGTATAGCTTCTCGAAAAAACGTCATAGTATGCATGTCGAAAAAAATCATAGCGCATAGCAAAAAAAGTCATAGTATAGCATGTAAAAAAAGTCAGTATAGTATGTCGAAAATAGTCATAGTATAGTATGTCGACAAAAAGTCATAGTTTAGCATGTTGAAAAAAAAGTCATGGTAGAACATGTGTAAAAAAAGTCATAGTATAGAATGTCGAAAAATTTCGTGAAAACCCGTCATAGTATAGTATGTCGAAAAATTTCATGAAAAAAAGTCATTCTATAGTATGTCGATAAATTTAGTGAAAAAACTTCATAGTATAATATGTCGGAAAATTTCGTGAAAAAAAATCATAGTGTAGTATGTCTAAAAATTTCGTGAAAAAAAGTCAGAGTATAGTATGTCGAAAAATTTTGTGAAAAAACGTCATGGTATAGTATGTCAAAATATTTCGTGAAAAAACGTCATATTATAGTATGGTGATAAATCACATGATAAAACATCATAGTATAGTATGTCGAAAAATTTTGTGAAAAAAAACGTCATAGTATAGTCTGGCGATAAATACATGACAACAAGTCGCAGTAAAGTACGTCGATAAATTTTGTGAAAAAACGTCTGTCCAAAAATTTCGTGAAAAAAAGTCACAGTATAGTATGTCGAAAAAGTTTGTGAAAAAACATCATAGTATCGTATGTCAAAAACTTTCGTGAAAAACAGGTCATAGTATTGAATCTTCAAAAATGTTATGTCAACAGTCATATTATAGTATGTTAAACAATATTATGAATAAAAAACGTCAAATTATATTATGTTGAAAAATTTCATGAAAAAAAGTCATAGTGTAGTATATCGAAAAATTTTATGATAAACAGGTCGTAGTATCGAATCTTGAAAAATTTCATGTCAATAGTCATATTAGTGTGTTAAACAATATTATGAATAAAAAAAGTAAATTTATAGTACATTGAAAAAATTCATGAAAAAGTCATAGTACAGTATGTTGAAAAATTTCTTGAAAAACAGGTCATAGTATTGAATCTTGAAAAATTTCATGCTAACAGTCGTAGTATGTTAAACAATATTATGAATAAAAAACGTCAAATTATATTATGTTGGAAAATTTCATGAAAAAAAGTCATAATATAGTATGTCGAAAAATTTCATGAAAAACAGGTCGTAGTATTAAATCTTGAAAAATTTCACGTTAACAGTCATATTATAGTATGTTAAACAATATTATGAATAAAAAAAATCAAATAATATGTTGAAAAATTTCATGAAAAAAGTCCTAGTATAGTATGTCGAAAATTTAATGATAAACAGGTCATAGTATCGAATCTTGAAAAATTTCATGGTAATAGTCATATTAGAGTATGTTAAACAATATTATGAATAAAAAAGTAAATTTATAGTACGTTGAAAAATTTCATGAAAAAAGTCAGTATAGTATGTCGAAAAATTTCATGAAAAACAGGTCATAGTATTAAATCTTGAAAAATTTCATGAAAAGCAGGTCATAGTATTAAATGTTGAAAAATTTCACGTTAACAGTCATATTATAGTATATTAAACAATATTATGAATAAAAACCGACAAATTATATTATGTTGAAAAATTTCATGAAAAAATGTCATAGTAGTATGTCGAAAAATTTCATGAAAAATAGGTGATAGTATTAAATCTTGAAAAATTTCACGTTAACAGTCATATTATAGTATATTAAACAATATTATGAATAAAAAATGTAAATTTATAGTACGTTGAAAAATTTCATGAAAAAGTCATAGTACAGTATGTCGAAAAATTTCATGAAAAACAGGTCATAGTATTGATCTTCAAAAATGTCATTTTAACAGTCATATTATAGTATGTTAAACAATATTATGAATAAAAAACGTCAAATTATATTATGTTGAAAAATTTCATGAAAAAGTCATAGTATAGTTTGTCGAAAGATTTTATGAAAAACAGGTCATAGTATTAAATCTTAAAAAAATTCACGTTAACAGTCATATTTTAGTATGTTAAAGAATATTATGAATAAAAAACGTCAGTTTAAAGTACGTGAAAAATTTCATGAAAAAAGTTAGTATAGTATGTAAAAATTTTCACGAAAAACAGGTTATATTATTGAATCTTGAAAAATTTCATGAAAAAAAGTCATAGTATAGTATGTCAAAAATTTTCTCGAAAAACAGGTTATATTATTGAATCTTGAAAAATTTGATCTTCAAAAATGTCATTTTAACAGTCATATTATAGTACGTAAAACAATATTATGAATAAAAAACGTCAAATTATATTATGTTGAAAAATATCATGAAAAAAGTCATGGTACAGTATGTCGAAAAATTTCATTTAAAAGTAGTCATAGTATCGAATCATGAAAAATTTCAAGTTAATAGTCATTATAGTATGTTAAACTATTTTGAATAAAAAACGTCAAATTATATTATGTTGAAAAATTTCATGAAAAAGTCATAGTATAGTATGTCGAAAAATTTCACGAAAAACAGGTCATATTATTGAATCTTGAAAAATTTCATGTTAACAGTCATATTATAGTATGTTAAACAATATTATGAATAAAAAACGTCAAATTGTATTATGTTGAAAAATTTCATGAAAAAAAGTCATAGTACAGTATGTCGAAAAATTTCATTTAAAACTAGTCATAGTATCGAATCTTGAAAAATTTCATGTTAATAGTCATGTTATAGTATGTTAAACAATATCATGACTAAAAAAGTAAATTTATTGTACGTTGAAAAATTTCATGAAAAAAAGTCAGTATAGTATGTCGAAAAATTTCATGAAAAACAGGTCATAATATTGAATCTTGAAAAATTTTATCTTAACAGTCATATTATAGCATGTTAATATTATGAATAAAAAAGTCAAATTATATTTCTTTGAAAAATTTCATAAAAAACAGGTCATGGTATTGAATCTTCAAAAATGTTGTTAAGTCATATTATAGTATGTTAAACAATATTATGAATAATATGACTTTTTTTGAAACATAATATTGTTTAACATGCTATAATATCACTGTTAACATGAAATTTTTCAAAATTCAATAAAATGACCCTTTCTCAAAAAAGGGGCACCTACTATAGTATGCACTTTTTGCACAAAATTTTTCAACGTCACAATATGAGCTTTTTAAAATCATAATATTATTTAACATACCCTAATATGACTGCTCAGATGAAACTTTTCAGGATTCAATAAAATGACCTGTCCCTCACTCTGACATCTCTCCATTGTTCCATGCTTTGTGCATGTGTGTGTTCAGGTCTGTAATAATGTACCGTGTATAAGTGAACAACAGAGTGAAAAAAATTGAATTTCAAAACGCATACTATCGTGGGACTTTTTTTCAACATTTTTAAAGGTTCTCAATATCTTTTTAGAATCATAATCTTACTTAACTTCTTAATATGACTGTTAACATGAAATTTTTCAAGATTCAGTAAAATGACCTGTTTTTCAAAAAAAATTCGACATGCTATACCATGACGTTTTTTATGAAATTTTTCAAAATAATCAAACTTAACATTTTGTAATTATAATATTGTTTAACATACTATAATATGACTGTTAGCATGAAATTTTTCAAAATTCAATAAAATGACCCGTTTTTGAAAAATAATTTCGACATACTATACTATGACTTTTTTCACGAAATTTTTCAACGTTCTACAATATGACTTTTTTAATCATAATATTGTTTAACATGCTATAATATGATTATTAACATGAAATTTTTCAAGATTCAATAAAATGATCTGTTTTTCAAAAAAATTTTTTTCGACATACTATACTATGACTTTTTTTCATGAAATTTTTCAAAATAATCTAAATATGACTTTTTGTAATTATAATATTGTTTAACATACTATAATATGACTGTTAACATGAAATTTTTCAAAATTCAATAAAATGACCTGTTTTTCAAAAATAATTTCGACATACTATACTATGACTTTTTTTCATGAAATTTTTCAACGTTCTTCAATATGACTTTTTAAAATATCATATTATTTAACATGCTATAATATGATTATTAACATGAAATTTTTCAACATTCAATAAAATGACCTGTTTTTCAAAAAAAAATTTCGACATACCATGCTATGACTTTTTTTATGAAATTTTTCAAAATAATCTAACTTGACTTTTTGTAATTATAATATTGTTTAACATGGCATAATATGATTGTTAGCATGAAATTTTTGAAGATTCAATAAATTGATGCTTTTCAAAAAGTTTTTATGTATTTTTTAAAAATATGTCTTTTTTAAAAATATAATATTGTTTAAATGTTAATATGACTATTAGATGGAATTTTTTTTGCCTGTTTTTCAAAAACATATGACTTTTTTCCTGAAATTTTTCAGTGTTCTGTAATATGATCTTTTTTTAATCATAATATTGTTTAACATGCTATAATATGGCTGTTAGCATGAATATTTTTCAAGATTCAGTAAAATGACCTGTTTTTCAGTTTTGTAATATGACTTTTTTTAATCAAAAAATTGTTTAACATGCTATAACATACTATTGACGTGAAATTTTTCAAGTTCGGTAAAATGAAATTTTTCAATGTTCTAAATTATGACTTTTTTCAATCATAATATTGTTTAATATGCTATAATATGACTGTTAGCATGACATTTTTCAAGATTCAATAAAATGACCTGTTTTTCAAAAAAATTTTCGACAAACTATACTTTGACTTTTTTTCATGAAATTTTTCGATATTCTATAATATGACTTTTTATAATCATAATATTGTTTAACATAGTATAATATGACTGTTAGTATGAAATTTTTCAAGATTCAATAAAATGACCCGTTTTTCAAAAAAAATTTCGACATACTATACTATGACTTTTTTCAGTGTTTTTCCTGAAATTTTTCAACGTACTAAAATGACTTTTTTAAATCATAATATTGTTTAACATGCTATAACGTGACTGTTGATGTGAAATTTTTCAAGATTCAATAAAATGACTAGTTTTTCAAAAAAATTCTCGACATACTATACTATGATTTTTTTTTAATGAAACACTTCAATGTTCTATAATATGACTTTTTTTTAAATCTAAATATTGTTTATCATGCTATAATATGACTGTGAGCATGAAATTTTTCAAGATTCAATAAAATGACCAGTTTTTCAAAAAAAATTTCGACATACGACTTTTTTTAATCATATTGTTTAACATGCTATAATATGACTGTTAGCATGAAATTTTTCAAGATTTCATGCTAAAATTACCTGTTTCTCAAAAATTTATTTGACATACTATACTATGACTTTTTTCATGAAATTTTTCAACCTACTAAAATATGACTTTTTTAAAATCAAAATATTGTTTAACATGCTACAATATGACTGTTAGCATGAAATTTTTCAAGATTCAATAAAATGACCCTTTTTTCAAAAATTTTTTCGACATACTGACTTTTTTTCCTGAAATTTTTCAACTCCCTATATGACTTTTTTTTTAAACATAATATTGTTTAACATAATATGATATGAATGTTAACATGAAAGTTTTCAAGATTGATTAAAATGACCTGTTTTTCAAAAAACTTTTCGACATACTATACTTTGACTTTTTTTCATGAAATTTTTCGATATTCTATAATATGACTTTTTATAATCATAATATTGTTTAGCACAGTATAATATGACTGTGGACATGAAATTTTTCAAGATTCAGTAACATGACCTGTTTTTCAAAAAATTTTCGACATACTATACTATGACTTTTTTCATGAAATTTTTCAATGTTCTATAATATGACTTTTTAAAATCATAATATTGTTTAACATGCTATAATATGACTGTTAGCATGAAATTTTTCAAAATTCAATTAAATGACCCGTTTTTCAAAAAATTTTTGGACCTACTGTAATATGGCTGTTTTTCCTGAAATTTTTCAGTGTTCTGTAATATGACTTTTTTTAATCATAATATTGTTTAACATGCTATAATATGACTGTTAGTATGAAATTTTTCAAGATTCAATAAAATGCCCCGTTTTCCAAAAAAAAATTCGACATACTATACTGACTTTTTTCCTGAAATTTTTCAGTGTTCTAGGATATGACTTTTTTAATCATAATATTGTTTAATACAGTATAATATCACTGTTGACATAAAATTTTTCAAGATTCAGTAAAATGACCTGTTTTTCAAAAAAATTTTGACATACTATACAATGACTTTTTTTCATGAAATTTTTCAATGTTCTATAATATGGCTTTTTAAAATCATAATATTGTTTATCATGCTATAATATGACTGTTAACATGAAATTTTTACGATTCAATAAAATAACCCGTTTTTGAAAAATATTTTCGACATACTATACTTTGACTTTTTTTACATGAAATTTTTCAACGTTTTACAATATGACTTTTTTAAATCATAATATTGTTTAACTAGCTATAATGACTGTTGAGTGAAATTTTTCAAGATTCAGTATAATGACTTGTTTTTCAAAAAAATTTCGACATACTATACTGACTTTTTTCCTGAAATTTTTCAGTGTTCTATAATATGACTTTTTAAACAATATTATGAATAAAAAAAGTAAATTTAAATTATCTTGAAAAATTTCATGAAAAAAGTCAGTACTAAATCTTGAAAAATGTCAAATTATAGTATGTTGAAAAATTTCATGAAAAAAGTCATAGTATAGTATGTCGAAAAATTTCATGAAAAACAGGTCATAGTATTGAATTTTCAAAAATGTTATGTTAACAGTCATATTATACTATGTTAAACAATATTATGAATAAAAAAAGTAAATTTATAGTACCTTGAAAAATTTCATGAAAAAGTCATAGTATAGTATGTCAAAATTTCATGAAAAGCAGGTCATAGTATTGAATCTTGAAAAATTTCATGTTAACAGTCATATTATAGTATGTCAAACAATATTATGAATAAAAAACGTCAAATTATATTATGTTGAAAAATTTCATGAAAAAAAGTCAGTATAGTATGTCGAAAAATTTCATGAGAAAAGTCATAGTATAGTATGTCGAAAAATTTCATGAAAAACAGGTCATAATATTGAATCTTGAAAAATTTCATGTTAACAGTCATATTATAGTATGTAAAAAGGTAGTACGATGAAAAAAGTCATATTATAGTACGTTGAAAAATTTCATGAAAAAAAGTCATAGTATAGTATGTCGAAAAATTTCATGAAAAACAGGTCATAGTATTGAATCTTCAAAAATGTTATGTTAACAGTCATATTATAGTATATTAAACAATATTATGAATAAAAAACTTCAGATTATGTCCAAAAATTTCAGAAAAACAGTTCTAGTAAAATATTTTTTTTTTTTGTGATAGTATGTCGAAAAATTTCGTGGAAAAAACTCAGTACAGTATGTCGATAAATTTCGTGAAAAACCATCATAGTATAGTGTGTCGAAAAATTTCGTGAAAAAAACGTTATAATATAGTATGGTGATCAATTACATGATAACACGTCAAAAAATTTCGTGAAAAATGCTATTGTACAGAGTATGTCGATAAATTTCGTGAAAAAACATCAGTATATAGTATGCCGATAAATTACGTGAAAAAAAGTCAGTATAGTATGTCGAGAAATTTTGTGAAAAAACGTCATAGTATAGTATGTCAATAAATGTTGTGAAAAAACGTCAAGTATAGTGTGTCGAAAAATTTGGTGAAAAAAAGCTATGGTATAGTATGTCGAAAAATGTAATGAAAAAGTGTCATAGTATAGTATGGCAATAAATTACATGATAAAAAGTCATAGTATAGTATGTCGAAAAATTTCGTGAAAAAACGTCATGGTATAGTATGTCGAAAAATTTCGTGAAAAAACGCCATAGAAGAATATGTCGAAAAATGTTGTGAAAAAGCGTTA
Source organism: Pterois miles (assembly GCA_947000775.1). NCBI lineage: Eukaryota > Metazoa > Chordata > Actinopteri > Perciformes > Scorpaenidae > Pterois > Pterois miles. Next base: position 19,051,181 of record CAMQGK010000110.1, read on the forward strand.
TAGTATAGTATGTCGATAAATTACATGCTAAAACGTCATAGTATAGTATGTCCAAAACTTTTCTGAAAAAATTCATAGCATAGTATGTCGAAAAATTTTGTGAAAAAACGTCATAGTATAGTGTGTCGAAAAATTTTGTGAAAAAATGTCATAGTATAGTATGGTGATAAATTACATGACAAAAAGTCATAGTATAGTATGTCGAAAAATTTCGTGAATAAAAGTCATAGTATAGTATGTCTAAAAATTTTGTGAATAAAAGTCCTAGTATAGTATGGTGATACATTACATGATAAAACGTCATAGTATAGTATGTCAATAACTTTCGTGAAAAAACGTCAGTAAAGTATGTCAATAAATTTCGGGAAAAAACGTCATAGTATAATATGGCGATCAATTACATGACAAAACATCATAGTATAGTATGTCGAAAAATTTCGTGAAAAACCATCATAGTATAGTGTGTCGAAAAATTTTGTGAAAAAACGTCATAGTATAGTATGGTGATCAATTACAATAACACGTCAAAAAATTTCGTGAAAAAATGCTATAGTATATAGTATGTCGATAAATTTCGTGAAAAAACATCAGTATATAGTATGTCGATAAATTACGTGAAAAAAAGTCAGTATAGTATGTCGAGAAATTTTGTGAAAAAACGTCATAGTATAGTATGTCAATAAATTTCATGAAAAAATGTCATATTATAGTATGGCGATAAATTACATGATAAAACGTCATAGTGTAGTATGTCGAAAAATTTTGTGAAAAAACGTCATAGTATAGTATGTCGAAAAATTTCGTGTAAAAAAAACGTCATCGTATGTCAATAAATTTTGTGAAAAAACGTCATAGTATAATATGGTAATAAATTACATGACAAAACATCATAGTATAGTGTGTCGAAAAATTTTGTGAAAAAATGTCATATATAATATGGTGATAAATTACATGAAAAAAGTCATAGTATAGTATGTCGAAAAATTTCATGAAAAAACGGAATAGTAGAATATGTTGATAAATTTTGTGAAAAAACGTCATAGTATAATATGGCGATCAATTACATAATAAAACGTCATAGTATAGTATGTTGATAAATTTTGTGAAAAAACGTCATAGTATAGTATGTCAAAAAATTTTGTGAAAAAAAACAGTATAGTATGTTGAAAAATGTAGTGAAAAAACGTCATAGTATAGTATGGCGATAAATTCCATGATAAAAAGTCAGTACAGTTTGTCAAAAAATTTCGTGAAAAGATGGCATAGTATAGTATGTCGAAAAATGCAGTGAAAAAACGTCATAATATAGCATGGCGATAAATTAGATGTTAAAAAGTCATAGTATAGTATGTCGAACAATTTCGTGAAAGAAACGCCACGGTAGAATATGTCGAAAAATGTTGTGAAAAAACGTCATAGTATAGTATGGCGATAAATTACATGCTAAAACGTCATAGCATAGTATGTAGAAAACTTTTCTGAAAAAAGTCATAGTATAGTATGTCGAAAATTTTTTGAAAAAATGTCATAATATAGTATGTCGAAAAATCTAGTGAAAAAAATGACATAGTATATGTCAAATTTCATGAAAAAACGTCAGTATAATATGGCGATCAATTACATGATAAAAAGTCATAGTATTTATGTCTAAAAATTTTGTGAATAAAAGTCATAATATAGTATGTCGTAAAATTTTGTGAATAAAAGTCATAGTATAGTAGATATAATTTCGTGAAAGAACGTCAGTTTAGCATGTCGAAAAATTTTGTGAAAAAACTTCATAGTATAGTATGTTGAAAAATTTTGTGAAAAACATAGTATAGTATGTCGAAAAATTTTGTGAAAAAACATCATAGTATAGTATGTCGAAAAATTTTGTGAAAAAACATCATAGTATAGTATGTCGAAAGATTTTGTGAAAAAACATCATAGTATAGTATGTCGAAAGATTTTGTGAAAAATGTCAGTGTAGTGTGTCGAAAAATTTTGTGAAAAAAAGTTATAGTATAGTATGTCAAAAAAAAGTCATAGTATAGTATGTCAAAAAATGTAGTGAAAAAACGTCATAGTATAGTATGGCGATAAATTACATGACAAAACATCATAGTATAGTATGTCGAAAAATTTCGTGAAAAAACTTCATAGTATAGTATGTCGAAAAATTTTGTGAAAAAAAGTCATCGTATGTCAATAAATTTCGTGAAAAAACGTCATAGTATAATATGGCGATCAATTACATGACAAAACATCATAGTATAGTATGTCGAAAAATTTCGTGAAAAAATATCACAGTATAATATGGTGATAAATTACATGACAAAACATCATAGTATAGTGTGTCGAAAAATTTTGTGAAAAAAAGTTATAGTATAGTATGTCAAACTTTTGTGAAGAAACGTCATAGTATAGTATGTCGAAAAATGTAGTGAAAAAACGTCATAGCATAGTATGGCGATAAATTACATGATAAAAAGTCATAGTATAGTATGTCGAAAAATGTAGTGAAAAAACGTCATAGTATAGTATGAAGATAAATTACATGATAAAACGTCTTAGTATAGTATGTCGAAATATTTTGTGAAAAAAGTCATAGTACAGTATGTCGAAAAATTTTGTGAAAAAACGTCATAGTATAGTGTGTCGAAAAATTTTGTGAAAAAAAGCTATAGTATAGTATGTCGAAAAATTTTTTGAAAAAATGTCATAGTATAGTATGTCGAAAAATTTCGTGTAAAAAAAAAAACGTCATCGTATGTCAATAAATTTTGTGAAAAAACGTCATAGTATAATATGGTGATAAATTACATGACAAAACATCACAGTATAGTGTGTCGAAAAATTTTGTGAAAAAATGTCATCGTATAATATGGTGATAAATTACATGACAAAGTCATAGTATAGTATGTCGAAAAATTTCATGAAAAAACGGAATAGTAGAATATGTTGATAAATTTTGTGAAAAAACGTCATAGTATAATACGGCGATCAATTACATAATAAAACGTCATAGTATAGTATGTTGATAAATTTTGTGAAAAAACGTCATAGTATAGTATGTCAAAAAATTTTGTGAAAAAACATCACAGTATAGTATTTCGAAAAATGTTGTGAAAAAACTTCATAGTATAGTACGGCGATAAATTCCATGATAAAAAGTCAGTACAGTTTGTCGAAAAATTTCGTGAAAAAATGTCATAGTATAGTATGTCGAAAAATTTTGTGGAAAAACGCCATAGTAGAATATGTCGAAAAATGTTGTGAAAAAACATCATAGTATAGTATGGCGATGAATTAAATGATGAAATGTCTTAGTATAGTATGTCGAAAACTTTTCTGAAAAAAGTCATAGTACAGTATGTCGAAAAATTTTGTGAAAAAAAGTTGGAGTATAGTATGTCGAAAAATTTTGTGAAAAAACATAGTATAGTATGGCGATAATTTACATGATAAAACGTGATAACATAGTATGTCGAAAAATTTCGTGAAAAAAACATAAATATAATATGGTGATCAATTACATGATAAAAAGTCATAGTATAGTATGTCGAAAAATTTTGTGAAAAAACATCATAGTATAGTATGTCGAAAAATTTTGTGAAAAAACGTCATAGTATAGTATGGCGATAAATTACATGATAAAACGTCTTAGTATAGTATGTTGAAAAATTTTGTAAAAAAAGTCATAGTATAGTATGTCGAAAAATTTTGTGTAAAAACGTCATAGTATAGTGTGTCGAAAAATTTTGTGAAAAAACGTCATAGTATAGTATGTCGAAAAATGTAGTGAAAAAAACGACATAGTATATGTCAAATTTATGAAAAAACGTCATAGTATAATATGCGATTATTACATGACAAAAAGTCATAGTATAGCATGTCGAAAAATTTTTTGAATAAAAGTCATAGTATAGCATGTCGAAAAATTTTGTGAATAAAAGTCATAATATAGTATGTCGAAAAATTTTGTGAATAAAAGTCAAAGTATAGTATGGTGATACATTACATGATAAAATGTCATAGTATAGTATATATAATTTCGTGAAAGAACGTCAGTTTAGCATGTCGAAAAATTTTGTGAAAAAACTTCATAGTATAGTATGTCGAAAAATTGAAATAGTTGTATGTGAAAAATTGTGAAAAAATATAGTAAGTATGTCAAAGATTTTGTGAAAAGTGTGGTGCGAAGAATTTTGTGAAAAAAGTTGTGTAAAATGTGAGAAACGTCATAGGATAGTATGTCGAAAAATGTAGTGAAAAAACGTCATAGTATAGTATGGCGATAAATTACATGATAAAAAGTCATCGTATAGCATGTCGAAAAATTTCGTGAAAAAACTTCATAGTATAGTATGTCGAAAAATTTTGTGAGAAAAACGTCATCGTATGTCAATAAATTTCGTGAAAAAACGTCATAGTATAATATGGCGATCAATTACATGACAAAACATCAGTATAGTATGTCGAAAAATTTCGTGAAAAAATATCACAGTATAATATGGTGATAAATTACATGACAAAACATCATAGTATAGTGTGTCAAAAAATTTTGTGAAAAAAAGTTATAGTATAGTATGTCGAAAACTTTTGTGAAGAAACGTCATAGTATAGTATGTCGAAAAATGTAGTGAAAAAACGTCATAGTATAGTATGGCGATAAATTACATGATAAAAAGTCATCGTATAGTATGTCGAAAAATTTAGTGAAAAAACGTCATAGTATAGTATGGCGATAAATTACGTGATAAAACGTCTTAGTATAGTATGTCGAAATATTTTGTGAAAAAAGTCATAGTACAGTATGTCGAAAAATTTTGTGAAAAAAAGTTATAGTATAGTATGTCGAAAAATTTTGTGAAAAAACATCATAGTATAATATGGCGATAAATTACATGATAAAACGTCATAGTATAGTATGTCGAAAAATTTTGTGAAAAAACGTCATAGTATAGTATGGCGATCAATTACATGATAAAAAGTCATAGTATAGTATGTCGAAAAATTTTGTGAAAAAACATCATAGTATAGTATGGCGATAAATTACATGATAAAACGTGATAACATAGTATGTCGAAAAATTTCGTGAAAAAAACATCATAATATAATATGGTGATCAATTACATGATAAAAAGTCATAGTATAGTATGTCGAAAAATTTTGTGAAAAAACATCATAGTAAAAAAAGTAGTATGTCGAAAAATTTTGTGAAAAAACGTCATAGTATAGTATGGTGATAAATTACATGATAAAACGTCTTAGTATAGTATGTTGAAAAATTTTGTGAAAAAAAGTCATAGTATAGTATGGCGATAAATTAACATGATAAAACGTCATAGTGTATGTCGAAAAATTTTGTGAAAAAAAGTCATAGTATAGTATGTCGAAAAATTTTGTGAAAAAACGTCATAGTATAGTATGTCGAAAAATGTAGTGAAAAAAATGACATAGTATATGTCAAATTTCATGAAAAAACGTCATAGTATAATATGGCGATCTATTACATGACAAAAAGTCATAGTATAGCATGTTGAAAAATTTTGTGAATAAAAGTCATAATATAGTATGTCGAAAAATTTTGTGAATAAAAGTCATAGTATAGTATGGTGATACATTACATGATAAAATGTCATAGTATAGTATATATAATTTCGTGAAAGAACGTCAGTTTAGCATGTCGAAAAATTTTGTGAAAAAACTTCATAGTATAGTATGTCGAAAAATTTTGTGAAAAACATAGTATAGTATGTTGAAAAATTTTGTGAAAAAACATCATAGTATAGTATGTCGAAAGATTTTGTGAAAAACGTCAGTGTAGTGTGTCGAAAAATTTTGTGAAAAAAAGTTATAGTATAGTATGTCAAAAAATTTTGTGAAGAAACGTCATAGTATAGTATGTCGAAAAATGTAGTGAAAAAACGTCATAGTATAGTATGGCGATAAATTACATGATAAAAAGTCATCGTATAGCATGTCGAAAAATTTCGTGAAAAAACTTCATAGTATAGTATGTCGAAAAATTTTGTGAAAAAAACGTCATCGTATGTCAATAAATTTCGTGAAAAAACGTCATAGTATAGTATGGCGATAAATTACATGATAAAACGTCTTAGTATAGTATGTCGAAATATTTTGTGAAAAAAGTCATAGTACAGTATGTCGAAAAATTTTGTGAAAAAACGTCATAGTATAGTGTGTCGAAAAATTTTGTGAAAAAAAGCTATAGTATAGTATGTCGAAAAATTTCGTGAAAAAATATCACAGTATAATATGGTGATAAATTACATGACAAAACATCATAGTATAGTGTGTCGAAAAATTTTGTGAAAAAAAGTTATAGTATAGTATGTCAAAATCTTTTGTGAAGAAATGTCATAGTATAGTATGTCGAAAAATGTAGTGAAAAAACGTCATAGTATAGTATGGCGATGAATTAAATGATGAAATGTCTTAGTATAGTATGTCGAAAACTTTTCTGAAAAAAGTCATAGTACAGTATGTCGAAAAATTTTGTGAAAAAAAGTTGGAGTATAGTATGTCGAAAAATTTTGTGAAAAAAAGTTGGAGTATAGTATGTCGAAAAATTTTGTGAAAAAACATCATAGTATAGTATGGCGATAATTTACATGATAAAACGTGATAACATAGTATGTCGAAAAATTTCATGAAAAAAACATAATATAATATGGCGATAAATTACATGATAAAAAGTCATAGTATAGTATGTCGAAAAATTTTGTGAAAAAACATCATAGTATAGTATGTCGAAAAATTTTGTGAAAAAACGTCATAGTATAGTATGTCGAAAAATTTCGTGAAAAAAAGTTATAGTATAGTATGTCGAAAAATTTTGTGAAAAAACGTCATAGTATAGTATGTCGAAAAATTTTGTGTAAAAACGTCATAGTATAGTGTGTCGAAAAATTTTGTGAAAAAAAGTTATAGTATAGTATGTCGAAAAATTTTGTGAAAAAACGTCATAGTATAGTATGTCGAAAAATTTCGTGAAAAAAAAAAAATGACAGTCATGTATGTCAATAAATTTCGTGAAAAAACGTCATAGTATAATATGGTGATAAATTACATGACAAAAAATCATAGTATAGTGTGTCGAAAAATTTTGTGAAAAAATGTCATAGTATAATATGGTGATAAATTACATGAAAAAGTCATAGTATAGTATGTCGAAAAATTTCATGAAAAAACGGAATAGTAGAGTATGTTGAAAAATTTTGTGAAAAAACGTCATAGTATAGTATGGCGATCAATTTCATAATAAAACGTCATAGTATAGTATGTCGATAAATTTTGTGAAAAAACGTCATAGTATAGTATGTCAAAAAATTTTGTGAAAAAACATCATAGTATAGTATGTCGAAAAATGTAGTGAAAAAACGTCATAGTATAGTATGGCGATAAATTCCATGATAAAAAGTCATCAGTATAGTATGTCGAAAAATTTCGTGAAAAAATGTCATAGTATATGTGAAAATTTTTGTCGAAAAATTTTGTGAAAAAAAGTCATAGTAGAGTATGTCGAAAAATGTTGTGAAAAAACATCATAGTATAGTATGGCGATGAATTACATGATGAAATGTCTTAGTATAGTATGTCGAAAACTTTTCTGAAAAAAGTCATAGTACAGTATGTCGAAAAATTTTGTGAAAAAAAAAGTTGAGAGTATAGTATGTCGAAAAATTTTGTGAAAAAACATCATAGTATAGTATGGCGATAAATTACATGATAAAACGTGATAACATAGTATGTCGAAAAATTTCGTGAAAAAAATCATAATATAATATGGTGATCAATTACATGATAAAAAGTCATAGTATAGTATGTCGAAAAATTTTGTGAAAAAACATCATAGTATAGTATGTCGAAAAATTTTGTGAAAAAACGTCATAGTATAGTATGGCGATAAATTACATGATAAAACGTCTTAGTATAGTATGTTGAAAAATTTTGTAAAAAAATCATAGTATAGTATGTCGAAAAATTTTGTGTAAAAACGTCATAGTATAGTGTGTCGAAAAATTTTGTGAAAAAACGTCATAGTATAGTATGTCGAAAAATGTCGTGAAAAAAACGTCATAGTAATATGTCAAATTTCATGAAAAAAATGTCATAGTATATATGGCGATTATTTCATGAAAAAACGTCATAGTATAGTATGTCGAAAAATTTTTTGAAAAAAAGTCATAGTATAGCATGTCGAAAAATTTTGTGAATAAAAGTCATAATATAGTATGTCGAAAAATTTTGTGAATAAAAGTCATAGTATAGTATGGTGATACATTACATGATAAAATGTCATAGTATAGTATATATAATTTTGTGAAAGAACGTCAGTTTAGCATGTCGAAAAATTTTGTGAAAAAATTTCATAGTATAGTATGTCGAAAAATTTTGTGAAAAACATAGTATAGTATGTTGAAAAATTTTGTGAAAAAACATCATAGTATAGTATGTCGAAAGATTTTGTGAAAAAACGTCATAGTATAGTATGTCGAAAAATTTTGTGAAAAAAACGTCATCGTATGTCAATAAATTTCGTGAAAAAACGTCATAGTATAATATGGCGATCAATTTCGTGAAAAAACATCATAGTATAGTATGTCGAAAAATTTCGTGAAAAAATATCACAGTATAATATGGTGATAAATTACATGACAAAACATCATAGTATAGTGTGTCAAAAAATTTTGTGAAAAAAAGTTATAGTATAGTATGTCGAAAACTTTTGTGAAGAAACGTCATAGTATAGTATGTCGAAAAATGTAGTGAAAAAACGTCATAGTATAGTATGGCGATAAATTACATGATAAAAAGTCATCGTATAGTATGTCGAAAAATTTCGTGAAAAAACATAGTATAGTATGGCGATAAATTACATGATAAAACGTCTTAGTATAGTATGTCGAAAAATTTTGTGAAAAAAAGTCATAGTATAGTATGTCGAAAAATTTTGTGAAAAAACATCATAGTATAGTATGTCGATAAATTACATGATAAAACGTGATAATATAGTATGTCGAAAAATTTTAAAAAAACATCATAATATAATATGGTGATAAATTACATGATAAAAAGTCATAGTATAGTATGTCGAAAAATTTTGTGAAAAAACATCATAGTATAGTATGGCGATAAATTACATGATAAAACGTCATAGTATAGTATGTCGAAAGATTTCGTGAAAAAAACATCATAGTATAATATGGTGATCAATTACATGATAAAAAGTCATAGTATAGTATGTCGAAAAATTTTGTGAAAAAACATCATAGTATAGTATGTCGAAAAATTTTGTGAAAAAACGTCATAGTATAGTATGGTGATAAATTACATGATAAAACGTCTTAGTATAGTATGTTGAAAAATTTTGTAAAAAAAGTCATAGTATAGTATGTCGAAAAATTTTGTGAAAAAAGTCATAGTATAGTATGGTGATACATTACATGATAAAATGTCATAGTATAGTATATATAATTTCGTGAAAAAGTCAGTTTAGCATGTCGAAAAATTTTGTGAAAAAAATTCATAGTATAGTATGTCGAAAAATTTTGTGAAAAACATAGTATAGTATGTTGAAAAATTTTGTGAAAAAACATAGTATAGTATGTCGAAAGATTTTGTGAAAAAACGTCATAGTATAGTGTGTCGAAAAATTTTGTGAGAAAAACGTCATCGTATGTCAATAAATTTCGTGAAAAAACGTCATAGTATAATATGGCGATCAATTACATGACAAAACATCATAGTATAGTATGTCGAAAAATTTCGTGAAAAAATATCATAGTATAATATGGTGATAAATTACATACAAAACATCATAGTATAGTGTGTCAAAAAATTTTGTGAAAAAAAGTTATAGTATAGTATGTCGAAAAATTTTGTGAAAAAACGTCATAGTATAGTATGTCGAAAAATGTAGTGAAAAAACGTCATAGTATAGTATGGCGATAAATTACATGATAAAAAGTCATAGTATAGTATGTCGAAAAATTTCGTGAAAAAACGTCATAGTATAGTATGGCGATAAATTACGTGATAAAACGTCATAGTATAGTATGTCGAAAAATTTTGTGAAAAAAAGTTGGAGTATAGTATGTCGAAAAATTTTGTGAAAAAACATCATAGTATAGTATGGCGATAAATTACATGATAAAACGTGATAATATAGTATGTCAAAAATTTGTGAAAAAAATCATAGTATAATATGTGATCAATTACATATAAAAAGTCATAGTATAGTATGTCGAAAAATTTTTTGAAAAAAATCATAGTATAGTATGGCGATAAATTACATATAAAAGTATAAATAGTATGTCGAAAGATTTCGTGAAAAAAACATCATAATATAATATGGTGATCAATTACATGATAAAAAGTCATAGTATAGTATGTCGAAAAATTTTGTGAAAAAACATCATAGTATAGTATGTCGAAAAATTTTGTGAAAAAACGTCATAGTATAGTATGGTGATAAATTACATGATAAAACGTCTTAGTATAGTATGTTGAAACATTTTGTAAAAAAAGTCATAGTATAGTATGTCGAAAAATTTTGTGAAAAAAGTTATAGTATAGTGTGTCGAAAAATTTTGTGAAAAAACGTCATAGTATAGTATGTCGAAAAATGTAGTGAAAAAAATGACATAGTATATGTCAAATTTCATGAAAAAACGTCATAGTATAATATGGCGATCTATTACATGACAAAAAGTCATAGTATAGTATGTTGAAAAATTTTGTGAATAAAAGTCATAGTATAGTATGTCGAAAAATTTTGTGAATAAAAGTCATAGTATAGTATGGTGATACATTACATGATAAAATGTCATAGTATAGTATATATAATTTCGTGAAAGAACATCAGTTTAGCATGTCGAAAAATTTTGTGAAAAAACTTCATAGTATAGTATGTCGAAAAATTTTGTGAAAAAACTTCATAGTGTAGTATGTCGAAAAATTTTGTGAAAAAAACGTCATCGTATGTCAATAAATTTCGTGAAAAAACGTCATAGTATAGTATGGCGATAAATTCCATGATAAAAAGTCATAGTATAGTATGTCGAAAAATGTAGTGAAAAAACGCCATAGTAGAATATGTCGAAAAATGTTGTGAAAAAACGTCATAGTACAGTATGGACATAAATTACATGATAAAAAGTCATAGTATAGTATGTCGAAAAATGTAGTGAAAAAACGCCATAGTAGAATATGTCGAAAAATGTTGTGAAAAAACGTCACAGTATAGTATGGCGATAAATTACATGATAAAACGTCTTAGTATAGTATGTCGAAAAATTTTGTGAAAAAAGTCATAGGATAGTATGTCGAAAAATGTAGTGAAAAAACGTCATAGTATAGTATGCAGATAAATTACGTGATAAAAAGTCATCGTATAGTATGTCGAAAAATTTTGTGAAAAAATGTCATAGTATAGTATGTCGAAAAATGTTGTGAAAAAAACGTCATACTATAGTATGGCGATAAATTTTGTGAAAAAACGTCATAGTATAGTATGTCAAAAAATTTCGTGAAAAAGTCATAGTATAATAAGGCAATCAATTACATGATAAAATGTCATAGTATAGTATGTCGAAAAATTTTGTAAAAAAAAATCAGTATAGTATGTTGAAAATTTTGTGAAAAACAGTTTAGTATGTCAAGAGATTTTGTGAAAAAATGCAATAGTATAGTATGTCGAAAAATTTTGTGAAAAAACGTCATAGTATAGTGTGTCGAAAAATTTTGTGAAGAAATGTCATAGAATAATATGGCGATAAATTTCATGAAAAAACATCATAGTATAGTATGTTGAAAAATTTCATGAAAAAACGTCATAGTATAGTGTGTCGAAAAATTTTGTGAAAAAAGTCATAGTATAGTATGTCGAAAAATTTCTTGAAAAAAACGCCATAGTAGAATATGTTGAAAAATGTTGTGAAAAAATGCCATAGTATAGTATGGTGATAAATTACATGCTAAAACGTCATAGTATAGTATGTCAAAAAATTTTGTGAAAAAAGTCATAGGATAGTGTGTCGAAAAATGTTGTGAAAAAACGTCATAGTAGGGTATGTCGAAAAATGCTGTGAAAAAACGTCATAGTATAGTATGGCGAAAAATTACATGATAAAATGTCATAGTATAGTATGTTGAAAACTTTTCTAAAAAAAGTCATAGTATAGTATGTCGAAAAATTTTGTGAAAAAACGCCAAAGTAGAGTATGTCGAAAAATTTCGTGAAAAAAACGTCATAGTATAGTATGGCGATAAATTACATGATAAAACATCTTAGTATAGTATGTCGAAAAATTTGTGAAAAAAATCATAGGTAGTATTCGAAAAATTTTGTGAAAAAACGTCATAGTATAGTGTTCGAAAAAAAAGTTATAGTATAGTATGTCGAAAAATTTTGTGAAAAAACGTCATAGTATAGTATGTCGAAAAATTTAGTGAAAAAATGTCGTAGAATAGTTTGTCGAAAAATTTTGTGAAAAAACGTCATAGTATAGTATGGCGATAAATTACATGATAAAATGTCATAGTGTAGTATGGCGATAAATTACATGATAAAACGTAAGTGTAGTGTGTCGAAAAATTTTGTGAAAAAAAGTCAGTATGGTATGTCGAAAAATTTATGAAAAAACGTCATTGTATAGTATGTCGAAAAATTTTGTGAAAAACAGTATAGTATGTCGTGAAATTTTGTGAAAAAACGTCATAGGATAGCGTGTCGAAAAATTTTGTGAAAAAACGCCATAGAAGAATATGTCGAAAATTTTCGTGAAAAAAACGTCATAGTATAGTATAGCGATAAATTACATGATAAAACGTCTTAGTATAGTATGTCGAAAAATTTTGTTAAAAAAGTCATAGTATAGTATGTCGAAAAATTTTTTGTAAAAACGTCATAGTATAGTGTGTCGAAAAATTTTGTGAAAAAAGCCAAAGTAGAATATGTCGAAAAATTTCGTGAAAAAAACGTCATAGTATAGTATGGCGATAAATTACATGATAAAACATCTTAGTATAGTATGTCGAAAAATGTTGTGAAAAAAATCATAGGCTAGTATGTCGAAAAATTTTGTGAAAAAACGTCATAGTATAGTGTGTCGAAAAAAAAGTTATAGTATAGTATGTCGAAAAATTTTGTGAAAAAACGTCATAGTATAGTATGTCGAAAAGTGTAGTGAAAAAACATCATAGTATAGTATGGCGATAAAGTACATGATAAAAAGTCATAGTATAGTATGTCAAAAAATTTCGTGAAAAAATGTCGTAGAATAGTTTGTCGAAAAATTTTGTGAAAAAACGTCATAGTATAGTATGGCGATAAATTACATGATAAAATGTCATAGTGTAGTATGGCGATAAATTACATGATAAAACGTCACAGTGTAGTGTGTCGAAAAATTTTGTGAAAAAAAGTCAGTATGGTATGTCGAAAAATTTATGAAAAAACGTCATTGTATAGTATGTCGAAAAATTTTGTGAAAAACAGTATAGTATGTCGTGAAATTTTGTGAAAAAACGTCATAGGATAGCGTGTCGAAAAATTTTGTGAAAAAACGCCATAGAAGAATATGTCGAAAATTTTCGTGAAAAAAACGTCATAGTATAGTATAGCGATAAATTACATGATAAAACGTCTTAGTATAGTATGTCGAAAAATTTTGTTAAAAAAGTCATAGTATAGTATGTCGAAAAATTTTTTGTAAAAACGTCATAGTATAGTGTGTCGAAAAATTTTGTGAAAAAACGTCATAGTATAGTATGTCGAAAAGTGTAGTGGACAAACGTCATAGTATAGTATGTCGAAAAATTTCGTGAAAAAATGTCATAGTATAGTATGTCGAAAAATTTTGTGAAAAAACGCCATAGTATAGTATGTCGAAAAATTCCGTGAAAAACGGTATAGTATGTCGAGAAATTTCGTGAAAAAACGTCATAGGATAGCGTGTGGAAAAATGTTGTGAAAAAACGTCATAGTATAGTGTGTCGAAAAATTTTGTGAAAAAAAGTTATAGTATGGTATGTCGAAAAATGTAGTGAAAAAACGTCATAGTATAGTATGGCGATAAATTGCATGATAAAAAGTCATAGTATAGTATGTCAAAAAATTTCGTGAAAAAACTTCATAGCAGAATATGTCGAAAAATTTCGTGAAAATAACCTCATAGTATAGTATGGCGATAAATTACATGATAAAACGTCTTAGTATAGTATGTCGAAAAATTTTGTGAAAAAAATCATAGTATAGTATGTCGAAAAATTTTGTGAAAAAACGTCATAGTATAGTATGTTGAAAAGTGTAGTGAAAAAACATCATAGTATAGTATGGCGATAAATTACATGATAAAAAATCATAGTATAGTATGTCGAAAAATTTATGAAAAAACGTCATTGTATAGTATGTCGAAAAATTTCGTGAAAAACAGTATAGTATGTCGTGAAATTTCGTGAAAAAACGTCATAGTATAGTATGTCGAAAATTTTCGTGAAAAAAACGTCAAAGTATAATATGGTGATCAATTACATGATAAAACGTCATAGTATAGTATGTCGAAAAATTTTGTGAAAAAACGCCATAGTAGAATGTCAAAAAGTGTAGTGAAAAAAACGTCATAGTATAGTATGGCGATAAATTACATGATAAAACGTCTTAGTATAGCATGTCGAAAAATTTTCGTGAAAAAATGTCATAGTATAGTATGTCGAAAAAATTTTTGAAGAAACGTCATAGTATAATATGGTGATCAATTACATGACAAAACATCTAGTATAGTATGTTGAAAAATTTCGTGAAATAACGTCATAGTATAGTGTGTCGAAAAATTTTGTGAAAAAACGTCATAGTATAGTATGTCGAAAAATTTCTTGAAAACACGCCATAGTAGAATATGTTGAAAAATGTTGTGAAAAAATGCCATAGTGTAGTATGGCGATAAATTACATGCTAAAACGTCATAGTATAGTATGTCGAAAACTTTTCTGAAAAAAGTTATAGTACAGTATGTCGAAAAATGTTGCGAAAAAACGTCATAGTATAGTATGTCGAAAAGTGTAGTGAAAAAACATCATAGTATAGTATGGCGATAAATTACATGATAAAAAGTCATAGTATAGTATGTCGAAAAATTTTCGTGAAAAAATGTCGTAGTATAGTATGTCGAAAAATTTTGTGAAAAAACGCCATAGTAGAATATGTCGAAAAATGTTGTGAAAAAACGTCATAGTATAGTATGTCGAAAGATTTCGTGAAAAAAAGTCAAGTATAGTATGTCGAAAAATTTATGAAAAAACGTCATAGTATAGTATGTCGAAAGATTTCGTGAAAAACAGTATAGTATGTAGAAAAATTTCGTGAAAAAACGCCATAGTATAGTATGGCGATAAATTACATGATAAAATGTCATAATATAGTCTGGCGATAAATTACATGATAAAACATCACAGTGTAGTGTGTCGTTAAATTTTGTGAAAAAAAGTCAGTATAGTATGTCGAAAAATTTATGAAAAAACGTCATTGTATAGTATGTCGAAAAATTTCGTGAAAAACAGTATAGTATGTCATGAAATTTCGTGAAAAATAGTCAGTATAATATGGTGATCAATTACATGATAAAAAGTCATAGTATAGTATGTCGAAAAATTTTGTGAAAAAACATCATAGTATAGTGTGTCGAAAAATTTTGTGAAAAAAAGTTATAGTATGTCGAAAAATTTTGTGAAAAAACGTCATAGTATAGTATGTCGAAAAGTGTAGTGAAAAAACATCATAGTATAGTATGGCGATAAATTACATGATAAAAAGTCATAGTATAGTATGTCAAAACATTTTCGTGAAAAAATGTCGTAGTATAGTATGTCGAAAAATTTTGTGAAAAAACGCCATAGTAGAATATGTCGAAAAATGTTGTGAAAAAACGTCATAGTATAGTATGTCGAAAAGTGTAGTGAAAAAACATCATAGTATAGTATGGCGATAAATTACATGATAAAAAGTCATAGTATAGTATGTCAAAACATTTTCATGAAAAAATGTCGTAGTATAGTATGTCGAAAAATTTTGTGAAAAAACGCCATAGTAGAATATGTCGAAAAATGTTGTGAAAAAACGTCATAATATAGTATGGCGATAAATTACATGATAAAATGTCATAATATAGTATGGCGATAAATTACATGATAAAACGTCACAGTGTAGTGTGTCGTTAAATTTTGTGAAAAAAAGTCAGTATAGTATGTCGAAAAATTTATGAAAAAACGTCATTGTATAGTATGTCGAAAAATTTCGTGAAAAACAGTATAGTATGTCGTGAAATTTTGTGAAAAAACGTCATAGTATAATATGGTGATCAATTACATGATAAAAAGTCGTAGTATAGTATGTCGAAAAATTTTGTGAAAAAACGCCATAGTAGACTATGTCGAAAAATTTTGTGAAAAAACGTCATAGTATAGTATGTCGAAAAATTTCGTGAAAAAAACGTCATAGTATAATATGGTGATCAATTACATGATAAAAAGTCATAGTATAGTATGTCGAAAAATTTTGTGAAAAAACGCCAACGTAGAATATGTCGAAAAGTGTAGTGAAAAAAACGTCATAGTATAGTATGGCGATAAATTACATGATAAAACGTCATAGTATAGTATGGCGATAAATTACATTATAAAACGTCACAGTGTAGTGTGTCGAAAAATTTCGTGAAAAACCGTCATAGTATAGTATGTCGAAAAATTTCGTGAAAAAAAGTCAGTATAGTATGTCGAATAATTTATGAAAAAACGTCATAGGATAGCGTTTCGAAAAATGTTGTGAAAAAACGTCATAGTATAGTGTGTCGAAAAAATTTTGTGAAAAAAATGTCATAGTATAGTATGTCGAAAAATTTTGTGAAAAAACGCCATAGTAGACTATGTCAAAAAGTGTAGTGAAAAAACATCATAGTATAGTATGGCGATAAATTACATGATAAAAAGTCATAGTATAGTATGTCGAAAAATTTCGTGAAAAAATGTCATAGTATAGTATGTCAAAAAATTTTGTGAAAAAACGCCATAGTAGACTATGTCGAAAAATGTTGTGAAAAAACGTCATAGTATAGTATGGCGATAAATTGCATGATAAAACGTCTTAGTATAGTATGTCGAAAAATTTTGTGAAAAAACATCATAGTATAGTATGTCGAAAGATTTCGTGAAAAACAGCATAGTATGTAGAAAAATTTCGTGAAAAAACGTCATAGTATAGTATGTCGAAAAATTTCGTGAAAAAAACGTCATAGTATAGTATGTCAAAAAATTTTGTGAAGAAACGCCATAGTAGAATATGTCGAAAAATGTTGTGAAAAAATGTCATAATATAGTATGGCGATAAATTACATGATAAAAAGTCATAGTGTTGTCTGTCGAAAAATTTCGTGAAAAAATTTCATAGTAGAATATGTCGAAAAATGCTGTGAAAAAACGTCATAGTATAGTATGGCAATAAATTACATGCTAAAACGTCATAGTATAGTATGCCGAAAACTTTTCTGAAAAAAGTTATAGTATAGTATGTCGAAAAATTTTGTGAAAAATCGTCATAGTATAGTATGGCGATAAATTACATGATAAAACATCTTAGTATAGTATGTCGAAAAATTTTGTGAAAAAACGCCATGGTAGAATATGTCGAAAAATGTTGTGAAAAAACGTCATAGTATAGTATGGCGATAAATTACATGATAAAAAGTCATAATATAGTATGGCGATAAATTACATGATAAAACATCAAAGTGTAGTGTGTCGTTAAATTTTGTGAAAAAAAGTCAGTATAGTATGTCAAAAAATTTATGAAAAAAGGTCATTGTATAGTATGTCGAAAAATTTCGTGAAAAACAGTATAGTATGTCGTGAAATTTTGTGAAAAAACGTCATAGTATAATATGGTGATCAATTACATGATAAAAAGTCGTAGTATAGTATGTCGAAAAATTTTGTGAAAAAACGCCATAGTAGACTGTGTCGAAAAATTTTGTGAAAAAACGTCATAGTATAGTATGTCGAAAAATTTCGTGAAAAAAACGTCATAGTATAATATGGTGATCAATTACATGATAAAACGTCTTAGTATAGTATGTCGAAAAATTTTGTGAAAAAACGCCATCGTAGAATATGTCGAAAAGTGTAGTGAAAAAAACGTCATAGTATAGTATGGCGATAAATTACATGATAAAACGTCTTAGTATAGTATGTCGAAAACTTTTCTGAAAAAAGTTATAGTACAGTATGTCGAAAAATTTTGTGAAAAAACGTCATAGTATAGTATGTCGAAAAGTGTAGTGAAAAAACATCATAGTATAGTATGGCGATAAATTACATGATAAAAAGTCAGAGTATAGTATGTCAAAAAATTTTCGTGAAAAAATGTCGTAGTATAGTATGTCGAAAAATTTTGTGAAAAAACGCCATAGTAGAATATGTCGAAAAATGTTGTGAAAAAACGTCATAGTATAGTATGTCGAAAGATTTCGTGAAAAAAAGTCAGTATAGTATGTCGAAAAATTTATGAAAAAACGTCATAGTATAGTATGTCGAAAGATTTCGTGAAAAACAGTATAGTATGTAGAAAAATGTTGTGAAAAAACGCCATAGTATAGTATGACGATAAATTACATGATAAAATGTCATAATATAGTCTGGCGATAAATTACATGATAAAACATCACAGTGTAGTGTGTCGTTAAATTTTGTGAAAAAAAGTAAGTATAGTATGTCGAAAAATTTATGAAAAAACGTCATTGTATAGTATGTCGAAAAATTTCGTGAAAAACAGTATAGTATGTCATGAAATTTCGTGAAAAAAACGTCAGTATAATATGGTGATCAATTACATGATAAAAAGTCATAGTATAGTATGTCGAAAAATTTTGTGAAAAAACATCATAGTATAGTGTGTCGAAAAATTTTGTGAAAAAAAGTTATAGTATGTCGAAAAATTTTGTGAAAAAACGTCATAGTATAGTATGTCGAAAAGTGTAGTGAAAAAACATCATAGTATAGTATGGCGATAAATTACATGATAAAAAGTCATAGTATAGTATGTCAAAACATTTTCGTGAAAAAATGTCGTAGTATAGTATGTCGAAAAATTTTGTGAAAAAACGCCATAGTAGAATATGTCGAAAAATGTTGTGAAAAAACGTCATAGTATAGTATGTCGAAAAGTGTAGTGAAAAAACATCATAGTATAGTATGGCGATAAATTACATGATAAAAAGTCATAGTATAGTATGTCAAAACATTTTCATAAAAAAATGTCGTAGTATAGTATGTCGAAAAATTTTGTGAAAAAACGCCATAGTAGACTATGTCGAAAAATTTTGTGAAAAAACGTCATAGTATAGTATGTCGAAAAATTTCGTGAAAAAAACGTCATAGTATAATATGGTGATCAATTACATGATAAAAAGTCATAGTATAGTATGTCGAAAAATTTTGTGAAAAAACGCCATCGTAGAATATGTCGAAAAGTGTAGTGAAAAAAACGTCATAGTATAGTATGGCGATAAATTACATGATAAAACGTCATAGTATAGTATGGCGATAAATTACATTATAAAACGTCACAGTGTAGTGTGTCGAAAAATTTCGTGAAAAACCGTCATAGTATAGTATGTCGAAAAATTTCGTGAAAAAAAGTCAGTATAGTATGTCGAATAATTTATGAAAAAACGTCATAGGATAGCGTTTCGAAAAATGTTGTGAAAAAACGTCATAGTATAGTGTGTCGAAAAAATTTTGTGAAAAAAATGTCATAGTATAGTATGTCGAAAAATTTTGTGAAAAAACGCCATAGTAGACTATGTCGAAAAGTGTAGTGAAAAAACATCATAGTATAGTATGGCGATAAATTACATGATAAAAAGTCATAGTATAGTATGTCGAAAAATTTCGTGAAAAAATGTCATAGTATAGTATGTCGAAAAATTTTGTGAAAAAACGCCATAGTAGACTATGTCGAAAAATGTTGTGAAAAAACGTCATAGTATAGTATGGCGATAAATTGCATGATAAAACGTCTTAGTATAGTATGTCGAAAAATTTTGTGAAGAAACGCCATAGTAGAATATGTCGAAAAATGTTGTGAAAAAATGTCATAATATAGTATGGCGATAAATTACATGATAAAAAGTCATAGTATAGTCTGTCGAAAAATTTCGTGAAAAAATTTCCTAGTAGAATATGTCGAAAAATGCTGTGAAAAAACGTCATAGTATAGTATGGCAATAAATTACATGCTAAAACGTCATAGTATAGTATGCCGAAAACTTTTCTGAAAAAAGTTATAGTATAGTATGTCGAAAAATTTTGTGAAAAATCGTCATAGTATAGTATGGCGATAAATTACATGATAAAACATCTTAGTATAGTATGTCGAAAAATTTTGTGAAAAAACGCCATGGTAGAATATGTCGAAAAATGTTGTGAAAAAACGTCATAGTATAGTATGGCGATAAATTACATGATAAAAAGTCATAATATAGTATGGCGATAAATTACATGATAAAACATCACAGTGTAGTGTGTCGTTAAATTTTGTGAAAAAAAGTCAGTATAGTATGTCAAAAAATTTATGAAAAAACGTCATTGTATAGTATGTCGAAAAATTTCGTGAAAAACAGTATAGTATGTCGTGAAATTTCGTGAAAAAACGTCATAGTATAATATGGTGATCAATTACATGATAAAAAGTCGTAGTATAGTATGTCGAAAAATTTTGTGAAAAAACGCCATAGTAGACTGTCGAAAAATTTTGTGAAAAAACGTCATAGTATAGTATGTCGAAAAATTTCGTGAAAAAAACGTCATAGTATAATATGGTGATCAATTACATGATAAAACGTCTTAGTATAGTATGTCGAAAAATTTTGTGAAAAAACGCCATCGTAGAATATGTCGAAAAGTGTAGTGAAAAAAACGTCATAGTATAGTATGGCGATAAATTACATGATAAAACGTCTTAGTATAGTATGTCGAAAAATTTCGTGAAAAAATGTCATAGTATAGTATGTCAAAAAATTTTGTGAAAAGACGCCATAGTAGAATATGTCGAAAAATGTTGTGAAAAAACGCCATAGTATAGTATGTCGAAAAGTGTAGTGAAAAAACATCATAGTATAGTATGGCGATAAATTACATGATAAAAAGTCATAGTATAGTATGTCAAAACATTTTCGTGAAAAAATGTCGTAGTATAGTATGTCGAAAAATTTTGTGAAAAAACGCCATAGTAGAATATGTCGAAAAATGTTGTGAAAAAACGTCATAGTATAGTATGTCGAAAAGTGTAGTGAAAAAACATCATAGTATAGTATGGCGATAAATTACATGATAAAAAGTCATAGTATAGTATGTCAAAACATTTTCATGAAAAAATGTCGTAGTATAGTATGTCGAAAAATTTTGTGAAAAAACGCCATAGTAGACTATGTCGAAAAATTTTGTGAAAAAACGTCATAGTATAGTATGTCGAAAAATTTCGTGAAAAAAACGTCATAGTATAATATGGTGATCAATTACATGATAAAAAGTCATAGTATAGTATGTCGAAAAATTTTGTGAAAAAACGCCATCGTAGAATATGTCGAAAAGTGTAGTGAAAAAAACGTCATAGTATAGTATGGCGATAAATTACATGATAAAACGTCATAGTATAGTATGGCGATAAATTACATTATAAAACGTCACAGTGTAGTGTGTCGAAAAATTTCGTGAAAAACCGTCATAGTATAGTATGTCGAAAAATTTCGTGAAAAAAAGTCAGTATAGTATGTCGAATAATTTATGAAAAAACGTCATAGGATAGCGTTTCGAAAAATGTTGTGAAAAAACGTCATAGTATAGTGTGTCGAAAAAATTTTGTGAAAAAAATGTCATAGTATAGTATGTCGAAAAATTTTGTGAAAAAACGCCATAGTAGACTATGTCGAAAAGTGTAGTGAAAAAACATCATAGTATAGTATGGCGATAAATTACATGATAAAACGTCACAGTGTAGTGTCGTTAAATTTTGTGAAAAAAAGTCAGTATAGTATGTCGAAAAATTTATGAAAAAACTTCATTGTATAGTATGTCGAAAAATTTTGTGAAAAAACGTCATAGTATAGTATGTCGAAAAATTTCGTGAAAAAAACGTCATAGTATAATATGGTGATCAATTACATGATAAAAAGTCATAGTATAGTATGTCGAAAAATTTTGTGAAAAAACGCCATCGTAGAATATGTCGAAAAGTGTAGTGAAAAAAACGTCATAGTATAGTATGGCGATAAATTACATGATAAAACGTCATAGTATAGTATGGCGATAAATTACATTATAAAACGTCACAGTGTAGTGTGTCGAAAAATTTCGTGAAAAACCGTCATAGTATAGTATGTCGAAAAATTTCGTGAAAAAAAGTCAGTATAGTATGTCGAATAATTTATGAAAAAACGTCATAGGATAGCGTTTCGAAAAATGTTGTGAAAAAACGTCATAGTATAGTGTGTCGAAAAAATTTTGTGAAAAAAATGTCTTAGTATAGTATGTCGAAAAATTTTGTGAAAAAACGCCATAGTAGACTATGTCGAAAAGTGTAGTGAAAAAACATCATAGTATAGTATGGCGATAAATTACATGATAAAAAGTCATAGTATAGTATGTCGAAAAATTTCGTGAAAAAATGTCATGGTATAGTATGTCGAAAAATTTTGTGAAAAAACGCCATAGTAGACTATGTCGAAAAATGTTGTGAAAAAACGTCATAGTATAGTATGGCGATAAATTGCATGATAAAACGTCTTAGTATAGTATGTCGAAAAATTTTGTGAAAAAACATCATAGTATAGTATGTCGAAAGATTTCGTGAAAAACAGCATAGTATGTAGAAAAATTTCGTGAAAAAACGTCATAGTATAGTATGTCGAAAAATTTCTTGAAAAAAACGTCATAGTATAGTATGTCAAAAAATTTTGTGAAGAAACGCCATAGTAGAATATGTCGAAAAATGTTGTGAAAAAATGTCATAGTATAGTATGGCGATAAATTACATGATAAAAAGTCATAGTATAGTCTGTCGAAAAATTTCGTGAAAAAATTTCATAGTAGAATATGTCGAAAAATGCTGTGAAAAAACGTCATAGTATAGTATGGCAATAAATTACATGCTAAAACGTCATAGTATAGTATGCCGAAAACTTTTCTGAAAAAAGTTATAGTATAGTATGTCGAAAAATTTTGTGAAAAATCGTCATAGTATAGTATGGCGATAAATTACATGATAAAACATCTTAGTATAGTATGTCGAAAAATTTTGTGAAAAAACGCCATGGTAGAATATGTCGAAAAATGTTGTGAAAAAACGTCATAGTATAGTATGGCGATAAATTACATGATAAAAAGTCATAATATAGTATGGCGATAAATTACATGATAAAACGTCACAGTGTAGTGTGTCGTTAAATTTTGTGAAAAAAAGTCAGTATAGTATGTCAAAAAATTTATGAAAAAACGTCATTGTATAGTATGTCGAAAAATTTCGTGAAAAACAGTATAGTATGTCGTGAAATTTTGTGAAAAAACGTCATAGTATAATATGGTGATCAATTACATGATAAAAAGTCGTAGTATAGTATGTCGAAAAATTTTGTGAAAAAACGCCATAGTAGACTATGTCGAAAAATTTTGTGAAAAAACGTCATAGTATAGTATGTCGAAAAATTTCGTGAAAAAAACGTCATAGTATAATATGGTGATCAATTACATGATAAAACGTCTTAGTATAGTATGTCGCAAAATTTTGTGAAAAAACGCCATCGTAGAATATGTCGAAAAGTGTAGTGAAAAAAACGTCATAGTATAGTATGGCGATAAATTACATGATAAAAAGTCAGAGTATAGTATGTCAAAAAATTTTCGTGAAAAAATGTCGTAGTATAGTATGTCGAAAAATTTTGTGAAAAAACGCCATAGTAGAATATGTCGAAAAATGTTGTGAAAAAACGTCATAGTATAGTATGTCGAAAGATTTCGTGAAAAAAAGTCAGTATAGTATGTCGAAAAATTTATGAAAAAACGTCATAGTATAGTATGTCGAAAGATTTCGTGAAAAACAGTATAGTATGTAGAAAAATTTCGTGAAAAAACGCCATAGTATAGTATAATATATGGTGATCAATTACATGATAAAAAGTCATAGTATAGTATGTCGAAAAATTTTGTGAAAAAACATCATAGTATAGTGTGTCGAAAAATTTTGTGAAAAAAAGTTATAGTATGTCGAAAAATTTTGTGAAAAAACGTCATAGTATAGTATGTCGAAAAGTGTAGTGAAAAAACATCATAGTATAGTATGGCGATAAATTACATGATAAAAAGTCATAGTATAGTATGTCAAAACATTTTCATGAAAAAATGTCGTAGTATAGTATGTCGAAAAATTTTGTGAAAAAACGCCATAGTAGACTATGTCGAAAAATTTTGTGAAAAAACGTCATAGTATAGTATGTCGAAAAATTTCGTGAAAAAAACGTCATAGTATAATATGGTGATCAATTACATGATAAAAAGTCATAGTATAGTATGTCGAAAAATTTTGTGAAAAAACGCCATCGTAGAATATGTCGAAAAGTGTAGTGAAAAAAACGTCATAGTATAGTATGGCGATAAATTACATGATAAAACGTCATAGTATAGTATGGCGATAAATTACATTATAAAACGTCAGTGTAGTGTGTCGAAAAATTTCGTGAAAAACCGTCATAGTATAGTATGTCGAAAAATTTCGTGAAAAAAAGTCAGTATAGTATGTCGAATAATTTATGAAAAAACGTCATAGGATAGTGTTTCGAAAAATGTTGTGAAAAAACGTCATAGTATAGTGTGTCGAAAAAATTTTGTGAAAAAAATGTCATAGTATAGTATGTCGAAAAATTTTGTGAAAAAACGCCATAGTAGACTATGTCGAAAAGTGTAGTGAAAAAACATCATAGTATAGTATGGCGATAAATTACATGATAAAAAGTCATAGTATAGTATGTCGAAAAATTTCGTGAAAAAATGTCATAGTATAGTATGTCGAAAAATTTTGTGAAAAAACGCCATAGTAGACTATGTCGAAAAATGTTGTGAAAAAACGTCATAGTATAGTATGGCGATAAATTGCATGATAAAACGTCTTAGTATAGTATGTCGAAAAATTTTGTGAAGAAACGCCATAGTAGAATATGTCGAAAAATGTTGTGAAAAAATGTCATAATATAGTATGGCGATAAATTACATGATAAAAAGTCATAGTATAGTCTGTCGAAAAATTTCGTGAAAAAATTTCCTAGTAGAATATGTCGAAAAATGCTGTGAAAAAACGTCATAGTATAGTATGGCAATAAATTACATGCTAAAACGTCATAGTATAGTATGCCGAAAACTTTTCTGTAAAAAGTTATAGTATAGTATGTCGAAAAATTTTGTGAAAAATCGTCATAGTATAGTATGGCGATAAATTACATGATAAAACATCTTAGTATAGTATGTCGAAAAATTTTGTGAAAAAACGCCATGGTAGAATATGTCGAAAAATGTTGTGAAAAAACGTCATAGTATAGTATGGCGATAAATTACATGATAAAAAGTCATAATATAGTATGGCGATAAATTACATGATAAAACATCACAGTGTAGTGTGTCGTTAAATTTTGTGAAAAAAAGTCAGTATAGTATGTCAAAAAATTTATGAAAAAACGTCATTGTATAGTATGTCGAAAAATTTCGTGAAAAACAGTATAGTATGTCGTGAAATTTCGTGAAAAAACGTCATAGTATAATATGGTGATCAATTACATGATAAAAAGTCGTAGTATAGTATGTCGAAAAATTTTGTGAAAAAACGCCATAGTAGACTGTCGAAAAATTTTGTGAAAAAACGTCATAGTATAGTATGTCGAAAAATTTCGTGAAAAAAACGTCATAGTATAATATGGTGATCAATTACATGATAAAACGTCTTAGTATAGTATGTCGCAAAATTTTGTGAAAAAACGCCATCGTAGAATATGTCGAAAAGTGTAGTGAAAAAAACGTCATAGTATAGTATGGCGATAAATTACATGATAAAACGTCTTAGTATAGTATGTCGAAAAATTTCGTGAAAAAAATGTCATAGTATAGTATGTCAAAAAATTTTGTGAAAAGACGCCATAGTAGAATATGTCGAAAAATGTTGTGAAAAAACGCCATAGTATAGTATGTCGAAAAGTGTAGTGAAAAAACATCATAGTATAGTATGGCGATAAATTACATGATAAAAAGTCATAGTATAGTATGTCAAAACATTTTCGTGAAAAAATGTCGTAGTATAGTATGTCGAAAAATTTTGTGAAAAAACGCCATAGTAGAATATGTCGAAAAATGTTGTGAAAAAACGTCATAGTATAGTATGTCGAAAAGTGTAGTGAAAAAACATCATAGTATAGTATGGCGATAAATTACATGATAAAAAGTCATAGTATAGTATGTCAAAACATTTTCATGAAAAAATGTCGTAGTATAGTATGTCGAAAAATTTTGTGAAAAAACGCCATAGTAGACTATGTCGAAAAATTTTGTGAAAAAACGTCATAGTATAGTATGTCGAAAAATTTCGTGAAAAAAACGTCATAGTATAATATGGTGATCAATTACATGATAAAAAGTCATAGTATAGTATGTCGAAAAATTTTGTGAAAAAACGCCATCGTAGAATATGTCGAAAAGTGTAGTGAAAAAAACGTCATAGTATAGTATGGCGATAAATTACATGATAAAACGTCATAGTATAGTATGGCGATAAATTACATTATAAAACGTCACAGTGTAGTGTGTCGAAAAATTTCGTGAAAAACCGTATAGTATAGTATGTCGAAAAATTTCGTGAAAAAAAGTCAGTATAGTATGTCGAATAATTTATGAAAAAACGTCATAGGATAGCGTTTCGAAAAATGTTGTGAAAAAACGTCATAGTATAGTGTGTCGAAAAAATTTTGTGAAAAAAATGTCATAGTATAGTATGTCGAAAAATTTTGTGAAAAAACGCCATAGTAGACTATGTCGAAAAGTGTAGTGAAAAAACATCATAGTATAGTATGGTGATAAATTACATGATAAAAAGTCATAGTATAGTATGTCGAAAAATTTCGTGAAAAAATGTCATAGTATAGTATGTCGAAAAATTTTGTGAAAAAACGCCATAGTAGACTATGTCGAAAAATGTTGTGAAAAAACGTCATAGTATAGTATGGCGATAAATTGCATGATAAAACGTCTTAGTATAGTATGTCGAAAAATTTTGTGAAAAAACATCATAGTATAGTCTGTCGAAAAATTTCGTGAAAAAATTTCCTAGTAGAATATGTCGAAAAATGCTGTGAAAAAACGTCATAGTATAGTATGGCAATAAATTACATGCTAAAACGTCATAGTATAGTATGCCGAAAACTTTTCTGAAAAAAGTTATAGTATAGTATGTCGAAAAATTTTGTGAAAAATCGTCATAGTATAGTATGGCGATAAATTACATGATAAAACATCTTAGTATAGTATGTCGAAAAATTTTGTGAAAAAACGCCATGGTAGAATATGTCGAAAAATGTTGTGAAAAAACGTCATAGTATAGTATGGCGATAAATTACATGATAAAAAGTCATAATATAGTATGGCGATAAATTACATGATAAAACATCACAGTGTAGTGTGTCGTTAAATTTTGTGAAAAAAAGTCAGTATAGTATGTCAAAAAATTTATGAAAAAACGTCATTGTATAGTATGTCGAAAAATTTCGTGAAAAACAGTATAGTATGTCGTGAAATTTCGTGAAAAAACGTCATAGTATAATATGGTGATCAATTACATGATAAAAAGTCGTAGTATAGTATGTCGAAAAATTTTGTGAAAAAACGCCATAGTAGACTGTCGAAAAATTTTGTGAAAAAACGTCATAGTATAGTATGTCGAAAAATTTCGTGAAAAAAACGTCATAGTATAATATGGTGATCAATTACATGATAAAACGTCTTAGTATAGTATGTCGCAAAATTTTGTGAAAAAACGCCATCGTAGAATATGTCGAAAAGTGTAGTGAAAAAAACGTCATAGTATAGTATGGCGATAAATTACATGATAAAACGTCTTAGTATAGTATGTCGAAAAATTTCGTGAAAAAATGTCATAGTATAGTATGTCAAAAAATTTTGTGAAAAGACGCCATAGTAGAATATGTCGAAAAATGTTGTGAAAAAACGCCATAGTATAGTATGGCGATAAATTACATGATAAAAAGTCATAGTATAGTATGGCGATAAATTACATGATAAAAAGTCATAGTATAGTATGTCGAAAAATTTCGTGAAAAAACGCCATAATAGAATATGTCGAAAAATGTTGTGAAAAAACGTCATAGTATAGTATGGTGATAAATTACATGATAAAACGTCACAGTGTAGTGTGTCGAAAAATTTCGTGAAAAAAAGTCAGTATAGTATGTCGAAAAATTTATGAAAAAAAGTCATAGTATAGTATGTCGAAAAATTTCGTGAAAAAAGTCATAGTATAGTATGTCGAAAAATTTCGTGAAAAACAGTATAGTATGTCGAAAAATTTTGTGAAAAAACGCCATAGTATAGTGTGTCGAAAGATTTTGTGAAAAAACGTCATAGTATAGTGTGTCGAAAAATTTCGTGAATAAGTCAGTATAGTATGTTGAAAAATTTCGTGAATAAAAGTCATCGTGTAGTATGTTGAAAAATTTTGTGACAAACATAGTATAGTATGTCGAGAAATTTTGTGAAAAAACGTCATAGTATAATATGGTGATGAATTACATGATAAAGTCATAGTATAGTATGTCGAAAAATTTTGTGAAAAAACGCCATAGTAGAATGTCGAAAAATGTAAATAATATAGTATAGTATGTCAATAAATTTCGTGAAAGAACGTTAGTATAGTATGTCGAAAAATTTCGTGAAAAAACGTCAGTATAGTATGTTGAAAAATTTTGTGAAAAAACGCCATAGAATATGTCGAAAAATGTCATAGTATAGTGTGTCGAAAAGTTTTGTGAAAAAAGTTATAGTATAGTATGTCGAAAAATGTAGGAAAAAAAGATAGTGTAGTATAAAGAAAAAATTTTGCGATAAACATAGTAAGTATGTCAATAAATTTGTGAAAGAAGTTAGATAGATTCGAAAAATTTAACGTAACGTATGGCGATAAATTACATGCATGTAAAACGTCACGTATAGTATGTCGAAAGATTTCGTAAAAAAAGTCAGTATAGTGTGTCGAAAAATTTTGTAAAAAACGTCAGTATAGTATGTCGAAAAAGTTTGTGAATAAAAGCCATAGTATAGTATGTCATAAGTCACTAGTATTTTGAAAGTCAGCTCAAAATACTACAGTGACTTTTTTTTCAACATACTACACTGGGACTTTTAAAAAATTCATAGTACAGCATGTCGAAAATTTAGTGTTAGAAGCGTTATTTAGACTAAAACTGAGTCTGCAAAAGATCTGCTGCATTAACGTAGTTAAGAAATTAGAGCAGTTGTAACAAATTTGCGAGTTATTACAGCCCATAAGTCGCAGTATAGTATGTCAAAAAACAGAAAAATGTCACACTATTGTATGTCAAAAAATCCTAAAACATTGAGCATGCCATGTTGAAAAAAAAAGCCAAAGTATAGTATGCCATAAAAATGTCATAATATATGCCATTAAATGTCGTAAAAAAGTCAAAAGGATGTTGTTTCTCAAATTGCAGCCCTCACATTTTCCTGAATGTGACATAAAACATGCCTTTTTATTTTAATAATCTGCGCTCATTGTAACACTTTCAGTAGTTTACAGTGAACACACTACTTGGCTAAAGATGGCAATTTTGTGGGACACCCTTGGCAATTTACTGTGGAAGTGAGATTTTGTCTTGTGTGCACTTTTGCTGCCCTTAGTGAAATGCTGGTTTCCTAAATTGACACTTAGTCTTCAAAACTTTGAGAACCGCTGTTATACTGTATCTAAAAACATTTTGCATCTGTCAGGACAACTATGAATCGGTGAATTCACTATTTATTAAGTCTTGAGTTATCGCAAATGGCTTGTGCATCTGAGGAAATTTAGTTTTTACGGTTATAAAGACATTGCGCTCAGCTATTTGTCAGAGTAATGGCATCTGTGTAGGGAAGAGAGACATGTGATGGCTTTTGCTTATCATTTTATTAACCGCACTGTGCATACTTCCAAAGTGATATGAGCTTTAAAAACCATCAAAAAGTTAATGAATGCCTTTTACCGGTGAGAAGCGACACAGCTACATGGAACAATTGCTCCCTCTTCTGGCAGAAAGTTGAAGTACCCCAACAACATGGGTCGAGGGTGACGAGGGCTGGTACGCATCGAGCATCTCTGAAGACTGAGCACTGATCTGGGACCGGCTTTATCTTTCAGGTAAGAAAGACAGACACAAAGTGACACACCTTTCGCAAATCAGCACTTGTGCTCATAGATGAGGCCTGATGCAGCTGACAAGGCAGAGAGGACAGATTATTTCAAGCAATACTGCACAATCTAGCCTTCTGAGATCAACAGGTGCAGATCGACACCAAACTCTCTTCAAAAACAAGGCCTTGCTCTAAACATCTCCAAACATATGGCACTGCGCAGAATTTTTCACTTAAGTAAACAAAACCTTTGGAACAAAATACATGTACAGGAATGCAAAATGAAATTAAACAGCTATTTTTTTCTTTTCATATTACTAACTTTATACAATTCGCGTTTTCTTTAGAGTGACAGTATCAAAGCACAAATTGGTTTACTGCGCGAAAACAAAAAGGTAAATAATACTCGATAATGACGCGCCGTCCTCGACGCATCAACAAAACATTGGTACAGTATTGAGGATTGGGGACCTCCCCGTCCATTATCTATCATTCAAGAAGTTTCTCAAGGCAACTAGGAACCGAAAAAAAAAAAAAAAAGAGCTAGAGGATGGCTTGACAGCGCAGAGATAGCTTCCAGTCAACAGACGGCATTACCCCAACTAAGCAAGAGCTGATTAGCTATTGACATGATTTACACCCCTCCCCCCCAAAAAACATTCTTCTTCATATGTTGGGAGCGGTTCAAGTCAATGTACCTAAAAGCTCCTTGCATTTTATCTTATTCATTCATAGTACCTGGAAATTAAGCTGCTGTTTCAAGTCCTGCCAACACTGGAAATAATATGAAAAATGTGCAAGTTATAACGTGACAAAAAAAAAGTAATAGGCTACTTGTGTGACTTCATTAAGTGGATCATTTTGGCTACATGTCACCTGGATGAGGAGACGGCAGGTGAGCTGCTCTGAGCTTTTGACAGCTCGGGTGAACGCCACTTGTTTAGATAAACATTCCTGAGTTAGCTCTTACAGTTGGCCCAAATACTGATTTTAATGTAGACTTGGGGGTGGGCCAGCAAACCCATGAGCCTACTTTTTAAAAAGCCTCAGCATTCACTTCCTTTCAATGGGGGGTGAACTCCCACAGAGAAAGGAAAGTGATGTGAAAGTGAAGCCTGAATCTATTACAAAATGGCTGGTTTCCATAGCAAAAGCATTTTGTTTGCTTTATTGCAGAGTCTACTTGTAGAGAATCTATTAAAATAAAAAAAAATATATTTAAAACACTGAAGAGTCGACAGCTTGAGAGGGCTGCAGGGCTCACAAGCTGTGTGTACTTTCAAGTATGCTACATTACGGACCAGAGAAACACGGATGATACTGTCACTTTAAAGAACAGGATGACGGTTAAACACAATATTCACAAATGTACATTTAAGGCTTAATTGTTTAGCACTAACAATAGTAGCAGCAGTGAAGCACTTCTGAATTAATTATAATAACAATATTTATGATCATATTACAATAATATATTACCAAAGTAAATCAATGACTTTTTTTTTTTTTGTTTCATAACACTGGACTGAGCTGGAGACAGAAAATTTTAACCAGCCAGCCAGTGAAGTTAGACAAAGACACAACGAAAACATTTCAGCCACCACGGATCACACAACACTAGCCTGTCTGGTACTGCAGGGTCGTCAACATTAGTACGTCCTCTAATAATCTCACTGCCAGGCTCTTCAGCTACACTAGGCCCTGCCTTATGAGTTAGAGCAGTAGTACGTTTACAGAGCATGGGTCTGAGTATACTGACTGTAATTCCACATTCATGTTGTACAGGAACAGGGGGTTCGTTTAAGAGCGGGTCATGAGGAGTAGGTCTGGCAGACACGCACACACACATGCATGCTCACATACACAAACTCACATGTATAAATACACGCTGTCAGACAACAGTCCAGACCCCGAAACCATCGTCATGCTACTTTGAAAAATACAACACGACCAAACAAGCATGTTTTTCGAGAAAAAAGCCCCCAAAAACGTACCAAAGCGTTGTTAATTAAAGGCCATAACAGACTGAATTCATAATGAAAAAGCTCTGCTGCACGTCTTCTAAGATGCTGCTGACTTAACACTTCCTGGTGAGGAAGACACCCTGACTCTTCCTCATACATCTCTACACTCGCATCCCTCAGTTCGAGAAAGGCCGACTCCCCCTTTAATCTGGTCCCCGTCTACCCACATCGCTTGTACCAACAGCGACCCTCAAAGCTGAAGTCATTTTTACATACTGTATATGCACGTACTGTATATATTACACACATTTAATATATATTTCCTTATATATTAAATTTTCATATAGACATACATTTTTAGTTTTATTTGTGAGGTGTTGGTTATATTTTCAGCAAGAGGCTTCAACATGAAAGATAAGAATCGCTCTTCCCAGGATTCCTACGAAAGTCTTGCACCATTTGGCGTCCCATCATTGTTACACGCGCGCTCGGTCACTCCTGCGGCGATGTCCGTGAAAACGAAGAGGCCTGCTGTAGCAGTTTTAAAGAAGGCCAGACACTGTTGAAAGCGCATGGAGTGCAGGGCGCGGCGTCCCACAGATGCCGTGAGCTCGCTGGAGTAACATCCAGTTAAAAATCCACAGGGATGTAGGGCGTCAGCCAGCACCGGAGGTAGCGCTGCAGGCAATGGGCTTTGAGCTTTGGGCCGGGCTTTGCCAACCTAAACCCAACCAGGCTGGGCCAAGCTAGGGCGAGAGAGCAAACACGAGAGAGAGGCACACGGAGCGTGCTATGTAAGAATATGCGCGGTGGAGGGAATGGAGACAAACTCGCGTAGGATATTCTTAGCCATTTCGATATTGTTCTGTGCAATCATCAGTGCTTTCTGGATGTCCTGGTATGAGTATCCCTGACTCATGAGGTGCTCAATCTCGCTACTGATTTGAGGGTTGGCTTCTCCTCCTGTTGCCCCACCACTGGGTGGAGCAGGGACGGGTGGGACAGGGCTGGGCCGACGCTCCGAGTTGATTCGTCTGGGCAGGGGCTTTGGAGGTCTCTCTGGTGCTTCCACCGGCTCTGAGAAGGCTGAAGAAAAGCAGAGACTGAATGTATATGCCTTTAAAGCTGAAAGGTCTGGACCCATAGAAATGGGAGTAGAACGGACATTCCCATTCAAATCAATGTAGCAGGACGATCACAGCGGCGGACATAGTTATGTGTACCGTTGCCATTGCGACCGTCGTAGTAGGTTAACTCCCACCAGTGGCAGCACTTGATTGGTCTTTACAGCCCCACTGATGTGTGTTGTCACCATAACAACTAACAGTTTTCAATAACAATTTTCTTTTGTACAAGTCAAATGACTGCAGAAAACAGTTTAATGTCTGTTCTACTTCTATTTCTGTCTGGACCACTCTTGTTCAACAGGTCTGTATAAGTCAGTGAATGAATATTTACTTTACATCTTTTTTTAAAAACATCCTGATCACTACAGCACTGTGGCAAACAGTACACCAAGTATTTGTATGCAATAAGCTACATGCATACTGTATATACTGGTTGACCTTTCCACTGTAGTAACCTTTAATAAAGCACTCATAAAGAGTCCAATAATGATCTGAGAGCTTGTCAGCTTGTCTGAGACACTTAATTGGTCCTCAGATACAAAGATTTAAGTCTTCAGTGGAACACTCAGCACAGCCAGCAATCATCACTGTAGGAAGTAAATGTCAGCTCGCTGCAGAGACGAGGAGATTACTCTAAGAAATAAATGCTTTTCTACCTTCTTCTACAGAATGTGACGAGGCCACTAATTCCTCTGCACATCCCTGCATCCTGCGTTGTCTCAGTGGGCAATACGAGAATCTGATGATACACTGTCATTCCACCGGCAGGTATGTCCAGCATCCTGGAGGCATCGCTTGCTATTTTCTAGGTTTAAGGTCACTGGTGTTAACTGAGCAACTCTCTATATAATCATTGGTCTTTACCCTTTGTGCACGCACAGGAGCAAATTATGTGTGGCAATCAATTCATGGTAATTTATCAAAGTCTATAGAGATTTTCCAGAAGCTCTCTGAAGTTAATGTCTGGCCTCATACCAGGTAGCAGAAAAACGCTTTAGTCAACTTTTCAGGCTGCTCTCTGGGTCAGAGGAGTTTTTTACTAATTCAAGATATTGATTCATCAGCAGTTTTT
This sequence comes from Pterois miles, assembly GCA_947000775.1. NCBI lineage: Eukaryota > Metazoa > Chordata > Actinopteri > Perciformes > Scorpaenidae > Pterois > Pterois miles. The sequence goes on from CAMQGK010000110.1 coordinate 19,085,848, forward strand.
GCTTTTTGGCCAGTAAGGACCTGAATAAAGAGGGTACTGTTACACATTTTCTAAGCTGTTTTATGAAAGACACACAATTTTCCATTCTTGCCAACCAGTTACCGTGTACGGTATACCGCGACTAAAATGTTAACTTCCAAGTGTCACGTCTCTTAATAAAAGCCCATATTTTAAAGGATCAATACACCCAAATCGCAGAAAGTATTTGCTACCTACCCTGATGATGTCTTACTATTTAAGTAGTGTCTTTTTTTTAAATTTCATTCTTTCTGAAAGCCAGAGGTGGCGCTTTAGCACCAGAGATCCTTCATCTGTGCAAGTTGAGGCAAACAGTCAGCTGTAGCCTTGGATGATGTAGGTAATGCTACAGTAAAAAAGACCTTCTTTCATAGCATGACTTGTTTTTAATGACCCCATAATTTGTGGCAATGTCACAAGTAACTATTTTGTGGAGTTATATATTAAAAACAAGCTCTGGTTCAACAGGGGCAAGTGTACTTACGTGCTGCAGCTCCAGCGTCCGAATCTAGAGAAAGGCGGCTAAAAGCAGCTATGGAGGATGAGCATGATGAGGAAGATGAAGAGGAGGAAGACGACCCCCCCAGTTCCGAAAGGGTCCGTCGGGCTGTGGGCATCGGCAGTCTCGGCTTTGGGAAGTCGTAGCTGTTTTCCTCCGCTTCCCTGTCCTCAGCTACATGGTCTCTGGGGCCGTTCGTCATCGCCAGAGGGGGCAACTCTGAATAATCTGGATTGGATTGAAAACAAGGTATTAGCACTACACTATCTACACACAGATTTGACATATGTCTGGTTTTATTCATATACACAGATTATTATGTTCTCTAAAATAGATTAAGATGAGTCACAATTATATCCAAAAATATAATTCATGCCAACAGAGTAGGTGTATTTTTTTCCACGTGGTGGAGGATCTTGTTTGACTGGTCTGAGTGAGTGTTGTTCCACCAGACGTTAATTTAAAAGCAGAAAATTGAGGGTGGTAACCAGAAAGGTCTGCATGAAAGCAGCATAGAGGTTTAAAATAATGACTCATGCTGGTCATGTAAGGCCCTGTTCAGACCTGGTATTAACATGAGTCCTCAGTGATCAGATCACAAGTGGACAGCTCCAAGCACAGGTGTGATGACACTCAAGACACATTAAGGATGCATTGAGATCGCTCAGGCCACATTCAGAGGTGGTCTGGGTTACACAGTCTTTTAGCAGTGTGTATGAAAATGTCCTGGGCCACATTAAGGACCACCTACTCAACTGACATTAAGTTTAGATGTGTGGGGTCTCACTGTGCTCCTCATGAATAGACAGGCAGATGCGAGCCTCGCGGCATGAAAACAGCTTCTGTGCTCTACTGTATCCTGTTGGTACAGCTGTATTTTATTAAAATTAGGGCGATCAATGTTAATGCAAATTCCTTTTAAGGCCACTAATTTCTTAAACGTATTAATGCAACTTGTGATTTTTTTTAGGTAGTAGCGGGTTCAATTTTAAAGCTAATGGGAAGATACTGGTATCATATAAAACCTAAGGAAACCATTAGTACCAACCATGTCATACTAGCTTGTCGGGAAAGAGGTTAAATAACACTCCAAACTGTCACGGCCATTTCAAAGGATTGACCTCTGACCTCAAGAT